>OY997266.1:59003229-60203229 GCA_963921465.1 Triticum timopheevii | reverse complement strand
GTTAGATGATAGATGGGTTACACGCATTATGCAACATGTCAGTAGTGGGCACACTGCCATTAACATTAATAGGGAGACATTTCGTTTTTTAAGCCCTCAAGGGGGGTTGAGGAAAGATGACCCACTCTCTCCATTCTTGTTTAACATTGTTATTGATGACCTAGCAACCATTACGGATAAAGCGAGATGTTATGGCCATTTGTGTGGGATGGTGGCCCACTTGATTGCAATATGTAGGGGAAACCGATCACCTATGGTGTCACAAGGATCCCTTCTACGTTCGGCGGGGGATTAGTTGCACGAAGAGCAGGTCGAGCCGTTAGCATACAGAGGATTTTTATCCAGGTTCGGGCCGCAAGGATGCGTAATACCCGAGTCCTGCTTTATCTGGTTATGTGTGTTCTTTAGCTTTTGAACTAGCTACGGTGCATGCTCTACCCAAAAGTCCGAATCCTCTCTCTGTGCGCCTTGGGCGTCCTTTTATACACAAAGGAGTTGCCACAATGGCACACAGGAGGTGGCAAGCTACAGTGATACGAGCTTATCCCTCGATCAACGTAGGACAAGCACATTTAACGTGTTGCCTACGTGTCCTCTTGCTTTATTGGGGATGGCAACAGAGGCCATCTCGTCCTTCGCCGCGCTTCCTCGCCTCGCCACGCGTCTGGGCCGACGAGACATGCAGCGCCACCTGGCCAACCACTTGTAGTGTTGGCGAAAAGGTATGCTTCCACGAAGATCTGCATGCCGCCATGCAGGCGCCTGCTTAGCTGGCATGCTTATCGTCGCACTGGAGTGGTGGTGAAGTGGCGAAACCCTACCGGGCGCGGGTCTGGCTGCGGCCCAGCGATCATCCCCGGCAAGGCTTGCCGGGGGCCTTGGAGTCATCCCCGAGAAGGGCCTTGCTGGGGGTCTTTGTCTCCTAGTCCCATGTGGGTTCGTGGGTTGCCAATCTTTGTGAGGGGCTGCATGCTACCAGTCATGTGCTCTCCAAATCTTGGTCTTAACGTTGTCGATGGTGTCAGAGCTCTCAACCCCAAGGGTGGTGGCCCTGCGGGTCTCTTTGCAAGCTGCCCCGACAAGGAGCTTGCCGGGGGCCTCGCAGGTCGCCTCGGCAAGGCTTGTTGCCAGGCGTGGCCCTGCTTGCCTCTTGCCGCTTGCTACTCTAAGCATCTGTCTTGATATTCTTTGTACTTGTCCTGCCTCCTGCCGTCCTCCTCTGCTTCGCCAAGCCCTGCTGAAGGCGTGGCTGCGACCGTCCGTGCACAAGTAAGGGGTACAGAAGTACCCATACTTTTGTACACCGACAGGAGCCCCCGGGCATGGGCCACACATAAGGCGCAAGGCGTAGTTGGGCGAGGCCCAAAGCAGTGCGTGGGCGGGCATGGTAGAGGCGAACCGCTACGATCTTTTGACAGTTGCGCTTCCCCAGGACCCGCGTTGAGTGCGTGACGTGGGGGTCGTGCCTGGAGTGATCGCGGCATGCTTGCGTCTCCCCATGGTGAATAGTAAAGGGGCGGGTGCTCATTTACTCTCCTTGCCTTCCTCATTCTTGGAGCCACTGTTCCACGTTTCCTACCACGCCCACCTTTTCCGCCACGTACGCCGCATGCATGGCGCGGGGTAGGTGACGGATGTATGGGATATGGGAAAGCACGCCATGGCCGATACCCATGTGCCTTTGATTGGCGCGGGGAGGATGGTCGACGGCCTCTCTCGTTGTCAGTGGCCTTAATGAGCAGGATTTGAAAGGGCTCTTCAGAGGCGCAAAGCCAGCCTTCAGTCTCCTTGGTTTGGCTATAAAAAAGGGTCTAGGAGAAGGAGGAGAGGCATCCTCTCGTGTCTTCTCCTTTCCCCATCCTCCATCCATCACCATGCCAAGAGGGCGCGGCCGTGGTCGTCATTCTGCGGAGGTGACTAGATCTTCTTCCCACCAGAAAGCTGCGGCAGTTAAGGAAGAGCCAGATGCTCAAGGCAGAGGTGTCGGACGGGGTCACGGTCGGCGAGGTGGTCGAGGCAGAGGTGGGCGTGGAAGGGGGGCATCCATGGCGCCACCTTCTCCGCCTCCATCTCCTCCTGCCTCGTCGAGCGGCCATGTTGGAGACACGGCGCTGGAGTTCATATTGCAGTTGCGCGAGCCACCGCGTAGCCGCCTCTGCCTTCACGAGGCGTTCGCAAGGGTGTTGGAGATCGACCAGCCGCCTGGGCTGAGGCTTCACATGAAGGGGTGTTGCAATGGCGACATGTGGGTGAACACAAAGTTCCCCGTCCCTCATGTAATGCTCCTTTGCCGGGGTTGGAAAACCTTCGCACGCGCCCACTGCTTGATGAAGGGGCACGTTCTCTACTTCAAACTAGTGGAGAGTGACCTGCTCTCCATCAAGGTCTTCGGGCGCTCGGGACACAGGTTAGGGTGCTGTGTGGAGAGCTCGACCGACGACGAGAGCTCCTCCTCGAGCGACAACGGCGAGGAGGACAGCGACAGCAATGACGGAGGTAGCGGGCGGGAGGATGACGAGTCGGACTAGGTGTGGGATACACCGTCCCTGGGCGACGCCGGCAGCACCATCGTCTGCACCTAGCCTCCCACCGGCTGAGCAATTTGCTGGGGGGTAGTTCTTGTTGGGGAATGTAGTAATTTCAAAAAAAAATCCTATACACAGGCAAGATCATGGTGATGCATAGCAACGAGAGGGGAGAGTGTTGTCCACGTACCCTCGTAGACCAAAAGCGGAAGCGTTATCACAACGCGGTTGATGTAGTCATACGTCTTCACGATCGACCGATCCTAGTACCAAACGGACGGCACCTCCGCGATCTGCACACGTTCAGCTCGGTGATGTCCCACGAACTCCGATCCAGCAAAGTGTCGAGGAAGAGTGTGTTTTTGATGGAGATATCTACACGCTGGATATTGATTTTGTGTCCACATATACTACTATGGGAATTAGTTAGTTCGATCAGTTTCCAGGGCCAGATATCACTACCATTTAATGTTTGGGATACTAAACTGGATCGAGCGTAGAGTGTGTGTGCTGATGGCTTTGACTCCGTCAAGTTGTCTGCTCAGCATTTTGGAGATGGTGTTCAAAAAATTTCAAAGAGCAAAATAGGCAAAGATCAGAGTTTTAGCACAACGATACTATGGGTGTTGCGTTTGAAGGGAACATAAGTTTCCCCTAGCAGCTATTCGGGCGGTGACTACTGACTAGGAGGGTTGGGGTAGATCCAGCACGATTCTACATGTAAGATGTGGGGTCAGCTGACCCCATAACTTTTCTGATTGCAAGCTTAAGTTTATTTGTATTTATGCAAGAAAATAAGACAGTTAAAGAGATTAGTGCATTTGAATGCACAACCTCCTGGTGCTGGCACCGTCCCTGGTCAGATCATGCCCCCTTGTTGTCATCCGGGGAAACTAGTCCTCGGCCACCGCCACAGTTCCATTTCGAGTTATTCTGGCTATGCCAGCCGGGTTTTGCCAAGGCGGTCAAGTCCAAGTGATTCGAGGCGCTTGACTCCCCCACCCATCGATGTCAATGTTATACACTTGGCATCATTGTACCAAGTTATCCAGGCAATTCATGCGGGGTTGGGGGGGTCAACCTGGGCCAGACTCAAGGATCCACAAGGCGGGGCTCTTTGTGGCCATCACCTTGTGGCCATCAAGTGCTTTGATGATCGGTCAACCACGGCAGGTCTAGATCCGGAGGAATGGATGGATAGATGTGCTCTCGAGGATAGCATCATGACTTTGTTTTAGAACGAGGAGATTTACTGTCGTCTTAGGGCCGGTTAAATTTGTCATTTAGGGATGACTCCAAGACGGCATACTTCAAGGCAATTGCCAACGGCCGTCGTCGTTGATCCTTAGTTGTGGTCCTTTGGGATGGTCTCACAATGCTTTAGGACAAGGTTGGGATCCACTCTCACGTTGATGGTTTTTATAAAAAAACTTTTCAACAACCAACAATGGGCTGGGGTGAGTCTCTGGGAGGATATTTGGTCCTTCGAGATGCGGGGCTCGGGGGGGGGGGGGGCTGAGGCTCATGGAGCCCTTTTGAGAGGCAGAAGTTGAAGCGGCAATGAACTCGATGAAACACGACTCTACCCTGGGCCCGGTTGGGCTTCCTGTCCGATTTTTTTGTGAAATTATAGAAGGTCATCAAAGGGCTGGTGATGGTTATATTTCGGGGTTTCTATGAAGGGGTGCTCGATGCATCCCACGTTAACTATGGAGTGGTTATGTTGATCTCCAAAGTAGTTTGGGCGATGGACATTCTCCAGTTCCGTCCGATCATGGTTATTAACGTGATCTTCCGCATCCTAGACAAGGCGCACGCCATTAGGGAGGCACCTATAGTGGCTAGAATTACCCATCCAAACCAGTCGTCCTTCATTAAGGGTGATCTAATTCATGACGGGCTACTGGCACTACATGAAATCATTCACGAGGTTAAGATTAAACGTCAAAAGGCGGTCTTTTTCAAGATTGGTTTCAATAAGGCTTATGATATCCTTATTTGGGATTTCTGCAGAGATTCCCTTCAACGCAAAGGGTTAGATGATAGATGGGTTACACGCATTATGCAGCTTGTCAGTAGTGGGCACACTGCCATCAACATTAACAGGGAGATGGATCCATTTTTTAAGCCCTGAAGGGGGGTTGAGGCAAGATGACCCACTCTCTCCATCCTTGTTTAATTTTGTTATCGATGGCCTAGCAGCCATTATGGATAAAGAGAGATGTGCTGGCAATTTGTGTGGGGTGGTGGCCCACTTGATTACAGCAGATGGAGTCTTTCACCTCTAATATGCGGATGACACCATCCTTATATGGAGCGAACTCCAATGGATATAATAAATTTAAAGTTCCTCCATATTTGCTTCCAAGAGATGTCGGGTTTGACAATTAATTTCGCCAAAAGTGACATGATGGTATTGTGTTATTCGGAGCAGGAGCAATCCTACATAGTCAACCTCCTAAATTGCTTCCCGGGGTCATTCCCTATTTGGTACCTCGATCTATTGGTTAGAGTCTCGATGGTCCATTTGAGAGATCAGCGACCGGTGATGGAGAGGGTGTGACACGGGGTAGATCTTCTCATTATATCTTCCTTGGCTAGCATTCCTATGTTTGCGATGGGGCTATACCTTTTTCCTGAAGGAGCCCATGTGGACATGTACAAATTGTTGGAAATATTCCCTAGAGACAATAATATTGTATTATTATATTTTTGTTACTCATAATTAAGAGTTTATATTTCATGCTCTAACTGCTATTATCCTGGAATATTTGATTCTGTGGAAAACTCATATGCATGTGTGAAATGATAAACGACAAACAATAGGTTCCCGGTCTCGCCTCTAAGTCTGGCTCAAGTGTTGTTGGTGATCAAGCTTTCCAGATCTTAGGATATCGTCAAGTGTAATGATTGTCCTATAACAACATTGAGGGTACGACGTTAGAAGAACAATCATATTGAATCGACCCAATACTTGTATGTTATGCCATGTGATCATATCGTCTGAAATCATCTGTTATAACAACGAGTGTTAGCATGTGTTTTGGTTCCTCAGACCATGAGCGTGTCTCGGTCACTTCCTAACGGACGGTGGGCTTTGGGGTTGCTCAAATGTCATCTGTAACAAGGTGATCTTATCGACAACTTTCAGGCTCACCGGAAAGTTTGACAAGTGAGTGGACAACTCAAGAGTGGTATTAGCTCCTCCGACGATGGAGAGATATTCTTAGGGACCCTCTCGCTGTGAAGGCATCCATCATCGTTTGGCTAGACACAGGTGACTAAGTCATGGGATGCCGGAACACGTCAACGAAGAAGAACAAAACCGGTAATGGGAGAAAGAAGAACAAAATCGGTAATGGGAGATATTTTTAGGGACCCTCTCAGCGACAATGCTTTTTGTTTTCCGTTCTTGTGTGTTAGAACAATTATGCTACTGCTATGATTGTGCTTGTGTTTTAATTAGTGTTTGTGCCAAGCAAGGCCTTTGGGACGATTTGGGTGAAAGTTTATTTGATTTTGCTGAAAAACAGAAATTTTGCGCTCACGAGATTATTTTTCAATTTTGACAGAAGGGTCATTTTGAGTTGATTCTTTTTGCAAAAGATTAATAGACAAATTGCTCACATCCAGTTATTTCAGAATTTTTGGAGTTAAAGAAGTATTTGAAACATTCAGATTGCTACAGACTGTTCTGTTTCTGATAGATTCTGCTTTCTTTGCGTTGTGTGCTTATTTTGATGATTCTATGGTTTTCTTGGATGAGTTTTTGCCATAGAAAAGTTGAAATACAGTAGATATAATGCAAAAATAAAATAAGAATAGGTTTGCTACAACACTTATAGTAGTGGTTTGTTTTCTTATACTAATGGATCTCACGAAGGTTTTGTTTGAGTTTTGTGTGATTGAAGTTCTCAAGTTTTGGGTGATCTTACGATGGATGATGGAATAAGATTAGCAAAAGGCTAAGCTTGGGGATGCCCGAGGCACCCCAAGATAATATTCAAGAAGTAGCAAGCAACTAAGCTTGGGGATGCCCCGAGTGGCATCCCCTCTTTCTTCTAACAACCATCGGCATTTTACTTGAAGCTATATTTTTATTCGTCACATAATATGAGTTTCGCTTGGAGCGTCTTGTATGATATCAGTCTTTGCTTGTTTTGCTTTGTGTTTTAAGTGTTGAATTCTTGCTGGACACACCCTTTTGAGAGAGCCAAAGATTATGCTATGCTTGCCCCTATGCTTCACTTAAATTTTTAGAGCCATGGATTTGCTCTAGAGCTTCACTTATATCTTTTTGAGCATGGTGTGCTTTGTTATTTTTGAAGAAATGCTCTAATGCTTCACTTAGATTTATTTGGGAGTTAGTAATTTTTTTAAGAAATTCTCTCTTGCTTCACTTAGATTATTTTGAGAGAAAGAACAAAAATTATGCTCATGATCTTCACTTATATTTGTTTGAGCTTATCAAAAGCAACATATGAAAATAGTCCCAAAGTGATAGATATCCAAGGAGGATATAATAAAAACTTTCATGAAGATCATTGGACAAAATAAAGTTGATTCTTAGTAATGGTTTTGAGATATGACGATATGATATGTGAGTCAGGTTGATGAGTAATTGTGCTTTAGTAAGAATATTGATGTTAAGGTTTGTGACTGCCTATGCAAGCACGAAAGTCAATAGTTATGCAATGAAATTTATATCCTACTTATGGTGCATTATTCGGTGTTAATTATACTTAATGCCTGGGTATGAGATTTTTCTCTTTTTGGTTGGTCGCTTCTCAATCTTTTTGCTAGCCTTCATTTTGCACTACGTATGATCAGTACTTGTGCATCCAAAACCCTTTAAACCAGTTTTGCCTTATGAGTCCACTATACTTACCTATATCCGGTATTTCTATGTCGTTCCAAGAAAATTTGCATGTGTCATCTCTAATTTTCAAAATAAATTTCTCTTTAGTGTGCCCTACTGCTCGCGAGACGGTGAAGGGTGACCAATATTTTCCATGCTAGATGTGTTATTCTCATGATGAGTGTTTATTCACTTGTCATTGCGCGAGAGTATGACAAATGTATTAGGGATGCCCAGTCCTAAAATGAATAATAAATTTACTTTATGTTGTCAAATAATAAATTCCTTGGAAAGTGTTGGTATGGAGGGCATCCGTGGATACGGTTAGCCATGGAAACTGAAAATAATGGTGGAAAAGGAATAAACTTTATTTTCTGTTTGGGAACCGCCTACGATGTATCTAGCATGGAAAGTATTGAGATCTCTAAGTCATTTTTGTTGGTGGGAATAGTATGCCTCTCAAAAATATTTTAATCTCTCAATTTAAGCTTTGAGCTCTAGCACCTCTACAAATCCCTACTTCCCTCCGTGAAGGGCCTTTCTTTTAATTATGCAATTTTTATTTTGAAATTCACTCTCCATCTTCTCTTATAAAGCACCAACTAAGGGGCACTATGATCATATTTGATCATTGGATGTCGTGGTAACGATTCCGACAATAAGAGAGGGGTAGGATAAAAGAGCATGATCTATCGAGATGCATATGGGTGACACGGTGGTTTTAGCGAGTTCGGGCCTCTCATGATATGGAGATAACAACCCTATGTCTCGTGCTCCGGAGAGGCTTTGTTTTATCTTAGTATGTATCCGGAGATTACAATGATAGGAGAACGGATCCCCGTAGTCCTGAGACTAATGGTGAAAAGGAGAGAGAGATGAAAGAAAAGAGCCCCCCAGTCTAGTGGTGGGGGTGGCTTATATAGAGTGCGCCACCCCCTCACCTCCTATGTTACAAAGTGGAGCATCAATGCCATAATGCCTGCCCACAACAAAACCGTCATGCTGACTATTGGTCTTTGCATATCCGAGTGAGTTACATGGCTGAGTGGAATGAGCTCGTCGAGTGGAGTGTCATGCTCCGAGTGGTTGTTGCCGTCCGAGTGACTTTCAAGTTGCAGTACATCTGGACGATGATCTAGCCCAGGGGCCCAGTACAAAGTGTACGGTGTCCATGGGTAGTGTCTTTAGGTCAGGCATGTTACCCTACCCCTAATACATGTCCTCGTCATTAGCCCCCGAATCGGTCGAGGTTGAGCAGGTCGAGTCGAGGTGTATTCTCGGATGAGTCGAGTGCTACGGAGGCACTTATGAACTTCCTCTGGTCACCCTGCCATTTTACACTAGTAGAAAAGGGGCCAATGGTCCAGGCCGGTCCAGCCCATTAGTCCCGGTTCAATCCAGAACCGGGACCAATGGGGGCATTGGACCCGGTTCGTGAGCCCCGGGGGCCGGCCGGGCCAAGTGGGCCATTGGTCCCGGTTCGTCTGGACCTTTTGGTCCCGGTTGGTGGGACGAACCGGGACCAATGGGCCTCGCTCCTGGCCCACCACCATTGGTCCCGGTTCATGCCACCAACCGAGACCAATGGTGGTGCCTATATATACCCCCTCGCGCAAGAGCAGAGCACACTGCTCTATTTTTTCTGGCCGAGGGGGAGAGGGCTTGGTGGTGCTCTAGCTCACCTCCTATGCACACAAGGTGTTCGATGGAATGCCCGAGCCACACTACTTAAGGTTTCTCCTCTCCAAGCTCGACCGCCAAGCTCCATTTTCTTCAATATTTGTCTAGGTTTAGCGGTCCGTCACGCCCCGTCCCCGTCTTCACCATCGTCGATCACCCGCGCCGATCTCATCGCCGGCACCACCGTGGTGAGCCTCTTGTTCTTATCTTCTTTCTGAAAGGAAAAATATTCTTACTGGTATGTTTAGATAGATACTTGTATTATTTTCTTACTTTTATTATTGCATCTTATATAGTGCGATGGTTTTGGTATCCGCCCCCGTCGGCCCTCGTCCTGTCTATGATTCGGATGTGGTATATATTATCTTTTCATAACTATTGGTTCATTTATTGTTTATGACAATTATGCCGACCAACGTGACATAGATTTTATTTATCTAGGAGGTTGTTGAACTGGAAATTCCAACCGACCCTATTGTCGAGAGGTTAAATTTAGTTGAAGAAGAAAACAATTTGTTGAAGGAAAAAATTAGAAAAATTGAGGAGGAGAAGATGATATTGGAGTTGCATGTTGCGGATGTCGTCGATGATCACAAGATCAAGATGGATGCAATGCGCTTGAAGATTAGAAAGATTAGAAAATATGCCATTCATACCGAGGCTTGGTATCATTATGCCGTTGGATCAGTTGTTACATTGGTTGCGATTATGATCGCATTTGTTTTCGCATTGAAATGTTTTACATAGTTTCAGTGTATGGTTTAATTAATTTAGATGCTCTGCAGAGCTTTATGTTTTTAGATGAGAACTATGTATGTACTTTGGTTTTAATGTGATGATGAACTTCTATTAATTTGGTCACTTAATTATCTATTCATGATGTTCTGTAATGATTTTTGACACACTTAATTATATATAAGGCACGCAGATGAACCGGCAATGGATGTACGGTTCAAGACACACCTCCGAGTACATTAAGGGCGTGCATGATTTTCTCGAAGTGGCTGAGGCAAACAAGCAGAATGGTTTTATGTGTTGTCCATGCCCTATATGTGGGAATACAAAGTCTTACTCTGACCGGAAAATCCTCCACACCCACCTGCTTTACAAGGGTTTCATGCCACACTATAATGTTTGGACGAGGCACGGAGAAATAGGGGTTATGATGGAAGACGGCGAAGAAGAAGAGTACGATGAAAACTATGTGCCCCCTGAATACGGTGATGCTACTGAAGATCAAGAGGAACCAGACGATGTGCACGATGATGCTGCAACGGGCGAAGCTGCTGAAGATCAAGAGGAACCAGACGATGTGCCCAATAATGATGATCTCCGCCGGGTCATTGTCAATGCAAGGACGCAATGCGAAAGTCAAAAGGAGAAGCTGAAGTTCGATCGCATGTTAGAGGACCACAAAAAAGGGTTGTACCCCAATTGCGAAGATGGCAACACAAAGCTCGGTACCGTACTGGAATTGCTGTAGTGGAAGGCAGAGAATGCTGTGCCTGACAAAGGATTTGAGAAGCTACTGAAAATATTGAAGAAGAAGCTTCCAAAGGATAATGAATTGCCTAACAGTACATATGCAGCAAAGAAGGTCGTATGCCCTCTAGGATTGGAGGTGCAAAAGATACATGCATGCCCTAATGACTGCATCCTCTACCACGGTGCATTCAAGGATCTGAACGCATGCCCAGTATGCGGTGCATTACGGTATAAGATCAGATGAGATGACCCTGATGATGTTGACGGCGAGCCCCCCAGGAAGAGGGTTCCTGCGAAGGTGATGTGGAATGCTCCTATAATACCACGGTTGAAACGTCTGTTCAGAAACGGAGAGCATGCCAAGTTGATGCGATGGCACAGTGAGGACCGTAAGAAAGACGGGAAGTTGAGAGCACCCGCTGATGGGTCGCAGTGGAGAAAAATCGAGAGAAAGTACTGGGATGAGTTTGCAAGTGAGCCAAGGAACGTATGGTTTGCTTTAAGCGCGGATGGCATTAATCCTTTCGGGGAGCAGAGCAGCAATCACAGCACCTGGCCCGTGACTCTATGTATGTATAACCTTCCTCCTTGGATGTGCATGAAGCGGAAGTTCATTATGATGCCAGTTCTCATCCAAGGCCCTAAGCAACCCGGCAACGACATTGATGTGTACCTAAGGCCATTAGTTGAAGAACTTTTACAGCTGTGGAATGGAAATGGTGTACGTACGTGGGATGAGCACAAACAGGAGGAATTTAACCTAACGCCGTTGCTGTTTGTGACCATCAATGATTGGCCAGCTCTCAGTAACCTTTCAGGACAGACAAACAAGTGATACCACGCATGCACGCACTGTTTACTTGACACCGATAGTATATACCTGGCAAGCTGCATGAAGAATGTGTACCTGGGCCATCGTCGATTTCTTCCGACCAACCATCAATGTCGAAAGAAAGGCAAGCATTTCAAAGGCGAGGCAGATCACTGGAAGAAGCTCGCCATGCGTACCGGTGATCACGTACTTGCTATGGTCAATGATTTACACATAATCTTTGGAAAGGGTCCCGGCGGACTAGCTGTTCCGAGTGACGCTGGGGGACACACACCCATGTGGAAGAAGAAATCTATATTTTGGGACTACCCTACTGGAAAGACCTAGACGTCCGCTCTTCGATCGACGTGATGCACGTGACGAAGAACCTTTGCGTGAACCTGCTAGGCTTCTTGGGCATGTATGGGAAGACAAAAGATACAGGTGAGGCACGGGAGGACCTGCAACGTTTGCACGAAAAAGACGGCATGCCTCCAAAGCAGTATGAAGGTCCTGCCAGCTATGCTCTTACCAAAGAAGAGAAGGAAATCTTCTTTGAATGCCTGCTTAGTATGAAGGTCCCAACTGGCTTCTCGTCAAATATAAAAGGAATAATAAATATGGCAGAGAAAAAGTTTCAGAACCTAAAGTCTCATGACTTCCACGTGATTATGACGCAACTGCTTCCGGTTGCATTGAGGGGGCTTCTACCGGAAAACGTCCGATTAGCCATTGTGAAGCTATGTGCATTCCTCAATGCAATCTCTCAGAAGGTGATCGATCCAGAAATCATACCAAGGCTAAGGAGTGATGTGGTGCAATGTCTTGTCAGTTTCGAGCTGGTGTTCCCACCATCCTTCTTCAATATCATGACGCACGTCCTAGTTCATCTAGTTGACGAGATTGTCATTCTAGGCCCCATATTTCTACACAATATGTACCCCTTTGAGAGGTTCATGGGAGTCCTAAAGAAATATGTTCGTAACCGTGCTAGGCCAGAAGGAAGCATCTCCATGGGCCATCAAACAGAGGATGTCATCGGGTTTTGTGTTGACTTCATTCCTGGCCTTAAGAAGATAGGTCTCACTAAATCGCGGTATGAGGGGAGACTGACTGGAAAAGGCACGCTTGGAAGGGACTCAATAATATGCAGGGACGGATATTCTTGGTCTCAAGCACACTACATAGTTCTACAGAACTCTACCTTGGTGACCTCGTATGTCGATGAACACAAGAACAGTCTGCGCTCCAAACACCCGGAGCAGTGCGACGACTGGATTACATGTGAACACATCAGGACTTTCAGCAGTTGGTTGGAAGCACGTATCAGAGGTGACAAGACTGTTTGTGATGAGCTGTACTTGTTGTCCAGGGGACCATCTTTGACTGTATTGATTTGGAAAGGATACGACATAAATGGGAATACATTTAACACGATTGACCAAGATCAAAAGAGCACCAACCAAAACAGCGGTGTCCGCTTTGATGCAACAACCGAGAGGGGAAAGGACACATATTATGGTTACATAGTGGACATATGGGAACTTGACTACGGACATGATTTTAAGGTCCCGTTGTTTAAGTGCAAATGGGTCAATCTGTCAGGAGGCGGGGTACAGGTAGACCCACAGTACGGAATGAAAACAGTGGATCTGAAAAATCTTGGGTACACTGACGAACCGTTCGTGCTAGCCAATGATGTGGCACAGGTTATCTATGTGAAGGACATGTCTAGCAGACCGAGAAAGAGAAAATATAAGGAAGCGAATACATCATACGATGAGCCAAAGCGCCACATAGTTCTTTCAGGAAAAAGGGACATCGTGGGAGTGGAGGACAAGACAGACATGTCTGAAGATTATGAAAAGTTTCATGAAATTCCTCCCTTTAAAGTCAAGGCTGACCCCAGCATCCTGATAAACGATGAAGATTATCCATGGTTACGGCGCAATAAGAAAATGACACAAGCGAAGAAAAAGTGAAGACTTTCTCCCGCAACTATTATGATGATACCATGCCAACTTTGTAACTGACGAGTATGATACCATTGTCCGTTTTGTACATGCACATGCTATGTGTGGGTCAATTTATGACACCATGCCAACTTTCAACTTTTTCAGAGTTCATTTGAAATGCTTTAATGTCTTATGGTTCGGCCCTCGTAATAATTAAAAATAGCAACAATAAGTATTTTGTTGTAAGTAGAAACAAAATAAAATAAATAAAGCAAGAAAGAAAACAAAAAAAAGTGTTTTCAAATTTGAAAAGTAATGGAACTAACAGAAAGTTTATAATTTTCCTAAAACTAAAAGCAAAAAGGATTAAAAAATAAAGCAAAAAACAAAAGAAAATAAATAATGCAGAAAACAAAACAAAAAAACAGGAAATATAAAAATAGCAACAATAAGTAAAAAAATGCCTCCTACTAGGCCCCCACGGCCTGAATACGACATGAAACCCTACTATGGGCCAGGATTCAGGCCCGAAGTAGGCCCAGAAGGCCCACCAGGCAAAGTTTAGCAAGTAGGCCCGAAAGCCTGCGGTCGAGAGGAGCTCGAGAGGGGTGCGGCAGTGGGGCTTATCAACCACTGCGCGCCCCTCTCAACTAGCGAGGTGGGACTAAACTTTGGCCCTGACGCGAGCAGCACAGGGGCCTTTGGTCCCGGTTGGTGGCACCAAACGGGACTAAAGGGGGGGCATTGGTACCGGTTCGTGGCACCAAACGGGACTAAAGGGGGGGCATTGGTACCGGTTGGTGCCACGAACCGGTACCAATGCCCCCCCTTTAGTCCCGTTTGGTGCCACCAACCGGGACCAAAGGCCACCGCTTCCCGCCCTTTGGGCTGCTGAAAAGAGGCCTTTGGTCCCGGTTGGTGGCACCAACCGGGACTAAAGGGTGTATTAGTCCCGATTGGTGCCACCAACCGGGACCAATGCTCTTGCTATATATACAGGACTTAGCAGTTTTCGCCAAAACCCATCTCTTTCTTCTCGCCCCGACGCCTCTACTCCTCGTCGCCATCGCCGCCGAGCCCTGCCCCGACGCCGTCAGGCTGGTCCAGCTCGCCGTCGCCGCCGCCGAGCCACTGCCCCGACACCGTCGCCGCGCCCGCCGCCCCTGCCGGCCCCGACACCATCGTCGTCGCCACGCGCGCCACCGGCCGTTCCCCGACCCCGTCACCGTCGCCGCGCGCCGCCCCTTCCCCGACCCCGTCGCCGTCGCCGCGCGCGCCGCCCCTTCCCCGACCCCGTCGCCATCACCGCGCGCGCCGCCCCTTCCCCGACCCCGTCGCCGTCGCCCCGACCACACGCCGCCGTCTTCGGTCCGGCCGCCGGCGCCCTTTCCTCTTTTTTTTATATATGCAGAAGTTTATATATGCAAAAATTTATATATGCAAAAATTTATACATATATGCAAGTATATATATATTTTTTTGCATTTTTTGTGTATATGTGTTTGTATGTGTATATATGTGTACATGTTCATAGTATTTTTTTTTCATAAGTGTATTTTTTTTGTTCATTGCATTTTTTTCATATATATAATGTATATATGTATGTGGTAGCTATATATATTATGAATGGATGTGGCTATATATGTATGTATGAATATAATGTTCATAGCATTTTTTATATATATGTTTTTTCATATATGTATTAATTTTATATTTAGGTTGTTAGTAGATATCGATTTTAGGTTAGTGCATTTTAGGTTAGTGTAGAGGAGAAAGTAAAATAAGGAAAAGGAAGAAAAGAGGAAGAAGGAAGAAGGAAGAAGAAGAAGAAGAAAAAGAATGAGAGGAAAAAGGAAAATAAGAAGAGGAAAAAAGGAGAAAAGGAAGAGAGGAAGAAGAGGAGAAATAAATAAGAAGAGGAAAAAAGAAGAAAAAGAAGAGGAGAAGAAGAAAGGAATAGAGGAGAAGAAGAAAAAATAGAAGAAAAAAATTCTATTTTTTCTTCTCCTCCTCTATTCCTTTCTTCTTCTCCTCTTTTTTTTTCTTTTTTCTTCTTCTTTTTCTTCCTTCTTCCTTCTTCCTCTTTTCTTCCTTTTCCTTAATTATTTTCCTTTCTCGAGGGAGAAGAAGAAAAAGAAGAGGAGAAGAAGAAAGAAAGGAATACAGGAGAAAGAAAAAACTTCAACACGAGGGGGTGGTACCGATACCCCCTCCCCGATAACATTATTTTCCCATGTATATGTATGTCACGTCATTGTCGATATAACCCCCTCTAGATAACTTCGACATGAGGGGCGGTCGATATATATACCCCCTCTCGACCGTGATAACTTATACAACTGCAGCACCCCCCTCGGCCCTCTCGCTCGACCAAAACTCTCGAGGACACCCAAACCCTAGAGAGAAAACGATGTTGGTCTCCTACCCCCTCCCGCCGCGCCCCTACCCGACAAATTAACTCTCTCGAGGCCACCCAAATTTATCAAGTTAAAAGAGCGTTGTCGTCGAGGCCACCCCAAACCCTTGAAGCGTTGTGTCGAGGCCACTAACATGATTCCTTATTGTGATTAGCTAGCTAGTTCTACGTTTGCCACTAATATATATATATATATATATATATATATATATATATATATCCATCTGTACCATGTTTGAATAATAATTGACATGTTGTAAATATTTGCAGAAACTGTGGAGCACTCCCGAGACGAAGAAACAAAAGCGATGTTGGGGGACATAATCGCACAAGGAAGTGATGAAGTTGCGTCATTTCTCAATGAGACCGATGGTCAGGAAGGACTGGGTGAAGAAGAGGGCTATGTTCATGATGGCTTCGACCCATTAATGCCGGTACAAGAAGAGGACTATGTTCATGATGGCTCCGGTGACACAATGGAGGTACAAGAGGGAGACCGTGCTGACTGCTCCGGTCGCCGAACCGAGTCCGGCCAGGTATATATATATTAGTTAAGCCCGTGCTGACTAGTTAATTGATGCACCCTTTGTTTTGGTATATGTACACATATTAATTACTCTCGTCTTTCTTCCTTATAATTTCTAGCCCTCCGGATCGATCACAACTTTGGTAAGGAGACGAGGCCCAAAGAAAAAGTTGAGCTCGGATGAAAAGTTTGAGATCATAGAAATCGCGCCCGACGGCGAACCGATTGAAACCATCCGGACAAGGAAGGCATTTTCTGCTCAGTGCAGGGTTCTTGTTAGGGACAAGATCCCGATCAGCATCCAGCAATGGTATAAGCCTAAGGAGGAAGACCCTGAGGTGTCTTATGTCAATGATATGCAGAAAGAAGATCTTTGGACTGAGCTGAAGGCAAATTTCACCCTACCGCCAGAGGAGGATCCGGAGAAGCCAGTTAAAGAGCAACTAATCAAGTCTTGTGCTCTTAATAAGATGGCAACCCTAATGAGGAGGTGGAGGAAAGAGCTGAACCAGTTTGTCGAGAAAGAAAAGACACCAGAATTCATCGGCAAATATGAGAAGATCAAAGATCACTGGCCCACATTTGTGGCCCACAAGACATCGGAAAAGAGTAAGAAGATGTCGGCGACAAACAAGAAAAATGCTGCGAAGAAGAAGCTTCACCATCGCACGGGGTCAGGTGGCTACCTCAAAGCCCGGCCTAAGTGGTCCAAGGCTGAGAATGATCTGCTTGAAAAAGGGATCGAACCAGAGACAATGTACTGGCCAGACCGTTGCCGGACTTGGTTCTTCGGGGCTGGCGGAACATTGGACCCTGTAACAGGGAAGTGCCAGTGGACGGACGAGCAACTGCAAATACCAGTCAAGAACCTTCGACACTATATCAATGCAGCGCAGAGAGGGATGTTCCTTCCAAACAGGGAGAAGGACGAGCTCACAATGGCCCTTGGGAATCATGAGCACCCTAGACGGACACGAGGCACGCCAGGCTCCATTCCGTGGAAGGTTGTTTTTCCGGACGCAGGGGGTTACAAAACCCACGAGAGGAGGAAGAAACTGGAGCAGGACCAACTGCAGGCACTGCACGAAAGGGTAATGGGGCTAGAGGAACGAGCAGAGGAACGAGAAGCAGCAGATCGCAGCAAACGACCTGCCGAAGCTTCCCCCGAAGCTACCCCGCCATCTCAGTGGAGAAGCAGCGTGGCTTCCACCGAGCTGCTTCAGCCGGAGCATGTCTTGATGGCTCCTGCCAGCTATCCCATGGATGGTATCACAGAGTCTCAAAATTGCCACATTATGGCGCGATGGATGAATTTGAAGGTCAAGGCAGCCGTTGGCCAAGTTTATCCTAGTGGACCCGGCACAACTTGTCACTGCCAGCCCATTCCAGAAGGATATGCTAAGGTGATGGTGGATGAAATAACGGAGGGATTTGGGGACCTCGTGCTTGAGCACCCTACTGGTGAAGGGGAGACTAGGCTGGGTTCTGCTCTGAAGACTCCATGCCTATGGCAGAAGGAGCTCATCAACCTTCTGAACTGGACGCCTCCGCCTCCTCCTCCTTCTACGGCGAGTCAGGGCACTCCGCCTCCTCCACCGCCTCCTCCTCCGGCAAGTGACGATCAGGGAACGCGTGGCGGCACTCCGCCTCCTCCACCGCCTCCTCCTCCGGCGACTGACAATCAGGGCACACGTGGCGGCACTCCGCCTCCTTCTCCGGCGCGTGGCGGCACTCCGCCTCCTTCTCCGGCGCGTGGCGGCACTCCGCCTCCTCCTTCTCCGCCTCGCCAGCAAGGGCGGAAGAGACCCGCCGCCGCCCCGGCTGCTCCGGCGTGTTGTAGTCCTTCTCCTCCGCCTCGTAAGCAAGCACGAAAGAAGACAGACGCCGCAGCCGCTCCGTCTGCTCCGGCGTCTAGCATCACAAGAGGAGAGAGGTAATACAGATATGGTCCACCTCTAAAGCCTCTAGAGAAGTTACCGTATGAGAGGACCGAGGAGGAAAACAATACGATCGTGCAGGCCCACGTGAAGGAGTTCTTTGAAGTGGTGAAAGCAAAGAGACATCCACCTCCGGATGAGAAGGTAGATCCGGTGAAAGCAAAGCGCACTCTCGATGCCCTGAGGAAACCGGCAAAGTCTCCGCCGAGAACTAACTATGAGCGCATTACTGAACAGACATATCTCCAAGCGGAGCGGCCGGGAAGTACTATCACACATCAAAGAGCAAAAGAACGAATAGCTGCGAAAAAAATTGACCAGCTCGGCGAACAAGCAAACCAATCGTGCCCCCCGCTCAATGTGTCTAGTGGCAACATCATCGCTAATGTTCCGGGGATGGTGGCCGGTTATGGCAATCTACAAGATTACCTGCCTGACGATGCACTTCCTGATTACATGATGGTGGAAGAACACAGATACGAGTACGGGAAGCCTCTCGTCAAAGATGAAAAATCTCTAACAAAAGATGATGCGAAGGTTCCATACTTGGTACATGAAAACCTGCAGAGAGTCTGAGGGGGCGAATAGTTTGTATCTGCACATTAAAGAGGAGCACAACCTTGTTAGAACTGATCTGTTGTGTGTTCCATTTGAGGAGTTCTTCACGTTCTTCAATCAAAAGGCCCTCGATAAATTAACGGTCTTTTGCTACTGCCTGTAAGTACTATTTCTGTCATTAAGTCTCTATATATAGCTCAGCTCTTTCATTGCATGAATTTATAATTAATTATCCTCAATATATTATGCAGATTGAAGATCGTCGAGTGCAAAAAAATGAAATATATGATATTGGGTTCATTAACACAAATATCATAGATGTATTTCTGGTTGAAAAGCACGTCAAAGAGGCCGAGGACAACTTGCTACAATCGTTGATCAAAAATCAAAACAAAGATACCATACTCTTTCCTTACAACGGCAAGTGAGTGTTACTGATCGTTTGCATATTCGGTTTCCCTTATTACTCGAGCGAGGTTATAGTAATGTAATTGATGAGTTATGCATGCGTGCGAAGTTTCCACTATATTCTTCTGGAGATTAAGCTTGAGCGTGGACTAGTAACCGTCTTAGACTTGAGACGGAAAGATCCCAGCACCTATGCGAACATAACTGAAATGCTCAGCAAGTAAGTTCAAACGATCATTATCGCACCATAACTGAAATGCTACTTTTTGTTGATTTCCTCGTATCTCAAGTAATAATTATTATTTTCTTTGTCTTGCAGGGTTTGGAAACAGTTCACCACACAAGCTCTGGGACTGCCGAAGGAGCTGCGATATACATACCCGAAAGTAAGTACTACTGGCTAGCTAGTTGTGCACATCTCCCATTGATTCTATAGCTATACTTTCATCAATGCCATTTATAATGCTTCATTATCAGTTTGATTGACCTCTATTTCTCGTAAAGTGCTTGTGGCAGGAACAAGGGAATGATTTCTGTGGATACTACGTGTGCGAGTTCATCCACAACGCGACTTTGAAAAACTAGCGGGGCTACTCTCAAAGAAAATATGAAGTGAGTAAGCAATTAATAATATTCACAATTTCATTTTATTACACCATTATTTCTGTTGAGTTTCATTCATATATATGTATTAATTAACCCCCTTCTTCAAATTAGACGTGGCAGATGCGGAATGAACTCCTAGAACCAGATCGCATGAAAGCAATTCAAGAGGAATTGGCGGGATTCTTTCTTGACCACGTCATCAATAAAGCCGGAGAATACCATGTGGAAGTTGATTTCAAATGCTAGGGGACTGTAATTGAGAGATCTTATATATTGTACATGTATGTAGCCAGTAGCGTCGGACGTACATGATACGAAAACTTGTTGTTCGACCAATCTCTCGGAGAAGGAGAGGTCGATCGATCATTTCTCTTGGTATGCATGACGAACTTCTGTACTCGATGGTCCCCTTCATTTTCTTACTAGCTAGCGTGTCGAGGGCTATATGTATATATATATATAGTACGTAGCGTCGACCAAGCACGGACATAAGAGAGGACACTTCTCTCTATTAATTAGCTAGCTAACACAATATATGAAACACCTAAATTAACCCCCAAAACCCCCAACCCCCCCCCCTTTAAAAAAAACAAAAACCCCAGCCACTGGAATGCTGACGCGTGGATGCGTTTTGGTCCCGGTTGGTGCCACCAACCGGGACCAAAGGCCCCCCTGCCTGGGCTCGGCGCACCGGCCACGTGGAGGACCATCTGTCCCGGTTCGTGTTAGAACCGGGAATAAAGGGGGGAGGTATTAGTAACGACCCATTAGTCCCGGTTCATGAACTGGGACTAAAGGCCCTTACGAACCGGGACTAATAGGTGTTTTTCTACTAGTGTTATCTCCGTGTGTTTCCTTGACGGATTCTAGACTGCATGGTGTCCGAGTGAAATGAGCTCAAATGGGTCCGCGAAGGAGCGTTGAACTCACCTTATAGCAATTTTTTTGGAGTGATTTGGAGCTGGTCTTGCATCGAGTAACCGTTTACTCGGAATTTCTTCACGCCTGGAACGTGTCTTTTTTTGTTGTTTGGCCGTCACTCGGACCGGGAGGACCATTATGAGTGGATACCATTCTAGTGGGGGCACGCTGAGTGCACCCACTGGGTGTAGTCCCCGAGACTGCCATCGACTGCGGCAGTCGGCGGGAGTCTTAGAGCCTGTCTTTTTTGTTGTTGTTCATCACTCGGACTGGTCAGGCCATACCGAGTGGAGATTACTCTAGTGGGGGCACGCTTAGTGCACCCACTGGGTGTAGTCCCCGAGACCGCCATCGACTGCGGGCAGTTGGCGGGGGTCTGAGAGAACTAAAACTCTTTTTAGCTGGTACTGATCGAACTTGTTCTTCTCTCGGATTGGTTTCTGTTTGCTTGATACAGTTTCTGAAGAGGAATCAGCAGTCGACCAGTTGGATGATCCTTGAGCAGCATTGATCAGCTCATCAGCAAGGCCCTCAGCAATGGTCTTGACGTTCCTGTCTCAGCTCACCATCAAGGCACTCAGCAATGGTCTTGACGTTCCTGTCAGCCGTCTGCTTTGGGTCGCAGTCGACCCACACCATTCGGCGGGGGCGGTCAACTCGTCAACGAGGTATTTAGTAATGGTCTTGACGTTCCTGAGTGTGTCTCTCCTTGGTGACACGCTCAATCTCGTCCTTCTTCTTGATGGTACAACTCTGAGGTGGTGGTCGTGGCCGATCCGCACTTTGCTAAGCCCCCGAGTGGGAGGATCGCTCACCACTCGGTAAGATTTTTCAAACTTAGGCGAGTACTGGACTGCAGCTAAGCCTCCGAGTGGGAGGATCGCTCACCACTCGTTAGGATTTTTTAAACTTAGGCAAGTACTGGACTGCTGCTAAGGCCCGGAGTGGGAGGATTGCTCACCACTCGGTAGGATTTTTCAAACTTAGGCGAGTACTGGACTGCTGCTGGATACGTCTCCAACGTATCTATAATTTTTGATTTCTCCATGCTACTTTATCTACTGTTTTAGGCAATATTGGTCTTTATTATCCACTTTTATATTATTTTTGGGACTAACCTATTAACCGGAGGCCCAGCCCAGATTTGCTGTTTTATGCCTATTTCAGTGTTTCGAGGAAAAGGAATATCAGACGGAGTCAAAACGGAACGAAATCAACTGGAGAAGTTATTTTTCGAAGGGAAGCAACCCAGGGAACTTGGAGTGCACGTCAGGGGAGATACGGGCTGCCCACGAGGGTGGGGGGCGTGCCCCCCCCGGGCGTGGCCCCCTACCTCGTGGGCCCCCCGTAGCTCCTCCGACGTACCCCCAGCACCCATATATACTCTTGTACCATAAAACTTCCAGAACAGAAGATAGATCGGGAGTTCCGCCGCCACAAGCCTCTGTAGCCACCAAAAACCAATCGGGACCCTTTTCCGGCACCCTGCCAGAGGGGGAACCCATCACCGGTGGCCATCTTCATCATCCCGGCGCTATCCATGATGAGAAGGGAGTAGTTCACCCTCGGGGCTGAGGGTATGTACCAGTAGCTATGTGTTTGATCTCTCTCTCTCTCTCTCTCTCTCTCTCGTGTTCTCTCTCGTGTTCCTCTATGGCACGATCTTGATGTATCCCGAGCTTTGCTATTGTAGTTGGATCTTATGATGTTTCTCCCCCTCTACTCTCTTGTGATGAATTGAGTTTCCCCTTTGAAGTTATCTTATCGGATTGAGTCTTTTATGAGAACACTTGATGTATGTCTTGCCGTGATTATCTATGGTGACAATGGGATATCATGTGCCACTTGATGTATGTTTTGGTGATCAACTTGCCACTACTAGGGAAAATCCTAGCAGCAGCGCGTGTTTTAGGCCTATCAGTAGCGCGGGCAGGAGCGCTACTGATAAGGCGCTACAGCTAATGCTTAGCAATAGCGTGCCTAGATCCACGCTACTGCTAAATTGACTTAGTAGTAGCGCTTCTTCAGAACAGCGCTACTGGTAATTAGTAGTAGCGGTTCTCCTTTCCCGCGCTACTCCTATTATTTAGTATTTTATTTCTTTTCTATTTCATGTTGTATTCATACACCTTTACACAAGTTTTCATACAACAAGAATTTAGAGATTGTTTTTACATCATAATGAGTTATTACATCACGGGGTGAAAGAACCGTGGACTAGTTTCAAGTGGATGTCCATCCACTTGAAACTAATTCGCGGTTCTTTCACCCAATGATATAATAATATCATCATCATCATCATATCATTAACAAGTTATCATCATAATACATCATTGTCATATAACACCTCCTCAAGATCATCGTTTTCATCAATGACATCACATAGCAAATTGGTCGCTAGTCATAATCACAAGTACTCCTCATTATCAACTCTAACACATTACCACATAATAAACATATTGTACCTCATAGGACCTACTACATTCGATTAAGACCTACTACATTTTCTAAGGTAAAATAGCAAAAAACAAGATAGCCCCTGACTCTCCATTATGGAGAATGGAGATTAGCCTGTCTCCAATTCTTGCCTTTCGCTGAATGTTACTTCCAAGAACCTCCTTGCGAATGTCCATACATTTCTTCCATTCTTTGATGAACATGTGTTCAGGGGTTTTAGAAATCCGATATGCACAGGTGAGCTCCCAAGATTTACCTGGCAGTATGTTCAAAACTGAGAGGCGACCATTCAGAGACATCAGATGAGGCACACAATCCATCGGGAGTTTCTGTTGAAAAACATAATAACTTCATAGTTAGCAATGATATACTAGTTTTAGAAGTATGCAAAAGATGCACGGATGTCGTAATAGTAAAAAATCTTACCAGGGTATCTCCAGAGAAGTTACCGTGGTTCAACACATGCACTAGTGGCACGTATTCACCATAATTTGGAGGAGTTCGATAATAGTTATTGTAATTCTCAAGAAGAGTACAAAATGCGATCATATGATTTTTCTCCTTATACGTTAATTTGGTGCCATCGGTGTAGTGGGTTTTATCTACCATCTTCCGCACAGTCTTTGAAGAATCAAAATAAGCTGTCAATGGAAATAAGCTATGAACTATTTTGAAATAAACAATATAAATTAGTTAATAACTATGTTTGAGAAACTCACATAGCGGTACAATCGGAAGCGTATCAACAAGGACCCAAATGTCCATATTGTCTTGCTCGATGTCAGGATCACCAAGATCCATGGTGACAATCATACCCTCATAAAAACCATACATTTTGCAAAGTGCTTCCCAATTTTGGCAACCAAAATGGGTTACGCTCTGAGCATTGCACAGATTTACTTCAAAATCCATATCATGATGGGTCCTTAGGTGTATTTTCTTTGTTTCGAAATTTTCATGGTCCTCAAAACCCATCCTCTCCAAGACATAGCGTCTTGCATGGCATGGGATAAGCTAGTCGAATTGTAAAATATGAAAATTGGACGTTGAAATAGTTGAAGTCATGCTTAATTACGAAAAAAACACTTGTCGTTGTTGCGTACCATTTCACAATCAAAGGTCCCCTCGAGCTTAATGCTGAAGCGCGGATCTTCGTCCAGCTCAACGAACCTGTCGCACATACCTCGATCATCGTGGCACCAGCTACACTCCCCCGGGAGACTGTCATCGTCCGAGTACGACATTTCCTACGTTCATAATTCAAAGATTAAACTTGTACATATTCTAGCACAAGTCATGCCAGAATTCACGAAAAAATCCGGCATGACCATTGCTAAAAAAGGACATATCGAGCGCCTGAAATTTGCCAGAACAGAAATTAATCAACACTCCGGCAAAACATAGGCCACTCGGAGATGTAAACTGAACATGAACGGCCACTTGGGCAACCACATATCCTATTTGAGCAACAACACAAGATATACAAGGATATTTGGCTGGTCTCACCTCGATGTCGGAGGGGGTCGGTGACTGGCACGACGACGGGGATGTCGGAGGGGGTCGGTGACGGGGACGACGGTGGTCACCTGAAATCGTATAAGTTGTCACTAATACATCCCGAATAATTGCTTAAACTTAAAAAATAACAACAAATATGACATGTTCAACTAGTTTTATTAATTCAACTAGTTCTTACTAAATATAAACTTACTATAAATAGAAAAAAGACTAGTTCTTTCTAAAAATAAAGTAGTTCAACTAGTTATATTAATTATCTTACTAAAAATAAATAGTTCTATTAATTCAACTAGTTCAACTAGTTTATTAATTTACTTACTAAACTAGTTCAACTACAACTAAAGTAGTTCAACATCTAGTACTACTAAAAATCTACTACTACTACTAAAAATCTAGTACTAACTAAGCAACATCTAGTACTAGCTATGAACCCTAAATTAACATCTACTACTACTAAATCTAGTACTAACTACTGGCAGGGGGGCGACAGAGAGGTAGCTAGGGGCGGCGAGGTCGAGCGCGGTGGTAGGAGGGCTGCCGACGGAGGAGGGAGGATGGGCGGCCACAGGCGGAGGAAGGAGGGTGGCAGCGGAGGAGGGAGGGGCGGCCGCAGGCGAAGGGAGGATGTGCGAGGAGGAGGGAGGAGGGACGGAAGGAGGGGAATACCTCGGCAGCGGACGAACGAAGGCGGCGGCGGCGGCGACGCACGACGACGGTTATCGGCACGCGGGCGAGAGTGAGAGTGTGAGTGAGGGCTGGTCGTGCCCATGGGGATAAGGTAGGGATAGTTGTAGCGCGTTTGCCAAAACGCGCTACAGCTAATCTGAATAGCAGTAGCTCTTTGCATATAAACCGCTACTGCTAAGTGTAATTATACAAAAAATACGTCAATGCAAAAATACATTGGCCATCAATGATCTTTTTGTGTACAATCTGAATTGTCAATATGAGTCCTCTCCGGTAGGAACCGGAGAGGACTCATATTGCGGCCACAAATTTTACACATAGAGTTCAGTGAAGACCAACTAGTTGTGGTAGTTTCGTAAATAACATATTTAAGGTGGTAAACACCCTGTTCACGGAGCGAGGTGGGACTAAACTTGTGGGTTGATCTTAGCAGTAGCGGTTTTCCTCGAAGAGCGCTGCTGCTAACTTCTATAGCAGTAGCGCTGTTCGGTATAGTGCGCTACTGCTATAACTAGCGGGGGGCGAGGTCATGGCAATTATAGCAGTAGCGCGGTTTGTGGTGGACGTGCTACTGCTATTTTCCGTTCAGCAGCGCGTTTTGATACCACGCGCTGCTTCTAAATAGCAGTAGCGTGGTATTTTGAGGAGCGCTGCTGGTAAGATTCTGTGTATAGGCTTTTCCCTAGTAGTGTGCGGGTTTCGTGACATTGGGAACCTATGCATAGGGGTTGGCACATGTTCTTGACTCTCCGATAGAAACTTTGGGGCACTCTTTGAAGTACTTTTATGTTGGTTGGATGAATCTGAGATTGTGTGATGCATATCGTATAATCATGCCCACGGATACTTGAGGTGACAATGGAGTATCTAGGTGACATTAGGGTTTTGGTTGATTTGTGTCTTAAGGTGTTATTCTAGTACGAACTCTTTTATAGATCGATCCAAAATAATAACTTTGAGGTGGTTTCGTACCCTACCATAATATCTACGTTTGTTCTCCGCTATTAGTGGCTTTGGAGTGACTCTTTGTTGCATGTTGAGGGCTTGTTATATTATCTATCTATGTTATTATTGTTGAGAGAACTTGCACTAGTGAAAGTATGAACCCTAGGCCTTGTTTCCTATCATTGCAATACCGTTTATGCTCACTTTTATCTTTAGTTACCTTGCTGTTTTTATATTTTCAGATTACAAAAACCTATATCTACTATCTATTTTGCACTTGTATCACCATCTCTTCGCCGAACTAGTGCACCTATACAATTTGCCATTGTATTGGGTGTGTTGGGGACACAAGAGACTTTTTGTTATTTGGTTGTAGGGTTGTTTGAGAGAGACCATCTTCATCCTACGCCTCCCACAGATTGATAAACCTTAGGTCATCCACTTGAGGGAAATTTGCTACTGTCCTACAAACATATGCACTTGCAGGCCCAACAACGTCTACAAGAAGAAGGTTGTGTAGTAGACATCAAGCTCTTTTCTGGCGCCGTTGCCGGGGAGGTTAGTGCTTGAAGGTATATCTTTAGATCTTGCAATCAAATCTTTTTGTTTCTTATTTTAGAACTAGTCTAGTTTATAAAAGAAAATTAAAAAAATGGAGTTAAGTTTGTCTCATGCGCTTCACCTTTTTAATATCTTTCGTGAGTATGATGGAAAGGATAATTGTGCTCAAGTGCTAGAAGAAGAAATCTCTAAATTGTTTCGCACTAAATCTTTGAATGATGAGCATGATTGCAATGTTGTTAGTATGAATTCTTTGAATATCCATGATGCTA
This sequence comes from Triticum timopheevii, assembly GCA_963921465.1. Classification (NCBI taxonomy): domain Eukaryota; kingdom Viridiplantae; phylum Streptophyta; class Magnoliopsida; order Poales; family Poaceae; genus Triticum; species Triticum timopheevii. The sequence goes on along the minus strand of OY997266.1, from coordinate 60,176,103 downwards.
ATGATGATTGCACTAGTTATGATGAAAATGCCTCCTATAAGCATGTCAATTTTTGTGGAGTGCATTGGGCTTGCAAGGACATACCAAATAGGGAAGATAGATATTGCAAGAGGCATAAGTACTTAGAAACTAAATGGTTGCAAGAAAGGCTAGATGCATGTGCTGAAAATTTATTTTTTCTTAGCCATACTTGTGAACTTTGCAATGAACGTGATCATTTTAGTACCCAATGAAAATTGTTTCATGATCGTATCGTGTCCAAAAATTGTGATGACTTGATTTCCCTTGCACATCATAATGAGCTTAGTTTGCTCTTGGGTTATGAAGAAATAAAACGTATAACTAAGATTATTCCAGAATTTGCCATTGATAGAATTCTTCATTTTGATCTAGAAGAAATTTATATGTATTGTGCGGTGAATTGCATTGAAAATCCTTATATTGCCAATTACATAAAGAAAAGAAAACAAATAGAGGATGAAGAGAATACTAATGAAAGGGAAGAGACTTCCCAATATCCTCCTATTATTTCTTATGATGAATCAGGTAACGAGGGGGAGCTTTCTATTCAACCAATCTCATCAATAAGGAGCTCAAAGAGGAAGGTTGAACCTATACATAATGTGAAGAAGAAAAAGAAAAGAATGAGCAACAAAGGTAAAAAGGTATCCCTCCCAAATTATGTTGCTCCTACTACTCATTGTGATGATGATAATTGCTATCCTATTGGTGCTATCAATATTTTTAATGATTATACTGATTATGCTTATGACATGAAAGGGCCCAAGCTTGGGGAAGCTATGTTTGATTGGGATGAAATATTTGAGAATATATTTGCTAGAATTAATGTTTGTCCCAAGCTTGGGGATGCTATGTTTAATGAAGATAATATTTTTAGTATCCCAAGTTTTGATATGCAAAGTTGTTATGATGATAGCATGCCTCCTACCTATGATGATTATATTGATGAAAGTGGGTTCGGAAGAGAGTCAACTTTAGGAAGTAGTTATCCCAGTATTTTGGAGGATGTTGAATTTTATTGTGATGAATACGAAAGTGGATTTGGAAGAGTGTCAACTTTATTTTGTGATTCCACTATCTTGGGAGAGGTTTCAATCGATTATGATGAGAACGAAGTTGCTACTTATGATGATTATTGTGATGAAACTTATGCTATAAAAAGTAGTGATGATTATATTTACAAAACTTGTCATGATTATGATTACCCTTTTTCCGAACATTACTCTTTTAATGTGGAAACAATTTTTAGTTTTCAATTCTCTTATGATACTTCCACTATTCCGAATGAGAAGAATTTTGCTTATGTGGAGAGTAGTAAATTTTCTATGCTTGTAGATCATGAAAAGAATGCTTTAGGTGCTGGTTATATTGTTGAATTAATTCATGATGCTACTGAAAATTATTATGAGGGAGGAACATATGCTTGTAGGAATCGCAATAATATCAAGTTTCCTCTCTATGTGCTTAAATTCGTAAAGCTATGCTTGTGTTACCTTCCTATGCTTGTTGATTATCGTTCCCATAAGTTGTTTGCTCACAAAATCCCTATGCATAGGAAGTGGGTTAGACTTAAATGTGCTAGTCATATGCTTCATGATGCTCCCGTTATGTTTCAATTCTTATCTTTTACGTGAGCATCATTATCATCATCATGCCTAGCTAGAAAGGCATTAAAGAAAAGCGCTTGTTGGGAGACAACCCAATATTTATCCTTTTGTGTGTTCACATGATTATGCTACTGTAGTAATCATGTTTTATACCTTTTGTTTCAATAAAGTGCCAAGTAAGACCTTTAGGATGGCTTACGGTGATAGTTGTGTTGATAATGCTGAAAATCAGAAACTTTTGCACCCAGTAAATTTGTTTTGTTAATTCACAAAAACGTGCTTATGATCTGATTCTTTTTTCTATGGATTGGTACACGAATTTCTTAGGACTTCCTAATTTGGTAGTTATTTTGGGGTTCCAGAAGTATACTTTTGATACAGATTACTACAGACTGTTCTGTTTTTGACAGATTCTGTTTTCTATGTGTTATTTGCTTATTTTGATGAATCTATGAGTAGTATCGGAGGGTATGAACCATAGATAAGTTGGAGTACAGTAGATATTACACCAATATGAATTTAGAATGAGTTCATTACAGTACCTAAGTGGTGGTTTTGTTTTCTTTCACTAACGGAGCTTATAAGATTTCCTGTTGAGTTTTGTGTTGTGAAGTTTTCAAGTTTTGGGTAAAGATTCGATGGACTATGGAACAAGGAGTGGCAAGAGCCTAAGATTGGGGATGCCCAACGCACCCCAAGGTAATATTCAAGGACAACCAAGATCCTAAGCTTGGGGATGCCCCGGATGGCATCCCCTCTTTCGTCTTCGTTCATCGGTAACTTTACTTGGAGCTATATTTTTATTCACCACATGATATGTGTTTTGCTTGGAGCGTCATGTCATTTTATTTTGTTTTGCTTGATGTTTGAATAAAGTATCAAGATCTGAAATTATTAAATGAGAGAGAGTCTTCGCATAGTTGCATAATTATTTAGCTACTCATTGACCTTCAGTTATATCTTTCGGAGTAGTTTGTCATTTGCTCTAGTGCATCACTTATATCTTTTAGAGCATGGTGGTAGTTTTATTTTGAAGAAATAGATGAACTCTCATTCTTCACTTAGATTATTTTGAGAGTCTTAAATAGCATGGTAATTTGCTTAAAATCCTAATATGTTAAGCATAAAATATTTGTAAGAATTCTTATGAGTGTGTTGAATACTAAGAAAAGCTTGATGCTTGATAATTGTTTTGAGATATGGAGGTGATAATATCAAAGTCATGTTAGTTGAGTAATTGTGAATTTGAGAAATGCTTGTGTTGAAGTTTGCAAGTCCTGTAGCATGCACGTATGGTTAAAGTTGTGTAACAAATTTGAAACATGAAGTGTACCTGGCTTGTGCATCCTTATGAGTGGTGGTCGGGGACGAGCAATGGTCTTTTCCTACCAATCTATCCCCCTAGGAGCATGCGCATAGTACTTGGTTTTTGATGACTTCTAAATTTTTGCAATAAGTATATGAGTTCTTTTGACTAATGTTGAGTCCATGGATTATACGCACTCTCACCTTTCCGCCTTTGCTAGCCTCTTCGGTACCATGCATTGCCCTTTCTCACCTTGAGAGTTGGTGCAAACTTCGCCGGTGCATCCAAACCCCGTGATACGATACGCTCTATCACACATAAACCTCCTTATATCTTCCTCAAAACAGCCACCATACCTACCTATCATGGCATTTCCATAGCCATTCCGAGATATATTGCCATGCAACTTCGATCATCATCATCATGACATACATTACTTTTGTCATATTGCCATTGCATGATCATGTACTTGACATCGTATTTGTGGCAAAGCCACCATGCATTATTCTTTATACATGTCACTCTTGATTCATTGCACCATCCCGGTACACCGCCGGAGGCATTCATATAGAGTCATATCTTGTTCTTTTCGAGTTGTAATCCTGATGTTGTAATCAATAGAAGTGTGATGATCATCATTATTAGAGCATTGCCCAAAAAAAGAGAAGAAGAAAGGCCAAAACAAAGAAAGGCCCAAAAAAAAGAAAATAAATAAAAAGGGCAATGCTACTATCTCTTTTTTCACACTTGTGCTTCAAAGTAGCACCTTGTTCTTCATGTAGTGAGTCTCATATTTTGTGCTTCAAAGTAGCACCTTGTTCTTCATGTAGTGAGTCTCATAAGTTGTCTTTTTCATACTAGTGGGAATTTTTCATTACAGAACTTGGCTTGTATATTCCTACGATGGGCTTCCTCAAATGCCCTAGGTCTTCATGAGCAAGCGAGTTGGATGCACACCCACTAGTTTTCTTTTGTTGAGCATTCATAGCTCTAGTGCATCCGTTGCATGGCAATCCCTACTCCTCATGTTGACATCAATTAATGGGCATCTCCATAGCCCGTTGATTATCCTCGTCAATATGAGACTTTCTCCTTTTTTGTGTTCTCCACACAATCCCCATCATCATATTCTATTCCACCCATAGTGCTATATCCATGGCTCACGCTCATGTATTGCGTGAAGGTTGAAAAAGTTTGAGATTATTTAAGTATGAAACAATTGCTTGGCTTGTCGTCGGGGGTATAGAAGTTGGGAACATCTTTGTGTGATGAAAATGAAGCATAGCCTAACTATATGATTTTGTAGGGATGAACTTTCTTTTGCCATGTTATTTTGAGAAGACATGATTGCTTTGATTAGTATGCTTGAAGTATTATTATTTTTATGTCAATATGAACTTTTGTCTTGAATCTTCCGGATCTGAATATTCATATCACAAGTAAAAATAATTACATTGAAATTATGCCAAAGTATCACTCCGCATCAAAAATTCTTTTTTATCATTTACCTACTCGAGGACGAGCAGGAATTAAGCTTGGGGATGCTTGATACGTCTCCAACATATCTATAATTTTTGATTGCTCCATGCTACTTTATCTACTATTTTAGGCAATATTGGGATTTATTATCCACTTTTATATTATTTTTGGGACTAACCTATTAACCGGAGGCCCAACCCAGATTTGCTGTTTTATGCCTATTTTAGTGTTTTGAGGAAAAGGAATATCAGACGGAGTCAAAACGCAACGAAATCAACTGGAGAAGTTATTTTTGGAAGGGAAGCAACCCAGGGAACTTGGAGTGCACGTCAGGGGAGATACGGGCTGCCCACGAGGGTGGGGGGCGCGCCCACCCCCCCGGGCGCGCCCCCCTACCTAGTGGGGCCCCCGTAGCTCCTCCGACGTACCCCTTGCACCCATATATACTCTTGTACCCTAAAACTTCCAGAACAGAAGATAGATCGGGAGTTCCGCCGCCGCAAGCCTCTGTAGCCACCAAAAACCAATCGGAACCCTGTTCTGGCACCCTGCCGAAGGGGGAACCCAACATCGGTGGCCATATTCATCATCCCGGCGCTATCCATGACGAGGAGGGAGTAGTTCACCCTCCGGGCTGAGGGTATGTACCAGTAGCTATGTGTTTGATCTCTCTCTCTCTCTCTCTCTCGTGTTCTCTCTCGTGTTCCTCTATGGCATGATCTTGATGTATCCCGAGCTTTGCTATTGTAGTTGGATCTTATGATGTTTCTCCCCCTCTACTCTCTTGTGATGAATTGAGTTTCCCCTTTGAAGTTATCTTATCGGATTGAGTCTTTTATGAGAACACTTGATGTATGTCTTACCGTGATTATCTGTGGTGACAATGGGATATCATATGCCACTTGATGTATGTTTTGGTGATCAAATTGCGGGTTTCGTGACATTGGGAACCTATGCATAGGGGTTGGCACACGTTCTTGACTCTCCGATAGAAACTTTGGGGCACTCACTTTTATGTTGGTTGGATGAATCTGAGATTGTGTGATGCATATCGTATAATCATGCCCACGGATACTTGAGGTGACAATGGAGTATCTAGGTGACATTAGGGTTTTGGTTGATTTGTGTCTTAAGGTGTTATTCTAGTACGAACTCTTTTATAGATCGATCCGAAAGAATAAATTTGAGGTGGTTTCGTACCCTACCATAATCTCTAAGTTTGTTCTCCGCTATTAGTGGCTTTGGAGTGACTCTTTGTTGCATGTTGAGGGCTTGTTATATTATCTATCTATGTTATTATTGTTGAGAGAACATGCACTAGTGAAAGTATGAACCCTAGGCCTTGTTTCCTATCATTGCAATACCGTTTACGCTCACTTTTATGTTTAGTTACCTTGCTGTTTTTATATTTTCAGATTACAAAAACCTATATCTACTATCTATTTTGCACTTGTATCACCATCTCTTCGCCGAACTAGTGCACCTATACAATTGGCCATTGTATTGGGTGTGTTGGGGACACAAGAGACTTTTTGTTATTTGGTTGCAGGGTTGTTTGAGAGAGACCATCTTCATCCTACGCCTCCTACAGATTGATAAACCTTAGGTCATCCACTTGAGGGAAATTTGCTACTGTCCTACAAACATATGCACTTGCAGGCCCAACAACGTCTACAAGAAGAAGGTTGTGTAGTAGACATCAAGCTCTTTTCTGGCGCCGTTGCCGGGGAGGTTAGTGCTTGAAGGTATATCTTTAGATCTTGCAATCAAATCTTTTTGTTTCTTATTTTAGAACTAGTCTAGTTTATAAAAGAAAATTAAAAAAATGGAGTTAAGTTTGTCTCATACGCTTCACCTTTTTAATATCTTTCGTGAGTATGATGGAAAGGATAATTGTGCTCAAGTGCTAGAAGAAGAAATCTCTAAATTGTTTCGCACTAAATCTTTGAATGATGAGCATGATTGCAATGTTGTTAGTATGAATTCTTTGAATATCCATGATGCTAATGATGATTGCACTAGTTATGATGAAAATGCCTCCTATAAGCATGTCAATTTTTGTGGAGTGCATTGGGCTTGCAAGGACACACCAAATAGGGAAGATAGATATTGCAAGAGGCATAAGTACTTAGAAACTAAATGGTTGCAAGAAAGGCTAGATGCATGTGCTGAAAATTTATTTTTTCTTAGCCATACTTGTGAACTTTGCAATGAACGTGATCATTTTAGTACCCAATGAAAATTGTTTCATGATCGTATCGTGTCCAAAAATTGTGATGACTTGATTTCCCTTGCACATCATAATGAGCTTAGTTTGCTCTTGGGTTATGAAGAAATAAAACGTATAACTAAGATTATTCCAGAATTTTCCATTGATAGAATTCTTCATTTTGATCTAGAAGAAATTTATATGTATTGTGCGGTGAATTGCATTGAAAATCCTTATATTGCCAATTACATAAAGAAAAGAAAACAAATAGAGGATGAAGAGAATACTAATGAAAGGGAAGAGACTTCCCAATATCCTCCTATTATTTCTTATGATGAATCAGGTAACGAGGGGGAGCTTTCTATTCAACCAATCTCATCAATAAGGAGCTCAAAGAGGAAGGTTGAACCTATACATAATGTGAAGAAGAAAAAGAAAAGAATGAGCAACAAAGGTAAAAAGGTATCCCTCCCAAATGATGTTGCTCCTACTACTCATTGTGATGATGATAATTGCTATGCTATTGGTGCTATCAATATTTTTAATGATTATACTGATTATGCTTATGACATGAAAGGGCCCAAGCTTGGGGAAGCTATGTTTGATTGGGATGAAATATTTGAGAATATATTTGCTAGAATTAATGTTTGTCCCAAGCTTGGGGATGCTATGTTTAATGAAGATAATATTTTTAGTATCCCAAGTTTTGATATGCAAAGTTGTTATGATGATAGCATGCCTCCTACCTATGATGATTATATTGATGAAAGTGGGTTCGGAAGAGAGTCAACTTTAGGAAGTAGTTATCCCAGTATTTTGGAGGATGTTGAATTTTATTGTGATGAATACGAAAGTGGATTTGGAAGAGTGTCAACTTTATTTTGTGATTCCACTATCTTGGGAGAGGTTTCAATCGATTATGATGAGAACGAAGTTGCTACTTATGATGATTATTGTGATGAAACTTATGCTATAAAAAGTAGAGATGATTATATTTACAAAACTTGTCATGATTATGATTACCCTTTTTCCGAACATTACTCTTTTAATGTGGAAACAATTTTTAGTTTTCAATTCTCTTATGATACTTCCACTATTCCGAATGAGAAGAATTTTGCTTATGTGGAGAGTAGTAAATTTTCTATGCTTGTAGATCATGAAAAGAATGCTTTAGGTGCTGGTTATATTGTTGAATTAATTCATGATGCTACTAAAAATTATTATGAGGGAGGAACATATGCTTGTAGGAATCGCAATAATATCAAGTTTCCTCTCTATGTGCTTAAATTCGTAAAGCTATGCTTGTGTTACCTTCCTATGCTTGTTGATTATCGTTCCCATAAGTTGTTTGCTCACAAAATCCCTATGCATAGGAAGTGGGTTAGACTTAAATGTGCTAGTCATATGCTTCATGATGCTCCCGTTATGTTTCAATTCTTATCTTTTACGTGAGCATCATTATCATCATCATGCCTAGCTAGAAAGGCATTAAAGAAAAGCGCTTGTTGGGAGACAACCCAATATTTATCCTTTTGTGTGTTCACATGATTATGCTACTGTAGTAATCATGTTTTATACCTTTTGTTTCAATAAAGTGCCAAGTAAGACCTTTAGGATGGCTTACGGTGATAGTTGTGTTGATAATGCTGAAAATCAGAAACTTTTGCACCCAGTAAATTTGTTTTGTTAATTCACAAAAACGTGCTTATGATCTGATTCTTTTTTCTATGGATTGGTACACGAATTTCTTAGGACTTCCTAATTTGGTAGTTATTTTGGGGTTCCAGAAGTATACTTTTGATACAGATTACTACAGACTGTTCTGTTTTTGACAGATTCTGTTTTCTATGTGTTATTTGCTTATTTTGATGAATCTATGAGTAGTATCGGAGGGTATGAACCATAGATAAGTTGGAGTACAGTAGATATTACACCAATATGAATTTAGAATGAGTTCATTACAGTACCTAAGTGGTGGTTTTGTTTTCTTTCACTAACGGAGCTTATAAGATTTCCTGTTGAGTTTTGTGTTGTGAAGTTTTCAAGTTTTGGGTAAAGATTCGATGGACTATGGAACAAGGAGTGGCAAGAGCCTAAGATTGGGGATGCCCAACGCACCCCAAGGTAATATTCAAGGACAACCAAGATCCTAAGCTTGGGGATGCCCCGGATGGCATCCCCTCTTTCGTCTTCGTTCATCGGTAACTTTACTTGGAGCTATATTTTTATTCACCACATGATATGTGTTTTGCTTGGAGCGTCATGTCATTTTATTTTGTTTTGCTTGATGTTTGAATAAAGTATCAAGATCTGAAATTATTAAATGAGAGAGAGTCTTCGCATAGTTGCATAATTATTTAGCTACTCATTGACCTTCAGTTATATCTTTCGGAGTAGTTTGTCATTTGCTCTAGTGCATCACTTATATCTTTTAGAGCATGGTGGTAGTTTTATTTTGAAGAAATAGATGAACTCTCATTCTTCACTTAGATTATTTTGAGAGTCTTAAATAGCATGGTAATTTGCTTAAAATCCTAATATGTTAAGCATAAAATATTTGTAAGAATTCTTATGAGTGTGTTGAATACTAAGAAAAGCTTGATGCTTGATAATTGTTTTGAGATATGGAGGTGATAATATCAAAGTCATGTTAGTTGAGTAATTGTGAATTTGAGAAATGCTTGTGTTGAAGTTTGCAAGTCCTGTAGCATGCACGTATGGTTAAAGTTGTGTAACAAATTTGAAACATGAAGTGTACCTGGCTTGTGCATCCTTATGAGTGGTGGTCGGGGACGAGCAATGGTCTTTTCCTACCAATCTATCCCCCTAGGAGCATGCGCATAGTACTTGGTTTTTGATGACTTCTAAATTTTTGCAATAAGTATATGAGTTCTTTTGACTAATGTTGAGTCCATGGATTATACGCACTCTCACCTTTCCGCCTTTGCTAGCCTCTTCGGTACCATGCATTGCCCTTTCTCACCTTGAGAGTTGGTGCAAACTTCGCCGGTGCATCCAAACCCCGTGATACGATACGCTCTATCACACATAAACCTCCTTATATCTTCCTCAAAACAGCCACCATACCTACCTATCATGGCATTTCCATAGCCATTCCGAGATATATTGCCATGCAACTTCCATCATCATCATCATGACATACATTACTTTTGTCATATTGCCATTGCATGATCATGTACTTGACATCGTATTTGTGGCAAAGCCACCATGCATTATTCTTTATACATGTCACTCTTGATTCATTGCACCATCCCGGTACACCGCCGGAGGCATTCATATAGAGTCATATCTTGTTCTTTTCGAGTTGTAATCCTGATGTTGTAATCAATAGAAGTGTGATGATCATCATTATTAGAGCATTGCCCAAAAAAAGAGAAGAAGAAAGGCCAAAAAAAAGAAAGGCCCAAAAAAAAGAAAATAAATAAAAAGGGCAATGCTACTATCTCTTTTTTCACACTTGTGCTTCAAAGTAGCACCTTGTTCTTCATGTAGTAAGTCTCATATTTTGTGCTTCAAAGTAGCACCTTGTTCTTCATGTAGTGAGTCTCATAAGTTGTCTTTTTCATACTAGTGGGAATTTTTCATTACAGAACTTGGCTTGTATATTCCTACGATGGGCTTCCTCAAATGCCCTAGGTCTTCATGAGCAAGCGAGTTGGATGCACACCCACTAGTTTTCTTTTGTTGAGCATTCATAGCTCTAGTGCATCCGTTGCATGGCAATCCCTACTCCTCATGTTGACATCAATTAATGGGCATCTCCATAGCCCGTTGATTATCCTCGTCAATATGAGACTTTCTCCTTTTTTGTGTTCTCCACACAATCCCCATCATCATATTCTATTCCACCCATAGTGCTATATCCATGGCTCACGCTCATGTATTGCGTGAAGGTTGAAAAAGTTTGAGATTATTTAAGTATGAAACAATTGCTTGGCTTGTCGTCGGGGGTATAGAAGTTGGGAACATCTTTGTGTGATGAAAATGAAGCATAGCCTAACTATATGATTTTGTAGGGATGAACTTTCTTTTGCCATGTTATTTTGAGAAGACATGATTGCTTTGATTAGTATGCTTGAAGTATTATTATTTTTATGTCAATATGAACTTTTGTCTTGAATCTTCCGGATCTGAATATTCATATCACAAGTAAAAATAATTACATTGAAATTATGCCAAAGTATCACTCCGCATCAAAAATTCTTTTTTATCATTTACCTACTCGAGGACGAACAGGAATTAAGCTTGGGGATGCTTGATACGTCTCCAACATATCTATAATTTTTGATTGCTCCATGCTACTTTATCTACTATTTTAGGCAATATTGGGATTTATTATCCACTTTTATATTATTTTTGGGACTAACCTATTAACCGGAGGCCCAACCCAGATTTGCTGTTTTATGCCTATTTTAGTGTTTTGAGGAAAAGGAATATCAGACGGAGTCAAAACGCAACGAAATCAACTGGAGAAGTTATTTTTGGAAGGGAAGCAACCCAGGGAACTTGGAGTTCACGTCAGGGGAGATACGGGCTGCCCACGAGGGTGGGGGGCGCGCCCACCCCCCCGGGCGCGCCCCCCTACCTAGTGGGGCCCCCGTAGCTCCTCCGACGTACCCCTTGCACCCATATATACTCTTGTACCCTAAAACTTCCAGAACAGAAGATAGATCGGGAGTTCCGCCGCCGCAAGCCTCTGTAGCCACCAAAAACCAATCGGAACCCTGTTCTGGCACCCTGCCGAAGGGGGAACCCAACATCGGTGGCCATATTCATCATCCCGGCGCTATCCATGACGAGGAGGGAGTAGTTCACCCTCCGGGCTGAGGGTATGTACCAGTAGCTATGTGTTTGATCTCTCTCTCTCTCTCTCTCTCGTGTTCTCTCTCGTGTTCCTCTATGGCATGATCTTGATGTATCCCGAGCTTTGCTATTGTAGTTGGATCTTATGATGTTTCTCCCCCTCTACTCTCTTGTGATGAATTGAGTTTCCCCTTTGAAGTTATCTTATCGGATTGAGTCTTTTATGAGAACACTTGATGTATGTCTTACCGTGATTATCTGTGGTGACAATGGGATATCATATGCCACTTGATGTATGTTTTGGTGATCAAATTGCGGGTTTCGTGACATTGGGAACCTATGCATAGGGGTTGGCACACGTTCTTGACTCTCCGATAGAAACTTTGGGGCACTCACTTTTATGTTGGTTGGATGAATCTGAGATTGTGTGATGCATATCGTATAATCATGCCCACGGATACTTGAGGTGACAATGGAGTATCTAGGTGACATTAGGGTTTTGGTTGATTTGTGTCTTAAGGTGTTATTCTAGTACGAACTCTTTTATAGATCGATCCGAAAGAATAAATTGGAGGTGGTTTCGTACCCTACCATAATCTCTAAGTTTGTTCTCCGCTATTAGTGGCTTTGGAGTGACTCTTTGTTGCATGTTGAGGGCTTGTTATATTATCTATCTATGTTATTATTGTTGAGAGAACTTGCACTAGTGAAAGTATGAACCCTAGGCCTTGTTTCCTATCATTGCAATACCGTTTACGCTCACTTTTATGTTTAGTTACCTTGCTGTTTTTATATTTTCAGATTACAAAAACCTATATCTACTATCTATTTTGCACTTGTATCACCATCTCTTCGCCGAACTAGTGCACCTATACAATTGGCCATTGTATTGGGTGTGTTGGGGACACAAGAGACTTTTTGTTATTTGGTTGCAGGGTTGTTTGAGAGAGACCATCTTCATCCTACGCCTCCTACAGATTGATAAACCTTAGGTCATCCACTTGAGGGAAATTTGCTACTGTCCTACAAACATATGCACTTGCAGGCCCAACAACGTCTACAAGAAGAAGGTTGTGTAGTAGACATCAAGCTCTTTTCTGGCGCCGTTGCCGGGGAGGTTAGTGCTTGAAGGTATATCTTTAGATCTTGCAATCAAATCTTTTTGTTTCTTATTTTAGAACTAGTCTAGTTTATAAAAGAAAATTAAAAAAATGGAGTTAAGTTTGTCTCATACGCTTCACCTTTTTAATATCTTTCGTGAGTATGATGGAAAGGATAATTGTGCTCAAGTGCTAGAAGAAGAAATCTCTAAATTGTTTCGCACTAAATCTTTGAATGATGAGCATGATTGCAATGTTGTTAGTATGAATTCTTTGAATATCCATGATGCTAATGATGATTGCACTAGTTATGATGAAAATGCCTCCTATAAGCATGTCAATTTTTGTGGAGTGCATTGGGCTTGCAAGGACACACCAAATAGGGAAGATAGATATTGCAAGAGGCATAAGTACTTAGAAACTAAATGGTTGCAAGAAAGGCTAGATGCATGTGCTGAAAATTTATTTTTTCTTAGCCATACTTGTGAACTTTGCAATGAACGTGATCATTTTAGTACCCAATGAAAATTGTTTCATGATCGTATCGTGTCCAAAAATTGTGATGACTTGATTTCCCTTGCACATCATAATGAGCTTAGTTTGCTCTTGGGTTATGAAGAAATAAAACGTATAACTAAGATTATTCCAGAATTTTCCATTGATAGAATTCTTCATTTTGATCTAGAAGAAATTTATATGTATTGTGCGGTGAATTGCATTGAAAATCCTTATATTGCCAATTACATAAAGAAAAGAAAACAAATAGAGGATGAAGAGAATACTAATGAAAGGGAAGAGACTTCCCAATATCCTCCTATTATTTCTTATGATGAATCAGGTAACGAGGGGGAGCTTTCTATTCAACCAATCTCATCAATAAGGAGCTCAAAGAGGAAGGTTGAACCTATACATAATGTGAAGAAGAAAAAGAAAAGAATGAGCAACAAAGGTAAAAAGGTATCCCTCCCAAATGATGTTGCTCCTACTACTCATTGTGATGATGATAATTGCTATGCTATTGGTGCTATCAATATTTTTAATGATTATACTGATTATGCTTATGACATGAAAGGGCCCAAGCTTGGGGAAGCTATGTTTGATTGGGATGAAATATTTGAGAATATATTTGCTAGAATTAATGTTTGTCCCAAGCTTGGGGATGCTATGTTTAATGAAGATAATATTTTTAGTATCCCAAGTTTTGATATGCAAAGTTGTTATGATGATAGCATGCCTCCTACCTATGATGATTATATTGATGAAAGTGGGTTCGGAAGAGAGTCAACTTTAGGAAGTAGTTATCCCAGTATTTTGGAGGATGTTGAATTTTATTGTGATGAATACGAAAGTGGATTTGGAAGAGTGTCAACTTTATTTTGTGATTCCACTATCTTGGGAGAGGTTTCAATCGATTATGATGAGAACGAAGTTGCTACTTATGATGATTATTGTGATGAAACTTATGCTATAAAAAGTAGTGATGATTATATTTACAAAACTTGTCATGATTATGATTACCCTTTTTCCGAACATTACTCTTTTAATGTGGAAACAATTTTTAGTTTTCAATTCTCTTATGATACTTCCACTATTCCGAATGAGAAGAATTTTGCTTATGTGGAGAGTAGTAAATTTTCTATGCTTGTAGATCATGAAAAGAATGCTTTAGGTGCTGGTTATATTGTTGAATTAATTCATGATGCTACTGAAAATTATTATGAGGGAGGAACATATGCTTGTAGGAATTGCAATAATATCAAGTTTCCTCTCTATGTGCTTAAATTCGTAAAGCTATGCTTGTGTTACCTTCCTATGCTTGTTGATTATCGTTCCCATAAGTTGTTTGCTCACAAAATCCCTATGCATAGGAAGTGGGTTAGACTTAAATGTGCTAGTCATATGCTTCATGATGCTCCCGTTATGTTTCAATTCTTATCTTTTACGTGAGCATCATTATCATCATCATGCCTAGCTAGAAAGGCATTAAAGAAAAGCGCTTGTTGGGAGACAACCCAATATTTATCCTTTTGTGTGTTCACATGATTATGCTACTGTAGTAATCATGTTTTATACCTTTTGTTTCAATAAAGTGCCAAGTAAGACCTTTAGGATGGCTTACAGTGATAGTTGTGTTGATAATGCTGAAAATCAGAAACTTTTGCACCCAGTAAATTTGTTTTGTTAATTCACAAAAACGTGCTTATGATCTGATTCTTTTTTCTATGGATTGGTACACGAATTTCTTAGGACTTCCTAATTTGGTAGTTATTTTGGGGTTCCAGAAGTATACTTTTGATACAGATTACTACAAACTGTTCTGTTTTTGACAGATTCTGTTTTCTATGTGTTATTTGCTTATTTTGATGAATCTATGAGTAGTGTCGGAGGGTATGAACCATAGATAAGTTGGAGTACAGTAGATATTACACCAATATGAATTTAGAATGAGTTCATTACAGTACCTAAGTGGTGGTTTTGTTTTCTTTCACTAACGGAGCTTATAAGATTTCCTGTTGAGTTTTGTGTTGTGAAGTTTTCAAGTTTTGGGTAAAGATTCGATGGACTATGGAACAAGGAGTGGCAAGAGCCTAAGCTTGGGGATGCCCAACGCACCCCAAGGTAATATTCAAGGACAACCAAGATCCTAAGCTTGGGGATGCCCCGGATGGCATCCCCTCTTTCGTCTTCGTTCATCGGTAACTTTACTTGGAGCTATATTTTTATTCACCACATGATATGTGTTTTGCTTGGAGCGTCATGTCATTTTATTTTGTTTTGCTTGATGTTTGAATAAAGTATCAAGATCTGAAATTATTAAATGAGAGAGAGTCTTCGCATAGTTGCATAATTATTTAGCTACTCATTGACCTTCAGTTATATCTTTCGGAGTAGTTTGTCATTTGCTCTAGTGCATCACTTATATCTTTTAGAGCATGGTGGTAGTTTTATTTTGAAGAAATAGATGAACTCTCATTCTTCACTTAGATTATTTTGAGAGTCTTAAATAGCATGGTAATTTGCTTAAAATCCTAATATGTTAAGCATAAAATATTTGTAAGAATTCTTATGAGTGTGTTGAATACTAAGAAAAGCTTGATGCTTGATAATTGTTTTGAGATATGGAGGTGATAATATCAAAGTCATGTTAGTTGAGTAATTGTGAATTTGAGAAATGCTTGTGTTGAAGTTTGCAAGTCCTGTAGCATGCACGTATGGTTAAAGTTGTGTAACAAATTTGAAACATGAAGTGTACCTGGCTTGTGCATCCTTATGAGTGGTGGTCGGGGACGAACAATGGTCTTTTCCTACCAATCTATCCCCCTAGGAGCATGCGCATAGTACTTGGTTTTTGATGACTTCTAAATTTTTGCAATAAGTATATGAGTTCTTTTGACTAATGTTGAGTCCATGGATTATACGCACTCTCACCTTTCCGCCTTTGCTAGCCTCTTCGGTACCATGCATTGCCCTTTCTCACCTTGAGAGTTGGTGCAAACTTCGCCGGTGCATCCAAACCCCGTGATACGATACGCTCTATCACACATAAACCTCCTTATATCTTCCTCAAAACAGCCACCATACCTACCTATCATGGCATTTCCATAGCCATTCCGAGATATATTGCCATGCAACTTCCATCATCATCATCATGACATACATTACTTTTGTCATATTGCCATTGCATGATCATGTACTTGACATCGTATTTGTGGCAAAGCCACCATGCATTATTCTTTATACATGTGACTCTTGATTCATTGCACCATCCCGGTACACCGCCGGAGGCATTCATATAGAGTCATATCTTGTTCTTTTCGAGTTGTAATCCTGATGTTGTAATCAATAGAAGTGTGATGATCATCATTATTAGAGCATTGCCCAAAAAAAGAGAAGAAGAAAGGCCAAAAAAAAGAAAGGCCCAAAAAAAAGAAAATAAATAAAAAGGGCAATGCTACTATCTCTTTTTTCACACTTGTGCTTCAAAGTAGCACCTTGTTCTTCATGTAGTGAGTCTCATATTTTGTGCTTCAAAGTAGCACCTTGTTCTTCATGTAGTGAGTCTCATAAGTTGTCTTTTTCATACTAGTGGGAATTTTTCATTACAGAACTTGGCTTGTATATTCCTACGATGGGCTTCCTCAAATGCCCTAGGTCTTCATGAGCAAGCGAGTTGGATGCACACCCACTAGTTTTCTTTTGTTGAGCATTCATAGCTCTAGTGCATCCGTTGCATGGCAATCCCTACTCCTCATGTTGACATCAATTAATGGGCATCTCCATAGCCCGTTGATTATCCTCGTCAATATGAGACTTTCTCCTTTTTTGTGTTCTCCACACAATCCCCATCATCATATTCTATTCCACCCATAGTGCTATATCCATGGCTCACGCTCATGTATTGCGTGAAGGTTGAAAAAGTTTGAGATTATTTAAGTATGAAACAATTGCTTGGCTTATCGTCGGGGGTATAGAAGTTGGGAACATCTTTGTGTGATGAAAATGAAGCATAGCCTAACTATATGATTTTGTAGGGATGAACTTTCTTTTGCCATGTTATTTTGAGAAGACATGATTGCTTTGATTAGTATGCTTGAAGTATTATTATTTTTATGTCAATATGAACTTTTGTCTTGAATCTTTCGGATCTGAATATTCATATCACAAGTAAAAATAATTACATTGAAATTATGCCAAAGTATCACTCCGCATCAAAAATTCTTTTTTATCATTTACCTACTCGAGGACGAGCAGGAATTAAGCTTGGGGATGCTTGATACGTCTCCAACGTATCTATAATTTTTGATTGCTCCATGCTACTTTATCTACTATTTTAGGCAGTATTGGGATTTATTATCCACTTTTATATTATTTTTGGGACTAACCTATTAACCGGAGGCCCAACCCAGATTTGCTGTTTTATGCCTATTTTAGTGTTTTGAGGAAAAGGAATATCAGACGGAGTCAAAACGCAACGAAATCAACTGGAGAAGTTATTTTTGGAAGGGAAGCAACCCAGGGAACTTGGAGTGCACGTCAGGGGAGATACGGGCTGCCCACGAGGGTGGGGGGCGCGCCCACCCCTCCAGGCGCGCCCCCCTACCTAGTGGGGCCCCCGTAGCTCCTCCGACGTACCCCTTGCACCCATATATACTCTTGTACCCTAAAACTTCCAGAACAGAAGATAGATCGGGAGTTCCGTCGCCGCAAGCCTCTGTAGCCACCAAAAACCAATCGGAACCCTGTTCTGGCACCCTGCCGAAGGGGGAACCCAACATCGGTGGCCATATTCATCATCCCGGCGCTATCCATGACGAGGAGGGAGTAGTTCACCCTCCGGGCTGAGGGTATGTACCAGTAGCTATGTGTTTGATCTCTCTCTCTCTCTCTCTCTCTCGTGTTCTCTCTCGTGTTCCTCTATGGCACGATCTTGATGTATCCCGAGCTTTGCTATTGTAGTTGGATCTTATGATGTTTCTCCCCCTCTACTCTCTTGTGATGAATTGAGTTTCCCCTTTGAAGTTATCTTATCTGATTGAGTCTTTTATGAGAACACTTGATGTATGTCTTACCGTGATTATCTGTGGTGACAATGGGATATCATATGCCACTTGATGTATGTTTTGGTGATCAAATTGCGGGTTTCGTGACATTGGGAACCTATGCATAGGGGTTGGCACACGTTCTTGACTCTCCGATAGAAACTTTGGGGCACTCACTTTTATGTTGGTTGGATGAATCTGAGATTGTGTGATGCATATCGTATAATCATGCCCACGGATACTTGAGGTGACAATGGAGTATCTAGGTGACATTAGGGTTTTGGTTGATTTGTGTCTTAAGGTGTTATTCTAGTACGAACTCTTTTATAGATCGATCCGAAAGAATAAATTTGAGGTGGTTTCGTACCCTACCATAATCTCTAAGTTTGTTCTCCGCTATTAGTGGCTTTGGAGTGACTCTTTGTTGCATGTTGAGGGCTTGTTATATTATCTATCTATGTTATTATTGTTGAGAGAACTTGCACTAGTGAAAGTATGAACCCTAGGCCTTGTTTCCTATCATTGCAATACCGTTTACGCTCACTTTTATGTTTAGTTACCTTGCTGTTTTTATATTTTCAGATTACAAAAACCTATATCTACTATCTATTTTGCACTTGTATCACCATCTCTTCGCGGAACTAGTGCACCTATACAATTGGCCATTGTATTGGGTGTGTTGGGGACACAAGAGACTTTTTGTTATTTGGTTGCAGGGTTGTTTGAGAGAGACCATCTTCATCCTACGCCTCCTACAGATTGATAAACCTTAGGTCATCCACTTGAGGGACATTTGCTACTGTCCTACAAACCTGTGCACTTGCAGGCCCAACAACGTCTACAAGAAGAAGGTTGTGTAGTAGACATCATTGCTAAGCCCCCGAGTGGGAGGATTGCTAACCAGTCGGTAGGATTTTTCAAACTTAGGCGAGTACTGGACTGCACCTAAGCTCCCTAGTGGGAGGATTGCTCACCACTCGGTAGGATTTTTTATTACTTAGGAAAGTACTTGACTGCAGCTAAGCCCCCGAGTGGGAGGATTGCTCACCACTCGGTAGGATTTTTTATTACTTAGGCGAGTACTGGACTGGAGCTAAGCCCCCGAGTGAGATGCAGACTCACCACTCGGTAGGATTTTTTATTACTTAGGTGAGTACTGGACTGCAGCTAAGCCCCCGAGTGAGAGGCAGACTCACCACTCGGTAGGGTTTTTTATTACTTTGGCGAGTACTGGACTGCAGCTAAGCCCAAGAGTGAGAGGCAGACTCACCACTCGGTAGGATTTCTTGTTACTTAGGCGAGTACTGGACTGCAGCTAAGCCCCCGAGTGAGAGGCAGACTCACCACTCGTTAGGATTTTTTATTACTTAGGCAAGTACTGGACTGCAGCTAAGCCCCCGAGTGAGAGGCAGACTCACCACTCGGTAGGATTTTTTTTTACTTAGGCGAGTACTGGACTGCAGCTAAGCCCCCGAGTGAGAGGCAGACTCATCACTCGGTAGGATTTTTTATTACATAGGCGAGTATTGGACTGCAGCTAAGCCCCCGGGTGAGAGGCAGACTCACCACTCGGTAGGATTTTTCTTCGACTTAGGCGAAACAGATTCGCAGCTAAGACACCCACTTGGGGATTTTGGAACATGTAAAAAATGAACAAAAATCATTCGGAAGACTGTAAAATCATGTCTTTTGATAATCAAACTAAAGGGTACTTCTTTCTGAGTTCTCTTCTAGTGGGGGCACGTTGAGTGCACCCACTGGGTGTTGTCCCCGAGCCTCTGTCGGACAAGATGAGCCTGCCAGAGGGTTTAAATCTCCTGGTAAACCTCTACGCAATCGACACGGTAAATATCTTTTTTGTCTGAAATTGAGTCAATCAGATGCATCTTCAGGCACTTGACATGGTAAATAAGCTCAGCCTGGAGCTGAGTCAGTCGGACTGATCTTTGTGCACTCGGCACGGTAAATAAATTCAGCCTGGAACTCGGTCAAGCAGGTGAATCTTCGTGCTCTCGGCACGGTGAATGAATTCAGCTTTGAGACTGCCGACTGTAGAAAAAAGCCAGACACTCCAGGGAGTAATCGTTCCAGTAGTACTTCTTATATTGACTGTTAGATTTTGTGTGAAAGGGGTATTTGCAAGAGTATATTGTATTCGTAGAGGAGCTTCGTTTTCACCCTTTTGCATGAAAGTGGTATTTGTCCGAGTGGACGTGCTTCCCGACTGATCGGGGTATGTTGACTGCAAGGAAAAACTTGGTGGCACTCGTATGTCTCCCGGAGGAGATAGACTAGTGGTCTGATGTGGACGTGCTATGAAACCCGAGTGGCGAGGCTAGTGTGTGGGCTTGCTCTCTGATACGTCTCCAACATATCTATAATTTTTGATTGTTCCATGCTATTATATTACCCCTTTTGGATGTTTATGCACTTTATTTTACACATTTATATCATTTTTGGGACTAACCTACTAGCCGGAGGCCCAACCCATATTGCTATTTTTTTGCCTATTTCAGTATTCGAAGAAAAGGAATATCAAACGGAGTCCAAATGGAATGAAACCTTCGGGAGCATGATTTTTGGAACAAATCTGATCCGGGGAGCTTGGAGTGCAAGTCAAGAAGATCCCAAGGGCCCCACGAGATAGGGGGCCGCCCCCCCCCCCTATAGGGCGCGCCCCCCAGTCTCGTGGGCCCCTCGGGCGGCCACCGGCATATTTCTTCTTCCTATATATACCTACGTACCCCGAAAACATCCAGGAGCACCACGAAACACAATTTCCACTGCCGCAACCTTCTGTATCCGCGAGATCCCATCTTGGAGCCTTCGCTGACACTCTGCCGGAGGGGCAATCAACCATGGAGGGCTTCTACATCAACATCCTTGCCCCTCCGATGAGTTGTGAGTAGTTTACCACAGACCTACGGGTCCATAGTTATTAGCTAGATGGCTTCTTCTCTCTTTCTGGATCTCAATACAATGTTCTCCCCCTCTCTTGTGGAGATCTATTCGATGTAAACTCTTTTTGCGGTGTGTTTGTCGAGATCCGATGAATTGTGGGTTTATGATCAAGTTTATCTATGAATAATATTTGAATCTTCTCTAAATTCTTTTATGTATGATTGAGTTACCTTTGCAAGTCTCTTCGAATTATCAGTTTAGTTTGGCCTACTAGATTGATCTTTCTTGCCATGGGAGAAGTGCTTAGCTGTGGGTTCAATCTTGCGGTGTTCTTACCCAGTGACAGAAAGGGTTGCAAGACACGTATTGTATTGTTGCCATCGAGGATAACAAGAAGGGATTTATATCATATTGCATGTGTTTATCCCTCTACATCATGTCATCTTGCTTAATGTGTTACTCCGTTCTTATGAACTTAATACTCTAGATGCAGGCAGGAGTCGGTCGATGTGTGGAGTAATAGTAGTAGATGCAGGCAGGAGTCGGTCTACTTGTTATGGACGTGATGCCTATTTACATGATCATGCCTAGATAATCTCATAACTATGCGCTTTTCTATCAATTGCTCGACAATAATTTGTTCACCCACCGTAATACTTATGCTATCTTGAGAGAAGCCTCTAGTGAAACCTATGGCCCCCGGGTCTATCTCTTATCATATTTGCTTTCAATCTATCTTTATTTGCATGTTTACTTTTTGCATCTATCTTATAAAATACCAAAAATATATTTATCTTACCATACTATCTTTATTAGATCTCACTTTCGCAAGTGGCCGTGAAGAGATTGACAACCACTTTATTGCGTTGGTTGCGAGTTCTCAGTTTGGTTGTGTAGGTGCGTGGGACTTTTGAGGAGCCTCCTACTGGATTGATACCTTGGTTCTCAAAACTGAGGGAAATACTTACGCTACACTTTGTTGCATCACCCTCTCCTCTTCGAGGAAAACCAACGCAAGCTCAAGACATAGCAAGAAGGATTTCTGGCGCCGTTGCCGGGGAGGTCTTCGCTCAAGTCAAGACATACCAAGTACCCGTCACAAACCCATCTCCCTCGCATTTACATTATTCGCCATTGGCCTCTCGTTTTCCTCTCCCCACTTCACCCTTGCCGTTTTATTCGCCCTCTCTTTCCCAACCTCCTCCTCTCTTTTTCGTTTGCCGTTTTTCTATTTGCTTGTGTGTTGGATTACTTGTTGCCATGGCACAAGATAATACCAAACTGTGTCACTTCTCAAACACCAATAATAATGATTTTCTTAGTACTCCGATTGCTCCTCTTAATGATGTTGTGTCTTGTGAAATCAATACCGCTTTGCTGAATCTTGTTATGAAAGATCAATTTGCCGGCCTTCCTAGTGAAGATGCCGCTACTCACCTAAACAATTTTGTTGCTTTGTGTGATATGCAAAAGAAGAAAGATACGGATAACAATATTGTCAAATTGAAGTTATTTCCGTTTTCACTTAGAGATCGTGCTAAAGTTTGGTTTTCGTCTTTGCCTAAAAATAGTATTGATTCTTGGAACAAGTGCAAAGATGCTTTTATCTCTAAGTATTTCCCTCCCGCTAAGATCATCACTCTTAGGAACGATATTATGAATTTTAAACAACTTGATCATGAGCATGTTGCCCAATCTTGGGAAAGAATGAAATTGATGCTTCTCAATTGCCCTACTCATGGTTTGAATTTATGGATGATCATACAAAAAATTTATGCTGCTTTGAACTTTGCTTCTAGAAATCTCTTAGATTCGGCCGTGGGAGGCACGTTTATGGAAATTATGTTAGGAGATGCTACAAAATTGCTTGATAATATTATGGCTAATTATTCTCAATGGCACACCGAAAGACCTTCTAGTAAAAAAGTGCATGCTATAGAAGAAATCAATGTTTTGAGTGGAAAGATGGATGAACTTATGAAGATGTTTGCTACTAAAAATACTCCTCTTGATCCAAATGATATGCCTTTGTCTTCCTTGATTGAGAATAATAATGAATCTATGGATGTGATTTTTTTTTGGTAGGAATAGTTTTGGAAACAATGATTATAGAGGAAATTTTAATGCTAGACCATTCCCTAGTAATCCCTCTAATAATTATGGAAATTCCTACAATAATTCTTATAGTAATTTTAATAAGATGCCCTCTGATTTTGAGAATAGTGTGAAAGAATTTATGATTTCTCAAAAGAATTTTAATGCTTTGCTTGAAGAAAAATTGCTCAAAGTTGATGATTTGGCTAGGAACGTTGATAGACTTTCGCTTGATGTTAATTCTCTTAAACTTGGATCTTCTTCTCCTAAGCATGATATCAATGAGTCTCTCAAAGTAATGAGAATTTCCATTGACGAGTGCAAGGAAAGAACCGCTAGATTGCGTGCTAAAAAAGAAAGCTTTATAAAAGCGTGTTCTTCTAGTCTTCGTGAAAATAATGATGAGGATCTTAAAGTTATTGATGTGTCTCCAATTAGATCTATGTTTTGCAATATGAATTTTGATGATTATGGGAGTGATGATGAATCAACTTTTCCTAGAAGGCGTCCCAAAAATTCGGAATCTTTAGGTCTTGATGTTAAATTTGGTAAAAGAGAGATTGGAAAATCCTCAACTTCTAATAATATTGAACCTACTATCTCGGATTTCAAGGAATTTGATTATGATAATTGCTCTTTAAAATGTTGTATTTCCTTGTTGCAATCCGTTGTTAATTCTCCTCATGCTTATAGTCAAAATAAAGCTTTTACCAAACATATTGTTGATGCCTTGATGCAATCTTATGATGAAAAACTTAATTTGGAGGTTTCTATACCTAGAAAACTTAATGATGAGTGGGAACCTACTATAAAGATTAGGATTAAGGATTATGAGTGTTTTGCTTTGTGTGATTTGGGTGCTAGTGTTTCCATGATTCCGAAAACTTTATGTGATATTCTAGGTTTCCATGATCTTGATGATTGCTCTTTAAATGTGCACCTTGCGGATTCCACCATTAAAAAGCCTATGGGTAGGATCAATGATGTTCTTATTGTTGCAAATAGAAATTTGATGCCCGTAGATTTTATCGTTCTTGATATAGATTGCGATCTTTCTTGCCCTATTATTCTTGGTAGACCTTTCCTTAGAACGATTGGTGCGATTATTGATATGAAGGAAGGGAACATTAGATTCCAATTTCCTTTAAAGAAAGGCATGGAGCACTTTCCAAGAAAGAAAGTCAAATTACTTTATGAATCTATCATGCGTGCTACTTATGAATTTAGTGCCAAATATGGCACTCGTTAGATGTATCCTTGCTTTTATGCCTAGCTAGGGGCGTTGAACGATAGCGCTAGTTGGGAGGCAACCCAATTTTCTTTATGTTTTATGTTTTTGCTCCTGTTTAGTAAAAAATCTTGCATCTACCTTCTGTTTAGATGTGTTTTTATCTTTTAATTAGTGTTTGTGCCAAGTAGAACCTATATGATAACCTACGATGATAGTTGATTTGATTCTGCTGAAAAACAGAAACTTTACGCACACGAATATAATTTTGTTAAATCACAGGAACGTGCTTTTGAGTTGATTCTTTTTGCTTCTGTTCAATAGACAAATTTTCCAGGACTTCCTATTTTGGTAGGATTTTTAGAGTTCCAGAAGTTTGCGTTAGTTACAGATTGCTACAGACTGTTCTGTTTTTGACAAATTCTGTTTTCCGTGTGTTTTTTGCTTATTTCAATGCATCTATGGCTAGTAAATTAGTTTATAAACCATAAAGAAGTTGGAATAGGTTTAACAAAAAATTAAATAAAGAATGAGTTCATTGCAGTACCTTATGTGTTGGTTTTGTTTTCTTTCACTAACGGAGCTTATAAGATTTCCTGTTGAGTTTTGTGTTGTGAAGTTTTCAAGTTTTGGGTAAAGCTTTTATGGACTATGGAATAAAGGGTGGAAAGAGCCTAAGCTTGGGGATGCCCATGGCACCCCAAGATATTAAAGAATAGCCAAAAGCCTAAGCTTGGGGATGCCCCGGGAAGGCATCCCCTCTTTCGTCTTCGTTCATTGGTAACTTTACTTGGAGCTATATTTTTATTCGCTACATGATATGTGTTTTCCTTGGAGCGTCGTGTATTATATTAGTCTTTGCCTTTTAGTTTACCACAATCATCCTTGCTGTACACACCTTTTGGGAGAAGCCTATTTGATTAGAATTTGCTAGAATACTCTATGTGCTTCACTTATATCTTTTTGAGCTTGATATTTTTGCTCTAGTGCTTAACTTATATCTTTTAGAACACGGTGGTGTCTTAATTTTTAAGAAATTACTAGTCTCTCTAGCTTCACTTATATTATTTTGGGAGTCTTTTAGAACAGCATGGTATTTGCTATGGTCATAAAGTTGGTCCTAGAATGATGAGCATCCAAGTTGGGTATAATAAAAACTATCATAGGAAGTGAATTGGATGCTATGATCAACTTGATACTTGATAATTGTTTTGAGATATGGAGGTAGTGATATTAAAGTCATTCTAGTTGGGTGATTATGAATTCAAAGAATGCTTGTGTTGAATTTAGCAAATCCCGTAGCATGCACGTATGGTTAAAGTTGTGTAACAAATTTGAAACATGAAGTGTACTTGGCTTGTGCATCCTTATGAGTGGCGGTCGGGGACGAACGATGGTCTTTTCCTACCAATCTATCCCCCTAGGAGGATGCGTGTAGTACTTGATTTTTGATGACTTCTAAATTTTTGCAATGAGTATATGAGTTCTTTTGACTAATGTTGAGTCCATGGATTATACGCACTTCTACCTTTCCATCTTTGCTAGCCTCTTCGGTACCGTGCATTGCCCTTTCTCACCTTGAGAGTTGGTGCAAACTTCGCCGGTGCATCCAAACCCCGTGATACGATACGGTCTATCACACATAAACCTCCTTATATCTTCCTCAAAATAGCCACCATACCTACCCATTATGGCATTTCCATAGCCATTCCGAGATATATTGCCATGCAACTTTCCACCATTCCGTTCATCATTTTCATGACATACTTTACTTTTGTCATATTGCCATTGCATGATCATGTAGTTGACATCGTATTTGTGGCAAAGCCACCATGCATTATTTTCGTACATGTCACTCTTGATTCATTGCACCATCCCGGTACACCGCCGGAGGCATTCATATAGAGTCATATCTTGTTCTAGTTTCAAGTTGTAATCCTTATTTTGCAATCAATAGAAGTGTGATGATCATTATTATTAGAGCATTGCCCAAATAAAAAAAAAGAAGAAAGGCCAAAAGAAAAAAAAGGAAGGCCCAAAAAAAGAAAAGAAAAAAAGAAAAAAAAGAAAACAAATAAAAAGGGCAATGTTACTATCTCTTTTTCCACACTTGTGCTTCAAAGTAGCACTTTGTTCTTCATGTAGTGAGTCTCATATTTTGTGCTTCAAAGTAGCACCTTGTTCATCATGTAGTGAGTCTCATAAGTTGTCTTTTTCATACTAGTGGGAATTTTTCATTATAGAACTTGGCTTGTATATTCCTACGAGGGGCTTCCTCAAATGCCCTAGGTCTTCGTGAGCAAGCAAGTTGGATGCACACCCACTAGTTTTCTTTTGTTGAGCATTCATTTATAACTCTAGTGCATCCGTTGCATGGCAATCCCTACTCCTGATGTTGACATCAATTGATGGGCATCTCCATAGCCCGTTGATTATCCGCGTCAATGTGAGACTTTCTCCTTTTTTTGTCTTCTCCACACAATCCCCATCATCATATTCTATTCCACCCATGTATTGCGTGAAGGTTGAAAAAGTTTGAGATTATTTAAGTATGAAACAATTTCTTGGCTTGTCATCGGGGGTATAGAAGTTGGGAACATCTTTGTGTGACGAAAATGAAGCATAGCCTAACTATATGATTTTGTAGGGATGAACGTTCTTTTGCCATGTTATTTTGGGAAGATATGATTACTTTGATTAGAATGCTTGAAGTGTTACTATTTCTTATGTCAATATGAACTTTTATTTTGTATTCACTTCGATCTGAACATTCATGCCACAATAAAGAAAATTACATTATGAATTATGCTAGGAATCATTCCACATCAAAAATTCTCTTTTTATCATTTACCTACTCGAGGACGAGCAGGAATTAAGCTTGGGGATGCTCGATACATCGCCAACGTATCTATAATTTTTGATTGTTCCATGCTATTATATTACCCCTTTTGGATGTTTATGGGCTTTATTTTACACATTTATATCATTTTGGGGACTAACCTACTAACCGGAGGCCCAGCCCATATTGCTGTTTTTTGCCTATTTCAGTATTTCGAAGAAAAGGAATATCAAACGGAGTCCAAACGGAATGAATCCTTCGGGAGTGTGATTTTTGGAACAAATCTGATCTGGAGAGCTTGGAGTGCAAGTCAAGAAGCTCCTGAGGGCCCCACGAGATAGGGGGCCGTGCCCCCCCTATAGGGCGCGCCCCCTGTCTCGTGGGCCCCTCGGGCGGCCACCGACATACTTCTTCTTCCTATATATACCTACGTACCCCAAAAACATCCAGGAGCACCACGAAACACAATTTCCACTGTCGTAACCTTCTGTATCCGTGAGATCCCATCATGGAGCCTTTGCCGGCACTTTGCCGAAGGGGGAATCAACCACGGAGGGCTTCTACATCAACATCCTTTCCCCTCCGATGAGTTGTGAGTAGTTTACCGCAGACCTACGGGTCCATAGTTATTAGCTAGATGGCTTCTTCTCTCTTTTTGGACCTCAGTACAATGTTCTCCCCCTCTCTTGTGGAGATCTATTCGATGTAAACTCTTTTTGCGGTGTGTTTGTCGAGATCCGATGAATTGTGGGTTTATGATCAAGTTTATCTATGAATAATATTTGAATCTTCTCTGAATTCTTTTATGTATGATTGAGTTATTTTTGCAAGTCTCTTCGAATTATCAGTTTGGTTTGGCCTACTAGATTGATCTTTCCTGCCATGGGAGAAGTGCTTAGCTTTGGGTTCAATCTTGCGGTGTTCTTACCCAGTGACAGAAAGGGTTGCAAGACACGTATTGTATTGTTGCCATCGAGGATAACAAGATGGGGTTTATATCATATTGCATGTGTTTATCCCTCTACATCATGTCATATTGCTTAATGTGTTACTCTGTTCTTATGAACTTAATACTCTAGATGCAGGCAGGAGTCGGTCGATGTGTGGAGTAATAGTAGTAGATGCAGGCAGGAGTCGGTCTACTTGTTATGGACGTGATGCCTATATACATGATCATGCCTAGATAATCTCATAACTATGCGCTTTTCTATCAATTGCTCGACAGTAATTTGTTCACCCACCGTAATACTTATGCTATCTTGAGAGAAGCCTCTAGTGAAACCTATGGCCCCCAGGTCTATCTCTTATCATATTTGCTTTCAATCTATCTTTATTTGCATCTTTACTTTTTGCATCTATCTTATAAAATACCAAAAATATATTTATCTTATCATACTATCTTTATTAGATCTCACTTTCGCAAGTGGCCGTGAAGGGATTGACAACCCCTTTATTGGGTTGGTTGCGAGTTCTCAGTTTGTTTGTGTAGGTGCGTGGGACTTTTGAGGAGCCTCCTACTGGATTCATACCTTGGTTCTCAAAACTGAGGGAAATACTTACACTACACTTTGTTGCATCACCCTCTCCTCTTCGAGGAAAACCAACACAAGCTCAAGACATAGCACTCTCCGGAGAGAGGTCACTCATTATCCCGGGGGACCACCAGCACATGCCATCTCTGAGTCCAAGTTTGGGAAACTGGCGCCTTGGAGCCTAGGATTAGGGTCAAGTGTATCCATAGAGGAGCACTGTTTTCACCCTTTTGTAGTCCTGAAGATGACTTTAGGTAATGATTTGGGCGATCGTCCGAGTGGACATTACTACCCTTATAGATTTTCGGCAGACCGAGCATGTATGGTCAGAAAGATATTCCTGATGTGATCAATGGGTTGATTGAATGCACGTAAACCCTGTGGGCGGCATGGCCAACGGCTGTGCGTAGCCCCCGAGTGATGCTCGAAAGAGGTAAGCTTGCTACAGAGTGTGATATGAGGTTTGATCATATGAGTAACTTAGTCGTTCCCGTGTTGGGGGTGTAGAGGTAAAGACATGTCCAACTGATGGTGACGCGCGAGGTGGCCGAGGGGCGATGATGTGTACAACTGAGTGATGATGTGTTTGGCGGCCGAGTGGTGAAGACGTGCACAACCGAGTGGCGACACGTGGGGCGACCGAGTCATGATGTGCGAGGTGGCCGAATGATGAAGACATGCACAACTGAATGGCAACGCGTGGGCGGCCGAGTGGTGAAGACGTGCACAACCGAGAGGCGACGCACGGAGCGGCCGAGTGGTGAAGACGTGCACAACCGAGTGGCGCGGTGAGGGACGGCCGAGTGTGGATGCGCTAGGTGGCCGAATGATGAAGACATGCACAACTGAATGGCAACGCGCGGGGCGGCCAAGTGGTGAAGACGTGCACAACTGAGAGGCGACGCACGGAGCGGCCGAGTGGTGAAGACGTGCACAACCGAGAGGCGATGCACGGAGCGGCCGAGTGGTGAAGACATGCACAACCGAGTGGCGCGGTGAAGGATGGTCGAGTGTGGATGCGCGAGGTGGCCGAGTGAAGGAATACGTGTCCAGCCAAGTGGCTGAAATGGTCTTCGAAGGAGCTAGCCAGATGCTCTCGAAGCTAATGTAGCGTCGGTGTAGTGTGGTTGCGACACAACAAGACGGGCGTGACAACTGAGTCTAAGTAGGAATGAAGATGGCGTGCAGAGCGTCTGGATGATTATAAAACTTGTCAAAGTGGCGGATCAAATGCACTTGTTGAAGTGAAGGATCTGACTGGTGATGAAGTACTCGACCACTCAGGAGTGTCATTCCAAATGAGATGCAGCCCCCGAGAGCGGGGTAGCCCCCGAGCATACTACATGCTTCGACAACGGACATGTTGGAATACGAGAAATACAGTTTTGAATGGATAATTTGCAATTCATCGAGTCGGACTCGGGAAAAGATGAGGAGCTTCCGAGTGATGCTCGAAAGAGGCAAACTCGCAAAAGAGTGAAGTGTGAAGTTTAATTATAAAACGGACTTATCTGTCTCATGCCTGATGAAGTCTATATCATTGATACGATGAAGAGGATTCCACAGAGGGGTTGGATGGATGTGTTTGAAGTTAACAGAGCGACAAGGTCGGCATTGTGGTGCGCTGGGACCGGTATGGTGACCGAGTTTGAGCAGCGATGAAGTTGGCGCATAGGGCCATCGAGTGATCGCGTAACTTGTGTAAAAAATGGCACAAGCCAACGAAATAATTTCTCGAGGAAATTTGATGTGTGCTGAAATAAATTGTGTGAATAACACCCATAGACACCCACTGGGAGTGCAAGGGGCTTTCTGGTTAACCAGCAAGATTCTGAAAGAGTGAAGGATCCGTTCGAACTTGTCGAAGTGCTGGCTCAAATAAAATGGAAGTGTAGTGTTTCGACTGAGTTGCAGCCCCGAAGGACCGATGCAAACTCGAAATGAAGAACACATGGTGTTCGTGAACGATGTATGCGAAAAAAATGAAAGTTGGACTCGGGAGTCACATAACCAGTACTAAGCAAGTATGTGAAAATAAGCAGCCGAGCATAGAGGTACACTCGGTGGCGTGGCCTCCGACTAAACATGATGTGTGAATTACGGGATACTCGGGAAGATGGAAATAACAAAATGTAAAACGACTTAGCTGTCTAAAAGCGCGCAAGTGGCAGAGTGGTGAAGATATGTTCAACCGATAGCAATGAGCGGGATAGCCGATTGATGTAGATGTGTCCAACCGAGTGGCGACGCACGGGGCAGCCGAGTGGTGAGGATGTGACCAACATATAGGCGATGTGCGGAGCGGCCAAGTGGTGATGAGGTGATCAACCGAGTGACGACGCGCGGGGCGGCCGAGTGAAGTAGACGCGTCCCACGGAGTGACGATGCGTGGGGCGTCCGGTGAAGTAGACCCGTCCCGCGGAGTGGCGACGCGCAGGATGGCCAATTTGGTAAGTTGATGAAGATGTGCCCAGCCAAGCGGCGATGCGCGGGGCAGTCGAGTGGTGGCATATCCAGTAGACTGGCGGTGTGCGGTAGGCGAATGTCTGGACGTTTAGTTGTTCGAGTAAACCTGCACATTGTTCATCCAAGTGCGTAATCCACCCGAACGATATTGGACGTTTAGTTATCCGTATGTACAATGTATGAGGATGAACTATGAAAATACACTTAGCTTGTCGGGCAAGCCGATGAAGACGCGCCCAACCGAGCGATGATGTGCGGGGTGGCCGAGTTGAGCATGTCGTCGAGAAGGCGTTCGACCGAGTGGGAACACACAACTGATCAAGTGCCTGCATGTTAGTCGTGTAGATGCAAACTTCATACGAGTTAACATGTCATCATGTTACTCGCCCGCACGAAATATATGTTCGTCCGAGTGAATTGATGTGCTGTCCGGACGAGTGAATTGATGTGCTGTCCGGACGAGCGACCTGCAAGTTAGTATAGCAAGTACAGCTACGAATATCTATTGATGATAAAAAACGCCCCGAGTTGACGCCTTTTGGAGAGACTTAAAGTCCGGTGGTTATAGTGCATGCATGCATGCACTAATAACTGCCGCGGTAAGAGCGGAAGCAGCCAAATGAGCGCATTAGTTTTGGCAGCAGTAAATAAGTAATTGATGCTGGAAATACTCACCTGATGAGCCCTTTAATTAGGCAGTTACCTTAGCGAAACGGTCAACCCACGTTCCTGCGTTTCCTTTTTCCGTATGACGGGGAGGCGGCCCGACGTCGGTGGGCTGCGCTCGCATGCGGCTAGCACCCCATACAGGCGAGCGGGACGAGCGGTTGACAGGGTTGGTCCCTTGCCCACGAACGCCAACTGCAGCGACGGGGACTCGGAAACGCCGCCAGAGGTGCCGATCCGGCGCGTCAATCCGGCACGGATGGACGCGTCCGAGGCCTGGGGGTCGGGGAGCTGCCGAGCACCCACATCACTGGAGTGACTGCTGAACGCTTGCGGACGCCGCAGCCGGCAGACGGTTGGGCTGAGCTCGATGGAGAAGTGGAAGCGGGAGGTGCACTGGTGGCCGCCCCAGTTGGTCCGGTCGAGCGGGCGATTCGCCTCACCCTCGGTGTCTTCTATGGCATCGGGGTCATTGCCCGTGGAATCGAGGTAGTGGCGCAGGTCGTCGGCACAGCCTGACTGCTCGGCGAAGAGGAGTCACACACCGGCAGGCGGCGGCACGTCTCCAGCGGTACGGGCCCTCGAAGAGTAGAAGTAAATCGCCTGACCAGACACGTTTGTGAATGGTCATGCAGGCTCGCAGTGTCGGGTGAAGATGTATCTTCTCCTCCGCTTTTGCGGTGCTTCAATTGTTTGTATGAACTGCATGAACGTGAAAATAGATGAAAGAAAAACCATATGCATCATGGCTTGATAGACGTCATGCCCCACGGTGGGCGCCAACTGTCGTGGTAACAATTCCGACAATAAGAGAGGGGTAGGATAAAAGAGCATGATCTATTGAGATGCATATGGATGACACGGTGGTTTTAGCGAGTTCGGGCCTCTCATGATGGAGATAACAACCCTACGTCTCGTGCTCCGGAGAGGCTTTGTTTTATCTTAGTATGTATCCGGAGATTACAATAAGAGGAGAATGGATCCCCGTAGTCCTGAGACTAATGGTGAAAAAGAGAGAGAGATGGAAGAAAAGAGCCCTCCAGTCTAATGGTGGGGTTGGCTTATATAGAGTGCGCCACCCCCTCACCTCCTATGTTACAAAGTGGAGCATCAATGCCATAATGCCTGCCCACAACAAAACCGTCATGCTGACTATTGGTCTTCGCATATGTGAGTGAGTTATATGGCCGAGTGGAATGAGCTCGTCGAGTGGAGTGCCGTGCTCCGAGTGGTTGTTGTCGTTCGAGTGACTTTCAAGTTGCAGTACATCTGGACGATGATCTGGCCCAGGGGCCCAGTACAAAGTGTACGGTGTCCATGGGTAGGGTCTTTAGGTCAGGCCTGTTACCCTACCCCTAATACATGTCCTCGTCATTGGATGTAGCTAATATTCGAGTGTGTTTCATGAGTGAATCAATGATTGAGCATAATGGGCAAGGGATAACTTGCTTTAGTGTTGATATTTTGAAAGACATGGTTGCTTGTTGGTATGCTTAAGTATTGAAGTCTTCATGTCAAAACTAGACTATTGCTTTGAATCGTATAAAAGTCCATATGTCCATGCTATAAATAAAAGAAATGTGATGAACATATTAGGCAACATTCCACACCAAAAAATCTGTTTTTATCATTTACCTACTCGAGGACGAGCGGGAATTAAGCTTGGGGATGCTAATACGTCTCCAACGTATCTATAATTTTTGATTGTGCCATGCTTTTATATTATCATTCTTGGATGTTATACAATCATTTTATAGTCATTTTATATCATTTTTTGGTACTAACCTATTGACGTAGTGCCCAGTGCCAGTTGTTGTTTTCTGCATGTTTTTTTACATTGAAGGATATCAATATCGAACGGAGTCCAAACACAGCGAAACTCCTGGAGGATTTTTTCGGGCTAGAAGACATCCAATGGGCCAAGGAATCACCTGGGGGTGCCCCGAGGGGAGCAGCACCCACCAGGGCGCGCCAGGAGGCCCAGGTGTGCCCTGGTGGATTGTGCCCACCTCGGGTGCCACCTGAACCACCTCTTTGCTCTATAAATACCTCAATATTCCAGAAACCCTAGGGGAGTGGACGAAAATCAATTCCAGCCGCCGCAGAGTCTAGAACCACCAGAACCAATCTAGACACCATGAGAGTGCCCCTCCGATGATGCGGAGTAGTTCTTTGTAGACCTACGGGTCCATACTTAGTAGCTAGATTGCTTCCCCTCTCTCTCTCTCTCTCTCTCTTGATTATCAATACAATGGTCTCTTGGAGATCCATATGATGTAAGCCTTTTTGCGGTGTGTTTGTTGGGATTCGATGAACTTTGAGTTTATGATCAGATCTATGTTTTATCCATGAAAGTTATTTGAGTCTTCTTTGATCAATTATATGCATGATTTCTTATAGCCTCGTATTTCTTCTCCGATATTTGGGTTTTGTTTGGCAAACTTGATCTATTTATCTTGCAATCGGAAGAGGTGCTTTTTAGTGGGTTCAATCTTACGATGCTTGATCCCAGTGACAGAAGAGGAACCGACACGTATGTATCGTTGCTACTAAGGATAACAAGATGGGATCTATATCTTCATAATAGATAAACGGATCTTGTTTACATCATGTCATTGTTCTTATTGCATTGCTCCGTTTTTTCATGAACTTAATACACTAGATGCATGCTGGATAGCGGTCGATGTGTGGAATAATAGTAGTAGATGCAGGCAGGAGTCGGTCTACTAATCTTGGACGTGATACCTATATAATGATCATTGCCTGGATATAGTCATGATTATTTGAAGTTCTATCAATTGCCCAACAGTAATTGTTTTCCCACTGATGTCTACTACACAACCTTCTTCTTGTAACGTTGTTGGGCCTGCAAGTGCACAAGTTTGTAGGACAGTAGCAAATTTCCCTCAAGTGGATGACCTAAGGTTTATCAATCTGTGGGAGGCGTAGGATGAAGATGGTCTCTCTCAAACAACCATGCAACCAAATAACAAAGAGTCTCTTGTGTCCCCAACACACACAATACAATGGTAAATTGTATAGGTGCACTAGTTCGGCGAAGAGATGGTGATACAAGTGCAATATGGATAGTAGATATAGGTTTTTGTAATCTGAAAATATAAAAACAGCAATGTAACTAATGATACAAGTGAGCATAAACAGTGTTGCAATGGTAGGAAACAAGGCCTAGGGTTCATACTTTCACTAGTGCAAGTTCTCTCAACAATAATAACATAGATAGATCATATAACAATCCCTCGACATGCAACAAAGAGTCACTCCAAAGCCACTAATAGCAGAGAACAAACGTAGAGATTATGGTAGGGTACGAAACCACCTCAAAGTTATTCTTTCGGATCGATCTATTAAAGAGTTCGTACTAGAATAACACCTTAAGACACAAATCAACCAAAAACCTGATGTCACCTAGATACTCCATTGTCACCTCAAGTATCTGTGGGCATGATTATACGATATGCATCACACAATCTCAGATTCATCCAACCAACACAAAAGTACTTCAAAGAGTGCCCCAAAGTCTCTACCGGAGAGTCAAGAAAACGTGTGCCAACCCCTATGCATAGGTTCATGGGCGGAACCCGCAAGTTGGTCACCAAACCATACATCAAGTGGCACGTGATATCCCGTTGTCACCACAGATAAACACGGCAATACATACATCAAGTGTTCTCAAAGCAAAGACTCAATCCGATAAGATAACTTCAAGAGGGAAACTCAATTCATCACAAGAAAAGTAGAGGGGGAGAAACATCATAAGATCCAACTATAATAACAAAACTCGCGATACATCAAGATGGTGCCATAGAGAGAACACGAGAGAGAAAGATCAAACACATAGCTACTGGTACATACCCTCAGCCCCGAGGGTGAACTACTCCCTCCTCGTCATGGATAGCGCCGGGATGATGAAGATGGCCACCGGTGATGGCTTCCCCCTCCGGCAGGGTGCCGGAACGGGCTCCCGAGAGGTATTTGGTGGCTACAAAGGCTTGCGGCGGCAGAACTCCCGATCTATCTTGATATTCGATGTTTTAGGGTATGTAGGCTTAT
The DNA here is from genome assembly GCA_963921465.1 of Triticum timopheevii. Classification (NCBI taxonomy): domain Eukaryota; kingdom Viridiplantae; phylum Streptophyta; class Magnoliopsida; order Poales; family Poaceae; genus Triticum; species Triticum timopheevii. The sequence continues at coordinate 60,140,220 of OY997266.1, read as the reverse complement.
ATAGGCGAAAGAAGTCGGTCGGGGGGTGCTCGAGGGGCCCACGAGACAGGGGGCGCGCCCTGTAGGGGGGGCGCCCCCTATCTCCTGGCCTCCTTGAGGACCTTCCGACTTGTACTCCAAGTCTGCAGGATGATATTCTTCCAAAAAACCACGATGCCGAAGGTTTCATTCCGTTTGGACTACATTTGATATTCCTTTTCTTCGAAATACTGAAACAGGCAATAAAACAGCAATATGGGCTGGGCCTCCGATTAATAGGTTAGTCCCAAAAGTAATATAAAAGTGTATAATAAATCCCATAATCTTTCAAAACAGATAATAAAATAACATGAATGCTTCATAAATTATAGATACGTTGGAGACGTATCACCCACCGTTTGCTATTTTTCTCGAGAGAAGCCACTAGTGAAATCTACAGCTCCAAGGTCTCTTTTCATCATAATTTCCTTTGCATTTATTTTCAGATCTATTAAACCAAAAATAGAAAAATACATTGCTGCAATTTATTTGTTCCGCGATCTATTTATCCTATCTACCATTTTTACCTCACGTTATTTTCCTATCTTGAGGCGCCGTACCTGAAAGTGATTGACAACCCCTTGGTCTCATCACTGACGGAAATACCTACCATCGCTATACTGCATCATCCCTTCCTCTTTGGGGAAATACCGACGTAGTTCTAGCAGACATCAGGTACACCTTCCACCACAGATCCGAAGGCAAGATCTTTGTTGCTAAGAATGGACCCTTTCTAGAGAAGGAGTTTCTCTCGAAAGGAGTGAGAGGAAAATAGAACTTGATGAGGTAATTGTACCTTCCTCGAATTAGGAAGTAGCTCATCACAGAAAACCGTTCCCGTGATGCCAACACCAACTAGAGAGGAAGCTAATGATAATGATCATGAAACTTCAGATCAAGTTACCACCAAACCTCGTAGGTCAACCAGATCATGGTCCGCACCAGAGTGGTACGGTAATCCTATTCTAGAAGTCATGTTACTAGACCATGACAAACCTACGAACTATGAAGAAGCGATGATGAGCCCAGATTCTGATAAATGGCTTGAGGCCATGAAATCTGAGATAGGATCCATGTATGAGAACAAAGTGTGGACTTTGGTCTACTTGCCCGATGATCGACGAGCTATAGAGAATAAATGGATCTTCAAGAAGAAGACTGACGCTGATGGTAATATTACTATCTACAAAGCTCCACTTGTCATGAAAGGTTTTTGACAAGTTCAAGGAGTTGACTATGATGAGACCTTCTCACCCGTAGCGATGCTTAAGTCTGTTCGAATCTTGTTAGCAATTGCCGCATTTTATGATAATGAAATCTGGCAAATGGACGTCAAAACTGCATTCCTTAATGGATTTCTTAAAGAAGAGTTGTATATGATGCAACCAGAAGGTTTTGTCGATCCTAAAGGCGCTAACAAAGTGTGCAAGCTCCAGTGATCCATCTATGGACTGGTGCAAGCACCTCGGAGTTGGAATATACGCTTTGATGAGGTGATCAAAGCATATGGTTTTGTACAGACTTTGGGAGAAGCCTGTATTTACAAGAAAGTGAGTGGGAGCTCTGTAGCATTTCTCATATTATATGTGGATGACATATTGTTGATTGGAAATGATGTAGAATTTCTGAATAGCATAAAAGGATACTTGAATAAAAGTTTTTCAATGAAAGAGCTTGGTGAAGCTGCTTATATATTATTGGGCGTCAAGATCTATAGAGATACATCAAGACACTTAATAGGACTTTCACAAAGCACATACCTTGATAAAGTTTTGAAGAAGTTCAAAATGGATCAGTCAAAGAAAGGGTTCTTGCCTGTGTTACAAGGTGTGAAGTTGAGTCAGACTCAATGCCCGACCACTACAGAAGATAGAGAGAAAATGAAAGTCATTCCCTATGCCTCAGCCATAGGTTCTATCATGTATGATATGCTGTGTACCAGACCTGATGTGTGCCTTGCTATAAGTCTGGCAGGGAGGTACCAAAGTAATCCAACAGTGGATCACTAGACAGCTATCAAGAACATCCTAAAGTATCTGAAAAGAACTAATGATATGTTTCTCGTTTATGAAGGTGACAAAGTGCTTGTCGTAAATGGTTACGTCGATGCTAGCTTTGACACTGATCCGGATGACTCTAAGTCATAAACCGGATACATATTTATATTGAACTAGGTAGGAAGTGCGGCATTGCCGCACACGGCAGCACTGCTGCCGGGTATAGTCATATGCAATCCGGTAATACAATTATTTAAACAATGCAAATATAAAAGTAGAATAATATAGTTGTGTTTATCAATCTAATATATCAAATTTTACATTCGGTACAGAACAATTGGTCCAAGGAACAACAAAAGGCTTCAGTCCAAATCTGATTTGGAAAGGATTCCGCATGATCATATAGCACCGACGACCATAACTGCTCAACTTTGAGTTGTCTTTGGCATTTCTTGAGCTCCGCTGAGTTATCATTTATTGTAGTTATGCCTGTGGTCATTAGATAGGCTAAAGCTGCAAAACATGTTGATTCAATAGCATCGCTGGCAAGCTGAGTTGGTTCTCCATAAAATTCCTGTTGAGTTGGCAATATGCTTTTGTTGTGGGGTCGGAGATCGATTTTCACCGATTCCATTGTTGTGGCATCAACATCATCAGCAAGTTCGAATGCATGAATTGTACCACCGATCCGTTCGATAGCTTCTTCAAGCATATTCCTTCTGCTGATTGCAACACATATGTTAGAGAGCTATATTAATTGAAAAGGTAAAAGAATCTATTAGGTTAATTGGGCATGTTACTATTAGTAAATTTTAGGCAGATGCATGGCTTGGTTATAACCCCTGGAAGCCCCTTAACTATTAGATCACCATCATTCATCAATGAGCAGAGAAACATGCATCAGGTCCTTTGTGTTCACATGAAAAAATAACAGCATGGTTTTATCAGGACATACCCATTGTTCTAACACTTAAACAAAGCACATACTAAATTATCATAGCAGATCAACTCAGGCATTTGATTCATTACAAATAAGAGATTGCAAAAGAAAATAAAGTAATTTAATCTTCATTAGGTAGGTACAATAGTTGGCCTATCAGATAGCAAAAGCAACACTACTAATATGGCTTCACTTGGTTACATAGATGACGTGACTAACTTTTTAGCTGACCTAGTTAAAGCGGGTAGATAGTGAGCGACAACTCGCGTCTCAGCTTTGAATGCAAGGACAGAAAGCTCGCGTCTTCCAATCTTTGTTATGTCCACAAAATCTGACTAATTAGTTGTTATGGTAGCCTTTCCATCAACTCCTCTCTAAGACGGACTCGCTCCTCGGCACACCCACACGTGAGTTTAGTCCGCAATGTTGTCTATCGGTTGATTGGGACATCTCTCAAGGTGCCTCCTTGTGAATCGAACCGAGAAATACTACAGACATGAACGACATAATGGTTATGAACTTATGATATAACTTGACCATGATAAGCAAGATGCGCAGGCAGGGTCCTTACAATCCACTGTCCAGGAGATGTGAAGGTCTTATTCATCTCACACGCAACACTTGATGGTTGAATTGCTCTTACCAACAAAATACCTTAGTCAATCACTTTCACACAGAGAGATCTAAGTTTTTTTTTCTTTTTTGCATAGAAGCACCTGCGTTCGAAGGCTGATCCACCATAGCGTTTATGTGGCCCTGCATGTCATGAACAGCAGTTTGGTTTAACACTCGGAAAACAAATTGTCAAATAACATTGCTAGGCCGTTGTGTTACCTCTTTTTAAGGTCCTCCTGCAAAGACATGGCTCAGGACACAGCATTCTGGCACGATGGCCTTTAAGTATGCATGTATAACCTTCATAATGTGGCGATCCTTGCTCCTTCCATAATGTTGCTATTATTGGAGGTTTCACGAAAATCAATAGAGAGAGATGTTGTAATTAGCATAGACTTACAGGGAACACCTTCGATAAATATGATAGAACAACATATTGTTTTACAAGCATATGGACGCTTGTTTTTTTATCATCATAATATTCATAGATGTGTGGCATCAAGCCGCTGTGTCCTTTTGAAGATGGCAACAAATCAGGGAATTCTACAGCATCTAATGGAAAACCTTCAGTTATATTTGTTTGGAAACAACCAATCCAATGCAAGAAGTATCTCTGATATATGCTGTTACATTTAGAGCTTTTGAAGATATAAGTTGGCTGTGTTCATGCAAAACTTTGGAGGTATACACTGGTCATCCACGGTAATGTGTATCAACCATTTACAGTTTTTCATGTTGAGAATAGTGTGTCTATAATGGAATAAGGACTCGATGAAGAGCATGTCAGGGTGAGACGAATTGTAGTTACACCAAGTTCCATGATATATTTTGATTACTGATTAGCACAACAACATAACCATGTGCACACCAATTAGCAGGAAAACAACACATGCACATATAACCGAATCAGCAATATGATGAATATCAGAGTAAGACCTGGCAAAATGGGCCGGGCCGGCACGGCCCGCCGTAGCACGTTTAATAGTAGGGTCGTGCCGTGCCAGCCCACGGGCGTCACTCCTTGGCCCAGGCATGGCCTGATTATTAAACGGGCCAGCCCATGGCACGTTTAGCATGATGGGCCACCTGTTTTTTAGCCTATTGGGCTGTAATTTAGGTCATATATATATATATATATATATATATATATATATATATATATATATATAGACACACACACATAAACACTATTCTAATCACGGGATGAGAATAATATTCTGATCACAACCTGACGTGCCCCGCTAGTAGTACGTTGAACTTCCCAGTGAACTAGGTTGAACTTCCATCAACATTGCCCAAATGGGGCTTGCTATATACCGTTCGAAAGCTATGGACACCAATATCATGACCCAACTTAAATTTTTGGCAAAATGTAAGCGGTTTAAGAGCAGTTTTGAAAACCGTTTTTTCTTCACACAAAAAACGTGAATCGTATTTTCGATCGCATTTCTAAACCGTTTATCGGAATGAGGCATATAATATGGCGTTGGAAAGCTGCTGCAAAAACGCTACTTCCATATGTTGAAAGTTTTCTCTAATTCTCTATGGTTTAATAGTAATTTAAAAAAACGTAAAATTTCGTAAACCGAGCAACCGAGTTCATATTTTTGATGTCATTTCTAAACGGCTAATCCAATTGAGGCATATGATATGACGTTGGAAAGCTTATGAAAATGCGCTACTCTTTAATTTCAAAAGTGTTTTCTAATTTTGAACAGTTTAAGAGTAATTTAGAAAACGATACAAGTCCTACCGAGTTCCTATTTTCAAGCTAATTTTTTAACCGTAAGTCCGAATGCAGCAAATGATATGGCGTTGGAAACCTTGAACAAATGCGAAACTTTTTGGTATGTATTATTTCTCCCAATTCTTTAAGGTTTTAAGTCAGTTTTAAAAATGGCGAAAAATATATTTTAGCCGTATTTTCTACAAACTTCATCGGAATGACGGAAATAATATACCGTTGGAAAGCTACGGAAAATACGAAACTTTTTCATGTTGACAATCTTCTCTGATTCCTAACTGTTTTGAAGTAATTTCAAAAACGATGAGATCATTCATTCTGCCTTTATCGCGAAACAGATTCGCCAAAAATGCATCGCGTGAAGTACCTGAACTTCTCGGTATGAAACCTTGAACTTCACTCTATTTTTCACGTGCTTTTTTTGCCCGTAGCTCTCCATCCACGCACCGGAACACTCACCGGAATTGAGCAAATGATATACAGATGGAAAGCTGCTGTAGACACGCAACTTTCCCGTGTTGATCATTTTTTCGTACTAACGACGGTTTTAAAAAATTTCATCCGAAATTCATTCAGCGTACTAATTGAACTTCCTGTTGTTTTCACGTTGAACTTCTTGCTGTTTTCACTCTGATGTATTTTAATAACGAGGAAAATCTTAGTTTTCTATAATCATCGAACTTCTTCATCTTTTTAATATGGACTTCCTGGTTTTACTTCTTAATCTTTTTAATTTGACTTTTATTTTATTTTTGAAATCAAGTTACTCCCAAATAATAACTGAACTTCTTTCTGGATTGAGAGAATTATTTTAAAACGCAAAAATACAATTTCTTTTTTGTGTTTTTGAACATGAAAATACAAGGTGAACGTATTGAATTGAATGTATTGAATTTAACATGGAAATACAACGTACATTTTGAATTGAACGTATTGGTTTTTATTGTTTACTAACAAAAAAATTAAGTTTTTAATTAAATATCGAACTTCTCCATGTTTTTCAACTGAACTTCTTCGTTTTATGTTTTAGTAACAAGAAAAACTGAGTTTTTACTATACATTGAATTACTCTGTTTTTTAAAATTGAACTTCTTGGTTTAATCTTTAGTATCGGGGAAAATTAAAATTTAAAAAAAAAATGGGGAAATCTTTTTAAAACCTTTTTTTGTTGTTCCCTTATTTTAATTTGAACTTATCACTTATTAATTAGAAAGAGAATCTGAGGTTTTTATAACCTTTGGACTTCTCTGTTATTTTAATTTGAACTTCTTAGTTTTATTCTTTAGTAACGAGAAAAATCGAGTTTTCTGAACTTCTTTGTTATTAAATTTTGAACTTCTTAGTTTTATTTTTTTAATAATGTAAAAAAATCCGAATTTTTTATACACATCGAACTTCACCATTAATTTTGAACTTCTTAGTTTTATTGGTTAGTAACGGGGAAAATGCTTTTTTATATAAACAATGATACTGCGCCATTGTTTTAATTTGAAATTCTAGTTTTGTTAGAATGGGAAAATCAGTTGTTATAAAATCTTTTGAAATGCTCATATTTTAGTTTGACCTTCTCTGATTTTTTTACAAACGGGGAAAATGCGTTATAAATATTTTTGAACTACTTTTTTTTAACTTCTTGCTCAAATTTTTTGAACTTCCAATTTTGTCTTTTAGATATTTTTTTTAACATTGACCTGCTTCAATTTTTAAATTTGAACTTCTGATAGAATTTTGCCACGACATTTTATTCATTTTTTGCTTTTCGGTGAAATGGCCTAGGCGGTCCCTTTTTTCATTTGATGATTTTTCTTCAGAACGTGGTACATGTGAACTTCGGAATTTCTGAAACATGAATTTCGCGTGCTATTAATTTTTTATGACTCCATAATTTTTATTCTTTGAATTCCTGGTTTTTTTTGTTTACATTTTTTTGTTTGAACTTCGAAGTTCGTTACACCTAAACTTTCGAAATCACACATTTTTCCTTGAATCCAACATGTGCAAAAACAATAGGTAAATTTTGGTCAATTCTCGTAAGCAATAGGACAAACATTTAGTGGGCACCCATGATAGTTTTTTTGTTCTATTCAGTGTACTATGCACAAGCACATGCACATCACATCCACACAAAAATTTGGCTCAATTAAAATGAAAAAGATTTCCGTGTCACATGACAACCATATAAGCATCCGGAATTAGACTTTATAAACTTTTCGAACTGCTCCATTTTTTATTTTTAAACTTCTTGGTTTATTCTATAGTAACGGGGAAAACCACAAGTTTGTAATAAACATTGAACCACCCTATTATTTAAATTTGAACTTCAAGGTATTTTTTTAGAAATGGTTAAACGTACAAAACAAAATTATATTGTTCCCTACTTTCTACTATTTGTTTTTTTGTCTCGCGACATTTTAAGGCATTTTTTTGCTGTCGGTGAAATGGCCTAGGCGGTCCTTTTTTTCATTGATGATTTTCTTCACTATGTGGTACACGTGAACTTCTGAATTTCTAAAACATGAACTTCGCACCGCGTCATCATTAGAAATTGAACCATCGTTTATTTCTCCTTTACTTTTATTCTCTGGATCCTGTGGGAAAAGCTATTCTCTAAATCCTGTGGGAAAAGCACTCAAATATTGGGAAAATGGTCAGAGAATGAACAGGAGAAATAAGCGATGGAGCAAGAGCAGATCTTTTGTTGCTACAACAGTGAGCATGAACCTGATGGCATCACAAAGTTACATCTGAACTTCTCTCCATTTTTCTTGTGTGTGTTGGGTCGTTTTCTCTTGTGTGTGTTGGGAAAGAGGGCGTTGCAGTTTGACCAGTGTTGCAACAAGGTTTTGGAGCCGTCGATGGCGAGCCCCGTGGAGAGGTGGTAGCATCCCCGTTGCCCATGTCAATGCCTTCGCTGTAGTTTCCCTCCACGAGGAATAGGGCAAACCAGCTGTACTTTTGTTTTCTCCAAAACTGAGCGTACAAGAGTGCTCACACTCTTACGTATTAACACAAATGCATGCAGTGCATAGGAGCACATAGAAACTGGAAACATGAACGGAGAAAAGTTCTATGTAGATCAAGCCAGTATATGGGAAGACACCTGATCCAAACACTTCCATTTGTTACTTGCTAGCAACTTTATTTCGTGAACAGAAAAGATTTCAGAATCAAGATCATGAGAAAATAGGACTTGCTCTGGTCGAGCGATCCAGTAGAAAAAATACATATGACCACGCCGCTGCTATTTGTTCGTACTGCCACGACAAATTTACTCGACCTTCCAGGTAGAGAATCCAAAATGAACAAATTTGGATGCAAAAAGAGGTTTTCAAGTACAAAATGCATACAATTTGCGAGCAGTATCTTCAGCATTTTTTAGAAATCAATTTCTTCAGCATTCTGACTAAATAATATCTTCAGTATAGCACAACAAGTATCTTATAACTTATTATTACATGTAGGACAGCAGCTGCGGTTGGCTGGAACGTGAATTTGTCCATTGCATCCCCCTGCCCCATGCGAGCCTGCACAATACAAGCTGATCAGCTGCACAGTACATTTGTATCGTCTTGTGTCTCCCTTGGACATGGTTGAAGACATTAACAAGATGGTCGAAGTCGGGCTGCCGCTCGCGGCCGCGGCGGAGGACCTTACTCACCGATGCAGCTGGATGGTGGTGCAGCAACCCCCTGCGCTGTGGATCCAATGTCCAGCGTGGGGCTTGAGGCACCGGCCTCGCGGTGCAGGCAGTGGCCTCGCGCGTGGGAGCTGGTAGCACAGGGTAGAACTTCACCACGGCCGGCCTGCTGTAGTAGAACCTGACGTCTTGCTCTAGTTGGACTTCACCATGGTGGGGCTCGAAGGAGGTATGACAAGCGGAGGCAGCACGCCAGAGGCCTCGTCCCGAGCAGCTCCAGCAATGGCTGCAGCGGCAACGATGGATCCAGCTAGAACGGAGAATATCCAACGGCAGCATGTCGAATCCGTCCAGCCGCTGCTATGACATTTGAACTTCGTTCAGCTGCGCAAGCTCGACCTGCAGAGGCATGGCGGAGGAGGCCTGCATGGCACGGGCGAGGCAGGGATCAGGAAGAGCTCGGGGATGGAAAAGTAGGTAAAGGTGGAGAAGGTCGGGGCGGTGCGGTTGCTCCCCGGCGACTGGTTGCTGGAGGCGGCGGATCCCGCGGGGTGGAGTTGGGGGATCGCCAGTGGCCCCCGTCGGTGGAGGCGTCAGTCCTCGGGCCAGTTGGGGATCGAGCGATGGGAGGCATCGTGGGCGGCTACGCAACGGGAGGAGGCTGGCGTCGGCATCGCGGTAGAAGGCCGGAGGCGACATCAAGCTAGGAGGCGGCAGCGAGATCCAAGGAGGATGGCAGCGGCGGTGCGATCCAGAGAGGGTGGTGGCGGCGTTCGTGGGAGGGGATCGGGGCGGTGGTAGAGGTGTGGATTTCCCTGGCGGCGCACGGGGGTTGCGGTGGTTGTGGCGGCGAGATCCCGGAGATAGTGGGGCCGTGGTGTTCCCCGTCGGCGCAGAGGGTTGCAGGGGTCGTGGCGCCGGCGGGACGGTGGTGTGGGCCGGCGGCGCGTTGGAAGGGAGGGAGTCGGGGTGCTGGGGAGAGATCGTGGGTGAGTGGGCTGCCCAATTTTTCTTCTTTCCTACCGGCTCGGGAGTTCAGGAGCATCGCGCCGGGCCTATATAGGGCCGACCATGATCCAAATAACTATTCTGATCCTGGGATCAGAATAGTGCTACCATATATATACTATATCTAAAATACTCCAAAGCGAATTATGTGAAAAAATTGCATGTGAGCCCATATTTTTATCATATTTGTGAAAATACATACATATTTGTACGTAAAAAGAAGTATACTAAAAATATACTACATACTATCTAAAAAATAGTATATATACTATCTAAATATTCTTACATACTACATACTACGCATACATACACTGTGGTATGATAGATACTACCTAAAACATACAAAATAAAAATGGGTGTAACTACACCCGGTAGTAGGAAATATTTGTCATATATATATATATATGTGTGTGTGTGTGTGTGTGTGTGTGTGTGTGTGTGTGTGTGTCTGGAAAGAAATAAATAGGTCGTGCCGTGCCAGCTTGCGTGCCCAGCCTCCAGGCCCATGGCGTGCCGGGCCTGGCCCTTTTAGCCCGGGTCATGCCGTTCCTACGTGCTACCGGGCCGGCCCAGTTAGCACGACCCGTCTGGCCAGCTATATATCATAGACTGGAAGACAGAGAAAGAGAGACAGAGGGGGGAGTAGGGTAGAGTACCACCATGTATGAATGGACAATAAACTAGATCTACAGGTTCTATCATTGTACTGTATCTCCTTCCCATCATTTGTTCTAATCCTAGAGATACGTAAGGAAAGAGAGCAGGGGAAAGCACGAAAGAGAAGGGCTCACCGAGCATAGAAGGAAATCGGTCGAGGCAAGTGACCGAGCAAACAGGACAAAAGAAGCATTCACCCTGAATAAATCAAATTAGAAAGTAATATTCAGTTAGCATCACTAAAAAGTTGAAAAAAGGAAATACATAAATATGTACATGCATTTGAACCTACTATAAACCAAGCTGATGCCGACATGGCTATTCGTTAACTTTACATCATTCAAGAAAATAGATCAATATTACCAGTTTGAGAGAATAGTAGTTTTATCATCAATGCACTGTGTAACGCTTCTATCATACCAATGACCATAGCCAATGACTAAATCACAACTCCCCAAGCAATGCTATATGCATCACTCCTAGTAGCCGCCTCACAGGAAACAGTTCAGCTTGTGTAACAGGAAGATTTCGTATATAATTTGGAGCATTTGATCACAGATAAGCCATGGAATGAAATTAGTGAAATTCAAAACAATAAATTTAGGGATACCAGGAAACAGTCAGCAATTGTAATGACCAAACTCGAGAGTACTATAGTGAATACTGATTAGAAACGATGGGCTATATTGAGAGAAAATGGGGAAGGTCTACACATCTACACAGGTCAAGCAAATCACATCTGATTAAAAATCCACCCAGAGTTCAAATAAAGGATGGGGAAGCTACCACAACTTCTTGATGTACTAACAATCACCTAATACAAATAAAGGATGCAGAAAAAAAAAACTCTTTTACAAGAACCAGTTAGAACAGTGAGAGATGGACGGTGACAGTAGAGAACAAATTATCGGCAGTGGAGATTAGGGTTTGCCTGGAAACCTTATGTTGCAGAAGGAGTGGGTGGGGCTGCCCGTTGAGCTGGAGCTGCCAAATCTGCAGTTAAGAAGACTTGGATCAATTGTGAGAACATCAGCAATAGCAAAATCATCAGTGTGAAATTGACAAATCAATAAGAGCTCCATTTGAATTTTTACTCCATGTATGATCATTATTTGATATGAGAGTAGTAGAAGAAGATATGAGTGAAATTAGAGAACAGAGGATACGAGTGAATATTTACTCCATTTGAATTGTTACTCAGTACTCCATTTGATTTTTTACTCCATACTCCATTTGTATGTGTATATTTCTACTCCGTGTATTTTTACTCCATTTGTATGATCATTCTCTGATACGAGAGTAGTAGGAGAGGACATGAATGAATTTAGAGAAGAGAAGAGAAGAGAACAAGGAAAGTAGTGCTGCCACTCCTACAAGCAAGGATTAACTGAAAAAAGTTTCAGTTAATTAACTGAAAATGATGGAGGGCAAAAGGGGAGTACTTGCAAGTCCAACACTACACCCTAAACTAAACTACTCCAAGAACTACTCATACTGCTGGTGCACTTGCATAAAAGAGAAGAGAAGTCCAGAGAAGGAGGATACTCCTGCTGCAATTCATTTAATTTAAATTAACTCAAAAGTTTATTTACTGAAAAATCATTTAGTTTTAGTTCAAGAAAAAGTTTTAGTTAATTAATGCAAAAGATTCATTTAGTTTTAACTAATGCAAAAGATTATTTCAGTTTTAACCAAACTGTATTTATACACAGCAAAAGACACATTTAGTTTTAATTGAATAAAAAGTTTCATTTAATTTAAAAGATTCATTTAGTTTTAGTTGAAGAAAAAGGAATCACTTAACTAAAAAGATTCATTTAGTTTGAATTGAATAAAAAGTTTCAGTCAAGTAAAAAGATTCAGAGAAGAGCAAGCAGAAGTACACTACTACACAACTTAACTGAAACAAAAATTACTCCAATAATACTGCAACACTTGCTACTCCAGTACAGACGGAGTACTCCATTTAGTTAATGCAAAAGATTCATTTAGTTTTACTGAAAGATTCATTTAGATTTAACAAAAGATTTTGCTGAATAAGAGCACCAAATTTCTTGCAAGTTTACACTAATTCAAAAGATTTTACTGGAAAGATTTTGCTGAACAATAGCACCAAAGATTCATTTAGTTTGCACTTGCTACTCCTGATTGGAAGAAAACTACGGCAAGTCCTACACCTGCATGTAAATGACCCCACATCAGCTTTGTGTTTCAATTGATCGGTTAATTTTGTTCTATAGCAATTGCTTGCAACTAACCTGTTAGCTACTGGAGGTTTTCTTGTTTACTCAACACAATGGAGCACTTCTGTATTGGAAGCATTGGATCAAGAACTACCCCAGAGTACAATTCTCTTTACTGCAAGAACTCTACAAACTACTGCAAGAACTACTTGCAGTACAGGAAAACATAACAGAAAATTCTTTCGCGCGTTCTTTCTTCACATTTTTTACTCCTTTATTTACTTGGATCAAGAACTACTGCAAGAGTGACCTAGAAAGTATCTTCTGGTTCAGTTTACTCAGTTTAGCACAAGGAGTGACCAAGAACTAATCTCTACACAAAGTACTCAGCTTGGTCGTTCAGTTCACCAAGAAAGTAACAAACGTGACTTGGATCTAGAACTATTCTCTACAGGAAAGCATAGGAAATACTCATATCCTTTCTTTACTTGGGAGCTATCTTTAGCACAAGAGTGACCTGGCAGGAACTGCTATCTTTAGCAGGGCAGGAACTGCAGTCTGCAGTTCTGTTGTTTGGTGTCCATTAAGGATTCAGGGGCGAGACTGAGCAGAGACGGAGAATGGCAGTGTCCATTAAGGATTCAGGAACTCCAAACTCTACTGGATCAAGAACTACTGCAAGTGCTAAATCCGACTACTTCAAGTACTACGGGATCAAGAACAACTGAATCCGACTACTTCAAGTACTACTGATCAAGAACTACTGCAAGTACCATGCATGGAGAAGAGAGGCCGTACTGTTGCAAGTACTCGGCGTGGAAAAGAGAGAGGTCGTACCATGCGTGGATGCGTGAGGACAACGACGATGTGGAGGCTCTGGCGCCACTATGCTGCTCCGACTCATCAGATCCGCCGCTCCGCTGGTTCGGAACCGCTCTAGGTCTGTTCGGGCGCCGCTCCACATCCACGCCCCCGTAGCCCATATCCAGCTCTGCGCCTCTATACATCCATGCGTCCGACGCAAACGTGGATGGAAGCAACAGCCGATAAGCTCAATGGCAAATAATAGAGGAAGGAGTGAAAGAGCTATGAGGAGGCACCTGAGGTGCGGCGAATACGGCAACGACGACAGCGACTAACCACGGCACTCAGACCTTGATCCAGCCACGAGAAACCCCGATCCACCAGCAACTTGTGCTTTCCCCCGTGGGTGATGACGGTGATGGCACGAGCTCCACATGGCGATGGCGCGCTCCGCTGGCCTCCTCATGTCGCCCCGATTGGCCTCCTCCCGTCAACGGCACGACGACACGCTCCTCCGGGAAGAGCAGCGCCAGCTTCCTCTTCCCCGACAATGTGACAGGTGAGTTCGAGGGGGAGCGCCGGTGTCGGCAGCAGATCCTCGATGGCGACTGCAGCGCAGCTGAGAGAGGAACGCGATTGGTGAAGAGGCGAGGTGAGGGGAGCAAGAGAGGGGAGAGCACAACTAAGAAGGGGAGGGGGCCGCGACGGCATTGTCGCGAGGGAGAGAGGGAAGTGAGGAAACCCTCGATTCGGGATGGGGCAACGTATCAGGATAATCCACTTGGCATAGGATTACGTGAAATGCCGGAACTACCCTCGGCGAGCACTGAAAATAACAGGCGGTGGCACGCCTCATGCGCACACAACAACCAACACTAGACATGCCAACCTCTGCCGTCGATGACAGCAAGGGCCCACACCGCCTAGGTCCCGCATGTCACTGACAGCCGGTGCAACAATACGGGTGTGGAAATATGGGCACTATTCATTGGTTATCACACCAGAGTTGATCCAACGGCCCAGATCGTTTCATCACAAGATTCGACGTTTGGGATTTGTTTGGACGGACAATCCGATGACTCAGATTCCAGATGCCCTTAGAAGGCTCCATATGAAGCTCCAATGTGGATGGTGGAGCTGTCAGTTGGTGCAGTTCCAAGCATAGCATCGTGGCGGGATCTACGTGTGAAGCAGAGTACATAGCTGCATCAGAAGCAGCAAATGAAGGAGTCTGGATGAAGGAGTTCATATCCGATCTAGGTGTAATACCTAGTGCATCAGGTCCAATGAAAATCTTTTGTGACAATACTGGAGCAATTACCTTAGCGAAGGAATCCAGATTTCACAAAAGAACCGAACACATCAAGAGATGCTTGAACTCCATCTGTGATCAAGTAAAGGAGAGAGACATAGAGATTTGCAAAATACATATGGATCTGAATGTTGCAGACCCGTTGACTAAGCCTCTTCCACGAGCAAAACATGATCAGCATCAAGACTCCATGGGTGTTAGAATCATTACAATGTAATCTAGATTATTGACTCTAGTGCAAGTGGGAGACTAAAGAAAATATGCCCTAGAGGCAATATTGCAGTTGTTATTCTATATTTCCTTATATCATGATAAATGCTTATTATTCATGCTAGAATTGTTTTAACCGGAAACTTGATACATGTGTGGATACATAGACAAAACACCATCTGTCGAAACTTTCGGCTGGTGCGCCGGCGCAAACAGTCGCCTATCTTTTTTCATTTATAAATATGTCCATCTTTCTACACGCAACTCAACACAGTTACACATCTTTTTTACCTAAAACTCAACGGACTAAGTTGCATGTATGTCCTCGACATACAACTCACCTGACTCAGTTGCATGCTCATCTCAATCTAAAACTCAACCAACTCATACTAAATTTGTTTTTTTCTTTTTCATGTATTTTCTTAATTCATGATTTTTAATTTATGTTTTGTATTTTTTAGTTCTTCTTTTCCATTTCTTTTTTTCCTTTCCCTTTTTTAAAAATTTATGATTTCTAAACAAATTTAGCAATATCTCATCTACGTTCATGAATGTTCAACATGTTCTTTTAGATGTTGTCCAAATCTTCATCACGGGTTGTTTTGTCATGTGCGTCCCCGGTCTCGCCGTGCATCTTATGTCCACTTGTCATCTTGTTCCCATGTCAGTGGGAAATGACACCTATGGGATCACGACGATCCCTTCTGCGGTTGCGGGGCGCGAGATTGTGAGAAGAGCAGGATTAGCAATCAGCACAAGGATCGTTTACCTAGGTTCGGGCCGTGAGGGTGCGTATAACCCTAGTCCTGCTTTGGTGGATGTACTGAGTGTTCTTAAGCTCCTGAACTAGCTACGTTGGCTGTGTGGTTCAAAAGAACCAAATCCCTGTCCAGTACGCCATGGGCCTCCTATTATAGTCAAAAGGGGCTGCCACAGTGGCACATAGGAGGTGAAAAGGCCCATAGTGTTATGAGCTTATCGCTCGTATTACAGGACAAGACGCATTTAATGCGTAGCTTAGGTGTCCTCTTGCTTTATCGGGAACGGGAGCGAGGCTCGTCCCGTCCGTCGCCGCTCCCCCTTGCTTCGACACGCGCCCTGGCCAGCGATGCATGCGGCGCCATGTAGGCAGGCAAGCAGTTGAGGTGGCGCGGTGGTGGAGCTTCCACGAAGATCTGCATGCCGCCACGCAGGTGTGTGCTGAGTTGGCCTGGAAGCTGCATGTTGCCACGCAGGTACCTGCCCAGCTGGTTGAGCTGGCAGCTGCATGTGAACTGCGTTGGAGACTTCGTTGGTGCGGGCCTGGCAGTGGCCCCGCTGACGCCCTTGGCAAGGGTCTTGCCGGGTGGCCCGGCAAGGGTCTTGCCGGCTGGCCGGGCAAGGGTCTTGCCGCGGCGCTGTCGTCCCCGACAAGGATCTTGTCGGGGTCTTGCCGGTTTCCTCGGCAAGGATCTTGTCGAGGATCGTTGCCTTCCAATCCTCATCTGATCTCATATATTCTTTGTCTTCATAAAGATCTGCATGCCACCATGGAGGTGCCTCCCGAGCCTTGGCCCAACGTGGTTGATGGTGTTGGAGACCGTGGGCTTGAGGGTGGCTCACTCCGCTGGTGTGGGCGAGCCGCCCCGGCAAGGGGCTTGCCGGGGCTGTTGAGGCTTCCCCGACAAGGGTCTTGCCGGGGAAACCCTGCTTCGTCCATCTGCTCTCTATGGTCTCGGTCTTTGGCATTGCGCTGATCATCTTGTGGCTTTGCCTCCTCCCTTTTGCCCTACTAAGTGTGGCTTCGGCCCGTGGCTCTGACTGCCCGCGCACTAGTAAGGGGTACAAAGGAGTCCCCCAACTTTAGTACACCGACAGGAGCCCCCGGGCCTGGGTCACACATAGGCGCAACGCGTTGTTGGGCCATGCCCAAAATGGTGCGCGGGAAGACAGGGCGGTTTTCACTGTGGTAAAAACTTTCCGTCCGCTGCGCTCCCCCATGACCCGCGTCGAATGCGCGAAGTGGGGGTCGCGCGTGTGCGCGTGACCGAAGCACGCTGGCATCATCTTGTGGTGGACAGTAAAGAGGCTGCTTGCGTGTCTCCTCGAGGCCACAGGGCCACTGCTCATTTACTACCCTTACTTGGGAACCGTCGCTCCCAGCATCCCATTGCGCTCGTCTCTTGCTCCACGTTTGCCGCATGCATGACGCAGAGCGAATGACAGGTGCGCGGGATACGGGAAGTCGTGCGCGCGTGGGTCGATTCCCACGTGCCTTCAATTGAGCGGGGACGGCGGTCGACGGCCCCGCCCGTTGTCACTTCAATGGGCCGGATTGGCCGAAAGGGGCAGTCGAGCCCCGCCCCCGCCCCTTTATAAAGAGGGGAGCGAGAGGAACGGCGCCTCTCAATCCTTCGTCATCCGCTTCTTCTCATTCCTGCTTCCTCCTTCCTTCTGCCATGGCGAGGGGGCGTGGCGACGCTTCATCAGTGTTGCGAGGGTCTCGGCTGGACAACGCCTCGCTCCTACCCAAGAGCTCGTGGTGGCAGAGCCAGCCGTTAGAGGAAGGGGGAGGGGGCGAGGTCGAGGCCATCGCGGCGCCCGGGGCAGAGGAGGACGAGGCGGCACATCGGCCTCGCCTCCGCCAGCGGGCCCTCCCTCGATGGAGGGACACGTCGGGGACAACCCCTACGAGTTCTTCCTCAGGCTGCGCCAGCTGCCGCACCATCGTCTTCGTCTCCCGACCCCATTTGCCTGGGAGATGGAGCTGGACCCGCCGCAGGCACTGCAGCTGCATATGAGGGGCTGTGGGAACAGCGGTACATGGGCCGACGTCGAGTTACCCGCCCCTCACATCATGTATCTTCGCCGAGGGTGGAAGACCTTTTCCCGTATACACAGCCTGACGGAGGGGATCACTCTCCGTTTCAAGTTAATGGAGAGCAGCCTCCTTTCCGTCAAGGTCTTTGGGCACTTCGGGACTCGCGTAAGGTGCTGCGTGGAGAGCTCCTCTGACAGTGGAAACTCTTCCTCAAGCGAGAGTGACGAGGAGGACAGCGGGGTAGATGACGGGGACGAGTCCGAGTAGGTGTCGGATGCCCCGCGCCTGGGTGGGTGCGGCAGCAGCAGCATCTGCACCTGGCCACTCCTCCGGCGGAATCTGCCGGGGGAGGGGCCAACTCCTTGAACTTCTCGGGGTCGTCTCCTTGGGCAGCTGGCGTTGGGAGGTTGCGGAAGAGGAAGAGGGCGGGCGGCAAGGCTGTCTACGCGGGCAATGACGCCTTCATCGCGTATTGATGTCCTGCTGCCTTGTCTTCGAGCTCTTCTCCCGGCGCCGTCATCACCAGCCAGCTTTTGGACGGTCATCGAGATGTTCTCTTGGTGCTTTCTGCCGCTCGTAGCTCGCCTAGGCGCCCCTTTTGCCCCTTTTCGCTTCCTTGACCTGCCTCCTGAGGAGAGGGACAAGAAAGGGATTACGAGCATCTTATCTCTTTTTAGTCTTCGGGCCTTTGTTAAATTTAGAACTCGCAACCCTCTTGCTCATGTTTTTCATTCCGTATGAATTGTACCTGTACGGGATGTTTTTAATGAAAAAGGGATGTTTGCCGGGTTTTTCGTTCGTGGGTGAAACCCGCGACAAGTTGCGAATCCTCGTTATTATTTAAGAAAAACGTTTTTCGCCCGGCAACAGGCCTTGCCGTCCCCTCACTTTGCTCGACCTTTCTCGCGCCCTTGGAGGAGGCAGGGACGAAGTGGGCTTAGGCTCCTCATTCCATTTCGTTGCTGCCGCGACTACAACCAAATCCGGACCCAGGAGATAATCCTTTGGTACAGAAAAAGGGGAGCACGGTAGCCTAGAAATAAAACGAGGTTTCACATATCCCAGTTCCATATCGAAATGCATGATAGAGGATAGAAGACTTATCTGGATCTGCAGCCCCGGGCAACCTTGGCTTGCCGCGGTTGGATCCTTGTACTTGCAGCCCCCGGCAAAATTTGGTTTGCTGGGGTCGGGACGCCGGTCCGTTCCCTTTCTTCCAAATAGCTCGGCAGAAGTGCTCATGTGCCCTGCGAATGAAAGAGGACAGAAAAGAACATAGAGATGCGCACTCGACCTCTAAGCTAGGGGTTAGCCGCCACTAAGCACTATCAACCCTAACCAAGGAAGATACTCGATCTAGCATGCATGCTACAACTTAGGGCGCCAGTGCTTCATTTATTTATGCTCAGGGTCTGCGCCTGGCTTTGTACAAAGGCTTACATGCCTTGCCGGCAAGGCTTGTACAAAAGGTGGCTTGCCGAGAGGCCCGGCAGCCGTGCCTTATGGGTAAAACTTGCGAAGATGCTCGATGTTCCAGGAGTTGCTCACTGGAATGGCATCTTCGGTCTCCAGGCAGACTGCGCTGGGCCTGGTGACTCGTGTTACCCGATAAGGGCCTTCCCACTTTGGCGTCAACTTGTTGGAATTCTTGGCCAACTGAACATGCCGAAGAACAAGGTTGCCTTCCGCAAAGCTCCGGGCATGAACCTTGTGGCTATGGTAGCGGAGCAAGGCATGCTGGTAGCGTGCTGCTCTCACAGCCGCCCAGAGATGATCTTCCTCAAGGATCGTTGCATCATCTTACCGCAATCTCTCTTGCTCAAGATCATCATAAGCGAGCACTCGAGGTGACCCGTATATGAGTTCCGTGGGGAGAACTGCTTTTGCCCCGTAGACCAGGGCAAAGGGTGTCTGGCCGGTGGCTCGATTTGGCATCGTCCTGATCGACCAAAGAACCGCCGGCAACTCGTCAATCCAGCGCCTTCCACTCTTGCGCAGCCTATCAAAAGTCTTCGTTCTTAAGCCTCGCAGAACTTTAGCATTTGCTCTCTCTGCTTGGTCATTGCTCCGTGGGTGTGCCACAGAAGGAAAACAGACCTTGCTGCCGAGATCCTCAATGTACTGCATGAAGGTGTGGCTTGTGAACTGTGTGCCGTTGTCGGTGATGATCCTATTGGGTACCCCAAAACGGCAAACTAGCCTCTTGAAGAACTTGATGGCAGACTGCGCTGTCACCATCCTCACTGCTTCCACCTCTGGCCACTTTGTGAACTTATCGATTGCAACGTACAAGTACTCATAGCCCCCGATAGCACAAGGGAAAGCGCCCAATATGTCGAGCCCCCAGACCGAGAAGGGCCAGGAGAGAGGGATGGTTTGAAGGGCTTGAGCTGGTTGATGAAGCTTCTTTGAATGGAACTGGCACGCTTCACACTTGGTTACTGGTGTCGTCGCATCCTGGAGGGCAGTGGGCCAGAAGAAACCTTGCCGGCAAGCCTTGCCAGCAAGGGCCCTCGACCCTGTGGGAGCCACATATGCCTCCATGTATCTCTGCCAACAGCTCCAATCCTTCCTCCCAGGAGATGCACTTCAATTTCACCCCATTCGGTCTTTTTCTGTACAAGGCGTTGTCACTGAATTGGTACAGAGCAGACCGGCGTCTGCCTCTTCCTACTCCTCAGGAAGCTCTCCTTTTTGGAGGAATCGGACGGTGTGTTGCACTCATGTCGGAGCCCGTGGCTCGACGACAAGGATCAAAGGCATCTCTTTTGCCATGGGAGCGACCGTCTCTACGGCCATGGCCTGAGGCCCTGCCAGAGTTGGTTGCCCCGCGGCAGGATCGGCATCCATGGCAACATCTGCGCCAGCGGCTCTGGGGAGTTCCATGGGGAAGTACTTGACGGGGCCTAGCTTCCTTCGCTTGTTCTGCCCGGTTGATGGTTCGACGGATGGTTGAGTTAACTGAAGCACAAAAGTACCTGGTTCCACAGGTAGCTTGAGGGCAGCGCGCTTTGACAGGCAGTCGGCGATGTCGTTTTCATCCGAGGGACATGCTTTGCTTGTATACCGTCAAAGCGCTCCTCTAGTTTCCTCACTTCATCCACGTAAGCTTCCATCAGCGGGCTTTGGTAATCTTTGTTGATCTCCCTGACGACGAGCTTCAAATCACCCCTGATGATGAGCTTTTTGACTCCGAGGTCCGCCGTGATCCTAAGACCGGAAAGAAAGCCCTCGTACTCGGCGGTGTATTTAGTTGACATCTCCCGAGGAAAGCACATTTGGATGACATACTTGAGATGCACTCCGGTGGGTGCGACAAGCAGCACACCAGCACCGGCTCCTTGCAGCGAAAAAGCCCCATCAAAGTACATGATCCAGTTGCGGCTCGTTTCCTTGTCAGGGAGAGTGGTCTCCTGTACCTCTTCGTCGGGCGTTGAGGTCCATTCTGCAACGAACTCCGCCAAGACTCGGCTCTGAATCGTCGAGGTGCTTTCGAACTTTAAACCGAAACTTGACAGCTCCAGGGCCCATTCCACGATCCTCCCCGTTGCATCTGGGTTATGCAGTATCCGGTGCAATGGGAGGCGGGTGACCACGGTGATCTCGTGTGCTTGGAAGTAATGACGCAGCTTCCTCGAGGCCATAAGGAGGCCGAAGAGCATTTTTTGCACACTTGAGTACCTCGACCTAGCCCCCTGCAAGAGGGAGCTGACGAAGTAAACTGGGTGCTGCACCATTTTCTTCTTCTGCGCCACTTCACCTAGTCGCACGGGCCCTGTCGCACGGGCGTCAACCTCTGCCAGGGACTCGGTCTTGCCGGGACCGAGCCCTGCCGGGGAGGGTTCCGGCTCGCCATCCCCTGACTTTGCCGCTGCCGCTGCCTCTTCGTCGACCTCTCTCTGCGCCACTAGTGCGGCGCTAACCACCTGATTCGTTCCCGCTAGGTACAGCAGCAACGGTTCGTGTGGTTTGGGCGCAACCAACACTGGGGTAGAGGAGAGGTACTTCTTCAAATCCTGCAGCGCGGCCTCGGCCTCCAGGGTCCACTCCATTGGGCCAGTCTTCTTCAAGATCTTGAAAAAAGGAAGGGCACACTCCGCGGACTTGGAGATGAATCTGCTCATGGCGGCAACGCAACCAGTGAGCCGACGCACGTCTTTGATCCATTTAGGTGCCTCAATCTGCTCGATGGCCTTGATCTTATCCGGGTTTGCCTCAATCCCGCACTGTGACACAAAGAACTCGAGAAGCTTGCCGGACGGGACAACGAAGACACACTTCTCAGGGTTCAACTTGAGGTTGATCTTGTGCAGGTTCGCAAATGTTTCCTCCAGATCTTGCACAAGTGTTGCTTTGTCCTTGGTTTTGACCACTATGTCATCCATATAATCTTCCATATTTCCATGTAGCTGGGGCTCAAAACCAATTTGGACTGCTCTTGCAAAGGTTGAGCCAGCACTCTTCAACCCGAAAGGCATCTGTAAAAAGCAATACGTACCACATGGGGTGATGAACGCTGTCTTCTCCTCGTCCTCTTTTGTCATGAAGATCTGGTGGTACCCTAAGTAGGCGTTGAGGAATGATAATAGGTCACATCTAGCCGTGGAGTCAACAATCTGGTCGATGCATGGTAACGGGAAGGGATCCTTTGGACAAGCTTTACTGATGTTTGTGTAATCAATACATAGTCTCCACTTCCCGTTTGCCTTGCGCACCACTACCGGGTTGGCCAACCACGTCGGATGGAGCACCCCCCCTTACCAAGCCCGCCGCCTCTAGTTTTCTGATCTCCTCCGTGATGAACTCCTGCCTCTCCAGAGCTTGCTTCCTGACCTTCTGCTTGACGGGCCGTGCATGAGTACAGACAGCAAGATGGTGCTCAATCACTTCCCTGGGAACACCGGGGATGTCGGAGGCTTGCCATGCAAACACATCGACATTTGCCCACAAAAAAGTGATGAGCTCGCTTTCCTATTTGCTTTCGAGGGTGGAGCTTATGGTGAAAGCTCCCCCGTGCCGTCCTCCTTGATGGGCACCTTCTTGGTCTCTGGTGGGGCAGCTCTGGACTCCATCGGCAGGATCAGGTGCCTTGGTGGCAGCTGCTGCAACTGCTTCCCGGTAGAGTTGGTCGGCGCAAATCAACGTATCTTTCTTGTTGGAGGGGACGGTGATGATGTTCATTGGCTCGGGCATCTTTAGCGTGTCGTAGGCGTAATGTGAAGCCGCCATGAACTTGGCTAGTGCCGGGCGGCCGAGGATCCCGTTGTAAGGCAAGGGGATCTCGGCTACATCAAAGACAATCCTCTTCGTCCTATAGTTCAGCTCGCCTCCGAACGTCACGGGGAGCGTGGCCATTCCCTTCGGCTAGCTCCTCCCCGGGTTGACTCCTTGGAACATCCCCATCTCCTCAAGGTCTTCATCGGGGATCTACAGCCTCTTGATCACAACAGGATCAAGTTCAGAGCAGCTCCGTCGTCAAACAGCATCTTTGTCACCTTGAGGTTGCAAATTGTTGGTGAAACCAACAACGGCAAGCACCCGACCGCAGTAGTGACGTCAGGATGGTCCTCGGTGTCGAAGATGATAGGCATGTTGGACCACTTCAGCGGCTTCCGTGCGTCGAACGACGGCTCCACCGTTGTGATCTCACACACCCACTGCTTGAGCTGGTGGTGGGATGTACGCAGCAAGGCGCCACCATCGACGCACATGGCTTCTGTGGCTTTTTGGAACTCGTGGTCACCGGACTCACCATCCTCGTCATGATCACCGTCTTCTTGCTTCTGATGGCGGCCCCGGGCGAGCCTCTCCTGCTGATTATCTTTGCCGGGGCGGCCTCCTTGGCCGCCACGCTTCTTGCCGGATCCCTCGGCACCCTCTTGGCCCTTCTCCTTGTCCCGCCGCTCATACTCGGCTTTCTGCTTCTCGGCGAGTATCTCAACTTGCCGGCAGTTCTGGATGTCATGGCCCTTGGTGCGGTGGATCTTGCAATACTGCTTGTCGGAGCCCCCTGGCTTATCGGCGGCCGCCAAGGCCCGGCAAGCGACACACCCGGCAGCCTCCTTGCCGGGGTCACTCGCCTTGGGTTTCTTGGTGGCACCGATATCGTCGGACCCCTCGACGGCAAGCACGGTCTTGCCCTTGCGCTTCCTGTTACGGCGCTGGCCCTTCTTCACTGGGGTGGCGGTATCATCCGTGGAGTCGGTTTCCGTGCCGGCTTCTTCGCCGGGGTACTTCCTTCCCTCCTCAGCGCGAGCACACCGATCGGCTAGAACATAAAGCTCGACCACATCCTTGACCTTGTTCATCGCCAGCTCCTCACGGATCTTGTGATTGCGCACATTCTAATGGAATGCACTGATCATGGCGGCAGGATGAACATCGGGAATGTTGTACTGCACTCGGCCGAACCTCTAGATGTACTTACGCAAGTTTTCTCCTTCTTTCTGGGGGATGATGTGCAAGTCGCTCGCCTGGCCATGAGCTTGGTGGCCTCTAGTAAAGGCGCCAACAAACTCATGACACAGATCCGCCAAAGAAGAAATGGAGTCCACCGGCAAGTGCATCAACCATGACATAACATTGGGCTTGAGTGCCAACGGGAAGTAATTGGCAAGCACCTTATCATCGCGGCCCCCAACAGCTTGCATCGCGATGGTGTAGATGCTGAGAAACTCCGACGGGTGAGTCTTGTCGTTGTACTTCTCGCCAACGTCGGGCTTGAACGTGAAGTGGGAGGGCCACTGGAAATGCTGCAGCTCACGGGTGAAGGTCGTACAACCCACCTCGTAGGGTAGGCCACCATAGCCTCCCGGTGCCGCGTGGTCCGTAGTGGGCCGTGCCCGCCTGTCCGACTGGTGGCGCGCGTCACGCCGGCGCTCGATGGTGGTTCGAGCGTCTTCATGAGCTCGCTCCCGAAGAACTTGATGTTGGTCGTAGTGGGATTGCGGATCAGATGACGCTATGGAGATATCATCACGACCGTCGTCACGACGGACCGACACCCGCGGTGGCCGGTATAGAGGAGGGGAGTACACCTTGGCTGCATCACCTCCAGCCCGACCTCCGTTGGCGTGCGGTGGCTCGACGGAGCGACCTCTTACGGGTCCTGCCGGCCACAACTCATCATTATTGGTGATGCCGATGAGCCTCCGGACGGTGGCCCTCCATTGGTCAAGCTTCTCCGCAGCGGGAGGAAAGTCGAGGAGCCGCTGCGCGCGTGCTAGCGCTTCTTCTGGCGTGGGCGGCGGCGAAAGCTGTGTGGACCGCGATGCGCTTCGATTTCTAACCGCGTTAGAAGGAGCCCCATCACGGCCCTGTAGTTGTCCGCCACCTCTGCCAGCAGCTCGGCGCGCATGCTGGCCCTCCTCATCGTGTAAAGGGCACATGGCACTCTTCCCAGGGCGGCGCCCAGGGTCACTAGCAGGGCGGCGCTGCTCATCGCGCACGACCTGAGAAGACCGCGCCGTGGGCGCCGGTGTTGGTGTCTTGGAGGTCGCTGCGCCGTCGTCTGGCGGCACGACGACGCCCCTGGAGGGCCCCGCGCCGCCTGCGGGGGCCCCGACTCCGTCTCTAGAGCTCGCGACGCGTGGCTCGTCGCCTGGCGTACGAACGACGCCGCTCACCAGGCCCGCTACTGGTCCGCACCGGTACTGGCAGTCCGGTCCTGGACGAACCGATCGCCGTGGTCGTCTGATACGTCTCAAACGTATCTATAATTTTTGATTGCTCCATGCTACTTTATCTACTGTTTTGGACAATACTGGGCTTTATTTTCCACTTTTATATTACTTTTGGGACTAACCTATTAACCGGAGGCCCAACCCAGAATTGTTGTTTTTTTGCCTTTTTCAGTATTTCGAAGAAACATAATATCAAACGGAGTCCAAACGGAATGAAACCTTCGGGTTCGTGATTTTCCAACCGAATGTGACCCAGGAGACTTGGACCCTACTCCAAGCAATGCCCGATGAGGTCACGAGGGTGGAGGGCGCCCCCCTGGGTGCGCCCCCTACCTCGTGGGCCCCTCGGAGCTCCACCGACGTACTCCTTCCTCCTATATATATCTACGTATCCCCGGACGATCAGAACAGGAGCCAAAAACCTAATTCCACCGCCGCAACCTTCTGTATCCACGAGATCCCTTCTTGGGGCCTGTTCCGGAGATCCGCCGGAGGGGGCATCCACCACGGAGGGCTTCTACATCATCACCATAGCCCCTCCGATGAAGTGTGAGTAGTTTACTTCAGACCTTCGGGTCCATAGCTAGTAGCTAGATGGCTTCTTCTCTCTTTTTGTATCTCAATACAATGTTCTCCCCCTCTCTCATGGAGATTTATTCGATGTAATCTTCTTTTTGCGGTGTGTTTGTTGAGACCGATGAATTGTGGGTTTATGATCCAATATTATCTATGGAAAATATTTGATTCTTCTCTGAATTCTTTTATGTACGATTGAGTTATCTTTGTAAGTCTCTTCGAATTATCTTTTTGGTTTGGCCAACTAGATTGGCAGTCCTTGCAATGGGAGAAGTGCTTAGCTTTGGGTTCAATCTTGCGGTGTCCTTACTCAGTGATAGAAAGAGTTGCAAGGCACGTATTGTATTGTTGCCATCGAGGATAACAAGATGTTTTTTTTTATCATATTGCATGAATTTATCCTTCTACATCATGTCATCTTGCTTACGGCGTTACTCTGTTTTTACTTAATACTCTAGATGCATGCTGGATAGCGGTCGATGAGTTGAGTAATAGTAGTAGATGTAGAATCGTTTCGATCTACTTGTTTTGGACGTGATGCCTATATACATGATCATTGCCTAGATATACTCATAACTATGCTCAATTCTGTCAATTGCTCAACAGTAATTTGTTTACCCACCATAGAATACTTATGCTCTTGAGAGAAGCCACTAGTGAAACCTATGGCCCCCGGGTCTATTCTCATCATATCAATCTATATCACTTTATTTACTTGCTTTGTTTTTACTTTGCCTTTACTTTTACTTTGCATCTATCTATCAAAAATACCAAAAATATTATCTCTATCAGATCTCACTCTCGTAAGTGACCGTGAAGGGATTGACAACCCCTAAGCATTGGTTGCGAGTTGCTATCGTTTTGTGTAGGTACAAGGGACTTGTGCGTGGTCTCCTACTGGATTGATACCTTGGTTCTCAAAAACTGAGGGAAATACTTACGCTACTTTACTGCATCATCCTCTCCTCTTCGGGGAAATCCAACGCAGTGCTCAAGAGGTAGCAAGAAGAATTTCTGGCGCCGTTGCCGGGGAGGCTCACGCAAGCAATTCAACCATACCAAGTACCCATCACAATCCCTATCTCTCACATTACATTATTTGCCATTTGCCTCTCGTTTTCCTCTCCCCCACTTCACCCTTGCCGTTTTATTCGCCCTCTCTTTCCCAATCTCCTCTCTCTCTTTCGCTTGCCTTTTTGTTTTCTTGTGTCTCCATGTGCCTTCTATGTGCTTGCATCATTGCTAGCTAAGATCTATGGATCCTCATCCGCTTTCCAATCGTTTTAAGAGATCCAATTATGTTGAACCAATTCCTAGTGAGTTTTGTGCACTAGATTATCTTTATGAAGTTTTGCTTGAACTTCGTGAATCTAGAAATTGTGATGAAGTACTTTATGAATTGATTCACGATAGATCTTTCAATAAAAAGCATGATTGCAATGATTTTACTATAAATTCTCTTGATGCCAATTGTGCTAATAATATGCAAAACCCTAAGCTTGGGGATGCTAGTTTTGCTATGTCTACTACTTGTTGCTATGATCATGATTGGGGTGATTCTTCTTATGATATTGAAAATTTATTTAAGCCCCATGATGAATATGAGATTGATAATAGTGTTTGAAATATTTTTTAAAGTGGTTTTGGAAGAGTATTAACTTTAGATCCCACATATTTGGATAATGTTCAATCTTATGATATTTTTGATAAAAGTGGGTTTGGAGAGGTCATGACTTTAATTAATGTTAATCCCACTATCTTGGAAGAGTGTCAACTTTGCATGCATGTGGATCGTGTTGAAAATATGTTATGTGACAGCTATTTTGTTGAATTTGCTTATGATCCTACATGTAATTATTATGAGAGAGGAAAATATGGTCGTGGAAATTTTTATCTTACTAAATTACCTCTCGTCATGTTGAGATTGTTATCGTCTCTTTCTTATTCCTTGCATACGCTAGTTTTTGTTTGCCTTGCAAATTTTTTTGCTTATAATATGCCTATGCATAGGAAGTATGTTAGACTTAGATGTGTTTGTCACGTGTTTCATGATGCTCTCTTTGCACTTCAATTCTTGTCTTTCATGTGAGCATCATTGAAATCTCAATGCCTAGCTAGGGGCGTTAAACGATAGCGCTTGTTGGGAGGCAACCCAATTTTATTTTGTGTTTTTTGTTTTTGCTTCTGTTTAGGAATAAATAATCCATCTAAATTCTGTTTGGATGTGGTTTTATGTTTTAATTAGTGTTTGTGCCAAGTAGGACCTATAGGATAACCTACGATGATAGTTGATTTGATTCTGCTGAAAAACAGAAACTTTGTGCGCACGAATTTAGTTATGATAAATCACAGGAACGTGATTTTGCGTTGATTATTTTTGATGCTGATCAATAAAAAAAATTCCAGGACTTCCTATTTTTTTAGAATTTTTAGAGTTCCAGAAGTTAGCGTTAGTTACAGATTGCTACAGACTATTCTGTTTTTGACAGATTCTGTTTTTCGTGCGTTGTTTGCTTATTTTGATGAATCTATGGCTAGTAAATCTATACCTACTAATAAAGCAAGGTGTGTTTCTCCAATTTTTTCATCCGTTCACCACTGAAAATATTTTTCTTATATCCGAGGTGGTACTAAATTTTCGTGGTCCATCTGCTAAAAAAAGTTTTATCCGGAATTTCGTACATGGGCCGCACGCACTAATTAGTTTATAAACCATAGAGAAGTTGGAATACAGTAGGTTTAACACCATTATAAATAAAGAATGAGTTCATTACAGTACCTTGAAGTAGTCTTTTGTTTTCTTTCTCTAACGGAGCTCAAGAGATTTCTGTTGAGTTTTGTGTTGTGAAGTTTTCAAGTTTTGTGTGAATTCTTTTGATGGATTATGGAACAAGGAGTGGCAAGAGCTTAAGCTTGGGGATGCCCATGGCAACCCCAAGATAATCCAAGGACACCAAAAAGTCAAAGCTTGTGGATGCCCCGGAAGGCATCCCCTCTTTTCGTCCACTTCCATCGGTAATTTACTTGGAGCTATATTTTTATTCACCAACATGTTATGTGTTTTGCTTGGAGCGTCTTGTATCATTTGTCTCTTTGCTTGTTAGTCTACGACAATCATCCTTGATGTACACATCTTTTGAGAGAGCCATACATGAATTGGAATTTGTTAGAATACTTTATGTGCTTCACTTATATCTTTTGAGCTTGATAGTTTTGCTCATAGTGCTTCACTTATATCTTTTGAGCGTGATAATTTTTGCTCTAATGCTTCACTGAGATCTTTTAGAGCACGGTGGATTTGTTTTAAAGAAACTATTTGATCTCTCATGCTTCACTTAGATTATTTTGAGAGTCTTTAATAGCATGGTAATTTGCTTAATGTTAATATACTTGGTGTTCAAGATATGTGAAACTTTCTTTTGAGTGAATTGAATACTAAGATAAGTTTGATGCTTGATAATTGTTTTGAGATATGGAGGTGATAATGTCAAAGTCGTGCTAGTTGGGTGATTATGATTTTGATAAATACTTGTGTTGAAGTTTGCAAGTCCCGTAGCATGCACGTATGGTTAAAGTTGTGTAACAAATTTGAAACATGAAGTGTACCTAGCTTGTGCATCCTTATGAGTGGCGGTCGGGGACGAGCGATGGTATTTTCCTACCAATCTATCCCCCTAGGAGCATGCGCGTAGTACTTGAATTTTTGATGACTTCTAAATTTTTGCAATAAGTATATGAGTTCTTTTGACTAATGTTGAGTCCATGGATTATACGCACTCTCACCTTTCAACCTTTGCTAGCCTCTTCGGTACCGTGCATTGCCCTTTCTCACCTTGAGAGTTGGCGCAAACTTCGCCGGTGCATCCAAACCCCATGATACGATATACTCTATCACACATAAACCTCCTTAGATCTTCCTCAAAACAGCCACCATACCTACCTATCATGGCATTTCCATAGCCATTCCGAGATATATTGCCATGCAACTTCCACCACCATCATCATGACATACATTACTTTTTTCATATTGCCATTGCATGATCTTGTAGTTGACATCGCATTTGTGGCAAAGTCACCATGCATTATTTTCCATACATGTCACTCTTGATTCATTGCACCATCCCGGTACACCGCCGGAGGCATTCATATAGAGTCATATCTTGTTCTAAGTTTCGAGTTTCATCCTTGTGTTGTAATCAATAGAAGTGTGATGATCATCATTATTAGAGCATTGCCCAAATAATAATAATAATACAAAGATAAAGGCCAAAAATAAAAAAAGAAAGGCCCAAAAAATAATACTAATAAGGGCAATGCTACTATCTTTGTTCTTCATGTAGTGAGTCTCATATATTGTGCTTCAAAGTAGCACCTTGTTTCTCATGTAGTGAGTCTCATAAGTTGTATTTTTTATACTAGTGGGAATTTTTCATTATAGAACTTGGCTTGTATATTCCTACGATGGGCTTCCTCAAATGCCCTAGGTCTTCGTGAGCAAGCAAGTTGGATGCACACCCACTAGTTTTCTTTTGTTGAGCATTCATAGCTCTAGTGCATCCGTTGCATGGCAATCCCTACTCCTCATGTTGACATCAATTGATGGGCATCTCCATACACTACGGGAAACAGGATATTTGCCGTCAGTAGTTTCTTTGCCGTCAGCATTTCGTCGGGGCAGACGGCAAAGAACGGGTTTCCCGTCATCAGCAGACAGCAAAGAAAAAATAACGGCAAAATAAACTTTGTCGTCTGCAAAAAAAAACACAGACGACAAAGAGCTCACTTTGCCGTCTGTAGAAAAAAACAGATGGCAAAAAATCTTTGCCGTCTGCCTTTTGTGTTAAAGACGGCGAATAGCTCACTTTGTTGTCTGTAATATAAAACACAGACGGCAAAAAATCTTTGCCGTCTTCCTTTTATATTACAGACAGCAAAGTTAACTCTTTGCCATCTGTAATACAAAAGGCAGACGGCAAAGAGAAAGCACACCACACGGATCAACCACGCGGATCGATGACATGGCAGCATCTCAACACACTCAACTCACCCTGCCCTTGCCCCATGCCAACCCACCTCGCATCCCATGCCCACCACACATCACGCAACCAGCGGTCCCACCCACCCACCCATCACGTGTCCAACGCACTCAACCACAGCCCTGCTTCCCTAAAAAACCACAGCCCTGCTCCAGATCGAGAGTTTCTCGTGCCCGAGCGCACGCCGGGGTAGCCATCGCCGCCGGCCACTAGATGACCTTGCTGTCCCTCACCTTCCCCTCTCTTTCTCCACGCAGGGAACTCCGGCCAGCGACTCCCTCTCTCCCTCTAGCAGGCAGGGCGGCCAGCGGCTCCTTCTTTTCCTCCTCCGGTGCCTCCTCCCTTCCTCGTGTCCTTTCCCTCTAGCGTCGGTGGCTCTCTTTCTCCATGAAGGGAACCGCCAGCGTCGGCGTCAAGTAGCACCATCGCCACCAGATCCGTCATCCTCCGGCCACATCTTCATTGCGCCACCCATCCCCGGCCTCCCTCGCGTGCCTCCCAGCTGCGTCGGTGCTCGTCGGCCGCCGCCGCCTTCTGTATCTTCCTGCTTCTGTGCGTGGTCCGACGAGGTAGAGAGAGGGCACTCCGGCCAGCGACTCCTCTCC
Source organism: Triticum timopheevii (assembly GCA_963921465.1). Classification (NCBI taxonomy): domain Eukaryota; kingdom Viridiplantae; phylum Streptophyta; class Magnoliopsida; order Poales; family Poaceae; genus Triticum; species Triticum timopheevii. The sequence continues at coordinate 60,108,396 of OY997266.1, read as the reverse complement.
CTCCGGCGGGCAGGGTGGCCGGCGGCTCCTTCTTCTCCCCCTCCGATACCTCCTCCCTTCTTCATCTCCTTTCCCTCCAGTGGCAGCTCCTTCTCTTCCTTTGGCGACTCCTCCCTCTGGCAGTGGCGCGAGCGAGTCAGCAAGCCATGTCTGGCCAGCGAACAGAAGCAGAGAACGAATCTGGTGACCACCGAAGCAGCGGTTGCCGGAGTTGGTAACTCCGGCGACCACCAAAGCTGTAGCCGCCAACGAAAGCTTGGACTGACGTCATATTTTTTAAATAAAATACAATCTTTGCCGTATATAACTAGTCCGGATGACGGCAAAGAAAACGTTCGACTGATGACAAAGACTGCATTCTTTGCCGTCTACTATTTTTGTGGGAGACGGCAAACTGTAGTTTGGCTGACGGCAAATACTTTGCCGTCTGTCCGATGAAAAGCTGACGGCAAAGGATTCTTTGCCGACTTATCTTTGCCGTCTGACTTCACCGTTTGCTTCCTGACGGCAAACTCTTTGCCGTCTGGATTTAGGTCTTTGCCGTCTGTGATCCACAGATGGCAAATTACTTGTTTCCTGTAGTGATAGTCCATTGATTAGCCTCATCAATGTGAGAATTTCTCCTTTTTGTCTTCTCCACACAATCCCCATCATCATATTCTATTCCACCCATAGTGCTATATCCATGGCTCACGCTCATGTATTGCGTGAAGGTTGAAAAAGTTTGAGATTATTTAAGTATGAAACAATTGCTTGGCTTGTCATCAGGGGTATAGAAGTTGGGAACATCTTTGTGTGACGAAAATGAAGCATAGCCTAACTATATGATTTTGTAGGGATGAACTTTCTTTTCCCATGTTATTTTGAGAAGACATGATTGCTTTGATTAGTATGCTTGAAGTATTATTATTTTTGTGTCAATATGAACTTTTGTCTTGAATCTTTCGGATCTGAATATTCATATCACAATTAAGAAGATTTACATTGAAATTATACCAAAGTATCACTCCGCATCAAAAATTCTTTTTTATCATTTACCTACTCGAGGACGAGCAGGAATTAAGCTTGGGGATGCCTGATACGTCTCCAACGTATCTATAATTTTTGATTGCTCCATGCTACTTTATCTACTGTTTTGGACTATATTGGGCTTTATTTTCCACTTTTATATTACTTTTGGGACTAACCTATTAACCGAAGGCCCAGCCCAGAATTGCTGTTTTTTGCCTTTTTCAGTATTTTGAAGAAACAGAATATCAAACGGAGTCCAAACGGAATGAAACCTTCGGGGTCGTGATTTTCCAACCGAATGTGACCCAGGAGACTTGGACCCTACTCCAAGCAGTGCGCGATGAGGTCACGAGGGTGGAAGGCGCCCCCCTGGGCGCGCCCCTACCTCGTGGGCCCCTCGGAGCTCCACCGACGTACTCCTTCCTCCTATATATACCTACGTATCCCCGAACGATCAGAACAGGAGCGAAAAACCTAATTCCACCGCCACAACCTTCTGTATCCATGAGATCCCATCTTGGGGCCTGTTCCGGAGCTCCGCCGGAGGGGGCCTCCACCACGGAGGGCTTCTACATCATCACCATAGCCCCTCCGATGAAGTGTGAGTAGTTTACTTCAGACCTTGGGGTCCATAGCTAGTAGCTAGATGGCTTCTTCTCTCTTGTTGGATCTCAATACAATGTTCTCCCCCTCTCTCGTGGAGATCTATTCGATGTAATCTTATTTTTGCGGTGTGTTTGTCGAGACCAATGAATTGTGGGTTTATGATCCAATATTATCTATGGAAAATATTTGATTCTTCTGTGAATTCATTTATGTATGATTGAGTTATCTTTGTAAGTCTCTTCGAATTATCTTTTTGGTTTGGCCAACTAGATTGGTAGTTCTTGCAATGGGAGAAGTGCTTAGCTTTGGGTTCAATCTTGCGGTGTCCTTACTCAGTGACAGAAAGAGTTGCAAGGCACGTATTGTATTGTTGCCAGCAAGGATAACAAGATGGGGTTTTTATCATATTGCATGAATTTATCCCTCTACATCATGTCATCTTGCTTACGGCGTTACTCTGTTTTTACTTAATACTCTAGATGCATGTTGGATAGCGGTCGATGAGTGGAGTAATAGTAGTAGATGCAGAATCGTTTCGATCTACTTGTTTTGTACATGATGCCTATATACATGATCATTGCCTAGATATACTCATAACTATGCTCAATTCTGTCAATTGCTCAACAGTAATTTGTTCACCCACTGTAGAATACTTATGCTCTTGAGAGAAGCCACTAGTGAAACCTATGGCCCTCGGGTCTATTCTCATCATATCAATCTATATAACTTTATTTACTTGCTTTGTTTTTACTTTGCCTTTACTTTTACTTTGCATCTATCTATCAAAAATACCAAAAATATTATCTCTATCAGATCTCACTCTCGTAAGTGACCATGAAGGGATTGACAACCCCTAAGCGTTGGTTGCGAGGTTCTATCGCTTTGTGTAGGTACGAGGGACTTGTGCGTGGTCTCCTACTGGATTGATACCTTGGTTCTCAAACACTGAGGGAAATACTTACGCTACTTTACTGCATCATCCTCTCCTCTTCGGGGAATCCAACGCAGTGCTCAAGAGGTAGCATCATCTTCTTCTTAGGAGCCATGGCGATGAAGAACTGCTAGGCCAACTACTAGACCATATTCTCACAATTGCGCGCCCCAACCTGGCGCGCCAAGGATGTCAATGGGAAACGACACCTATGGGATCACGAGGATCCCTTCTGCGGTTGCCGGGCGCGGGATTGTGAGAAGAGCAGGATTAGCAATCAACACAAGGATCGTTTACCCAGGTTTGGGCCGCGAGGATGCGTAAAACCCTAGTTCTTCTTTGGTGGATGTATTGAGTGTTCTTGAGCTCCTGAACTAGCTATGGTGGCTGCGTGGTTCAAAAGAGCCGAATCGCCCTCCAGTACGCCATGGGCCTCCTTTTATAGTCGGAAGGGGCTGCCATAGTGGCGCACAGGAGGTGAAAAGGCCGACGGTATTATGAGCTTATCACTCGTATTACAGGACAAGACGTACTTAATGCGTACCTTAGGTGCCCTGTTGCTTTATCGGGGACGGGAGCGAGGCCCGTCTTGTCCATCGTCGCTCCCCCTCGCTTCGACACGTGCCCTGGCCGGCGATGCATGCGACACCATGTAGGCAGGCAAGTAGCTGAGGTGGTGCAGTGGTGGAGCTTCCACGAAGATCTGCATGCGGCCACGCAGGAGTGTGCTGAGTTAGCCTGGAAGCTGCATGTTGCAACCCAGGTGCCTGCCCAGCTGGTTGGGCTGGCAGCTGCATGCGAACGGCATTGGAGACTTGGTTGGCGCGGGCCTGGTATTGGCCCTGCTAACGCCCTTGGCAAGGGTCTTGCCAGGTGGCCCGGCATGGGTCTTGCCGCGGCGCGATGTCGTCCCCGGCAAGATCTCTTGCGGGTTTCCTCGGCAAGGATCTTGTCGAGGATCGTTGCCTTCCAATCCTCATCTGATCTAATATATTCTTTGTCTTCACAAAGATCTGCATGCCACCATGGAGGTGTGAGGGAGTCCCGGATTAGGGGGTGTCCGGATAGCCGAACTATCAGCTTTAGCCGACCTCCTGGACTATGAAGATACAAGATTGAAGACTTCGTCCCGTGTCCGGATGGGACTTTCCTTGGCGTGGAAGGCAAGCTTGACGATACAGATATGTAGATATCCTACCATTGTAACCGACTCTATGTAACCCTAACCCTCTTCGGTGCCTATACAAACCGGAGGGTTTTAGTCCGTAGGACGAACAACAATCATACCATAGGCTAGCTTCTAGGGTCTAGCCTCTCTGATCTCGTGGTAGATCTACTCTTGTACTACCCATATCATCAATATTAATCAAGCAGGAGTAGGGTTTTACCTCCATCGAGAGGGCCCGAACCTGGGTAAAAACATAGTGTCCCTTGTCTCCTGTTGCCATCCGCCTAGACGCACAGTTCGGGCCCCCCTACCCGAGATCCGCCGGTTTTGACACCGACATTGGTGCTTTCATTAAGAGTTCCTCTGTGCCGTCGCCATCAGGAAGGATGCCTCATCCCGTCTTTAAAGACGACACTGTTGCTAAAGGAGCTTTGGCTATCGGCTAAACTCTCCGGCTAGGCGATTTCCTTATGACCACCTATCCGGCCGCCGCGCTGACGATGACTTCTCGGGTCATCGAAAGCAATCTTCACGTTAGCTCGGAACTCGCTGAGCAGTTAGATCCGATGGAGCTCTCTTCCTTAAACGAGCTCTTGTATCGCATCGCCGCCCTGGGAGTCGCTATAGACTACACTACTAGGAAAAGGCCTACTAATGGCGCACCTAATTTGGCCATTAATGGCGCATTAGTGGTGCGCCATTAGTGCCACGCCATTAGTATATTTTACTAATGGCGCACCACTGGTGCGCCATTAGTATCTGGTATACTAATGGCGCACCTCTGATGCGCCATTAGTGTATACAGAAGTGCGCCATTAGTATGCCTCCCAGGGGGCCATGTATACCCAAATGCTCTGGCATACTAATGGCGCACAGCAACAAGATGCGCCATTAGTAACTTCGGCATACTAATGGCGCACTGTTTAATGATGCGCCATTAGTATACTTTGTCATACTAATGGCGCACTATGATGTGATGCGCCATTAGTATGAATATTAGGTTTTTTTATTTTTTATTTTCTGTTTTTTGCACAGGTTACAAAATGTATAATTGGACAAAATATAGACAGCACACATCAACAACAGATTCATCGAATACAATAGAAGATTAGTCTTTGAATACAATTCATCATATTAGTCTCCGAATACAATTCATCATATTAGTCTCCAAATTGAAAAGACCAAACAAAGATAGAACATTATATTACAAGTCTCGAGACCGCGAGTAGCGAGTTTGTCTTCACATTACAAGTCGATATCGATCATCTAAACTACCATCACATAGAAGAGAGATGCGGTCATCACGATGAGCATCATCACGATGAAACTCGTCTTCATCCGGTTCCTCCAACGCTCCCTCCCCTCTCCCGCTAGATAGCGGGCATATCTAGATTCGGCCTCGGCCCTAGTGGTGTACCCTTTGTAACTGTTACCGCTGAATCGGTGAACCTGTCTCCGACACTCCTCCCAGTCGTCGTAGACTCTGGGAACCTTACCCATGTACACGACATACGACGGCATCGCTATGCACTAGCCAAACGAAACGTTAGTACCAATTCACAGACAATACATAAGCAATATATAAGTATGCAACAGAACGACCGTAAGAGAAAAGCAAGACATTAATAGCATGGATTACATCTAAGTTGAACGACTCTCGAAACCAAAGAGACATACTACAAGTTCATTAAAGTTTAATTACAACATGAGCCAATCGACACAGCATCACTGCTTTCGACTCGACTCAAGGGACCGGAGCATGGATGAAGCCGCCGTCTATCGTGGGAGTCATGAAATAACGGTCGTTGTCAGCCTGCATTTGTAGCATTGTGTCGATGTCACTGTTGGACGGTTGATTGTTGAGGTAGAACTGCCCAGAGGTACGAAGGACATCTTGATGGATGATTTCCGCCAACTCCGACTGGATGCGAAAGAATTCTTGTCGGAGGTCCGCGTCCTGGATTGCCGACACGCTCTTTGCCCAATCTTTGAGTTTACTTGGTAGCAGAAGTTGATGATGGTCCCGTACGATCGCCCGCATGTGATGGATGGCATAATAGGCACCCTTCTGACCGCCAGGCGGCTGCTTGACGCAGCAGAACGTCGTATTGTGGGAGAACACGTGCTTGCCGTACTTACGAATAGGCTTGGTGAAGGTACCTCCAGATTTGGCGTAGCCGGGGAGAACATCATCAAGAACCTTCTTGACATTTGTGTAGTCTACGTTCGACTGATGATCCGGGTCAAAATACGTGGCCATGGAATATTTGGGGCTTAGGAGGATGAGCGTGCAATGTGTGTCACTGCAGAAAACACGGAATGTTAAAAGAAAAACGATCGAAATCTAAGAATTCATATGTTACGGGCCGGTTGAGGGGAGGACTTACTCGGGAAAGTAAGGCACGAGGAAGTTATCCTTATCTTTGTTTGCCAGAATGACGCCTTCGAGGTAGGAACTCGCGACTTGCCGGTCCCCAGCGCTGCCCAAGATCTTGGCACGCAGGTAGAAGGGGTCGACTATCACGATGTCCGGGGTATTGTCGCGAATGATCCGCATCTCCATACTCAGCGAAAATAGCCGAACGAAGGTGTAGTGCAGCGGATGAAGGTTCAAAATAGCGTGGATGTCATCAAACCGCAGGACGATCGTACGCCCGATGGAGTTATCCACAAAGCCCTTGGCCTCTGGCACCTTGGCCGCGAAAACCAGGTATGCCACATCCTTCTCTCTGAGACGCCGCTTCTCCAAAGAAATAACACTGTCATGAAGACTCCGCATAGCACCGATTGCAGCATTGAGCATATTTGTCGGTAGCATCGCCCTACCCGCCACATGCACCCTCCTCGAGATATCCCTAGGTGAAGGTGGCCCGTCCTGAGCACGGATCGTACTCGGTGCCGGCTGGCTCGCACCCTTCTTAGTCTTTCTTTTGCGTGCCTTCTTCTTCTCCTGTAATGGGACCGAGTTCTTCTCACAGACCGCCTTCTTGAGTGTGTTGGGGCTGATAATATTTCGCACCTCGCCTATCTGAGGCTCGGTGAAGTCGGCAGCTGGAGGCGTCTCCTGAGAGCTGAACGCCAGACGACGCCTGTTGCAACTTGGCTTCTCTGCGGTACCAGCTAGATCGCACACGTCTTTTGTTGGGTTGGGTTCTTGAGAAGGAGGCCCCATGAAGTCGCCATCGTACCCATGATCGGCAAAGTACTGATCGACGTTGCCAAATGTATCGTCGTCGTCGTCGTTCTGATCCTATGCCATATGCATGTTTGGATCCAGTGGCATAGGGATGTCTGGCACCGTTGCGGCGGTCTTGCCATGGGGCCGACTTGGCGCCGGCACGACTGGCGGTGTTGTCTATGGGGTGGTGTCCCCCGCCCCCAAACGAATCTGGCTCTTCGGCCAAAGCAGGGGCCAGCTCAGGCAGGCGCTGAGGGTCATCACGTCATCATCGTCGGCCCCGACGGGTCGAATCGGAGGTAACAACTCGTCGCAGCCTGGCAGCACCCGAACCAGTTGAACCCTAAACAAGTTGGGTGGCATCTGGGTACCGTGGAACAAGGGGTTGCCCGGTTGAACGATTTTGCCCTTGGCGATATCGACCAACTCATTGTTCACGAAGTGTAGGAGAGTGCACGGAACGTCGGCGGCGCCCTGTGGAAACATGTAGGGCGTCAGGGATGCCCAGTCAAAGGCAAGGAGATGAAGTCCTCGGCCGAGAGAGGCTTAATTAGTTACCGTGATGATGGCGTCGAGCTCGGCTAATGTCGAGGCACCGCCAACGGCAGGCGTGCAGTTGACGGAGGGGCCGCTTGCTGCAGAGGTGCCGGCCGGCGTACACCCGGGTGCATTAAGCTCCCGTGTCGGCATCGGAAACACCAATGCCGCCTCCGCCGGAGGCACCAATGGCCCCGCCATCGCATTATGCGAGTTGCTGGCCGTGAAGCTAGGAATCCCACAATCCACGCACTCAACCCCGAGATCAAGGTAGGCACAATGGCGGTGATCGTCGCTCCGAGTCGTTGTTCCACTTGCTCTTGGACAATCTCCGGAATCCGCGCCACCTGTGCCTTGAGTTCTTAAACCTCGCGCGCCTGGCTTTCCGAGCTGGTCTTTTTCTCCTTCCGCACACCAGCGGTATAGTATGACCCCCATTTTGTCGACAAGCCTTTGCCGGCCACACGACCAGCTGACGTCGGCTTACTGAGCTTATCCTTGTTCTTCATTACATTCAACGCCCTATTTAGAGTGGTGTCCCAAGGGTTGCTCTTAGTCGACCCCGCGCTACTGCTTTTAGTCGCCTGCGGAAAGAATGTGAACCATTTAGAAATTTGGCTTCATTAATTAGAATGCAACCATATGGAGCTAATTATGCGGGGGTGTATTCCTTACCAGAACAAGCTCAAGCTTCCTGGTCTTCGGATCCGTGGTAAGCTCCTTTGTTTTCAGGTCCTTCTTGTACTGGGCCCTGACAAAGTTCCTGGTCTGCTTGTCACCGTATTTATCGAAGAGGGGCGGTAGGCCTTGCTCGGTACGGTCCGCCTCCTCCTTGTCCCATATAGGCTCCGCCACTCTGTAACCGCCGGGACCGAGTGTGTGTTCCCCTATGTTCAGCTCCCGCATTTCTTTCCCCCACTGACTTGATTGGGAGTTTGCGGTGCTCGAGCAATTGATATTGAAGCCGTTGTAGTCATCTTCGGTGATCGAAGGATTTTTCTCCTTGATCTTCTCATAACTCTCATCTTTCTCGATCATTCTCTTCACATTGCTTTTCCAAGTAGACAGGGCCTTGCTCATCTTCGTGAGGGTAGCATTGTTCACTTTATTCCCTTTGAGGCTTGTGTTTGCAAATTCAGCGGGGAACTTGTATCGTTCGTGCAGCTTCGTGAAGAGGAGGTTGCGCAAATTCCCTCGGTCAGGATGCCTCAGGTTCTCGGTGTTGATCGAGACGGTGCTCCGGAGAATGCACCCGAGCTGAAGCGAGTACCCCTTGACTATTCGTTCGGGCTCCGTTGGATTCCCGTTGGAGTCCACTTCAGTAACTTCCTCCTTGAGGGTGAGGAGCATGATCGGGCGCCGGTCCTTCCGTTGCCTCTTCGGTTGGCTGCCATCTGTGCGTGTGCCGCCATCATCAGTGGTGGCATCCTCGGCGGCACCATCAGTGGTGGCATCAGTGGGGTCATCCTCGGCGGTACCATCAGTGGTCTCAGGATCGGTGGGGAAGGCAGCGTCCTCATACAACTGAGGTTGGTCCTCCATCTCCTAGGACAGCTCCCAGAATGCCTTGCCGCCCGAACCCCCGGCCTCATCGTTGTTGGCCATGTTTCTCTCTAAATAGGAACAAAGTTTGGTCAAAAAGTTGGTTATTGTTTAGGGTTTATCGACATCGAGGCATCCTAAAAGCTATGCTTTTATCATTGAGGGTTTTTCGACGCCGAGGCACCCTAAAAGCCTAAGCTTTCATCATTACTCACAAGTACCCCATATGTCCTATTTTTAGCAAAGTCATGCTAAAATTCACGGAAAATTTCAGCATGACCTTTGCTGAAAATAGGACATATGGAGTACCCGAATTTGCTGGAACGGAAGTTAATTGACATTCCAGCAAACTCAATGGCCTCTCGGGTGGACAAGGCAAAAAAGGCCTCCATCACAACAAAGCAAATCATTGCATGGGCATACAGATGCTGAAGTAAGAACGCTAGAAGTAGCAATAAACCATTTTCACAGTACTATGGTGATTTGAGATCATCTATTTATGTTCGCAAAGAGTAGTTTATGATCTAAGACTAAAAGGAAATGCACCAGCAGTACTAAATTGTCGGTCAGTCTCCAAAACTGATCCCAGCATTTTAAACAGTCCCTAGCAAGAACACAAATGTGGAAGCAAGTCAATGCAAAGCTATCTTTTCTTGTTTATCAGAAATGCACCCTAATTAGGCATTCACAAAATTAAGAGCAAAGTCTAGCTTGCAAACCAAAAAATTAAGAGCAAATTAAGAGTAATTTTTTTTCAATTTTCATTGATGTTTCAAATTAGATCGGTGCACATGTGGCTGCAATTTCTATTGGTCATCCAAGATGGGTCTTCATTGTAAAGTACTATATAGTGGCACTAACATAACCAAGGATTGCTTTAAAAAAACATAACCAAGAATCACCTTGCACGTGGCTTCTTCTCTTTAGCCTGGCTTCGTTCTGCAAAGTGGGCAAATACTTCTGTCTGCTGCAGTAGGTACTTCAGTCGCCCTTTCCCTTCTTGGTCTATGATCAAAACCATGATGAGAATGCAATACACACCAAAGAATATCATATACAAGAATTGCAGAAATTAAACAAGGTCAGACCCACACTATCTATTCTTTCTTCATGATAAAATCAGGAGCCCCATATAAACAGTCTAAACAGCACATGTGTGACCAACATCAACAAAGTCAGGTTGTCCTAAGAGGCTAAGATATTTGTATCAACTGGCATAGCTCCATGCAAATTACAGAATTAGTACATCAAAAACAAAAATAACCAGCATGTTGCCAACAGTCTAGACAGCACAGCATGACCAAACACCAACGAAGTCAAGTTGTCCAAAGAGGGTAAGATAGTTGACCAAACACAGCCATTTACTCTTGATCAGGTGCTAAGTCAAGGCATAATGACAAACTCATATTTGATTATTACAACTACCGACAGTGAATATCACATCTCAAGGAGATGGATCAGAAATATTGTGCATACAACATTAGTATACACAAGCTGATAGGAGAACTTACAATGAAGATAGCATGCTGACAAATCAACTGTCTAGAACAGAGAAACAAAGATAACAATATCTACTCCTTTTAAGTGCTCACCAACAAAATAAGTAACTGGGACTAGGGACAATCTCTACTATTGCATGCAGACACATCTTAAGTACAAACTGACAACAAAATAAACAGAGCAATCGCACAGGTGACATTCATCTAACCTTGCCTCACGATATTACCCTAAACTTGATGTATCAGCTGGTGCCCACTGCTACTACCAGAAACCACCACAACATCATCACAACTAAAAGATTGCCAGTTTACAGGCTTTAGTGTTTAAGTACTCTGGAATCTGGATGCTTTTAGCTTAATCTGTTATTGTTAGGAGGCGACCTGGTCCCTGTGGTCGCTGTTTGCATTCACTTGTTTGTCCAGCTCTGACGAACTGTTGCAGAATGGGGCCGGACAGGTCCATAATTCAGGCCGGCCAATCATGTTAGGTTAGCTTTGCAATTCCTGTCATAACTCTGCATCTCCGGTGCTATGCCTATCCATGCCTAAACAAAGATGGAAGCTAGTGACAAGAGTAGCGTTCCGGAAACAAACAGTAGCATTTCAGTCTAAACTATGGTATGTTGCTAGTTACTACTACATCCTACTCCCTCCGTTCGGAATTAACTGTCACTGAAATGAGCCGCGAGATTTAATTCCAAACGAAGGTAATACTAAACAGAGCAATTTTCCCTCCATGTATTGTAAGAAAGTTCACCACCATACACACACGCACTCACACAACGTCAGGACCAGAATCATGGAGTTTCAAGAATGGTGTTTGCGTCGCACCGTGGCTTACCAACAAAATAAGATCGGAGGGGAGGCGGGGCGGCGGGGCGGCGGCGTCGGGAGAGGAGAGGGCGGCGTCGCGGCGTCGGGGCGTCGAGGAGGAGACGAGGACGACGAGGCGGCGGGGCGGCGGCGTCGGGAGAGGAGAGGGCGGCGTCGCAGCGTCGGGGCGTCGGGGCGGAGACGAGGACGACGAGGCGGCATCGCGGCGTCGGGGCATCGGGGCAGCGGCGTCGCGGCGTCGGGGCGTCGGGGCAGCGGCGTCGCGGTGTCGTCGAGGCGGCGGGGCAGCGGCGTCGGGAGAGGAGAGGGGAAGGGGATCGAGGGCGAGGGCGAGGGAGAGAGATAGGTTTGGGCCGCCGGGGAGGAAATATCGATGGGGACGGCACAATACTAATGGCGCACCACCCCTCGGTGCGCCATAAGTACATCCATACTAACGGCGCACCTCACCCTGGTGCGCCATTAGTAAAAAAAATTTTATTTCTGCTCGAGCCAACAGGTTATCTTCCACCTGACCTAATCCACACCAAGTTCCCTCTACTAGCTCGACTAGTCAGCAGCCAATTCTCACACCAGGAGGTCCTAGGTTCGATTCCTAGCCTCCACAATTTTTTTATGCATTTAAAATGCTGTTTGATACTTATTTGTGTTTAAATATGTTCAAACTTGTTTAAATCATAACAGTAATATTTTTTTTATAAGATAGTAATATTTTTTTAAAAAATATCATCAAACAGTAATGCCAGTGGAGCGGGGGAGGGTGCACGGGGTGCAGGGGGTCGGCGGCGGCGGTTGAGTAGGGGAGGGGTGCAGGGGGTCGGCGGCGGCGGTTGAGTAGGGGAATCGAGGGTGCGGGCGGTCTGCGGCTGCGGCCGGTGGACCGGGGGGTGCTCGGCGGCAAGGGGAACCGGATCTGGCGAGGTGGGATAGCGATCGAGATGGAGGGGGATCAAGATCGAGTGTCCATGAAATTTAAAAATATTCATGATAGTTCAAAAAGTGCCCATGAAATACAATCGAGAAATGAAGGCTACGATTTAAATACAATCGATCTTAGCTAGCTATCTGTTCACATTCTTCTTGCCCTTCTTTTTCGCAAATGGAGTTCTTCTGTGGAACGGACGTCCTTTAGGTAGGGTGGTCCTGCTTCTTCTTGTGGTGTATGCTGCTACTTCATCATCGTCGTCATGTTCGATCCTCGGGTCGCCGTACTTGTCGAAGTCTTGCTCATTGGCTACTCCATCCATTCCGATGATCTTCCTTTTGTCTCTCCTCATGACAACACGACTGGGCTTTGACGGGTCGGTAATGAAGAAGCATTGGTCCACTTGGGAAGCCAGTACCCATGGCTCATTTTTCGCGGTGACGTTTGCGCCCGCGGTCTTGGATTTGGCTTCGGGTATAACCATGGTGGTGAAATACCTGTCTTCTTTTAGGACGCTCTTCGCCCATCTGACACGGAACATCGGGACCTTCTCTCCAGCGTAGCTCAGCTCCCATATCTCCTCGATCCTTCCGTAGTATATGTCCTTATCGTTACCGGTGTAGGATTCCATTGTTACCCCAGAGTTCTGATAACCATCGCTCTTCATGTCCTTGGCCTCGGTGTAGAATGTGTAGCCGTTGATATCGTACGCCTCATAGGTCATCAGGTTGTGCTCGGCGCCCTGTGACAAGGCGAATATGAGTTGTTCTTCCGCGGAAGAATCCTCATGTAAAGGGTACGACAGAAGCTTCTGCTTGAACCAACGCGTGAAACATGAGTTGTGCTCTTTGATTATATCTCCGTCCGTCCTCTGTTCGCCCCGGTCATTGTACGTCTTCTTAATAAAGGTTTTGTGCTCTACCACCCAAGGATCGACCACGTCTATGTGTTGTAGTGCGACTAGGTTTTCTCTTTCAAAGTCGGCGAGTCGACCCTCTAAGTTGACATGCATTTCGCGGTGACCCTCATGGTGACCCCATCCAGCGAGCCTGCCGAGGTGCCTGTTGACGGGCAGACCAACGGGGTTCTCGATGCCTAGATAATTCATGCAGTAGGAGATGCACTCTTTGGTCAGAAAGCCCCTGGCTATACTTCCCTCTGCACGTGACATGTTGCGAACGTATCCTTTGATGACACCATTCATCCTTTCGAACGGCATCATGCTGTGCAGGAACGTCGGCCCGAGTTGGATGATATCCTCCACTATATGGACCAGCAGATGCACCATAACGTCGAAGAATGCGGGCGGGAAGTACATCTCAAGCTCGCATAGTATCACCACTATCTCTTCCTGTAGCCTTCTTAGTTGCCTCATGCCAATCGACTTCCGAGAGATGACGTCGAAAAAGTTGCATAGGCCAAATAGCGTTTCACGGACGTGCGCGTCCATGATCCCACGGATTGCAACTGGAAGTATCTGCGTCATCAGCACATGAAAGTCATGAGACTTCATCCCACTGAACTTCTGCTTCGCTGGGTCTAGGTATCTGCTTATCTTCCCCGCGTAACCGTAAGGAAGTTTTACTCCTAGGAGGCAGGTGAAAAACTACTCGATCTCCTCCTGACTTAGAGTGAAGCACGCGGGAGGGTAGTCATTTCCGGTCTTCTTGGCCTTTTTGCCTTTGCGACGACTTTCTGTGTCCTGCTTCGCCTCATCATCATCATCATCATCATCATCATCATCATCATCATCATTAGCGTGAAGCTCCTGCCTAATGCCCATTGATTTCAAGTCTGCCCTTGCTTTCGGCCCATCTTTGGTCCTCTCTGGCATGTTGAGCAGGGTACCAAGCAGACTCTCGCACACGTTCTTCGTGATATGCATGACATCAAGGCTGTGAGGCACACGGTGGATCTTCCAGTACGGCAAGTCCCAGAAAATAGACCTCGTTTTCCATACCTTCAGCAGCGGCTCTGACGCCTTTCGCTTCTTTCCCGGCTCTGGCGCCTTTTGCTTCTTTCCCGGCAGTGGGCAGTCTTTCCAATTTTTCAACAGCTTGTCTATTTCCTCGCCGCTCCTCGTACACGGGCGTTTTTGGGGTTCGGTTTCACCATCGAACAGATCCTTGCGTTTCCTCCATGGGTCATCGTCGCGAAGACACCTTCGATGTCCCATGAACACGGTTTTCGAAAACCCGGGATCTCTATCTAGCTGGCAATACGTTGTGTCATCCATGCACCTTACGCATCCAGAAAATCCGTGGACTACCTGCCCCGCGAGATATCCGTAACCGAGATAGTCGTGCACCGTCGTGAGCAGTACGGCTCTCATAGGGAAATATTCTTTCTCTGCGGCGTCCCACGTATTGGCTGGCATTTTCCACAGCGTGTCAAGCTCCTCTTTCAGCAGCCCCAGATACAGATTGATGTCGTTCCCTGGTTGTTTCGGCCCTTCAATTAGCATACTCATGTGAATGTACTTCCTCTTCATGCACAACCAGGGGGGAAGGTTGTACATCCACACAAACGCAGGCCAGGTGCTATGTGTGCTTCTCTGGCTGCCAAACGGATTGACTCCATCGGTGCTCGCGCCTAGCACGATGTTCCTTGGATTGTTCCCAAATTCTGGGTCTTCGAAGTTCAACGCTTGCCACTGGCTCGCATCCTTAGGGTGACTCAGCATCTTGTCTTTTTTATCTATCTCTGGATCATTTGCGTCATCTTCTCGCTTCTTCTCCTCCCTATCCGCGTGCTAACACAGGAGCTTTGCTACCTTAGGGTCCGCGAAATACCACTGCAGACGAGGAGTGATCGGAAAGTACCACACCACTTTTCGAGGAGCTTTCTTCCTCTTCTTGTATCGAGTGACACCGCACACCAGACATATGGTAGACACCGCGTGCTCATCCCGATAAATGATGCAATTGTTCATGCACACATGGTATTTCACGTGCCGTAAATCCAGAGGACACACGATTTTCTTCGCCTCCTCCAAACTGGTTGGGCACTTGTTCCCCTTGGGAAGACGTTCGTGCCAGAATGACATGTTCTCGTCGGAGCATGCGTCGGTCATTTTGTGTTTTACCTTCATCTCCAGAGCCATGAGCGTTACTTTCAGGCGGGTATACTCGGGCCTGCATCCTTCATACAATGGGGTAACCGCGTCTAACTCAAGTTGATCCATCTTGGCTTTCTCTCGGGTGGCAGCTCTTGCGTTATCCGTCTGCTTGAGAAGCAGCTCTTGAATATGAGGGTCCTGCACCAAGCCCATCGATGGTCCAGCGTCATCTGCTCCGCCGGCATCATCATCTTCATGATCATGCCCATCGTCTGCTCCGGCATCTTCCTCGTCATCATGTCCTGCATCTTCTACATGATGACTATGTACAGCATCACCATCGTGATCATCTCCTGGGGATTCTTCGTCTTCTCGCCCGCCCGAGCCACGGTGGTTGTCTTGCTGCCCTTCCTCATTTCTTGCCCGGCCCCCATAGACGACTTCGTAGTCATCTTCATCACCTTGCCACCGATAGCCATCCATGAAACCACGCAAGAGCAGGTGGTCCCGCACCTGCCCGGAATCCGGGTCCGCAATAAGGCTCTTCAGCTTGCATCTTCGACACAGACATCTTATCTCCGTCTCGTTCTTTTGAAGCATCTCGGCCTTCGCGGACCTCAAAAACCTATTCACGATGCCTTCGGTCATCGTGCGGACCATGGTCGCCTGCGGGGTAGAGCAAAACGATATTTTAGAACCAAGAAAAAATTTGGCATGACTTTCCCTAAAAATAGGACCAAAAAGAATGCTTAATGCCAAAATTCTCGCCAAAACGAAAATGAATCAACATTCCGGCAAAATATTGGCAACTATCGCATTTCAAATACCGGTACACCTCCAAACACAAACACATATGCAACACCACGAACATACATAGATCTAGCTAGGCCATAAAAAGTGCATGTGCACATTGTTGTAGGGAGAACAACATAAATATAGCTTCCCCCTTACTTACCTATCAAAACAAGGTAATTTAACCACTTAATTTGAATGAATCTATGGTGGAAATGAGGTGAAAAAGAGGAGGCACCCGAGACAAGGAGGAGGCGGTGGAGAGAATGAAGTGGGGAGAAAGTGAGTGTGGGTAGGAGAGGCTGTCCAAAATATCTTGTTGCTGCCCACTTACTAATGGCGCACCAACCATAAATGCGCCATTAGTAATCCAGGTTACTAATGGCGCACCTTATGGTGGTGCGCCATTAGTAGTTTTGCAAAAAAAATATACTAATGGCACACTGCTCCAAAGTGCGCCATTACTAGTTTAAACTAATAATGGCGCACTGTGGAAAAGTGCGCCATTAGTAGTTTTGCAAAAAAAGGAATAAAAAATATAATAAAAAAACAACATTAGTGGCGCACTTTCCGACAGGTGCGCCATTACTAGTTACAACTAGTAATGGCGCACTTCGTCTGGATGCGCCATTAGTATGTTTGGACAGGCGCACTAGTTCAAAAAAAATTGATACTAATGGCGCACCTTGGGCCAGGTGCGCCATTAGTAGTTTCAACACTAGTGGCGTATCAGAAGGTGGTGCGCCATTAGTGTCAATTCCATCTATAGCCCTTTTTCTAGTAGTGCTACGATCAGATTGGGCCTAAACCCAGTCCGAGAGAGATCGACTCTCCACAGGTTACCCACCACGTTGCTGTGGTTGAGGAACAATACGGCGACCCTTCCTCTATTTTAAGGACTAGCTATGTCCGGATTCCCGATCCCTCCATGCCAGATTCCCGCGGAGGGAAGGACGTCACTCAAGCCCTGAACCTAAAGTCAGGCAGCGGGCTAGATTCATTGGACAACATCCAAGAACCCAAGATTCCTAGTTCGGAAGCTTCTTGGCCCCTGAGTCTTAGATTGGAAGGGGTTCCGAATTTAATTCCACCCGCCCACCCAAACATAAGCGATCTATCCCAAATCCGGCAAGAGCCCGCAGAAACAGTACACCATTACTGGGCCAGATTCCTCCTGGTCATGAACAAGATAAAGGATTGCCGCGAGGAGGACGCAATTTCATTCTTCTGCAATAATTGCACGGACAAGGGAATCCTCAACGCCGTAAGTCGTCATGAAATTACATGCTTCACTGACTTGGCGTACATAGTACGAAAGTACTGTGCGATGGAAAGCGCCTCGAAAACCCGGAAAAATGTGTTTTCGGCGTACCAGCCGGAAAGCTCTTGGGCTTCATTGTATCCGGCAGAGGAATTGAAGCAAACCCAGCCAAGATCCGAGCTCTGTCACAATTGGATATCCCAAAGGACCT
Source organism: Triticum timopheevii (assembly GCA_963921465.1). Lineage (NCBI taxonomy): Eukaryota > Viridiplantae > Streptophyta > Magnoliopsida > Poales > Poaceae > Triticum > Triticum timopheevii. Next base: position 60,090,843 of record OY997266.1, on the reverse strand, counting down.
CAAACAAATACAAAAATTGACTGGGTGCGTGGCGGCTCTAAGCCGCTATATCTCCCGTTTGGGAGAAAAGGCATTACCCCTTTATCGCCTCCTCCGACGAACCAAACACTTCGAGTGGACGGATGCCGCCACGACCGGACTCGAAGAAATAAAAGCCATATTGGCAACAAACCCGGTCCTGGCCGCGCCCAACATGGGCGAACCAATGCTATTATATATCGCGGCAGCTCATCAAGTTGTAAGCGCGGTGCTCGTTGTCGAACGAGAAACGAATGGACAAAAGTTCCCCCTTCAAAAACTAGTTTACTACGTGTCCATTGTTCTAACTCCATGCAAGTCACGGTACCCGCATTATCAAAAGATAGCATATGCGGTGTTCGTGGCATCCCGGAAGCTGCGACACTACTTTCAAGAGTGTTCGATAATAGTAGCCTCCGAAGTTCCCCTCAACGACATATAAACAACCGCGACGCGATGGGCCGGATTGCCAAATGGGCCATTGAGCTCCTCCCGTTCGACATAACCTATAAGCCACGACGAGCTATTAAGTCGCAAGTTTTGGCCGACTTCGTCGCCGAATGGACAGAAGCCGAACTCACTAAAGAGTACGGCACATATTCCAACTGGATCGTGCACTTCGACGGCTCCAAAATGTTGGTTGGTATGGGGGCTGGCGTTGTTCTGACGTCCCCAACCGGAGATACAGTTCAATACGTACTCCAGATAATGTATACGGACTCCAACAACGCAGCCGAATACGAGGCCCTTCTACATGGTCTCCGGATGGCAGTCTGCATGGGCATTCAACACCTAGAAGTGTGTGGGGATTCGAACCTCATGATATCCCAAATAAATGGAGACTTCGATGCCAAGGATCCGAAAATGGCAGCCTATCGCAATGCCGTCCTAAAAATGTCATCTCGGTTCGAGGGGCTCGAATTTCACCATATAGCCCGGGATACCAACCAGGCAGCAGACGTATTGTCACGCATTGGCGCAAAGCGCGATGCCGTCCCTCCCAACATCTTCCTAGAGAGGTTGTTTAAGCCATCCGTACTATGGGAGGGGGAGTCCAGAAAAAACAACCCGGACCCAACCGCACTGCCCGATACCGAACATTCTGACACAATTGGTGGTTCTGCCAACAAAGTAACACCCTCAGCCCACGTAATAATGGCAGTCATCGCCCATGGACGGAACCATTCCTAGCCTACCTAACCAGGCAGGAACTTCCCGAGGACCAAAATGAGGCCCGCTGTCGGTGTCAAAACCGGCGGATCTCGGGTAGGGGGTCCCGAACTGTGCGTCTAGGCGGATGGTAACAGGAGACAAGGGACACAATGTTTTACCAGGTTCGGGCCCTCTCGATGGAGGTAAAACCCTACGTCCTGCTTGATTAATATTGATGATATGGGTAGTACAAGAGTAGATCTACCACGAGATCAAGGAGGCTAAACCCTAGAAGCTAGCCTATGGTATGATTGTTGTAATGTATGTTGTCCTACGGACTAAAGCCCTCCGGTTTATATAGACACCGGAGAGGGCTAGGGTTACACAGAGTCGGTTACAATGGTAGGAGATCTATATATCCGTATTGCCAAGCTTGCCTTCCACGCCAAGGAAAGTCCCATCCGGACACGGGACGGAGTCTTCAATCTTGTATCTTCATAGTCTTGGAGTCCGGCGGATAATGATAGTCCGGCTGTCCGGACACCCCCTAGTCCAGGACTCCCTCAGTAGCCCCCGAACCAGGCTTCATTGACGATAAGTCCAGCGCATTTATAGTCTTCGGTGTTGCAAGGCGGGTTCTCCCTTCAAATTCCATGTACCTGCCGAACAGTGTCCGGCTTCATCTTGAATACTGTGTTCCTCGGCTTCTACGCCAAATAATGGCCCTCTTCCACGCGTCGCACAAATGCGAAAAGCCAGGGTGTATATTGCATTTCACCCCCCAATTGTGCGAGTCGCCCGCCTATAAAAGAGGAAAGAATCCAGATCCAAACCACACCGTCTTCCTCCCGCGAATACTCCATCGAAGCGCCTTTGACCTAGAAATCCATTCCACCATGGATCGTCAACGCGGCTCTTCTTCACGCGCTCCCAGCCCACCACCGGGGAATTGGAGGAGGTGCTCTATTTCGCACAACGAGCTTGTGAAGCTCCAAACAGGGGGATTCCTCCCTCCGGCCTTCATGATCCCAGTCCGGGCCGGACTGGTTACTTATCAAGGTGGGAGACAGGCGGAGGACACTCCAAGCCCCAATAAGGGGGATCGAGTATGTTTTGTCCCTTATCTGACAAGGGGACTCGGATTTCCAATACATCCGTTCCTCCGCGGGCTCCTGAAGTTCTACGGACTCCAGCTCCACCACCTCACGCCCGCCTCTTTCCTGCATATCGCGGGCTACATAGCTCTTTGCGAGCTATTCCTGGGCATTAAGCCCCATTTCGCCTTGTGGAAGAGGCTGTTTTGCCTCGTATCCCATTCTTACCAGGGGTCCATATATCAAGTGGGCGGCGCCGAAATATGGCGCATCGCCGGGACCGGATACCTATCCGGCACTCCCAAGAAGGAGTCCGAAGACTGGCCCTCGGAGTGGTTTTATATAGGAGACGCTCCACTGCCAGACCCAGTTCGGATCGGCCTCCCGGAGTTTAGTGCTGCTCCCTTGAAGAAACGCCTCAGCTGGCGCCCACGGAGCCCCCGATTGGAGGAAGACAAGAGCGTCCACTACTTGATGGGCCGGATAAGATTAATGGCTCATTCCGGCTTGACCATGATCGGAGTCATGGCGACATGCATCAAGCGAGGGGTACAGCCACTGCAATACAGAGGCCACCCCATGTGGGATTTCAACGGGGAAGACGATGCTACCCGGCACAGCCGCAAAGGGCCGGATTCGACCGAGGATCTGGTGAAGATCCTGTCCAGCCTGTACAAGGGGGAGAAGGAGGATTTCCTTCGAACGAACCCTTTGAATGGGTTTTCCATGATCAACCCCAGAGGATGGGTAAGTGAACACCTTGAAGGGCCCAACCCATGCTTTCGAAGTTTAAGCTTCTTACATTATGTCTTTGGCGCAGGATCTACGCCGGACTGTGGAGGACATGGTAAGTCCTGCTCCGCAACCCGAGGATCCAGAAGGATCCCTGGATCCGGCCTCCAAAGAGGACCCGGATATCGAGGTGGAGCTGATCGACGGGGTGTATCACCAGCTCAGCATAGACAATGCTTTGGTCGCCATTACGGCGGACTACCCCGGGCTAAATCCGGCTTCCCAGGTGACCGCGACCGAAGTCCGGACACCATTATCTCATCCCTGCCCATTTCTGACCTTCGCGAACGATGGTATTTTGCTGGAAGCGCCTTTACGACAGGAAGCCGAGCCCGCGGCGGCCGACCAACAGAGGTCAGTCCGAACCAGCAGGCGGAAAAGGAGCGCAGTGCGGACGGAAACGTCGCCGCAAAGGTATAGCTCGTATTTGAATTTCTATAGCAATGTTCCGAGGAAACGTCTGAGTGCTCATGATCTTTGTAGGAGAAAAAGCGCTCGCCAGACTGCGAGCGCAGGAATTGCCAATCCGACCAACACCGGCCAGGCTCCAGCGCCCGGCCTGGAGGAGGAGGCAAGCGCAAGACGCGAGCCGGATCCTTCTCCAACGGAGGATACCGACAGACTGTCCGCCACCAAGTCTGAGGTGGAGAGCGCCATGAACCATAGGCGCCGCCGGACAGTATTTCAAGAAGCGTGCTTTTCCCCTGAGGCATTGGATGCTTTTAACGCAGGGGACGCGCATCTCCGTGCTGCTCAAAATGGTTTTACCAGAGCCACGGAGCAGTATGTGAAAGACATACGGGTAAGGGAATTTTAATGGTTGTATATACCAGTAGCCCCCGAGACTTAAAGTAGTTATGCTAACTGATTTAAGGATCATTGGAAATTTCAGGCACTTAACGAGAAGAACGCCCAGCTGTCTCGGGAGCTGCAAGATTGCAAGGCCCAACTTGAGGCCGCACTTGCTGCTGCAGGAGGAGACGGAAAGACCCCTCCTGGTAACACATTTTTATTAATAAATATAAGCGCTATGCGGCGTGCGCGCGAGTCTAATAATGACATTTGCAGGTACCGCCGAACAAGATCCGGACAGGCAAGCATTGCTACGCCAGCTAAAGGCCGGCGAGAGTGTGCTGAATAGGGTTCAGCAGGAAAGGAACAAGCTCCAGGATGCCAACGCCATGCTCGGAGAAGAGCTGAAAGGCGCTCAGGCCGAGCTGTCCGGCTCCGTTAAGGAGAATCAGCGGCTTCGTCGCGGCATTTATAGTGACTGCTTGAGCAAACTCTTTTGAAAAGAAGAGTTCGGCGAGGAAGTATTTTGACATGATATGTCTTGTAGGTATACTCACGGGTCGTCCTGCAGAGGAGATGCCCATATCAATGGGTGGTCAACTTCCCGAACTGTTGCAGCTACTCGAACGAGTTCGGCAGGCAATGAGCGGCGTCGTTCAGGCTTTATGGCCAGCCCTCACCCTACCCGAGGGCCTCGGGGAGCTTGCGGAGAAGCTGCAGGGAGTGCGGCAGCGCTTCCGTTTGTGGAAGATTTCGGCTTGCCGTCAAGGTGCCAGGGAGGCTTGGGCCATGGTGAAGACGCGGTACAAGAAGGCGGATCCCAACCACATGGCCGAAGTTGGACCGGTGGGGCCCGATGGGAAGGAGATCCCTGTGAGTTTAGTGTATAGCCAAGTAGAGTTGGCTGCTAAATTTTCCCAATGGGACTGTAAACTAGACAGCCTGTTAGACGGGATTGAGGAGGAATACAATCAGTAAATTTGACAATGTATGTTATCCTTTAAAGTGACATGTGAAATGCCTTCTAGCCGGATTGTAGATCGTTTGTCTTTGCCGACCTTTTCGCTTCGACCTCGGGACCCTAGAGTCCGGAGTGTGTCCGAATACCTTTTTGGTTAAGAAACAACCGTGGTATGCATGGAGACCAGGCGCAGGGGTCATTAGTGCTTTATCAGACAAGTGCCCAACTAGTTATGTTATATTACATTGTTAGTAAGAAACATCTTCCAGGGAGAATAGTTCCGTTAAGGGTTCCTTTCCCTGGGAGGCATGCCCTAAAGTGCATGTCCGGACTGCAAAGAAAGCAGTAAAACATCTGGGGGCAAATAGATAAATAGGTAAAAAGTCATCTTTTAAGTCACCGACCGAATATTCCCTTAAGAACGCTAGCTTTCGGCTTCACCCAGTCTGAGGTACACATCCGGCTGACCCGGCAGTAACAATCGCAGAGGTGCTCCCTTTACCTCCTAGCCGAACAATCGGGAACGTAGGGGTAAGCACAGGAGCCAGGCAACCCAGCTTGGCCAAAACTTAAGTCATATCGGTGCATATAATGGTGAGTAAAAGGTACATGTGGAAGCTTGACACATGTGCTGGGTATAAAACCCGTATAATTGAGCTTCTGTAAAAGAAGCCCCCAGGAATAATGAGTGCGGATGGCACATCATGCGCATGCAAAGAATGCAAAAATAGGCCCGGAAGGGCTTTTAAGTGAAAAGGATAAAAAGAGAAACAAAAGACAGCCGAAGTGTAAAAGTTTGGACGGGGGAAGGGGACGAACTCTTAGTCCGGCGCTAGGCATAGAATCGTCGGAGGCGGGCTGCGTTCCATGGGTTCGGCTCGAGTCGGTGATCCAACGCATTTCGTAGACGGTACGCTCCGCCGGTCAGTACTTGATCGATGATGAAGGGGCCCTCCCATTTGGGCTTGAGCTTGTCCTTTTTCTTGTCCGGCAGGCGTAGAACTAGTTCACCAACGTTGTAAGTCTTGGCCCGTACTTCTCTGCTTTGATATCTTCGGGCCTGCTGCTGATAGAATGCGGAACGAGCATTCGCGACGTCACGTTCTTCCTCCAATGTGTCCAAGCTGTCCTGCCGATCAAGCTCGGCCTCTCTTTCCTCATACATGCGCACTCGAGGTGAGTCATGAATAATGTCACAGGGTAAGACTGCCTCTGCGCCGTATACCATAAAAAATGGTGTGAATCCGGTAGTACGGTTAGGCGTTGTCCGCAGCCCCCAGAGTACGGAGTCGAGCTCCTCGACCCATTGTGTGTCGGATTTAGTGAGTGACCTCACTAGTCTGGGTTTAATGCCGCTCATTATTAGACCATTTGCTCTTTCCACTTGACCGTTGGTTTGAGGGTGATAGACTGACGCATAGTCGAGCTTGATGCCCATATTTTTGCACCATGACTTAACCTCGTCGGCTGTGAAGTTCGTGCCGTTGTCGGTGATGATGCTGTGGGGGACTCCGTAACGGTGTACCACCCCTGATATAAAGTCTATCACTGGTCCGGACTCTGCCGTTTTGACCGGTTTGGCCTCTATCCATTTGGTGAACTTATCCACCATGACCAATAGGTACTTTTTCTTGTGGGTTCCCCCTTTAAGGGGTCCAACCATGTCAAGCCCCCAGACCGCAAACGGCCAGGTAATGGGTATGGTTTTGAGGGCGGTGGGTGGCATATGGCTCTGATTAGCAAAGAGCTGACAACCAACGCATCGCTGGACCAAGTCCTGTGCGTCTGCCCGAGCCGTCGGCCAATAGAATCCTGTACGGAATGCCTTTCCTACAAGGGCCCGGGCTGCTGCGTGGTGTCCGCCTAGTCCGGCATGAATTTCAGCTAGGAGGTTTCGCCCTTCTTCTTCGGAGATACACCTTTGAAGGACTCCGGTGGTACTTTTCTTATAAAGTTCCCCCTCATGGACCTTGTAGGCCTTCGATCGCCGGACTATGCAGCGGGCCTCATTTTGGTCTTCGGGAAGTTCCTGCCTAAGTAAGTAGGCTAGGAAAGGTTCTATCCACGCGGCGATTACTGCCATTATGACGTGGGCGGAGGGTGTTATGTCGTCTGCCGAATCACCGGTTGGTGCGGTTTTCTCCGGTTTGTCGCTACCGGGCTCCTCTTCCCATAGTACGGATGGCTTGAAGAGCCGTTCCAGGAAGATATTTGGAGGGACAGCATCACGTTTCGCACCGATGCGTGCCAGGACATCGGCCGCTTGGTTATTATCTCGGGCTATGTGATGGAATTCTAGTCCTTCAAACTGAGCTGACATTTTTAGGACAGCGTTGCGATATGATGCCATTTTCGGATCCTTGGCGTCGAAGTCTCCGTTTATTTGGGATATTGCAAGGTTTGAGTCCCCGCGCACCTCTAGGCTTTGAATGCCCATGGAGACCGCCATCCGGTGACCATGTAACAGGGCCTCGTATTCGGCTGCATTGTTGGAGTCCGTGTACATTATTTGAAGTACATACTGGACTGTATCTCCGGTGGGGGACGTCAGTACGACGCCAGCCCCCAGTCCGGCCAACATTTTGGAGCCGTCGAAATGCATAGTCCAATTGGAGTATTAGCCGTACTCTTTAGGGAGTTCGGCTTCAGTCCATTCGGCGACGAAGTCAGCCAAAACTTGTGACTTTATAGCTCGTCGAGGTTTGTAAGTGATGTCGAATGGTAAGAGCTCAATGGCCCATTTTGCTATCCTGCCCATTGCGTCGCGGTTATTTATAATGTCATTGAGTGGTACTTCAGAGGCCACTGTTATCGAGCACTCTTGAAAGTAGTGCCGGAGCTTTCGAGACGCCATGAACACCGCATATGCTATCTTATGATAGTGCGGGTAACGGGATTTGCAGGGGGTTAACACAGTGGATACATAATACACTGGTTTTTGAAGAGGGAGTTTATGCCCTTCCGTCGCTCGTTTGACGACGAGGACTGCGCTTACAACTTGATGTGTTGCTGCGATGTATAACAACATTGGTTTGCCCAGAGTGGGCGCAACCAGGACCGGATTTGTTGCCAGTATGGCCTTTATTTCTTCGAGTCCGGCAGTGGCGGCATCCGTCCACTCAAAGTGTTCGGTGCGCCTGAGGTGGCGATAGAGGGGCAACGCCTTTTCTCCTAAACGGGAGATAAAGCGGCTTAAGGCTGCCACGCCTCCTGTTAATTTTTGTATTTGTTTGAGGTCTTTTGGAATATTCAACTGTGACAGAGCTCGGATTTTGGCCGGATTTGCTTCAATTCCTCTACCGGATACGATGAAGCCCAGCAGCTTTCCGGCTGGTATGCCGAAAACGCATTTTTCCGGATTCAGCTTGATGTCATATGCTCTGAGGTTGTCGAATGTGAGCCTCAAATCGTCTACTAAAGTTTTGACGTGTTTTGTTTTGACGACTACGTCGTCTACGTATGCCTCGACTGTTTTGCCGATCTGGGTGGCCAGACACGTTTGAATCATGCGCTGATATGTTGCGCCGGCATTTTTGAGTCCGAAGGGCATCGTGTTGAAGCAGAATGGTCCATATGGAGTGATAAATGCCGTTGCGGCTTGGTATGCTTCCGCCATCTTGATTTGATGATAGCCAGAGTCTGCGTCCAGGAAGCACAACGAATCGTGCCTTGCTGTGGCATCGATAATTTGATCGATGCGGGGGAGAGGGAAGGGATCCTTTGGGCAAGCTTTATTGAGGTATTTAAAATCGACACAGAGGCGCCAGGATTTATCCTTCTTTGGTACCATCACCAAATTTGCTAGCCAGTCCGGATGTTTGATATCTCTAATGAATCCGGCTTCCAATAGTTTGGCTAGCTCTTCTCCCATTGCCTGTCTCTTGGGCTCGGAAAATCGTCGAAGAGCCTGTTTGACTGGCTTGAACCCTTTTAGGATGTTTAGGTTCTGTTCTGCCAACCTGCGAGGGATTCCGGGCATGTCCGAAGGATGCCAGGCGAAGATATCCCAATTTTCCCGAAGGAATTCGCGTAGTGCGGCGTCTACTTCGGGGTTCAACTGTGCCCCAATGGAGGCCGTCTTTGTTGGGTCCGTTGGATGGACCTGGAATTTTATTATCTCGTCTGCTGGTTTGAAGGAGGTGGACTTGGATCTTTTATCGAGTATCACGTCGTCCCTGTTCACCGTAGAGCGCAGCGCGGTGAGTTCCTCTGCCGCTACGGCTTCGGATAGTGCCTCGAGGGCTAGTGCGGTTGTCTTGTTTTCGGCGCGGAGTGCTATGTCCGGTTCACTAGCGAGAGTGATTATTCCGCTGGGCCCAGGCATTTTGAGCTTCATGTATCCGTAATGAGGTATTGCTTGAAAAATTGTGAATGTCTCTCGTCCTAATATGGCGTGATACCCACTACTGAACGAGGCCACCTGGAACGTGACTTCTTCGGATCTGTAATTGTCCGGAGAGCCGAACACCACATCGAGTGTGATTTTTCCGGTGCAGCGCGCTTCCCGGCTAGGGATTATTCCTCTAAAGGTTGTGCTGCTTCACTCAATACGGCTCCAATCGATTTCCATTTTTCGTAGGGTTTCCTCATAAATAAGGTTTAGTCCGCTGCCACCGTCCATGAGGACTTTTGTCAGTCGAAAGCCGTCCACTATGGGACTAAGTACCAGTGCGGCTGGGGCTCTGGTTGTTCGGAATATGGGCTCGTCGCTGCCATTGAAGGTAATAGCTGTGTCGCTCCATGGATTTGCTGTTGCTACTTGGTAGACTTCGGCGAGTTCGCGGATGGATCATTTTCGCATATTATTTTATGCGAAAGTCTCGAAGACTGTTGATACCGTGCTGGTATTGTTGGAGTGGTTTCCCGGAGCTAGAAGCTCTTTGCCACTTTTGGCCACCTGCCGTAATATCCAACATGCTCGAAGGCTATGTGTTGGGACGGCTCCCTCTGTATTATGAAGCTTACAGGGTCCATTGAGCCATCCCTCCAGTATGGTTCCGTTTCCCCTATTGGGTTTTTGTTTTTTCGTTTTTGCATCTGGGGCCTGAGTGTAAGGCGCCCTTTTACTGCGGACTGGGTTTGGGGCCGGATTATCCCAAAATTGATTTTCGGTTTTCCGGAAACTCTCCATCGCACAGTACTTTCGTACAATGGATGCCAGATCGGTGAAGCACGTAATTTCGCGACGATCAATGGCGTTTAGTATTCCCTTGTCCGTGCAGTTATTGCGGAAGATTGATATTTCGTTTTCCTCTCGGCAGTCCTTTATCCTGTCCATAACCAGGAGGAATCTGGCCCAGTAGTGATGTACTGTTTCTGTAGGCTCTTGCCGTATTAGAGATAGATCGCATATGTCTGGGCGGGTGGGTGGAATAAAATCCGGATCCCTGCCCATCTTGAGGCTCAAAGGCCAAGGGGTTTCCGAATTCGGAAGTGTGGTTTGCTGGGGACAATCCAGCGAGTCCGGGGCGATGCATGATTTTAAGTTCAATGCTCGATCGAAGTACGTCCCCCCGCGGGAATCCGGCATGGAGGGTTCGGGAACCCGGACATGAATTGTTTTCAACACTGGCAAAGAGTTGCCGTATTGCTCCTCTACCACTGCAACGTGGTGGGTGGCCTGGGGAGAGTTAATCTCTCTCAGATCGGTTTTAAGCCCAATCCGGTTGTAGTCCGTAGCGACTCCCAGGGCGGCGATGCGATCCAAGAGCTCGTTAACAGACAAGAGCTCTATTGGATCTAACTGTTTGGCAGCTTTAGGGCTGACGCGAAGATCGCTTTCGACGACTTGAGAAGTCATTGCCGAAGCGGCGGCCGGACAAGCGGTCATGAGAAAACCACCAAGCCGGATAGTTTGGCCGGCGGCCAAGGCCCCTCCGGCGAAAACACCGTCTTTGAAGATGGGTGGAGGCATCTGCTCTATCGGTGACGACACAGGGGAACTCGGGTAGGGGGTCCCGAACTGTGCGTCTAGGCGGATGGTAACAGGAGACAAGGGACACAATGTTTTACCCAGGTTCGGGCCCTCTCGATGGAGGTAAAACCCTACGTCCTGCTTGATTAATATTGATGATATGGGTAGTACAAGAGTAGATCTAGCACGAGATCAGGGAGGCTAAACCCTAGAAGCTAGCCTATGGTATGATTGTTGTAATGTATGTTGTCCTACGGACTAAAGCCCTCCGGTTTATATAGACACCGGAGAGGGCTAGGGTTACACAGAGTCGGTTACAATGGTAGGAGATCTATATATCTGTATTGCCAAGCTTGCCTTCCACGCCAAGGAAAGTCCCATCCAGACACGGGACGGAGTCTTCAATCTTGTATCTTCGTAGTCTTGGAGTCCGGCGGATAATGATAGTCCGGCTGTCCGGACACCCCCTAGTCCAGGACTCCCTCACCCGCTGCATAGTGCGGCGACCTAAAGCCTACAAGGTCCATTTGGGAGAGCTTTATAAGAAAAGCACAACCGGAGTCCTTCAAAGGTGTATCTCTGAAGAGGAAGGGCAGAATCTTTTGGCCGAAATACATGCCGGACTCAGCGGGCACCACGCCGCAGCCCGGGCCCTTGTAGGCAAGGCCTTCCGTATAGGATTTTATTGGCCGACGGCCCGGGCAGATGCTCAGGACTTAGTCCAACGATGCGTCGGTTGCTAGCTCTTTGCTAATCAAAGCCACATGCCACCCACCGTCCTCAAAACTATACCCATCACCTGTCCCTTCGCGGTCTGGGGGACCCCTTAAAGGAGGAACCCACAAGCAAAAATACCTACCGGTCATGCTGGATAAATTCACCAAATGGATAGAGGCCAAACCTGTTAAGACGGCTGAATTCGGACTAGTGATAGACTTCATATCAGGAGTCGTACACCGTTACGGCATCCCCCATAGCATCATCACTGATAACGGCACGAACTTCACAGCCGACGAGGTCAAACTCTAGTGCAAAAACATGGGCATCAAGCTCGACTATGCTTCAGTCTATCACCCTCAAACTAATGGTCAAGTCGAGCGAGCAAATGGTCTAATCATGAGCGGCATCAAACCCAGACTAGTGCGGTCCCTCAAGGAATCTAACACACACTGGGTAGAGGAGCTCGACTCCGTACTCTGGGGGCTGCGGACCACACCGAATTGCACTACCGGATTCACACAATTCTTTATGGTATACGGTGCAGAGGCAGTTTTGCCCTGCGATATAATTCATGACTCACCTCGCGTGCGCATGTACGAAGAAAGAGAAGCCGAGCTCGATCGGCAGGACAGTTTGGACGCTTTGGAGGAGGAGCGTGACGTGGCAAAAGCCTGTTCCGCATTCTATCAACAGCAGGCTCGAAGATATCAAAGCAGAGAAGTACGAGCCAAAACTTACAATGTTGGCGAGTTAGTTCTACGCATGCCAGACAAGAAAAAGGAAAAACTCAAGCCCAAATGGGAAGGTCCCTTCATCATCGACCAAGTCCTGACCGGCGGAGCGTACCGTCTACGAAATGCATCGGATAACCGACTCGAGCCGAACCCATGGAACGCAGCCCGTCTCCGAAGATTCTACGCCTAGGGCTGGATTCTGAGTTCGTCTCCTTCCTCCGTCTATATTTTATACAGTAGCTGTCTTATATTTCTCCCCTTCTCCCTCCTTTTCTCTTACAGCCTTTGAAGGCTCATTCGCGCTTTGTTTGAACACACTTTACGCGCTATCCGCGCTCATTATACCTGGGGGCTTCTTTAACAGAAGCTTATTTATGCGGGCTTCATGCCCAACACATGTGTCACACTTCCGCATGTACCTTTTATTCACCATTATATGCATCGATATGACTTAAGTTTTGGCCAAGCTAGGTTGCCTGGCTCCTGTGCTTACCCCTACGTTCCCGATTGTTCGGCTAGGTGGTAAAGGGAGCACCTCTGCGATTGTTACTGCCGGGTCAGCCGGATGTCTACCTCAGACTGGGTGAAGCCGAAAGCTAGCATTCTTAAGGGAATATTCGGTCGGTGAACTAAAAGACAATTTCTTACCTATTTATTTATCTGCCCCCAGATGTTTTTCTGCATTTTTCGCAGTCCGACATGCACTTTAGGGCATGCCTCCCAGGGAAAGGAACCCCTAACGAAACTATTCTCCCTGGAAGATGTTTCTTACTAACCATGTAATATAACATAACTGGTTGGGCACTTGTCTGATAAAGCACTAATGACCCCTATGCCTGGTCTCCACGCATGCCCCGATTCTTCCATAACCGTGAGGGTATTCGGACACACTACGGACTATCGGGTCCCGAGGTTGAAGCGAAAAGGTCCTCCATGACAAACGATCTCCGGCTAGAAGGCATTTTACATGTCATCTTAAATTACATAGTCAACTTGACTGGGCATATTCCTCTTCAATGCCATCCAACAGGTTGTCTAGTTTACAGTCCTGTTGGGAATACTTTGCGGCCAATTCTACTTGGCCGTACACTAGCTCACAGGGATCTCCTACCCATTGGGCCCCACAGGTCCGACCTCAGCCATGTGGTTTGGGTCAGCCTTCGTGTACCGCGTCTTCACCATGGCCCAGGCCTCCCTGGCGCCTTGACGGCAGGCCGATATCTTCCATAAGCGGAAGCGCCGCCGCGCTCCCTGAAGCCTCTCTACAAGCTCTCCAAGGCCTTCGGGCAGGGAGATAGATGGCCACAAGGCCTGGGCGACGCCTTTCATCACCGGTCGAACTCGTTCGTGCAGTTGCAAGAGCTCGGGAAGAAGGTCACCCATAGAACCGGGCATTTCTCTCTGCAGGACGGCCTGTGAGCATACCTACAGACATAACTCTGTTAGTCGACTTCCTAGCCGAACTCTTTTTCAAAGTTCGTTCAAGCACTTACTAAAAATGCCGCGTCGAAGCCGTCAATTCTCCTTAACGGAGTCAGACAACTGGGCACGAACATCCTTTAGTTCCTCACCCAGCTGGGTGTTGGCATCTTGAAGATTATTTTTCTCTTGCCTCACCCTTGTAAGCACATTCTCGCTGGCCTTTAACCGGCGCAAGAGCTGTTGCTTGTCCGGATCTATCCCGGCGCCAGTGCAATATTATTGTCAGACTTATACACACGCCGCACTTCACAAATTACTTATCTTTTGAAGCATATATTACCAGAGGGGGTCTCTTTGGCTTCCCCCGTTGCGGCTAGTGCCGCCTCAAGTTGGGCCTTGCACTCCTCCAGCTCCTGGGACAGTTGGGTATTCTTTTTTGTAAGATCCTGCACAATAAATGATCCTTAAATCAGTTATTCTAACTATTTCAAGTCTCGGGGGCTACTGGCATATATAACTGTCAAATTTTCACACCCGTATGTCTTTTACATACTGCTCCGTGGCTCTGGCTAGACCATTTTGAGCGGCATGGAGGTGCGCATCTCCCGAATTGAAGGCATCCAATGCCTCTGGGGAGAAACATGCGTCACGAAGAACTGTCCGGCGACGCCCGTGATTCATGGCACTCTCCACCTCGGAATTGGTGGCAGATAACCTATCGGCATCCTCTGTCGGAGGAGCGTCCGACGCACACCTCGTGTTCACCTCCGCTTCTAGACCTGGCTTTGGAGCCTGGCGGGCGGAGGATTGATTGGCAACCTCTCCGGATACAGTCTGCGAGCGCTCTTCTTCCTGAAGAAAGCACGAGCGTTAGTATGCCTCCCGGGAATAAAACCTGGGAGTAAGATGACACGCCATACCGTTGCACCGGCGTTTCAATCTGGACTGCACTTCTTTTCAGCCTGTTGGGCCTTGCTGTCCCTTGTTGACTAGCCGCGGCAGGCTCGGCCTTCCGCCTCAAGGACTTCCCCTGCGAAACACCATTGGTATACAGTGATCAAAAATAAGCACGGATGGGTCATTTTTAAAGTATTGGGACTTCGGACTTAGTTACCTGTGAGGCTGGAAGTATCCCGTGGTAATCGGCCGTAATGGCGACCAAGGCATTATCGATGCTCAGTTGGTGAAATACCCGATCAATCAGCTCCACCGATATGTCCGGATCCTCTTGGGAGGCCGGATCGAGGAACCGTCCCGGATCCTCGGGTTGTGGAGGCGGGTTGTTTATATCCTTTACGGCCCGGCGCGGTTCCTCCGTCGAAATCACAAAATGAGATACTTGACTATGGGAGTATGGATCGGATAGGCAAAAAGAAATGTCCGCTTACCCAGCTTGGAGGATTGTACATAGAAAATCCGTCCTGTGGATTGACGGGGAGGAATTCCTCCTCTTCTCCCTTGTACAATGCGGACAAGATCTTCATCAGATCGGCGACTGATCCAGGCCCCTTACGGCCATAGCGGGTGGCATCATCCTCCCCGTTGAAATCCACATGGGGTGGCCTCTATACTGGAGCGGCTGCACCCCCCGCATAATGCATGTGGCCATGACCCCGATCATGGTCAGTCTGGAATGAGCTAACAACCTAATTCGGCTCATCAGGTAAAGGACGTCCCTATCATTTTCCTTCTGAGGGCTCCGTGGACGCCAGCTTAGGCGTTTCTTCAAAGGAGCGTTATTGAACTCATGGAGGCCGATCCAAACAGGGTCCAGCAGGGGGACATCTTCTATATAAAACCATTCCGAAGGCCAGTCTTCGGACGCCTTCTTCGGGGTTCCGGATAGATATCCGGTCCCGGCGATGCGCCATAGTTCGGCTCCGCCCACTTGATATATTGACCCCTCTGGAGAACGGGGCACAAGGCAGAACAGCTTCTTCCACAGCGCAAAATGAGCCTCGATGCCCAAAAACAGCTCGCAAAGGGCCACGAAGCCCGCAATATGCAAAATGGACGCAGGCGTAAGGTTGTGAAACTGGAGGCCGTAGAACTCCAGGAGCCCCCGGAGAAACGGATGAATTGGAAATCCGAGCCCTCTTATCAAATATGGGACAAGGCATACCCGCTCTCCTTTGGAGGGACTGGGGACGCTCTCCGCTTGCTTTCCGCCCTTATAGGTGGCAAGTCCGGCTCGAACTGGAACCATGAAGGCTGGGGGAAGAAATCCCTTGGTTTGGAGCGCCACTAGCTTGCTGTGCGGGACGGAGCATCTCTCCCAATCTCTAGGCTGAAGGCTGGAAGGGCGAGAGGAGGATCCGCGTCGACTGTCCATGATGGAATGGATTTCTGTCAGATGCGCTCCGATGAATGCTGGCGAAGGGAGGATGGTGTGATTCAGATCTAGATCCTCGTCTCTTTTCTAGGCAGCTCATTTGCGCAGCTAGGGGGGTAAAAGTAAAAATACCCTGGCTTTTCGCATTCGTTCAACACGTGGAACATGGCCATTATTGGGCATGGAAGCCGCGGAGCGCAATATTTATAAGGAGCCGGATGCTATTCAACAGGTACACAGGATTTGGAGAAGAACCCGCCTTGCAATGCCGAAGACAATCTACGCGCTGGACTCGTCATCATTGAAGCCTGGTTCGGGGGCTACTGAGGGAGTCCCGGATTAGGGGGTGTCCGGATAGCCAAACTATCACCTTTGGCCGGACTCCTGGACTATGAAGATACAAGATTGAAGACTTCGTCCCGTGTCCGGATGTGACTTTCCTTGGCGTGGAAGGCAAGCTTGACGATACGGATATGTGGATCCCCTACCATTGTAACTGACTTTGTGTAACCCTAACCCTTTTCGGTGCCTGTATAAACCGGAGGGTTTTAGTCCGTAGGACGAACAACAATCATACCATAGGCTAGCTTCTAGAGTCTAGCCTCTCTAATCTCGTGGTAGATCTACTCTTGTACAACCCATATCATCAATATTAATCAAGCAGGAGTAGGGTTTTACCTCCATCGAGAGGGCCCGAACCTGGGTAAAAACATCGTGTCCCTTGTCTCCTGTTGCCATCCGCCTAGACGCATAGTTCGGGACCCCCTACCCGAGATCTGCCGGTTTTGACACCGACAAGGTGCCTCCTGAGCCCTGGCCCAACATGGATGATGGTGTTGGAGACCGTGGGCTCGAAGGTGGCTCACTCCGCTGGTGTGGGCGAGCCGCCCCGGCAAGGGGCTTGCCGGGGCGGCTGAGGCTGCCCCGACAAGGGTCTTGCCGGGGAAACCTGCTTCGTCCATCTGCTCTCTTTGGTCTCGGTCTTTGGCGTTGCACTGATCATCATGTGGCTTCGCCTCCTCCCTATTTCCCTGCTAAGTGTGGCTTCGGCCCATGGCTTTGACTGCCCGCGCACAAGTAAGGGGTACAAAGGAGTGCCCCTACTTTAGTACACCAACATCCCAACGTGTGGATTTCTTTTGGGCTATTTTCACGGCGTGATCTAAGGCCTCGTTTCTTTTTGCCTACTATAAGTTGAAGGTACAAGTTGGTCGGTGCCTCATCAGTTCCATTCGCCATTGTCTCTCTTTCATTCCCTATTATCTTTGAGTAGAGCCGACACAAGCAAGAAGAAGGGAGTCGACTAGGAGTTCAATATTTATCCTCGTGACGAAGAAGATGGCAGTCAGTGATGATGTGCTTAGTGGCCTCATATCCATTTTGTCTCTTTTTGCCCTATTTTTCATCTAGGGATTTTGTGACTTTCATCGAGTCATCTTTTTTTCCTAGCTGCGACTCTATCCCTGACATGGAATTCGGCCAACTTTATTTGTGTCCGACTTGCAAGTCCATCTCTCAATATGCAACTTGTCCTGATCCATTTTTTGTCCTAGTTGCAAGCGCACCTCTCAACCATACCTGGCCATATATTGGGTCGGGCCTACAAAAGCCCGCAACTGAAAACCTGGGCTTGAGCCCGGCCTGGCTCGACTGTTGGGCCTAAAAATTAGGCCCAAGCCCGACCCGTGAGTGGAAAAGCCCGTCGGGCCTCGGGCCGGGCCTCGTCCCTAAAATGCTTAAATGTCAAGCCCAAGCCCGGCCCGACCTAGCATTCGGGTTTAAAATCTAGGCCCATGCCCAGCCTACGGGCAAGATCGGGTTGGGCTGGGTTGGGCTATTTCGGGCCGGGTTTCCCATGGCCAGGTCTAGTCTCAACATGCAACACGGGGTCCGGCCCTTTTTGTCCCATTTGCAACTCCATCCCCGACATGTTACTATGGGCCCGCCTTTTTTATTGTCCAAGTTGCAATTCCACTTTCGACATGCAACTGGGTCCATTTTTTCTAGTTGCGCGTCCACCCTCGATATGCAACCAACTGGGGGGCGACCCACTTTTATCTCCATTTGCGACTCCATCACCAATATGCAATTGTGGATCCACATTTTTGTCCTAGTTGTGAGTCCACTCTCACACACAATATTGGGAGGGGGGAAACCATTTTTGTCCGAGTTGCAACTCCACTCCCTACATGCTAGTCTGCCCATTTTTTCCTATTTGCATGTCCATCCTCGATATGCAACTAACGGAGGGGAGAGCCCGACCCTTTGTGTCAGTTGCAAGTCCACCTCTAACATGCATCTGAGTCCGACGATTTTTTGTCGTAGTTGCAAGTCCATTGACACGCAACTTTGGGGGCAATCCTCTTTTTATCCAAGTTGAATGTTCACCTCCAACATGCAAATGGACCCGCATTTTCCAATTGCAAGTCCACCCTTCATATGCAATTGGGCCGTACCAATTTTTTGGCTCAATTGCAAGTCCATCCTTGAGATGCAACTAGGGGGAGGCCACCCATTTTTGTCCCAGTTACATCTCCACCCCTAACATGCAAATTTGGGGGCGCCTTTTATGTCCCATCTACAAGTCCACCATCTCGTAACTGGTATCACAATTTTGTGTAGTTGTCCCGGTTGTAAGTCCATCATTTGACTTACAACTTGGCATGTAGTTCTATTCATCCCAATTGCAAGGCTTTCCATTGACTCACAATTGGGCCTGTGTTTTGGATTTTCATCCCAGTTACAAGTCCACCCTTCGCAACTGGGCTCATAGTTTGTAGTTGTCCTAGTTGCAAATCCATCACCGACTTGCAATTTGTATCATAGTTTTATATAGTTCTCTCGGTTACAAGTCCACCATCGACTTGCCGCTAGGCCCATAGTTTTTATTATCCCAGTTGCAAGCCCACCCTGGACTCACAACAACGCATGTGTTTTTTTCTTTTCATCCCAATTGCAAGTCTACCATTGACACACAAATGGGACTGTAGTTTGTTTCATCCCAGTTGCTTGTCGACCCTTGGCTCGCAATTGGGCTTATAGTTTCGTAGTTGTCCCAGTTGCAAGTCCACCTTCGACTCGCAACTGGGCTAAGCCCACCCTCGACTCGCAACTAGGCATGTTTTGTTTTTCATCCTAGTTGCAAGTCCACCCTTGACTCGCAACGGGACCGTAGTTTGTTTCATCCCAGTTGCAAGTCGACCATTGACTCGAAACTGGGATCATTGTTTCTTAGTTTTTAATTGCCAGTCCATCCTCGACTCACAACTAGGATCATAGTTTTTTCTATTATCCCAATTCTAAGTCCACACTTGACTCGCAACTAGGCAAAAAGTTTGTTGTTTTCCCAGTTGCAAGTCCGCCATCGACTCGCAACTAGAAATGTGTTTTGTTTTTCACCTCACTTGAAATTTCACCCTCAATTTGCAATTCGTATCATAGTTTGATACATCTATCTTGGTTACAAGTCCATCCTTGACTCGTAACTAGTCCCGTAGTTTGTTTTATCCCAGTTGCAAGCCCATCCTTGACTTGCAACTGGGCATGTGTTTTTGTCTTTCATCCTAGTTGCAAGTCCACTCTTGACTCCCAACTGGGACCGTTGATTGTTTTATCCCAGTTGCAAGTCAAGCCTTAACTTGCAACTGGTCTCATAGTTTTGTAGTTGTCACAGTTGTAAGTTCATCAGCGACTCGCAACTCAGCTTATAGTTCTTCGAGTTGCAAGCCCACCCTCGACTCACAACTAGGCTTTGTGCTTTGTTTTTTAACATGCAACTTGCCCCAACCCCTATCTAGTTCCATGTCATGCCCCAACACGTACACCCATATGACCCAGTTGCATGTCCAACTCAAACATGCAACTCATGCCGGACATAGTTGCATGTCCATTTTTCGCACGCAACTCGTTCCCAACCTAGTACACCTATATATTTGTATTTGTTTTTTTGCAAATACATGTCAACTTTTGTAATACACATCGTATATTTTTCTGTATACAAGGGGACACATTGAACATTTTTTTAAATACATGATCGATATTTTTCTCAAAGACAAGCCGATCATTTTTACTATACATGGTAAAACAATCAAATTCATGATGATCGTTTTTTGCAATGGTACGAGACTTTCTAAAAAAATACTCGAACATTTTTTACATTGCAAAAACAATTTTTCAAGAAAATGTCTTTTTTTTAAACGCTCGAAGTTTCTTTTTAAAAGTTTTCACGAACATTTCTTTGAATGTTAAGATTTTTTTCATTGTACAATACATTTTTTTAAATATCATGACCATTATTTTGAAATGCATTAGCATTTTTAAGATGTCAAAGTTTTATAAATGGTGGAAACAATTTTTTATTCAAAATTATGGTTAAAATAAAAACAAATTAAATTTATTCATGTTTCAAAATAAATGTTTGGAATTTTAAAAAGTGTCCCCACTGTAAAAACTGTTCGGGTATTTTAAAAATTGTTCAGCTTTTCGAAATTTGATCATGAAGAAATTGTTTGGAATACCAAATTGTGTTCTTTTTTTTTTTTAAATGTTTGGAATTACAAAGTTTATTCTCATTGTAAAAAAGGGTTGTAAATTTTTTGCTATAATGTCTTCTAATCTCGACGATGTACTATGTTCATAAACATTTACCGCTTCATGGTCATCAGCATCATTTATCGGGTGGAGTGGTAGGAGCCGTTGTTCCCTAGTATGCTGTCCTGAGTTCCACCCATAGGCATCACAGTACATTAGAGTCTTTTTTCTGTCCCACGACTGTCGGCCGAGAAACAACAATAGAACAACGCCGCCCCGAAGAAAAAATAAACAGACAAGAGAACAACGCGGTGGGCTGGAGCAAAGCTGATTTTTGCTGATGTCGTAGCTTAGATGTGAGATATTATCTCAGGTTTAGATGTGATATATAGACAGACCTAATCAATACGTTTCTGCTGGGCTTCTCCCGAGCGGCTGCATCCTCATCGAAATCTTGCCATGGCGTCCGCGCCGCAAAACACGACACACAGGTCGGTGGTCGTCCGAGGAGTTTCTCATCGTCGGCTACAGCAAGCCTTTCGCCCACCTCACCAACGTACAGCTCCATCAATTACGGTGCCTTCCAAGTCAGCAACTACACCTGGGATCTCGTCTGCACCTTCGACGATCAAGACCACCTCACATCTATCACCCTCGAGCTGCTTAGCACCGAAATAACCAAGGACGTGATTGTCACAGCCAGCCTTCAGATCCGTGTGGCCAGTGGCCGCCCGCCGTGTGGCGAAGCGACGCAGCCAAAAGACTCTCCAGCGATTTGTCCGATGTGACCTGGAAGCTGTCGCTCCCAGTTGCATTCTGCGGGCACGAGGAGCGCTACGCAAGCGACCACGACTGCCTCACCATCCTCTGCACCGACGACATTCTCCAAGAGGATGCCCAGACCGTCGCAGAGACAAGGAAGTGCTTGGTCTCCATGGTGCCGGCACCCACCATCCCCCGGGATTTCGAGCAGCTTCTACTACGCCCGTCAAAGATCCCCAAGTCATCAAAAGTGCTCGTTGAGGATACCGAGTTCGGCGTGCATAGGCTTGTGCTTGCGGTTGCCGGTCTTCGCCGCAGAGCTCTTCGGTCACATTAGGGAGAGCACCACGCAACGTGTGAGGATCGAGGACATGTGTGCCTCCACATTCAAGGCCATGCTCCAGTTCATCTATACTGATGAGCTTTACATCAAGTCAAACAACGATGTGGAATCAGGCGGCAGGCATAATAATTTCAAGAAAGAATTCATGGCGAGGGGCCGTGAAGCCATGGTACACAACTTGCTTGTGGCCGCGGATCGGTACGATCTAGAGAGGCTGAGGCTCATGTGCGAGAACATACTATGCAAGAGCATCAATGTGGCAACTGTCATGATGACTTTGCTGCTAGTGCGGGGCCGCCAAAGATGCTGTCTGCTCGAGGATTCCTGCATCAAGTACATAACATCTAATCCTGATGTGTACGACGCGGTGAGGATGACCAAGGAGTATGAGGAGCTCAAGGAAACATGCAGCTCTTTTATAGTTGAGGTCAATGAGAGAGTTGCCACACACAACATGGCCCGACACACTAGCTCCCCTTCCCCCTCCTCCAGTATCCATCGACCAACAACAGAGAAAGAGCACATCCAGGTATAAGTCGGAGGTGGTCCGCGGCACGCACGAGTTTAAGATCCCCAACTTTAGCTCAGTGCAAAGGAGCCATGGTGTTGGCCAAGTAATCACTTCAGACATATTCAACATAGGCGGTTACGATTGGACGGTCAATGTGTACCCGTCTGGGTACTCGGCGGAGGAGGGTGGGGAGCACATATCTATCTACCTCCGTTTATGGCCTGATCCTGGAACTGCTAGGGTCAAGTTGTCCAAAATATTTCGGATCGGTGACCTAGTGGCAAATCACCGTCGATTGTGCTTTGTTCAGAAGATATTTTTACCAGGTACGTGAAACCTGGGGGTTTCAAAAGTTCATCACGGTGAATTCTGCAAAGTCACGATACATAGGGCACAATGGTTCCCTTACCATAAGTTGCGAGCTTGAAGTCCACACAAAGGCGTGCACTACTAGTACTGGTACCACCATCGCCAAACCTATGATCGTCATGCCGCCGTCCAACATTGTCAGGCAGCTCGAGCAGCTGATGGTGAGCAAGCAATGGTCAGACACGACGTTCCTGGTCCAGGAGAGCGAGATTAACTCGCACTGGCTCATCATCGCCGTGCGGTCGCCGCTTCTATACGAAACGTTAGTTGCGTCGACAACCAACAGTTTCGTATGGATCGGCGATATGAAGGCCGTTGTGCTCAGGGCCGTACTCCACTTTGTCTATACGGACGAGCTGCTTCTTGTGGATGACACAGTAGTAGTCGGAGAAATGCTGGGGGCGGCATGCCGGTTCCGCCTACAAAGGATGACGGCCATGTACGAGAATTTGCTCGCTCATCTCCTGTCGAAAGACAACGCGTTGAGCACTCTGCAGCTGGCGTTGCGACACGACTGCGAGGAGCTCAAGATTTACTGCAACGAATTCATCGAGCGTGCAATGAAGTGATTGAAAAACTCTTTAATCTTCGACATTTCATGTTTAGAAAAGGATTCATCATCAGTAGCATATATATACATTCCACAGCTTTAGTATTTCCAAAAATTTATGGGTCATTTTTTTTCATTTGAAGTTGTAGAACTGAAGATTGCAGATTCCACATTGTACGCCTCAGAATTCTTAACTAGTTTCTTCCATGCATCTCTACTTCTATAGACAAATTTGAATGTATATATTATGTACTACAATGCATGTACAGTCTACATCACATGAAACATCTAGCAATCCGTGAGATGATCACAATTAATACTCTATACATTCATGTGGTCGCTCACCACCTTCAGCATCCCACTGCACATGTTCATCCGCCGCCTTGGATGCCTGAGGGTGTTTTTCCCAAGGAAATTGTGTTACGAAATATGAGAAGATAAATGTAGAAGAGAAAAGCAAATGCGACTTGTCCCAGTTAACATAAATAGCTGATTATACGTAGCTATAGTGGAGCTATATTGATTTTAGCAGGTCATGTAAACAACATCCTATTCCTTTTAATTAGCTCCTGTTCAGCGCCAATCTAGCCAATTTAGAGGCTGAAGCTATTAGCCATAGCATGCTATTTTGCACTTTTAGTTGTTGTCGTCATGAACTTCCGGATTATAAAACCGACACCCTTAAACTATTACCTTGTGCTTATATTGGAAGTAAACTAGGATCCCTGCCAAAGGAATAGGACACTGACTAATTTTTAATTTGAAGTTATCCTAAATATTGGTGTAAATGCAGTTGCAGTTTAACCTCAGAACAAACAAACAAGAATAAATCTCCGTCCGAGACTATCATGAAGCAACATCAAATCAGGAATCTTCTTAAACTTTGTCCAACCATCTAAATTCAGGGTCGATAGAGATGTTAGGAGTCAGCGTTCAAGCACTCGAGGATGGCGATGGGGAAGCATGGTTAGCGGCATCACCAGAAGCACTCAAAGACGATGGTGCGGAGGTGGGGTCGGAAGCATCGCTTGAAACACTCAAGGTCAAGGCTGATGGTACTGATGTGAGGTCAATATTATCACTGGCCTCTTCCACTTTCCTTCCTTGCAGAGCTTCCACTGCTTCACCCAGCATCCCTGTCACCTTCCCTCCTAATTCTGGCTCAAGTTGTCCAGCCAGCTGGTTCAATTTCTTGCCTTGAATCTGCAAGGTAAACAAAATATACAACCAAACTGAAAATCACCCTTCATTGACATAAATGGCCAATTCATAAATATGCAGGACAAGTAAAACTTGTAACTGTGAAATTAGCACGTCCTAATATAATTCGATTGTCCTTACGGGATGTTGCTTCTCCGAGTCAGAAGAATCTACAGCAGTGGTAGTGGTGTTCTTGCTTGGAATAGACGGAGCACAGACAGTGCTATCAGTTTGTGCGAAGCCCAGAGGAACCATCACAGAGTTGGCATTTATATTCATAGAATTTGGCATGTATGTGAAGGCTTGGTTGGCATTTGGGTACACCATCTGCATGGTAAAAGCATGAAAGTCTTGTGAATTGACTACTTCTGACATAATCTAAACATGGGCACGGCTGGATACACTTTGCAAAACCAGCTGATGCATCAAAAATTAAAAAAGTTAAGTCAAAAAATGGTCATCTCTCATGCCATAATACCTGTTCGTGTAGATTGATTTCTCGATGCACACCTCGCCAAGCATGGTGTAGTGGCCTCGGCATGTTGTACGTATATGGCGTCATGCCGCTAGGAACCGAAGGAGTGAAATGTTGTTGTTTGAATTGCTGATACCCCAAGCCTGGAACCTGTGGTGGGAACATGCCAGGCACTCCTGGACCAAAGTAGAACTGATGGGGAGCAAAATTCTGTGGTACTGCGGGTGCTAGCACTCCTGCGTTCTGAATACGAGCAAAGTGTGCCTAGAAACAATGTCAGTAGCATTAAGCTTGTGTTGTGTCCCTTGTATATGTTCTTGAAACAGTGGAAGATCTAATGTTCAAATATTCAGTGACACACAGGTGACAAGAGAGAACTTGTTTTACTTAACTTTACTTGGACGGTAAAAAAATAACCATTTTGTTAACACTCATCCACATTGATTCTCGGTTTATATTATTCTTAGGATGTGACAATATACAACTTATTTATAACTGAACAGGTTTTCTTTTAGTTAGTCAGCTATGTGTAAAAAAGAAACAAATAATACGTAAATAATTGGACATGTAGTAGACATGGACACATAACAATATTAGAACTCAAACAGCACTTATCAACATATAAGATTAATTAAAAGAAGTCACTACTTATCACTTATCAGCAGAAGGCACCTAATGTACAACATGATCACTTGGGAAATACTCCCTCCGTCCCAAAATAAGTGTCTCAACTTTAGTATAACTTTGTACTAAAGTTGAGACAATTATTTTGGACGGAGGGAGTAACAATTTAGACTTACCACTAGCATCGCTCGTCTTTCCTCTTTACGTTGAGCTACACCAACATACAATGGCTTTTTGCCGACTATCTTCCTGTTCATCCCGTCAATCTACCACATTGATTAAAGATGATTTAATAATATAGACTAGTCAACTGGATGCATTGGGCACGTTTGCATACAACTAAACCATGTTACTTACGGCCTTGTGGACAGCTTCAATAGTTGTAAATGACACAAAGCCATAACCCTTGCTCCTTCCTTGTGAATCAACCATAACCTAAAAATATGTTAAGAAGGTGAGCCATGATACTAAGAAACAGAATTAGCTAGCAAATAAATAGGGAAGTACCTTGCATGATCCTATCTCACCAAAAAATTCAAATAACCCTCTAAGATTTAGATCATTAATACTATCATCTAGATTCTTCACGTATAGATTGAGCCCTTCAAACTTTTTGAATTTCTCATTTCTCGCACGCTCAAAGTTTTCTTTCAGTTCTGCTTCTCTTTCTGACTTTTTCTGAGCTCTTCCAACATACAGAATTGTATCCTTAATCATCTTCCCATTAAGACTTTTTATAGCTTCTGCAGCACATTCTGATTCCCCATAGTTAACGAATCCGAAGCATTTGGATATTCCATCATTATCTCTCATGATTACAGCGCTAGTAATTATACCGAATGGACCAAACTCTTGCAGAAGGTCATTGGGAGTGAATTCCTTTGGCAAGTTCTTCACATATACATTTGTATAATTACTCAAGCTGATATTTGGCTGCCTCTCCTGACGACGAATGAAGAGACCTACAAAAATTCGTTTGCCATTCACCAACTTGCCATTCAAGCTGTCGATGGCATCATTGGCAGATTTCTCCTCTGCAAACTGAACAAATCCGTACCCTTTTGATTGACCGTTAAAGTGAGTGGCCACTTTGCATGATAGTATAGTGCCATAGCGACCAAACATATCACTCAAGCTCTTGGCATCAATATTTGGCACAAGATTTTTTATGAATATATTGGCCTTTGCACTCAATCGCAGCGTTGGGTCCCTATTCGAGAACATAACTCGGATATGCTTCCCGTTGGCAGGGGTAAAATTTAAAGAGTCTAATGCACGCTTGGCTGCAAAACAATCACATACAAAATTATTAGAGGTAATTGTAGTATTACACTCAAATCCTCTACTAGGGAAAGCAAACATACAAAGAAAAAGAAATCAGGTTAAGGTGAAAACAATAGTGTAGGTATGGTATGTATATGTATAATTGACCACGATACAACATGGTGTATTATATATCACAGGATGTTCATCGAACAGACAATTATCGGATGTCCGATATGCAAAGCTAATATCCAATTTGAACTATGTACAATTTCGCTCTTCACGAATTTGGCAGCGTGGAGCATGAATAAACTGATGAAAATTTGACTAGGTTAACTATGAAATCCATGGGGCCATCGTGATCATACAATCTACCTAGTGTAATGTAGCACATTTCAACACCATAGTGCACAAACTAGAAAAATTCTTAACGAACTTTTAACCCACATTCAGTTCCCTCCTGTTTATATTTTCCAAATTGCCACACCAACTTATGAAGGCATAATTGGAAACAACAATCAATATTGGTTAAACTAGAAAACAAACTGCATGGACTAAACTTAAGAAAAATCACTCACTAACCAAGTCAACTCCCAAATGTTACACCGTAAAAAAGATAGACAACACCAATAACAGAAACATGTCCTTTTGTTTAGATAGAAAGAAATCAGAACATAGACACACATTAATTGTAACCAAATCCTAGCTATTTATTTTTTCCTAATCATATGCACATCCGAGTCCGAGTCGGATTGTGGCAATGTTAACTTCCACGATGATGTTCTACACCATCCATGGTGCACAATCTACAATGAAATCGTGAGGAAATTTAAGCTCTACTTCCATTCTCTTATGTTCTTAATTCCCGTGTGCAATCTACAAATCTTGGCTATCTTATAAATAAACCGTGTGTCTCAATTTAACAAAGAGCTAAATTTTCGCTCGCTAACCAATTCAACTCCCAAAAGTTAGACCGTAAGTAAGATAGACGACACCGATAATATGAACATAACATTTTGTTTATGACAGAATCCCGCAAGTAGAAAAAATGCATTAGTTGAAATAATAATTGTGTGTGCCTACATGCTTTTTCAAAATAATATATCCGATTTGAGTCGGATTCCGACATATTCGGCAGCATTATTTTCCACGTCGAATTTTACACCATGGTGCACAATCTACGCAGAAATCTTAACACGATCTTAACCCAAATTCTATTATTCTCTATTCGTAATGACCAGAAGAAATCTATGAAGCTATAAACTCAGATGGAATCGACAATTAATGGTAGCTAACTTGAAACAAACCAACCCAAAGTTCACAAAAAACTACAATTCCTCTCGCTGACGATTCAATCCAAGTATTACGGCGTAAGTAAGATAGACATCAACAATAATGGGAACATTTAGTTTGTGATAAAAATATATAGGTAGATAAAAACACACTAATTATAACCGGTGTGTGTGCCTACTTGACATTTACGAATCATACATCCGACTTTGAGTCGTATTCCGACAGCATTTGTTTCCACAAAGATTTTTTGCCATATCGGAAACCCGAATCGGTTACGGATTCTAACACTGATGTAAGTGCTCGGCAACATGTTCTACAAACTGCTGATTCCATTCTCTTCCCAATCTACAAACTGCTGATTCCACTCTCTTCCTAATCTACAGTGCCTTGAAGTTATATTTCTTGTTGTGATCTATCGAAGCGAGGGTCTTAGTTTTTTTATGGAATGTGCATAAACCCAATTTCTAAAGAAGTCTTAGCGAAATTTATTCAAAATTCCATTCTCTTCCTAATCGCCAAATGCAATCCATGAAGTCATTCCCTCATTGGTAACAATGATGAATCTTGGCTGACTTGAAAACAAATCATGTGGCCTAATTTAATAAAAACTACAATTCCTCTCGCTAACGATTCAACTCCCAGATGCTACACCATAAATAAGATAGACAACCACCACTAATATGAACATGTCATTTTGTTTACAACATAACTCAATGAACAGACAAACACACGTTAATTGGAACAATTGTGCGTGTACTTATTTTTCCCAACTCATACATCCGGTTCTGAGTCGGTTTCCGACAACAATATTTTCTGCGTTTTTTTCTACCCTATGGTGCACAATCTATGGTGAACTCTTAACAGGATTTTAGCCCAAATTCCTATTCTCTTCTGTGAATAATAAACACAAGCAATCGATGAAGCCTTTCACTCAGACACAAACACCAATTAATGTTGGCTAATTTGAAAATAACCAACCCAACTTAACAACAAACTACAATTCAAAAAAAAAAAACTTGTGATTCAATTCTCAAGTGTAACGACCTGAATAAGAAAAACATCACCAATAATACGAACATGTCAATTTCTTGTCTGACAGAAATATATGGTATGTAGGTAAACACACATTTAGTTGCAACCACTGTGTTTGTCCTTTTGCCAATCATATATCCTATTCCGAGTCCGATTCCTATAGCATCAGATTCCGCAAACCCGA
Source organism: Triticum timopheevii (assembly GCA_963921465.1). Lineage (NCBI taxonomy): Eukaryota > Viridiplantae > Streptophyta > Magnoliopsida > Poales > Poaceae > Triticum > Triticum timopheevii. The sequence goes on along the minus strand of OY997266.1, from coordinate 60,061,776 downwards.
ATCGGTTATGGATTCCAACACTCCTCATGTTAGTGACACGTTCTACAAACTGCAGGTCAACACACTATCTACGCACTTTCCATCAAAAGACCTTCGCCTCGGTTGACCAGAACAAGAAAATACCAAAATAGAACTTCAACCAATGGTGTGCCACATCTTGTATTGGAAATCTAGTAAATCACAGACTTCATCACAACCAAACAGATCTAAAACCACGCAACCTCGCAAGTTCTTTCTATCCCCGATTCAAGCGTGATTAAATGAAGATGTAAAGAGACGAAGACAAACTCACCGTCCTCCGGACTGTAGTAGTTGACGTACCCGTAGCCAAGTGACCTGCCAGTGACGTCCCGGCAGATTCGGAGGGACGCCACGGGCGCCACTTGGCAGAAAAGGGCGTAGAGCTGCCCCTCCGCCACACTATTATCTAGGTCGCCAACGTATAGCGAGGCCCTCGAGCCCAACGCCGGTCCAGGAGGACGCAGCGTGACGGCCGGGGCCAGCAACGGGCGACCTGCCATTGCGTATGATGGTCGCCAACGAGTGGCCGGGCACAGTATCGGTTGATTGATCGAGCAAAAGTGCCTGCTCACAAGGCAATGGAATACAGTCTCGGAAGGCACAGGATGGATTCATCGAGCAGGGGTGCTTTTATAGGTGAACGCTCTTGGATGGATATGCTCTCTCAAGAGCCCTATACTCGCTTCTCATTAATTGATACATTAATTACTTCCTTTCTTTGTATAATGATAAGTATTGGGCATTAACTTTGGGGTTGAGGAGACGAGTGTGTTTTTGATGGAGATACCTACACGCTGGAGATTGATTTTGGGTCCACATATACTACTATAGGAATTAGTTAGTTCGATCAGTTTCCAGGGCCATATATCACTACCATTTTATGTTTGGGATACTAAACTGGATCGAGCGTAGAGTGTGTGCGCTGATGGCTTACAGTCCGTCAACTTGTCTGCTCAGCATTTTGGAGATGGCGTTCAAAAAATTTCAAAGAGCAAAGCAGGCAAAGATCAGAGTTTTAGCACTACAATACTTTTTTTTTTGCGATGGAAAAGAGTGTTTAGCACTACAATACTATGGGTGTTGCATTTGAAGGGAACATAAGTTTCCCCTAGCAGCTCTTCGGGCAGTGATTACTGACTAGGGATGGCGTAGAGTGTTGCGTTTGAAGAAAATAAGACACATAAAAAAGATTAGTGCATTTGAATGCACAGGCTCCTGGTGCTGATACCGCCCCTGGTCAGATCATGTCCCCTTGTTGTCACCCGGGGAAACTAGTCCTCGGCCGCCGCCATAGTTCCATTTCGAGTTATTCGGGCTATGCCAGCCGGGTTTTACCGAGGCGGTCAAGTCCAAGTGGTTCGAGGCGCTCGACTCCCCCAACGATCGATGTTGGTGTTATACACTTGGCATCACAGTACCAAATTATCCAGGCAATTCATGCGGGGTTGGGGGGGGCCAACCTGGGCCAGACTCGAGGATCCGCAAGGTGGGGCTCCTTGTGGCCATCAAGTCCTTTGATGATCGGTGAACCACGGCGGGTCTAGATACGAAGGAATGGATGGAGAGATATGCTCTCGAGGATAGCATCATGACATTGTTCCGGAACGAGGAGATTTACTGTCGTCTTAGGGTCGTTTAAATTTGACATTGAGGGGTGACTCCAACATGGCATACTTCAAGGCTATTGCCAATGGCCGTAATCGTGGTCCTCAGTTGTGGTCCTTTGGGATGCACTCACAATGCTTTAGGACAAGGTGGAGATTCACTCTAACATTGATGGTTTTTACAAAAACCTTTTCAACAGTTGTAAGGGCATATTTATCCCTAAGTGTTTTGGTGATTGATGACAATACTCGTGCGGACTAATCGTGTGCCTTGAGTCCCTCAGATACTTCATCATTAGGCACAAGACGATTCAGTGCCCCTCGGAGACTGTTGAAGCCGGCGTTGTTCTACGTTTCTCTTTGGTGGAGTTGAGTCGTAGGAGAGCGGTACTATTAAGAGGGGGTCCGCGTCGGAAAGGTAGGGTGGAATCACACGTACACTTGTCCCTCCTTTCCTTGCACTCTGGAGCTACCCGTCGTTATCTTGGTTGTGTGAAAACTGGCGACTACTGCTGTACTTGCGGTAGTACCGCAGGTACAAGCGGTAGTACCGCGGCGTGTCACGGTAGTACCGCCCCTCCGGTGCGGTAGTACCGCGGCACCATGGCCTAGTGCCGCTCCGGTGCGGTAGTAGGGGCGGATGTAATTTTTTACATCCGCGCCCCTCACGGTAGTACCGCCCCTTTGGTGCGGTAGTACCGCGGCACCCTGGCCTAGTGCCGCTCCGGTGCGGTAGTAGGGGCGGATGTAATTTTTTACATCCGCGCTGCCCACGGTAGTACCGCTCGTCCAGCGCGGTAGTTCCGCGGGGGCCCACGGTAGTACCTCTCCCTTGGAGTCATAGTACTGTGGCCCTTCTGGCTAGTACCGCTGCGTCGCGGTAGTAGGCGCGGATGTAGTTTTTTACATCCGCACCGACCACGGTAGTACCGCGCCTCCCAGGCGGTAGTACCGCGTCGGGTTTTTGCACCACCCTAGTTTCTGCGGAAGTAGGCACGGATGTAATTTATTTCATCCGCACCCTTCCCAGGCCGTGACCTTCCTGCCTTGCGGTAGTACCGCAAGGGGGAGCGGTAGTACCGCGCAAGCGGTAGTACTGCTCCTTCGTCAGGGTTGTTCCGGCCTGTGCAGCTGCCACGGTAGTACCGTGGTCCTCCACGGTAGTACCGCGCGGCATCGCGGTAGTACCGCTTCCTTGGAGCGGTAGTACCGTGAGTCGCGGGCAGAACTAGTGGATAACGGTTGGATTCTTTCCACGACTATATAAGGGATGTCTTCTACCTCTAGTTGACTACCTCTTCCACCTCTAAGCTCCATTGTTTCTCCAAGCTCCATTTTCGCTCGATCTCTCTCCCTAGCCAATCAAACTTGTTGATTTGCTCGGGATTGGGTGACAAGGGCCCGATCTACACTTCCACCAAAGGATATTTGATTCCCCCCCACTTATCCCTTGCGGATCTTGTTACTCTTGGGTGTTGAGCACCCTAGACGGTTGAGGTCACCTCAAAGCCATACTCCATTGTGGTGAAGCTTCGTGGTGGTGTTGTTGTTGGGAGCCTCCGATTGTTGTGGAGATTGCCCCAACCTTGCTTGTAAAGGTTCGGTCGCCGCCTTCAAGGGCACCAATAGTGGAATCACGGCATCTCGCATCGTGTGAGGGCGTGAGGAGAATACGGTGGCCCTAGTGGCTTCTTGGGGAGCATTGTGCCTCCACACTGCTCTAACGGAGACGTACTTCCCCTTAAAAGGAAGGAACTCCGGTAACACATCCTGGTCTCCACCGTCTCCACTCTTGGTTATTTCGTGCCTTTACTTTCGCAAGCTTACTTATTGCTACATCTCTTGCTTGTTTGCGTGCTAGTTGTTATTGCATCATATAGGTTGCTCACTTAGTTGCATATCTAGACAACCTATTTGTTGCAAAGTTTAATTTGGTAAAGAAAAGCTTAAAAATTGTTAGTTGCCTATTCACCCCCCCCCCTCTAGTCAACCATATCGATCCTTTCAATTGGTATCAGAGCCTCGTCTCTTTATTAAGGACTTTGCCGTCCGAAGAGTATGGTTGACACCAACGATGGTGCAGAGGAACACTCCGGTGTGAATCCCATCTCATCTTCGGCCGAAGGGGGAACCTCGGTCTCTTGTGAGGAGTTCAATGTGGCTTTAGACACATTGAAAACCTCCATGACGGCCGAGGTTAAAAGCATGTTTAATGATTTCTTAGAGGGACTTAAACTATCTACCGCACCTATGAAAGTGGGTGATCCTACTAACAAGGTGACGGATGCTTTCTCCGACAAGGGGGAAGCTAACAATGAAAAGAGTCCTTCTACTAGTGGTAGAAATGGCACCGACATCTTTGCCCATGTGGAATCCCCGGTTTATGGAGGGCCAATCCCCTCCACTCATTTGAATCATGCCGGTCCACCTCCTAAGTATGAAAAACATGTAGATTTTGATAATTGGGTCTATCGCTTTAAGCGTCATTTGAAACATGTGAACACTAACCTTGGGAGAGTCATTGAAGAAGGTTTTTATCCTCATGACCCAAGCAACTTCATCCCTCGAGAAGCCGTGGACAATCAATTCAATGAGAGTGCTCTCTTCATCATCCAAGATGCAATCCTTCCCGAAGATCTCCCTCACCTTCGACCCCATGTCGTGGATAAAGAAGCATGGAAATGTGTCGAGGGTCTCTATCGTGGAAGTGCTAGCATTCAACGGTCCAACTATGAAGTGGTGCAAGATGAAGCCGATGAGTTTGCAATGAAAGAAGATGAAGAACCTCGTGAGCTCTTTCGAAGAGTGACCAAACTCGCGGTGGCACTTCGAGATCATGGAAGCAAGGACACGGATGACAATTGGATCAAGCGGAAGTTCCTCAAGGCCATGATGCCCTACAACAAAGCCATGTCCTCCGTCATTCGTCAACGACCGGACTTCCACACCATGACCTCAAGTGAAGTGTTGGATGAGTTCGTTGCAATGAGCATCTTGGACAAGACCGCCGACAATGCGGTGCTCCGTTCTCAAAGAGCTAAGAAGACTAACCTTGCCTTGAAGGCCAAGGTCATTGTCGAAGAAGAGGAAGAAGTGGAAGACGAGGAAAGCAACCCCGAAGACACCAAGTTTGACTACCATGAGCACATGGCCCTTGCTTCAAGACAATTTTGGAGCAAGAAGAGCTCAAGACCCAACTTCAACAAGAACAACTCAAGTGGCGTCAAGGGCAAGCAACGAGTTAGAACTTGCTTCAACTATGGAAATGTGAGCCATTTCGTTGCGGATTGTCCTAACGAGAAGCGGGAAGACAATGGTGGCAAGTTCATTCAGAAAGACAAAGCCAAAGTCCTTCCCCAACAAGAACAACTTCGCCAAGAAGACTCCCACTCGTGGGTTGGTGGTTCAAGAAGAATACCAAGAGGATGGCGATGATGATGAGAATGAAGAAGCAACGGCCATGGCATCCATTGCCATTGCTACTCCCCGGGTGTCTCTCTTCGAATCACCCAACGAAAACATCACCGCTAGATGCCTCATGGCTAAGGCTTCAAACAAGGTAACGCCCAACATCACAACCACCATCATTACTAATCCCTCCGTGGAGGATTGCATTGATGGACATGTTGAGTCTAATGAGGAAGTGAATGAATTTGAGTCTTTTATGAGTAAGCTCAAGGGAAAGTCCAAGAAGCACTTTGTTGCTCTCTTGGAACAACTTGGTGAGGCCAATGACATGATCGAGGCTCACGAAGAAACCATCTCCAAGATGGAAGGTCATAGTCGTGACTATGCCGATGAGATATCGGATCTCTCTAATGCTCTTGAGGAAGAGCGTGTGCATCGTTTGACTCTTGAGGAGTCACACAATGATGACCATGGTAAGTTAAAGAAAGATCTTGATCATGCTCTTGTCATGTCTCGTGTGCTAACCTCCGAGAAGGCTAAACTTGGGGTTGATCGTGCTAGACTCAAAGAGGAGTATGAGATACTTGACAAGGCCCACAAGGTCTTGAAGGGTACTCATGCTAGCCTCAAAGAGTCTCATGCTCAACTTCAAGTTAAGCTAATCAAGGAAAAGGCCACCTTTCCTCATATGGTATTAATTAATAATGCATGTGCTACTAACCCTTGTTGTGAGCATGTGCATCTTGTGGAGGAAAATGCCAAGTTGAAGGATCAACTTGAGAAGGGCCTTGTGACTTGCATTCAAGATGAGAAAAACCTCAACGATCTTTTGAGCAATCAAAAGGAAGTTGTGGGCAAAGAAGGAATTGGGTTTGCACCCAAGTCCAAGAGCAAGAAGAAGAACAACAACAAGGCCAATCGTCCTCCTCCCCTCAAACAAACGTTCGTGAAAGAGGGAGAGGGTGCTTCTAGGAAGAAGAAGGAGAAAGTGAAGGAAGTTGATGTCCAAAATGGCAAGAACATTTCCTCAAACAAAGCCGGCGACTTTAACCCTTCATATGTGTTGTGCCGTGCTAGTGATGGACATGTTTATGCTAAATTTGTTGGTTCTTGTTATGAGTACATTGAATGGTCTATTTGGGTTCCCAAGACCCTTGTTACTAACATCAAAGGACCCATTACTAAATGGGTACCTAAAACCAAGCATTGATCTCGTGTAGGTGTTCGCTTCCGGTGGGGGATCATGGTTGCTCGATAGTGGAACAAAAAATCATATGACCGGGAGCAAGGACTTGGTGGTGGACGTGCAAGAGATTCCATCTATGCCCACCAATGTCGAGTGGGGTGATGCATCGCACTCTAAGGTATTTGGTCTCGGCAAGGTTGTCATTTCTCATGATCTAACGGTCGAGAAAGTCATGCTTGTTGAGTCCCTTGCATTCAATTTACTTTCTGTTCGTCAACTTGCACTCATGGGCTTTGCCACATTCTTTGATATTGATACCGTGGCCCTCTTGTGGAGCAAGACTCTTAAAGTAGCCTTCGTTGGGCATGTCGAGAACGGTCTCTATGTGGTTAACTTTTCGGAGCAACCCACTAAGACCGCGACATGCCTAATGGCTAAAGTTGACGTGGGATGGCTTTGGCATCACCGTTTAGCCCACGTCAATATGAGATCTTTGCAAAGTCTTCTCAAGGGGGACCATGTTCGTGGACTAACAAATGTTAGTTTTGCCAAAGATCGTGCTTGCAGTGCTTGTATCGAAGGAAAGCTTCATGAAAGGCTCACCCTCCCTCAACCATCATCTACTCGAAGAGACCCTTGGAGCTCCTTCACATGGATCTCTTCGGGCCTCCATCTTTTGATAGTCTTGGAGGAAGAAAGTATTGCTTGGTGCTTGTGGATGATTATTCAAGATACACTTGGGTATACTTCTTCAAGAGGAAGAGTGGGACCCAACAAACCGTCATCAACTTTGCAAATGAATCTCAACGTCAACATGATGCAAAGATCTTGACAATAAGAAGCGACAACGGCACCGAGTTCAAGATCTACACCTTGGATGAGTTTCTTAGTGATGAGGGGATCAAGCATCAATATGCGGCACCTTATACCCCTCAACAAAATGGTGTTGCGGAGAGGAAGAACCGGACGTTGATGGATGCGGCAAGGACCATGATGGTGGAGTTCAAGTCTCCGTACAACTTTTGGGCCGAAGCCATCAACACCGCATGTCATGCATCCAATCGGCTCTATCTTCGCAAAGGCTTGAACAAGACTCCTTATGAGATCCTCACCGGCAACAAGCCCAACCTCAAGTACTTCCGGGTGTTCGGTTGTAAGTGTTTCATTCTCAAGAAAGGTGTTCGGTTGTCTAAATTTGAATCTAGAGCTCATGAGGGAATATTTGTTGGTTATGCTACAAACTCTCATGCTTACCGTGTCCTCAACAAGTCCACCGGACTCATTGAGGAGACGTGTAACGTGGAGTTTGACGAAAATAACGGCTCCCAAGTGGAGCAAAGTGGTACTTGTGATGTAGGTGATGAAATTCCTCCCCAAGCCATAAGAAGAATGGGTATTGGTCAAATCCTACCCATTGAGGAACCCCTTGTGGCCGAAGGAGAAGGACAATGCTCTACTCAAGTAGAGCCATCACCTCATCAAGACCCACACGCTTCCGAATAACAAAGTGAAGGCCCTCAACCTCGTGAACAAGACCAAGGGCAAGATCTACCTCAAGACGGTGATGAACCACTAAATGATGCCCAAGGTCAAGTTCTCCCCCTCGAGCGAGGTCAAGATCAAGAGCAACCTCAAGATCAAGGACAAGCTCAAGACGGCGCTCAAGATCATCAAGTCAACCCTCCTCCTTCCACACTCGAGGAGGAATTAGAGCGTCGTGCCGCGAAGATTGCTTCCAATCTCACCACCCAAGGCCATCTCATGGAAAATGTGGTTGGAAGCCTAAGAAAGGGGGTAAGCACTCGTAGACAATTGGCAAACTATTGTGAACATCACGCATTTGTCTATTGTGTCGAACCCCAAAAGGTCTATGAGGCGCTCGAAGACTCGGATTGGCTCAATGCCATGCATGAAGAACTCAACAACTTCGAGTGCAACAAGGTGTGGAGATTGGTGCCAAGACCATCCGGGAACCACAACGTCATTGGAACCAAGTGGATCTTCAAGAACAAGCAAGATGCTCATGGGAACATCATTCGCAACAAGGCAAGATTGGTAGCACAAGGCTACTCCCAAGTCGAGGGTATCGACTACGGTGAAACCTTTTCTCCCGTTGCTCGTCTTGAATCCATTCGTTTGTTGATTGCTTATGCTTCCCATCACAACTTTAAGTTACAACAAATGGATGTGAAAAGTGCTTTTCTTAATGGTCCTATTAATGAGTTGGTCTATGTCAAGCAACCCCCCGGGTTCGAGGATCCCTACTTTCTGGATCATGTGTATCAACTCGATAAGGCACTCTATGGCCTTAAACAAGCCCCACATGCGTGGTATGACCACCTTACCGAGCTGCTACAAGATCGTGGATTTGAAGTAGGGCTAATCGACCCCACTCTTTTTACTAAGAAGGTCAACGGGGAGTTGTTTGTATGCCAACTATATGTTGATGATATTATCTTTGGTTCCCCTAACAAAGCTTTCAATGAAGAATTTGCCTCTCTCATGACCTCCAAGTTTAAGATGTCTTCGATGGGAGAGTTGAAGTTCTTCCTTGGTTTCGATATCAAACAAAGAAGAGAAGGAACCTTCATCAATCAAGCCAAATACACTCAAGACATGCTTAAAAGATTCAAGCTAAGTGATGTCAAGACGGCTACAACACCAATGCCAACCAAGTGCCAACTTGATATCGATCCCAATGGTAAAGCAGTGGATCAAAAGGTATATCGCTCCATGATTGGCTCCTTGCTTTACCTTTGTGCATCTAGACCGGATATCATGTTGAGTGTGGGGATGTGTGCACGTTTTCAAGATGCACCAAAGGAAAGTCACTTTGTGGCGGTCAAGCGAATCTTTCGATATTTGGCTCATACCCCAAACTTTGGCTTATGGTACCCAAGAGGAGCAAACTTCAAGATTGAAGGTTTCACGGATTCCGATTGGGCGGGAGACAAAGTGGATAGGAAGTCCACTTCCGGAGGGTGCCAATTTCTTGGTTGCTCCTTGGTAAGTTGGTCTTCCAAGAAGCAAAGTTGTGTGTCTCTCTCGTCCACCAAAGCGGAGTATGTGGCGGCCGGTAGTTGTTGTGCTCAACTCCTATGGATGAGGCAAACTTTAAAGGAGTACGGTGTCATTTGTGACAAAGTGCCTCTTTGGTGTGATAATGAAAGTGCCATCAAGATTTCTCTCAACTCGGTGCAACACTTCAAGACGAAGCACATTGAGATTCGGTATCACTTCATCCGGGATCACATTAGGCGAGGGGAGATAGAGCTCAAGTATGTCAACACTCATGATAACCTTGCAGATATTTTCACGAAGCCCTTGGATGAAGCAAGATTTCGCGAGTTAAGGCATGAGCTAAATATCATTGATTTGAGCAATGTGACTTGAACCCGTGCACCCCCCACCACACTCAACTTGTTGTCTAGTTTAGGTGTAGGCATGGACATAGGGGGAGTGTTGTTCTCTCAATGAACTCTCCCTCCCCCCATTATGCATAAATAGATCACCTCTTTCACATTAGCCATTTTTGATGGTACTTGTGCTTCAAAGACGAGTTTTGGTCATGGGCCCAAGGATAATTCTTCGTGGTGCCATACCATCCAACTCAAACATAGGTGGCTTCGGCCACCGCCCTCTCTCCTCGAGAAGGTTTTGTCACTTAGGGATTTCCTGTTGTTCCCTTGGTATGTGTTTGTTTTGTGCAGTTTTGGGGTGTGTCTGTTTTTCGGTGCAAAGGCGTCTTTCTCCCTTGTTCGAAACCTTCGGTGGCGTGAGCTCACGGTACTACCGCGGTCGGCCACGGTACTACCGCGGCCAACCACGGTACTACCGTTGATGGGAGCACGGTACTACCGTCCCCAAGCGGCACTAATTTTTTACTGCCGCCTGGTTGAGCGGTACTACCGCCTCGGCGCGGTACTTCCGCCCGGGCGGTAATACCACGATGACCCGCGGTACTACCGCGCCGGTTCGAGCGCGTGGGGATAAGGTCGGGCAGGGGGAGTTCTAACTCCCCATACCCATTCGTCCTCTTCTCTCCATGTTGTCTCTTCCTCTCTCGTGCTCACGAACGGAGCCGGCATTCATCGCCGGATCTCCTCCACCGGATGCTCTCCCGTGATTCCGTCCGGTGGTATCGTTCCCCACCACGTGCTCTTGCTATGGACCAAGGTTTTTCCCCAAATCCTTCTCCTTTTTGATTGTGTTTGGGTCTTCTAGGTTTTGGGGGAGGCTTGTATGTTCTTGAGATTCCTAGACTAGATCTCTGCAAGAGTAGGATGAAGGAGTGTGGTATTGCATAGGATTTACACTTGTATTGTTGTCTTGCACTAGATCTGATCACCGTAGCACCGCCATGGCTTCGCGGTTCTTTTTCAGATTCAAATCCTGTTAGATCTGATGCGACGCGGTACTACCGCCCGTAGGGAGCGGTACTACCGCTCGCACGGTACTACCGCCCCTAGGGCGCGGTACTACCGCGCACCGTGCGGTACTAAAATTTTACTACTGCCCCAGACACGGTACTACCGTGACCCCTCACGGTACTACCGCGTCTGGAGCTGTACTAAGCTTTTAGTACCGCACACCATGGCAGATCTACCGTGGCTCACATCTATCGCAAGCCAACTTTCTCGTTTATCTTCTATGGGTTTCACGTGCTGTCTTATGGCCTTTGCATTGATTCTTTTCGCCTTTTGCTTTGGTGCTTTGCGTATGTGTCTCAGGTGGTGGCTCTCGCCGGGCCAATCCCGTTCGTGACACTGGCTCCAAGCGTCTGCGCAACCCAGGAGAAGTTCCCGAGGGGTCATCTGCGTCGAAGCGCAATGTCAAGACCACCTCTAGCAAGCACAAGGAGCCCGCCAGGGGTATGGATGAGATAGGCGCTCAAGAATATGTCCGTCTCAGGCAGCTTCACCCGTATGTGACCCCACGCTCCACTGTCAGAGGGTGTGAACTGTTCTGGAACAAGGCCCAAACCCAGATCTACTTGGATGTCATCAAGAACAAGCAGAATACCTATGTGGAGGTGAAGTGGATTGATATGCACCACATGAGGAAGGACAAGTATCGTGACTACTTTGGGGAGGCTCTGGACTTGGTGGAGCAGTTTGGAATTGAGCATGTGATCTCTTTCCACCTGGACTATGACCCTGAGATCATCTGTCAGTTCTTTGCCTTAGTGTTTTTTCACACCAATGATGAAAGGAGGATGACCTGGATGACCAATGGCCGCAAGCTGTCTGCTACCTGGAAGGAGTTCATGGATTTGCTTCATGTCGCTGATGATGGACTTGACACTCCGGTGGGCGTTCGCCCTCATGGCAATGCTGACTCTGCTGACAAGGACAAGCTCACCCCGTTCATGGTTGAGAAGACGCTCGCCACTGGCAAGACAATCTTGGTTCTCAACCCCTTTCTGGATATCATGTACCGCATCTTCCGCAACTCTTTGTTCCCATGCATCAGTGACAAAGACAAGGTTCATGCCTACATGGTGGACATGATGCTTATGTGCCAGGAGGCTCGCTCGTCTCAGACTCAGCCACTTTATGTCTCTCACATCATGTGGTGTGAGCTTCGGTTTGCTGTGTTCAACCGCAAGGTGCCTATTTATGGGCCCTACCTGTTTCTGCTGATTTCGAAGACTTGGGAGAAGATGTACCCTGAGGAGGAGTTCCTGGCTCCAGACTGGATTCGCCATGAGCCCATTTGTCTGAGGGTCAAACCCAACTGGGCAAACACCGCTACTCGTGCTGAGGCATCTGCTGCTAGGGCTGCTGCTGTTGATGAGGATGTTGCTGGCGCTGAGGATGTTGCTGGGGGCCGTTCTGCTAGGCCCTCTCAGAGTGACTCTAGGCCATCTTGGGCCAAGAAGTTGAAGGATAAGATGAAGTCTCTTTTCTGCATGCAAGCCAAGGGCCAGTACAGGGCTCACGTGGAGTCCAAGGAGAGTCGTCGCCGGCACAACAAGGTTTTGCAGCTCTATGGCGAGGATGTGTCTGGCGGGTCTGAGGAGCACATCACTCCTGAGACCGAGTGGATGGAGAAGCAAGGATACAAGTGGACTGATTCTGAGGAGGAGGTCGAGGAGTCCATTCCAGCTGTAGAGGAGTCTGACGAAGAGGCGTGGGACAACTTCTCTGCTTGAGCCACCTCTTGTGTGTTTAGGTGTCCTCTCTGCCTTTTTGGCGTCTCGATGCCAAAGGGGGAGAGAGTGTAGGGATTTGCGAGTGTGTGTGTCGTGTGTTTGCTGCTTTCAGTTGAACTCTCTGCTGCTTTTCTCGTTTGAACCTTGGTTATCTTACCTCGTATGGTGTAAGACATATGCACTCTACCTATCCTAGCTAGCTTGTGTTATATTGTGCTACTTTCATGCTATGCTATGCTTATTATCATGTCTTGGTCTCTAAAATATAGGGGGAGTGTTGATCCTAGTCTGTGTGCCATACAGTCCAAAGCATTCATCTAAAGTGCACACATCTAGGGGGAGCCCCGTCTATATTTTAGAGAAGTGGGGTTTGCCACTGCTCTAAAAATATCTTATCTATGTGCAAATCCCGTGTTGTCATCAATACACCAAAAAGGGGGAGATTGTAAGGGCATATTTATCCCTAAGTGTTTTGGTGATTGATGACAATACTCGTGCGGACTAATCGTGTGCCTTGAGTCCCTCAGATACTTCATCATTAGGCACAAGACGATTCGGTGCCCCTCAGAGACTGTTGAAGCCGGCGTTGTTCTACGTTTCTCTTTGGTGGACTTGAGTCGTAGGAGAGCCGTACTATTAAGAGGGGGTCTGCGTCGGAAAGGTAGGGTGGAAGCACACGTACACTTGTCCCTCCTTTCCTTGCACTCTGGAGCTACCCGTCGTTATCTTGGTTGTGTGAAAACTGGCGACTACTTCTGTACTTGCGGTAGTACCGCACGTATAAGCGGTAGTACCGCGGCGCGTCACGGTAGTACCGCCCCTCCGGTGCGGTAGTACCGCGGCACCCTGGCCTAGTGCCGCTCCGGTGCGGTAGTAGGGGCGGATGTAATTTTTTACATCCGCGCCCCTCACGGTAGTACCGCCCCTTTGGTGCGGTAGTACCGCGGCACCCTGGCCTAGTGCCGCTCCGGTGCGGTAGTAGGGGCGGATGTAATTTTTTACATCCGCGCCGCCCATGGTAGTACCGCTCGTCCAGCGTGGTAGTTCCGCGGGGGCCCACGGTAGTATCGCTCCCTTGGAGTCATAGTACCGTGGCCCTTCTGCCTAGTACCGCTGCATCGCGGTAGTAGGCGCGGATGTAATTTTTTACATCCGCGCCGACCACGGTAGTACCGCGCCTCCTAGGCGGTAGTACCGCGTCGGGTTTTTGCACCACCCTAGTTTCTGCGGAAGTAGGCACGGATGTAATTTATTTCATCCGCACCCTTCCCAGGCCGTGACCTTCCTGCCTTGCGGTAGTACCGCAAGGGGGAGCGGTAGTACCGCGCAAGCGGTAGTACTGCTCCTTCGTCAGGGTTGTTCCGGCCTGTGCAGCTGCCACGGTAGTACCGTGGTCCTCCACGGTAGTACCGCGCGGCGTCGCGGTAGTACCGCTTCCTTGGAGCGGTAGTACCGTGATTCGTGGGCAGAACTAGTGGATAACGGTTGGATTCTTTCCACGACTATATAAGGGATGTCTTCTACCTCTAGTTGACTACCTCTTCCACCTCTAAGCTCCATTGTTTCTCCAAGCTCCATTTTCGCTCGATCTCTCTCCCTAGCCAATCAAACTTGTTGATTTGCTCGGGATTGGGTGACAAGGGCCCGATCTACACTTCCACCAAAGGATATTTGATTCCCCCCCACTTATCCCTTGCGGATCTTGTTACTCTTGGGTGTTGAGCACCCTAGACGGTTGAGGTCACCTCAAAGCCATACTCCATTGTGGTGAAGCTTCGTGGTGGTGTTGTTGTTGGGAGCCTCCGATTGTTGTGGAGATTGCCCCAACCTTGCTTGTAAAGGTTCGGTCGCCGCCTTCAAGGGCACCAATAGTGGAATCACGGCATCTCGCATCGTGTGAGGGCGTGAGGAGAATACGGTGGCCCTAGTGGCTTCTTGGGGAGCATTGTGCCTCCACACCGCTCTAACGGAGACGTACTTCCCCTTAAAAGGAAGGAACTCCGGTAACACATCCTCGTCTCCACCGTCTCCACTCTTGGTTATTTCGTGCCTTTACTTTCGCAAGCTTACTTATTGCTACATCTCTTGCTTGTTTGCGTGCTAGTTGTTATTGCATCATATAGGTTGCTCACTTAGTTGCATATCTAGACAACCTATTTGTTGCAAAGTTTAATTTGGTAAAGAAAAGCTTAAAAATTGTTAGTTGCCTATTCACCCCCCCCCCTCTAGTCAACCATATCGATCCTTTCAACAGTCAACAATGGGATGGTGTGAGTCTCCGGGAGGATGTTTGGACCTTCGAGATGCGGGTCTCTTGGGGGGGCTGAGGCTCATGGAGCCCTTTCCAGAAGTTGAAGCGGCAATGAACTCGATGAAACCCGACTCTGCCATGTGCCCAGTTGGGCTTCCTGTCCGGGCTTTTTGTGAAATTCTAGAAGGTCATCAAAGGGGTGGTGATGGTTATATTCCAGGATTTCTATAAAGGGGTGCTCGACGCATCCCGCCTTAACTATGGAGTGGTTACGTTGATCTCCAAAGTAGTTTGGGCGATGGACATTCGCCAGTTCCGGCCGATCACGGCTTTTAACGTGATCTTCCGCATCCTAGACAAGGAGCACATCATTAGGGAGGCAGCTATAGTGGCTAGAATTATCCATCCAAACGTTTCGGGCTTCATTAAGGGTGATCTAATTCATGATGGACTACTGGAACTACATGAAATCATTCATGAGGTTAAGACTAAACATCAAAAGGCGGTCTTTTTCAAGATTGATTTCAATAAGGCTTATGATACGCTTAGTTGGGATTTCCGAAGAGATTCCCTTCAGTGCAAAGGGTTAGATGATAGATGGGTTATACGCATTATGCAACATGTCAGTACTGGGCACACTGCCATTAACATTAATAGGGAGACGGATCGTTTTTTAAGCCCTCAAGGGGGGTTGAGGAAAGATGACCCACTCCCTCCATTCTTGTTTAATATTGTTATCGATGACCTAGCAGCCATTATGGATAAAGCGAGATGTGCTGGCCATTTGTGTGGGATACTTGAATAAGAGTTTTTCAATGAAGGACCTCGGTGAAGCTGCTTATATATTGGGCATCAAGATCTACAAAGATAGATCAAGACGCTTAATTGGACTTTCACAAAGCACATACCTTGATAAAGGTTTGAAGAAGTTCAAAATGGATCAAGCAAAGAAAGGGTTCTTGCTTGTGTTACAAAGTGTGATGATGAGTCAGACTCAATGCCCGACCACTTCAAAAGATAGAGAGAAAATGAAAGGTGTTCCCTGTGCTTCAGCCATAGGCTCTATCATGTATGCAATGCTGTGTACCAGACCTAATGTGTGCCTTGCTATTAGATTAGCAGGGAGGTACCAAAGTAATGTTGGGGAACGTAGTAATTTCAAAAAATTTCCTACGCACACGCAAGATCATGGTGATGAAATAGCAACAAGAGGGGAGAGTGTTCGTCCACGTACCCTCGTAGACCGTAAGCGGAAGCGTTAGCACAACGCGGTTGATGTAGTCGTACGTCTTCACGATCCGACCTATCCTAGCACCGAACGTACGGAGCCTCCGAGTTCAGCACACGTTCAGCTCGATGACAATCTCCGGCCCTCCGATCCAGCAAAGGTTCCGGAGATGAGTTCCGTCAGCACGACGGCGTGGTGACGATGATGATGTTCTACCGGCGCAGGGCTTCGCCTAAGCTCCGCGACAATATGACCGAGGTGGAATATGGTGGAAGGGGGCACCGCACACGGCTAAGGAACAATCCGTAGATCAACTTGTGTGTCTATGGGGTGCCCCCCGCCCCCGTATATAAAGGAGCCAAGGGGGAGGAGGCCGCCGGCCTAGGGGGCGCGCCAAGGGGGGAGTCCTACTCCCACCGGGAGTAGGACTCCCCTTTTCCAAGTAGGAGTAGGAGAGAAAGGGGAAAGAGGAGGAAGAGGGGAAGGAAAGGGGGGACGCCGCCCCCCTTCCCTTGTCCTATTCGGACTAGGAGGGGGAGGGGCACGCAGCCCCCTCCTGGCTCCTTCCTCTTCTCCCTCTTGGCCCATGTAGGCCCATTAACCCCCGGGGGGTTCCGGTAACCTCCCGGTACTCCGGTAAAATGCCGATTTCACCCGGAACCATTCCGATGTCCAAACATAGGCTTCCAATATATCAATCTTTATGTCTCGACCATTCCGAGACTCCTCGTCATGTCCGTGATCACATCCGGGACTCCGAACAAACTTCGGTACATCAAAACTTATAAACTCATAATAAAACTGTCATCGAAACGTTAAGCGTGCGGACCCTATGGGTTCGAGAACTATGTAGACATGACCTAAAACCATTCTCGGTCAATAACCAATAGCGGGACCTGGATGCCCATATTGGTTCCTACATATTCTATGAAGATCTTTATCGGTCAAACCGCATAACAACATACGTTGTTCCCTTTGTCATCGATATGTTACTTGCCCGAGATTCGATCGTTAGTATCCAATACTTAGTTCAATATCGTTACCGGCAAGTCTCTTTACTCGTTCTGTAATACGTCATCTCACAACTAACTCATTAGTTATAATGCTTGCAAGGCCTAAGTGATGAGTATTACCGAGAGGGCCCAGAGATACCTCTCCGACAATCGGAGTGACAAAACCTAATCTCGAAATACGCCAACTCAACATGTACCTTCGGAGACACCTGTAGTACTCCTTTATAATCACCCAGGTACGTTCTGACGTTTGGTAGTACCCAAAGTGTTCCTCCGGTAAACGGGAGTTGCATAATTCTCATATTTACAGAAACATGTATAAGTCATGAAGAAAGCAATAGCAGAATACTAAACGATCATGTGCTGAGCTAACGGGATGGGTCATGTCAATCACATCATTCTCCTAATGATGTAAACCCATTAATCAAATGACAACACATCTCTATGGTTAGGAAACAGAACCATCTTTGATTAATGAGCTAGTCAAGTAGAGGCATACTAGTGACTATAGTTTTGTCTATGTATTCACACATGTATCATGTTTCCGGTTAATACAATTCTAGCATGAATAATAAACATTTATCATGATATAAGGAAATAAATAATAACTTTATTATTGCCTCTAGGGCATATTTCCTTCAGTCTCCCACTTGCACTAGAGTCAATAATCTAGATTTCATAGTAATGATTCTAACACCCATGGATTCTTGGTGCTGATCATGTTTTGCTCTTGAGAGAGGCTTAGTCAACGGGTCTGCAACATTCAGATCTGTATGTATCTTGCAAAACCTATGTCTCCCACTTGGACTTGGTCCCAAATGGAATTGAAGCGTCTCTTGATGTGCTTGGTCCTCTTGTGAAATCTGGATTCCTTTGCCAAGGCAATTGCACCAGTATTGTCACAGAAGATCTTCATTGGTCCCGATGCACTAGGTATGACACCTAGATCGGAAATGAACTCCTTCATTCAGACTCCTTCATTTGCTGCTTCAGAAGCAGCTATGTACTCCGCTTCACATGTAGATCCCGCCACGACGCTTTGTTTAGAACTGCACCAACTTGCAGCTCCACCGTTTAATATAAACACGTATCCGGTTTGCAATTTAGAATCGTCGGATCAGTGTCAAAGCTTGCATCGACGTAACCTCTTACGACTAGCTCTTTGTCACCTCCATATACGAGAAACATATCCTTAGTCCTTTTCAGGTATTTCAGGATGTTCTTGACCGCTGTCCAGTGATCCACTCCTGGATTACTTTGGTACCTTCCTGCTAAGCTTATTGCTAAGCATACGTTAGGTCTGGTACACAGCATTGCATACATGATAGAGCCTATTGATGAAGCATAGGGAACATCTTTCATTTTCTCTCCATCTTCTGCTGTGGTCGGGCATTGAGTTTGACTCAACTTCACACCTTGTAGCACAGGCAAGAACCCTTTCTTTGCCTGATCCATTTTGAACTTTTTCAAAATTTTGTCAAGGTATGTGCTTTGTGAAAGTCCTATTAAGCGTCTCGATCTATCTCTATAGATCTTGATGCCCAATATATAAGCAGCTTCACCAAGGTCTTTCATTGAAAAACTTTTATTCAAGTATCCCTTTATGCTATCCAGACATTCTATATCATTTCCAATTAACAATATGTCATCTACATATAAAACTAGAAATGCTACAGAGCTCCCACTCACTTTCTTGTAAATACAGGCTTCTCCAAAAGTCTGTATAAAACCATATGTTTTGATCACACTATCAAAGCATTTATTCCAACTCCGAGATGCTTGCACCAGTCCAGAAATGGAACGTTGGAGCTTGCACACTTTGTTAGCACCTTTTGGATCAACAAAACCTTCCGGCTGCATCATATACAACTCTTCTTCTAGAAATCCATTCAAGAATGCAGTCTTGACATCCATTTGCCAGATTTCATAATCATGAAATGCAGCAATGGCTAACATGATTCGGACAGACTTAAGCATCGCTACGGGTGAGAAAGTCTCATCGTAGTCAACCCCTTGAACTTGTCGAAAACCTTTTGCAACAAGTCGAGCTTTATAGACAGTTACATTACCATCAGCGTCAGTTTTCTTCTTAAAAATCCATTTATTCTCAATGGCTTGCCGATCATCGGGCAAGTCAACCAAAGTCCATACTTTGTTTTCATACATGGATCCCATCTCAGATTTCATGGCCTCAAGCCATTTTGCGGAATCTGGGCTCATCATCGCTTCCTCATAGTTCGTAGGTTCATCATGGTCAAGTAACATGACTTCCAGAATAGGATTACCGTACCACTCTGGTGCGGATCTTACTCTGGTAGACCTATGAGGTTCTGTAGAAACTTGATCTGAAGTTTCATGATCAACATCATTAGCTTCCTCATTAATTGGTGTAGTTGTCACAGGAACCGGTTCTTGTGATGAACTACTTTCCAATAAGGGAGTAGATACTGTTATCTCATCAAGTTCTACTTTCCTCCCACTCACTTCTTTCGAGAGAAACTCCTTCTCTAGAAAGGACCCGAATTTAGCAACGAAAATCTTGCCCTCAGATCTATGATAGAAGGTGTACCCAATAGTATCCTTTGGGTATCCTATGAAGACACATTTCTCCGATTTGGGTTCGAGCTTATCTGGTTGAAGTTTCTTCACATAAGCATCGCAGCCTCAAACTTTAAGAAACGACAACTTTGGTTTCTTGCCAAACCATAGTTCATAAGGCGTCGTCTCAACGGATTTTGATGGTGCCCTATTTAATGTGAATGCGGCCGTCTCTAAAGCATAACCCCAAAACGATAGCGGTAGATCAGTAAGAGACATCATAGATCGCACCATATCAATTAAAGTACGACTGCGACGTTCGGACACACCATTTCGTTATGGTGTTCCAGGTGGCGTGAGTTGCGAGACTATCCCGCATTGTTTCAAGTGTAGACCAAACTCGTAACTCAAATATTCTCCTCCACGATCAGATCGTAGAAACTTTATTTTCTTGTTACGATGATTTTCTACTTCATTCTGAAATTCTTTGAACTTTTCAAATGTTTCAGACTTGTGTTTCATTAAGTAGATATACCCATATCTGCTCAAATCATCTGTGAAGGTGAGAAAATAACGATATCCGCCACGAGCCTCAACATTCATTGGACCACACACATCTGTATGTATGATTTCCAACAAATCTGTTGCTCTCTCCATAGTACCGAAGAACGGCGTTTTAGTCATCTTGCCCATAAGGCACGGCTCGCAGGTACCAAGTGATTCATAATCAAGTGATTCCAAAAGCCCATCAGTATGGAGTTTCTTCATGCACTTTACACCGATATGACCTAAACGGCAGTGCCACAAATAAGTTGCACTATCATTATCAACTCTGCATCTTTTGGTTTCAACACTATGAATATGTGTATCACTACTATCGAGATTCAATAAAAATAGACCACTCTTCAAGGGTGCATGACCATAAAAGATATTACTCATATAAATAGAACAACCATTATTCTCTGATTTAAATGAATAACCGTCTCGCATCAAACAAGATCCAGATATAATGTTCATGCTCAGCGCTGGCACCAAATAACAATTATTTAGGTCTAATACTAATCCCGATGGTAGATGTAGAGGTAGCGTGCCGACCGCGATCACATCGACTTTGGAACCATTTCCCACGCGCATCGTCACCTCGTCCTTAGCTAATCTTCGCTTAATCCGTAGTCCCTATTTTGAGTTGCAAATATTAGCAACAGAACCAGTATCAAATACCCAGGTGCTACTGCGAGCATTAGTAAGGTACACATCAATAACATGTATATCACATATACCTTTGTTCACTTTGCCATCCTTCTTATCCGCCAAATACTTGGGGCAGTTCCGCTTCCAGTGTCCAGTCTGCTTGCAGTAGAAGCACTCAGTTTCAGGTTTAGGTCCAGACTTGGGTTTCTTCTCTTGAGCAGCAACTTGCTTGCTGTTCTTTTTGAAGTTCCCCTTCTTCTTCCCTTTGCCCTTTTTCTTGAAACTAGTGGTCTTGTTAACCATCAACACTTGATGCTCCTTCTTGATTTCTACCTCCACGGCTTTCAGCATCACGAAGAGCTCGGGAATAGTCTTGTTCATCCCTTGCATATTATAGTTCATCACGAAGCTCTTGTAGCTTGGTGGCAGTGATTGGAGAATTCTGTCAATGACACTATCATCAGGAAGATTAACTCCCAGTTGAATCAAGTGATTATTATACCCAGACATTTTGAGTATGTGTTCACTGACAGAACTATTCTCCTCCATCTTGCAGCTATAGAACTTATTGGAGACTTCATATCTCTCAATCCGGGCATTTGCTTGAAATATTAACTTCAACTCCTGGAACATCTCATATGCTCCATGACGTTCAAAACGTCGTTGAAGGCCCGGTTCTAAGCCGTAAAGCATGGCACACTGAACTATAGAGTA
This sequence comes from Triticum timopheevii, assembly GCA_963921465.1. Lineage (NCBI taxonomy): Eukaryota > Viridiplantae > Streptophyta > Magnoliopsida > Poales > Poaceae > Triticum > Triticum timopheevii. The sequence goes on along the minus strand of OY997266.1, from coordinate 60,040,468 downwards.
GTCATCAGCTTTGCTCTGCCAGACGTTCTTAACGTCGTCAGTTGCATCAGCAGCAGGCCTGGCACCCAGCGGTGCTTCCAGGACGTAACTTTTCTATGCAGCAATGAGGATAATCCTTAGGTTGCGGACCCAGTCCGTGTAATTGCTACCATCATCTTTCAACTTTGCTTTCTCAAGGAACGCATTAAAATTCAACGGAACAACAGCACGAGCCATCTATCTACAAACAAACATAGGCAAGCAAGATACTATCAGGTACTAAGTTCATGATAAATTTAAGTTCAATTAATCATATTACTTAAGAACTCCCACTTAGACAGACATCTCTCTAGTCATCTAAGTGATCACGTGATCCAAATCAACCAAACCATGTCCGATCATAACGTGAGATGGAGTAGTTTCAATGGTGAACATAGCTATGTTGATGATATCTACTATATGATTCACGCTCGACCTTTCGGTCTCCGTGTTCCGAGGCCATATCTGTATATGCTAGGCTCGTCAAGTATAACCTGAGTATTCCGCATGTGCAACTGTTTTGCACCCGTTGTATTTGAACGTAGAGCCTATCACACCCGATCATCATGTGGTGTCTCAGCACGAAGAACTTTCACAACGGTGCATACTCAGGGAGAACACTTCTTGATAATTAGTGAGGGATCATCTTAAAATGCTACCGTCAATCAAAGCAAGATAAGATGCATAAAGGATAAACATCACATGCAATCAATATAAGTGATATGATATGGCCATCGTCATCTTGTGCTTGTGATCTCCATCTTCGAAGCACCGTCATGATCACCATCGTCACCGGCGCGACACCTTGATCTCCCTCGTAGCATCGTTGTCGTTACGCCATCTATTTCTTCTACGACTATCGCTACCGCTTAGAGATAAAGTAAAGCAATTACAGGGCGTTTGCATTTCATACAATAAAGCGACAACCATATGGCTCCTGCCAGTTGCCGATAACTTCGGTTACAAAACATGATCATCTCATACAATAAAATATAGCATCACGTCTTGACCATATCACATCACAACATGCCCTGCAAAAACAAGTTAGACGTCCTCTACTTTGTTGTTGCAAATTTTACGTGGCTGCTACGGGCTTAGCAAGAACCGTTCTTACCTACGCATCAAAAACAACAACGATAGTTCGTCAAGTTGGTGTTGTTTTAACCTTCGCAAGGATCGGGCGTAGCCACACTTGATTCAGCTAAAGTGAGAGAGACAGAAACCCGCCAGTCACCTTTAAGCACGAGTGCTCGTAACGGTGAAACCAGTCTCGTGTAAGCGTACGCGTAATGTCGGTCCGGGCCGCTTCATCTCACAATACCGCCGAACCAAAGTATGACATGCTGGTAAGAAGTATGACATGTATCTCCCACAACTCACTTGTGTTCTACTCGTGCATATAACATCAACGCATAAAACCTAGGCTCTGATACCACTGTTGGGGAACGTAGTAATTTCAAAAAAATTTCTACGCACACGCAAGATCATGGTGATGAAATAGCAACGAGAGGGGAGAGTGTTCGTCCACGTACCCTCGTAGACCATAAGCGGAAGCGTTAGCACAATGCGGTTGATGTAGTCGTACGTCTTCACGATCCGACCGATCCTAGCACCGAACGTACGGAGCCTCCGAGTTCAGCACACATTCAGCTCGATGACAATCTCCGGCCCTCCGATCTAGCAAAGGCTCCGGAGATGAGTTCCGTCAGCACGACGGCGTGGTGACGATGATGATGTTCTACCGGCGCAGGGCTTCGCCTAAGCTCCGCGACGATATGACCGAGGTGGAATATGGTGGAAGGGGGCACCGCACACGGCTAAGGAACGATCCGTAGATCAACTTGTGTGTCTATGGGGTGCCCCCCGCCCCCGTATATAAAGGAGCCAAGGGGGAGGAGGCCGCCGGCCTAGGGGGCGCGCCAAGGGGGGAGTCCTACTCCCACCGGGAGTAGGACTCCCCTTTTCCAAGTAGGAGTAGGAGAGAAAGGGGAAAGAGGAGGAAGAGGGGAAGGAAAGGGGGGGCGCCGCCCCCCTTCCCTTGTCCTATTCGGACTAGGAGGGGGAGGGGCGCGCGGCCCCCTCCTGGCTCCTTCCTCTTCTCCCTCTTGGCCCATGTAGGCCCATTAACCCCCGGGGGGTTCCGGTAACCTCCCGGTACTCCGGTAAAATGCCGATTTCACCCGGAACCATTCCGATGTCCAAACATAGGCTTCCAATATATCAATCTTTATGTCTCGACCATTCCGAGACTCCTCGTCATGTCCGTGATCACATCCGGGACACCGAACAAACTTCGGTACATCAAAACTTATAAACTCATAATAAAACTGTCATCGAAACGTTAAGCGTGCGGACCCTACGGGTTCGAGAACTATGTAGACATGACCTAAAACCATTCTCGGGCAATAACCAATAGCGGGACCTGGATGCCCATATTGGTTCCTACATATTCTACGAAGATCTTTATCGGTCAAACCGCATAACAACGTACGTTGTTCCCTTTGTCATCGATATGTTACTTGCCCGAGATTCGATCGTCGGTATCCAATACTTAGTTCAATCTCGTTACCGGCAAGTCTCTTTACTCGTTCTATAATACGTCATCTCACAACTAACTCATTAGTTATAATGCTTGCAAGGCTTAAGTGATGAGTATTACCGAGAGGGCCCAGAGATACCTCTCCGACAATCGGAGTGACAAAACCTAATCTCGAAATACGCCAACTCAATATGTACCTTCGGAGACACCTGTAGTACTCATTTATAATCACCCAGTTACGTTGTGACGTTTGGTAGTACCCAAAGTGTTCCTCCGGTAAACGGGAGTTGCATAATTCTCATAGTTACAGAAACATGTATAAGTCATGAAGAAAGCAATAGCAGAATACTAAACGATCATGTGCTAAGCTAACGGGATGGGTCATGTCAATCACATCATTCTCCTAATGATGTAACCCCATTAATCAAATGACAACACATGTCTATGGTTAGGAAACATAACCATCTTTGATTAATGAGCTAGTCAAGTAGAGGCATACTAGTGACTATAGTTTTGTCTATGTATTTACACATGTATCATGTTTCCGGTTAATACAATTCTAGCATGAATAATAAACATTTATCATGATATAAGGAAATAAATAATAACTTTATTATTGCCTCTAGGGCATATTTCCTTCAAGTAATCCAGGAGTGGATCACTGGACAACAGTCAAGCATATCCTGAACTACCTGAAAAGGACTAAGGATATGTTTCTCATTTATGGAGGTGACAAAGAGCTCGCCGTAAATGGTTACATCGATGCAAGATTTGACACTGATCCGGATGACTCTAAGTCACAAACCGGATACATGTTTATATTGAACGGTGGAGCTATCAGTTGGTGCAGTTCTAAACAAATCGTCGTGGCGGGATCTACGTGTGAAGCGGAGTACATAGCTGCTTCGAAAGTAGCGGATGAAGGAGTCTGGATGAAGGAGTTCATATCCGATCTAGGTGTCGTACCTACTGCATCAGGTCCAATGAAGATCTTTTGTGATAATACTGGTGCAATTGCCTTGGCAAAGGAATCTAGATTTCACAAGAGAACCAAGCACATCAAGAGACGCTTCAATTCCATCTGCGATCAAGTCAAGGAGGGAGACATAGAGATTTGCAAGATTCATATGGATCTGAATGTTGCAGACCCGTTGACTAAGCCTCTCTCACGAGCAAAACATGATCAGCACCAAGTCTCCATGGGGGTTAGAATCATTACTATGTAATCTAGATTATAGACTCTAGTGCAAGTGGGAGACTGAAGGAAATATGCCCTGGAGGCTATAATAAAGTTGTTATTTATATTTCCTTATATCATGATAAATGTTTATTATTCATGCTAGAATTGTATTAACCGGAAACTTAGTACGTGTGGATAAATAGACAAACAAAGTGTCACTAGTATGCCTCTACTTAACTAGCTCGTTGAATCAAAGATGGTTAAGTTTCCTAGCCATAGACATGAGTTGTCATTTGATTAACGGGATCGCATCATTAGAGAATGATGTGATTGACTTGACCCATTCCGTTAGCTTAGCACTTGATCATTTAGTTTGTTGCTATTGCTTTCTTCATGACTTATACATGTTCCTATGACTATGAGATTATGCAACTCCTGAATACCGGAGGAACACTTTGTGTGATACCAAATGTCATAACGTAACTGGGTGATTATAAAGGTGCTCTACAGGTGTCTCTGATGGTACTTGTTGAGTTGGCATAGATCAAGATTAGGATTTATCACTCCGATTGTCGGAGAGGTATCTCTGGGCCCTCTCCGTAATGCACATCACTATAAGCTTTGCAAGCAATGTGACTAATGAGTTAGTTGCGGGATGATACATTACAGAACGAGTAAAGAGACTTGCCGGTAATGAGACTGAACTAGGTATTGAGCTACCGACGATCGAATCTCGGGCAAGTAACATACCGATGACAAAGGGAACAACGTATGTTGTTATGCGGTTTGACCAATAAAGATCTTCGTAGAATATGTAGGAGCCAATATGAGCATCCAGGTTCCGCTATTGGTTATTGACCAGAGACGTGTCTCGGTCATGTCTACATAGTTCTCGAACCCGTAGGGTCCGCACGCTTAACGTTCGGTGATGATCGGTATTCTGAGTTTTATGTGTTTTGATATACCGAAGGTTGTTCGGAGTCCCGGATGAGATCACGGACATGACGAGGAGTCTCGAAATGGTCAAGACATAAAGATTGATATATTGGAAGGTTATATTCGGGCACCGGAAGGGTTCCAGGGGTCACCAGATAAATATCTGAGTACCGGGAGGTTACCGGAACCCCCCAGGGAGTATATGGGCCTTAATGGGCTTTAGGGGAGAGAGAGAGGGGCTGGTTAGGGCTGGGCCGCGTGCCCCCCAAGCCCAGTCCAAATTGGACTAGGGGGAGGGGCGGCGCCCCCTCCTTCCTTCTCTTCCTCTCCTTCCCTTCCCCCTTCTCCTACTCCTACTAGGAAAGGGGAGTCCTACTCCAGGTAGGAGTAGGACTCCCTCTTGGCGCGCCCTCCTCCTAGGCTGGCCTCCTCCCCCCTTGCTCCTTTATATACGGGGGCAGGGGGGCACCCCAAGAGACACAAGTTGATCATTGATCTTTAGCCGTGTGCGGTGCCCCCCTCCACCATAATCCACCTCGGTCATATCGTTGCGGTGCTTAGGAGAAGCCTTGCGTCGGTAGCTTCATGAACACCGTCATCACGCCGTCGTGCTGACAGAACTCTCCCTCGAAGCTCTACTGGATCGTGAGTTCGTGGGACTTCACCGAGCTGAACGTGTGCAGATCGCGGAAGTGTCGTACGTTCGGTACTAGGATCGGTCGATCGTGAAGACGTACGACTACATCAACCGCGTTGTCATAACGCTTCCGCTTACGGTCTACGAGGGTACATGGACGACACTCTCCCCTGTCGTTGCTATGCATCACCATGATCTTGCGTGTGCGTAGGAATTTTTTTGAAATTACTACGTTCCCCAAAAGGGAGGGGGGGAGGAGGACGAGACGAGGACGAGGAGGCAGTGTTCGGGGATAACCCTAAAACGAGCGGCTGGGGTGGGCCGGGAGAGGGGAGTAAACCCCTCGGCCCAGACTGGGCCGGCCCAACACCCGCAGGCCTAGAGGAGGAGGGGAGATCCCCCGGCGCGGGTGGCCCACGAGCCCACGTCGGCCCATCCCACCACACGGAGAGCCGTGGGGGGAGGGAAGGGTTTCCCTGGTCTCCCTGGTCGCCAGAGGCGACGGCGCCGCCGCCGCCGGAGACGGGCTCGACGTAGCACCAGAAGGGCGGAAAGCACGGAACTTCGGGCTGCCACGAGACCCACCGGACGGAGCCGAGGTTGGAAGAGCCATGGCCAGCGGTGGAGGCAGTCGTACCCCGAGATTGCGCTGCCAGGATGGAGATCGCCGCCGGCCCGATTTCTGCACGTCCGGCCACCCCCCAGGACAAGGCCCGGGCCCCACGACCCCGACGACCAGCACCGCGGCCGGCGACGAGGTGAGGTGGGGAAGGTGGTGCAGCGGGGCGGAGAGAGCCGCGCTGCAAGGGACGAGGGAGGGGAAGGGGGAGGAATTGGTCGGGGACGCAGCTGAGATGGAGCCGGCAACAGCCTCAGCAAGGCGGTCGCCAAAGCACCGAGGAGGACGGGGGACGCCAGCCGCGGCCGCCGCCGCGTCGGCTAGGTCCTCTTCCGCCGCCACATCGGCCCAGCGCAGACCGCCCATGCGAGCCGGGGCTAGGCGAGGAGCGGGAGAAGGCGGAGGCGGGGGAAGCAGGGGGAGCCGCACCGGGGAGGCCGGGAGGGAGGAGGGGGCAGGGCGGGGACCGCCGGCGGGAACGGCGGCGTTGAAGGCGCCGCGGTCGCCCGAGAGCTGCCGCGCGAGGTCACCCATCGCTCTCATTTCGCCCTACTGCCGAAAAGCTTAACTAGTTTCTTCCATGCATCTATAGACAAGTTTGAATGTATATATTATGTACTATAATGCATGTACACTCTACATCACATGAAACATCTAAGCAATCCGTGAGATGATCACAATTAATACTCTATAAATTCATGTGGTCGCTCACCACCGTCAGCATCCCACTGCACATGTTCATCCGCTGCCGCGGATGCCTGAGGGTTTTTTTCCCAAGGAAGTTGTGTTACGAAATATGAGGAGATAAATGTAGAAGAGAAAAGCAAATGCGACTTGTCCCAGTTTACATATTTTTTTAAATAGCTGACTATACGTAGCTATTGTGGAGTTATATTGATTTTAGCAGGTCCATGTAAACAACATCCTATTCCGTTTAGCTCTTGTTTAGCGCCAATCTAGCCGATTTAGAGGCTGAAGCTATTTGCCATAGCATGCTATTTTGCACTTTTAGTTGTTGTCGTCATGAACTTCTGGATTATAAAACCGACACCCTTAAACTATTACCTTGTGCTTATATTGGAAGTAAACTAGGATCCCTGCCAAAGGAATAGGACACTGACTAAATTTTTATTTGAAGTTATCCTAAATATTGGTGTAAATGCAGTTGCAGTTTAACCTAAGAACAAACAAACAAGAATAAGACTCTGTCCGAGACTATCATGATGCAACATCAAATCAGGAGTCTTCTTAAACTTCGTCCAACCATCTAAATTCAGGGTCGATAGAGATGTTAGGAATCAGCGTTCAAGCACTCGAGGATGGCGATGGGGAAGCATGGTTAGCGGCATCGCCGGAAGCACTCGAGGATAATGGTGCGGAGGTGGGGTCGGAAGCATCGCTTGAAACACTCAGGGTCAAGGCTGATGGTACTGATGTGAGGTCAATAGTATCATTGGCCTCTTCCACTTTCCTTCCTTGCAGAGCTTCCACTGCTTCACCCAGCATCCCTGTCACCTTCCCTCCTAATTCTGGCTCAAGTTGTCCAGCCAGCTGGTTCAATTTCTTGCCTTGAATCTGCAAGGTAAACAAAATATACAACCAAACTAAAAATCACCCTTCATTGACATAAATGGCCAATTTATAAACATGCAGGACAAGTAAAACTTGTAACTGTGAAATTAGCACGTCCTAATATAATTCGATTGTCCTTACGAGATGTTGTTTCTCCGGGTCAGAAGAATCTACAGCAGTGGTAGTGGTGTTCTTGCTTGGAATAGACGGAGCACAGACAGTGCTATCAGTTTGTGCGAAGCCCGGGGGAACCATCACAGAGTTGGCATCCACATTCGTGAAGGCTTGGTTGGCATTTGGGTACACCATCTGCATAGTAAAAGCACGAAAGTCTGGTGAATTGACTACTTGTGACATAATCTGAACATGGGCACGGCTCGATACACTTTGCAAAACCAGCTGATGCATCAATAATTTAAAAAGTTAAGTCAAAAAATAGTCATCTCTCATGCCATAATACCTGTTGGTGTACATTGTTTTCTCGATGCACACCTCGCCAAGCATGCTGCAGTGGCCTCGGCATGTTGTATGTATACCGAAAAAGGCTTTCGCCCCGCTTTATAAATAAAGCAAACCGCCACAGAGCATATCATGCCGCTAGGAACCGAAGGAGTGAAGTGTTGTTGTGGGAGTTGCTGATACCCCAAGCCTGGAACCTGTGGTGGGAACATGCCAGGCACTCCTGGACCGAAGTAGAACTGATGGGGAGCAAAATTATGTGGTACTGCAGGTGCTAGCACTCCTGCGTTCTGAATACGAGCAAAGTGTGCCTAGAAACAATGTCAGTAGCATTAAGCTTGTTCTCTGTCCCTTGTATATATTCTTCAAACAGTGGCAGATCTAATGTTCAAATATTCAGTGACACACAGGTGACAAGAGAGAACTTGTTTTACTTAACTTTATTTGGACGGTAAAGAAATAACCATTTTGTTAACACATCCACATTGATTCTCAGTCCATGTTATTCTTAGGATGGGACAATATACAACTTATTTATAAATGAACAGGTTTTCTTTTAGTTAGTCAGCTATGTGTAATAATGAAACAAATAATACGTAAATAATTGGACATGTAGTAGACATCAAAACAATGTCAGAACTCAAACAACACTTATCAGCATATAAGATTAATTAAAAGAAGTCACTACTTATCACTTATCAGCAGAAGGCACCTAATGTACAAAATGATCAGTTGGGAAATAGCAATTTAGACTTACCACTAGCATTGCTCGTCTTTCCTCTTTGCGTTGAGCAACACCAACATACAATGGCTTTTTGCCGACTATCTTCCTGTTCATCCCGTCAATCTACCACATGGATTAAAGATGATTTAATAATCGAAACTAGTCAACTGGATGCATTGGGCACGTTTGCATTCAACTAAACCAGGTTACTTACGGCCTTGTGGACAGCTTCAATAGTTGTAAAGACACAAAGCCATAACCCTTGTTCCTTCCTTGTGAATCAACCATAACCTAAAAAAATGTTAAAAAGGTGAGCCATGATACTAAGAAACAGAATTCGCTAGCAAATAAATAGAGAAGTACCTTGCATGATCCTATCTCACCAAAAAATTCAAATAACCCTCTAAGATTTAGATCATTAATACTATCATCTAGATTCTTCACGTATAGATTGAGCCCTTCAAACTTTTTGAATTTCTCATTTCTCGCACGCTCAAAGTTTTCTTTCAGTTCTGCTTCTCTTTCTGACTTTTTCTGAGCTCTTCCAACATACAAAATTGTATCCTTAATCATCTTCCCATTTAGACTTTTCACAGCTTCTGTAGCACATTCTGATTCCCCATAGTTAACGAATCCGAAGCATTTGGATATTCCATCATTATCTCTCATGATTACAGCGCTAGTAATTGTACCGAAAGGACCAAACTCTTGCAGAAGGTCATTGTGGGTGAATTCCTTTGGCAAGATCTTCACATATACATTTGTATAATTACTCACGCTGATATTTGGCTGCCTCTCCTGACGACGAATGAAGAGACCTACAAAAATTCGTTTGCCATTCACCAACTTGCCATTCAAGTTGTCGATGGCATCATTGGCAGATGTCTCCTCTGCAAACTGAACAAATCCGTACCCTTTTGATTGACCGTTAAAGTGAGTGGCCACTTTGCATGATAGTATAGTGCCATAGAGACCAAATATATCACTCAAGCTCTTGCCATCAATATTTGGCACTAGATTTTTTACAAATACGTTGGCCTTTCCACTCAATCGCAACATTGGGTCCCTATTCGAGAACATAACTCGGATATGCTTCCCGTTGGCAGGGGTAAAATTTAAAGAGTCTAATGCATGTTTGGCTGCAAAACAATCACATAAAAATTATTAGAGGTAATTGTAGAACTAAAATCAAATCCTCTAGTAGAGCAAGCAAACATACAAATACAAAGAAAAAGAAATCAGGTTAAGGTGAAAACAATAGTGTAGGTATGGTATGTATATGTATAATTGACCACGATACAACATGGTGTATTATATATGACATGATGTTCATCGAACAGACAATTATCAGATGTCTGATATGCAAAGCTAATATCCAATTTGAACTATGTACAATTTCGCTCTTCACTAATTTGGCAGCGTGGAGCATGAATAAACTAATGAAAATTTGACTAGGTTAACTATGAAATCCATGGGGCCATCATGATCATACAATCTACCTAGTGTAATGTAGCACGTTTCAACACCATGGTGCACAAACTAGAAAAATTCTGAACGAACTTTTAACCCACATTCAGTTCCCTCCTGTTTATATTTTCCAAATTGCCACACCAACTTATGAAGGCATCAATGGAAACAACAATGAATATTGGTTAAACTAGAAAACAAACTGCATGGAGTAACTTAAAAAAATCGCTCACTAACCAATTCAACTCCCAAATGTTACACCATAAAAAAGATAGTCAACACCAATAACAGAAACATGTCCTTTTGTTTAGATAGAAAGAAATAAGAACATAGACACACATTAATTGTAACCAAATTCTAGCTATTTGTTTTTTCCTAATCATATGCACATCCGAGTCCGAGTCGGATTGTGACAATGTTAACTTCCACGATGACGCTCTACACCATGCATGATGCACAATCTACAATGAAATCGTAAGGAAATTTAAGCTCTACTTCCATTCTCTTATGTTCTTAATTCCCGTGTGCAATCTACAAATCTTGGCTATCTTATAAATAAACCATGTGGTCCAATTTAACAAAGAGCTAAATATTCTCTCGCTAACCAATTCAACTTAGGCCGTAAGTAAGATAGACGACGCCGATAATATGAACATAACATTTTGTTTATGACAGAATCCCGCAAGTAGAAAAAATGCATTAATTAAAATAATAATTGTGTGTGCCTACTTGCTTTTTCAAAATAATATATCCGATTTAGAGTCGGATTCCGACATATTCGGCAACATTATTTTCCCCATCGAATTTTACACCATGGTGCACAATCTACACAGAAATCTTCATAGGATCTTAACCCAAATTATATTCTTTTCTATTCGTAATGACCAGAAGAAATCTACGAAGCCATAACTCGGATGAAATCAACAATTAATGTTAGCTAATTTGAAACAAACCAACCCAAAGTTCACAAAAAACTACAATTCCTCTTGCTGACGATTCAATCCAAGTATTACGGCGTAAGTAAGATAGACATCAACAATAATGGGAACATTTAGTTTGTGACAAAAATATATAGGTAGATAAAAACACATTAATTACAACCGGTGTGTGTGCCTACATGACTTTTCCGAATCATACATCCGACTCTGAGTCGTATTCCGACAGCATTTGTTTCCACAAAGATTTTTTGCCATATCGGAAACCCGAATCAGTTACGGATTCTAACACTGATGTCAGTGCTCGGCAACATGTTCTACAAACTGCTGATTCCATTCTCTTCCCAATCTACAAACTGCTGATTCCATTCTCTTCCTAATCTAAAGTGCCTTGAAGTTATATTTCTTGTTGTGATCTATCGAAGCAAGGGTCTTGGTTTTTTTTATGGAATGTGCATAAACCCAATCTAGAAAGAAGTCTTACCAAGATTTAGTCAAAATTCCATTCTCTTCCTAATCGCCAAATGCAATCTATGAAGTCATTCCCTCATTCGTAACAATGATCAATTTTGGCTGACTTGAAAACAAATCATGTGACCTAATTTAATAAAAACTACAATTCCTCCGCTAACGATTCAACTCCCAAATGTTACACCATAAATAAGATAGACAACCACCAGTAATATGAACATGTCATTTCATTTACGGCATAACTCAGCGAACAGATAAACACATATTAATTGGAACAATTGTGTGTGTCTACTTATTTTTCCCAAATCATACACCCGGTTTTGAGTCTGATTCTGACAACACTATTATCTACGGCGATTTCTACCCCATGGTGCACAATCTATGGAGAACTCTTAATAGGATTTTAGCCCAAATTCCTATTATCTTTTGTTCATAATAAACACAAGCAGTCTATGAAGCCTTTCACTCAGACACAAACACCAATTAATGTTGGCTAATTTGAAAACAACCAACCCAACTGAACAATAAACTACAATTCAACTTGCGATTCAATTCTCAAGTGTTACAACCTGAATAAGAAAGACATCACCAATAATAGGAACATGTCAATTTCTTTTACGACAGAATATATGGCATGTAGGTAAACACATTGCAACCACTGTGTGTCCATTTGCTTTTGCCAATCATTTATCCTATTCCGAATCCGATTCCGATAGCATCAGATTCCGCAAACCCGAAACGGTTAAGGATTCCAACACTACTTATGTTAGTGACACGTTGTTCTACAGACTGTAGGTCAACGCACTATCTACACACGTTCCATCAAAAGACCCTCGCCTAGGTTGACCAGAACAAGAAAATGCCAAAATAGAACTTCAACCGACAGTGTGCCACATCTTGTATGAGAAATCTAGTAAATACAGATTTCACAACCAAACAGATCTAGAACCACGCAGCATCGTAAGTTCTTTGTATCCCCGATCCAAGCCTGAGTAGATGAACATGCAAAGAAACAAAGACAACCCCGCAAAAAAAAGAAAGAAAAGAGACGAAGACAACCCCGCAAAAAAAAGAAAGAAAAGAGACGAAGACAAACTCACCGTCCTCCCGACTGTAGAAATTCACGTAGGCGTACTCAAGTGACCTGCCAGTGACGTCCTGGCAGACACGGAGGGACGCCACGGGCGCCACCTGGCAGAACAAGGCGTAGAGTTGCCCCTCCGCCACGCCATCATCAAGATCTCCGACGTATAGCGAGGCCCTCGAGCCCAAAGCTGGTCCAGGAGGATGCAGCGTGACGGCCAGGGCCAGCAACGGGCGACTTGCCATTGTGTAAGATGCTCGCCAACCAGTGGCCAGGCACAGGATCGGTCGATCGATCGAGCAAGAGTGCCTGCTCACAAGGCAACGGAATACAGTCTCGGAAGGAAAAAAACTTGGATAGATATGCTCTCGAACCCTATCCTCGCTTCTCATTAATTGATACATTAATTACTTCCTTTCTTTGTATAATGATATGTATTGGGCATTAACTTTGGGGTCGAGGAGACGAGTGTGTTTTTGATGGAGATATCTACACGCTGGAGATTGATTTTGGGTCCACATATTCTACTATAGGAATTAGTTCGTTCGATCAGTTTCCGGGGTCAGATATCACTACCATTTAATGTTTGAGATACTAAACTGGATCGAGCGTAGAGTGTGTGTGCTGATGGCTTAGACTCCGTCAAGTTGTCTGCTCAGCATTTTGGAGATGGCGTTCAAAAAATTTCAAAGAGCGAAATAGGCAAAGATCAGAGTTTTAGCACTACGATACTATGGGTGTTGTGTTTGAAGGGAACATAAGTTTCCCCTAGCAGCTCTTCGGGCAGTGACTACTGAGTACTGACGAGGGTTGGGTCAGATCAAGGGCGATTCTACATGTACAATGTGGGGTCAGCTGACCCCATAACTTTTCAGATTGCAAGCTTAATTTTATTCGTATTTATGCAAGAAAATAAGACACTTAAAAAAGATTAGTACATTTGAATGCACAGCCTCCTGGTGTTGGCACCACCCCTGGTCAGATCATGTCCCCTTGTTGTCACCCGGGGAAACTAGTCCTCGGCCGCCGCCATAGTTCCATTTCGAGTTATTCGGGCTATGCCAGCCGGGTTTTACCGAGGCGGTCAAGTCCAAGTGGTTCGAGGCGCTCGACTCCCCCACCGATCGATGTTGGTGTTATACACTTGGCATCACTGTACCAAATTATCCAGGCAATTCAATGTGGGTTGGGGGGGCAACCTGGGCCAGACTCGAGGATCCTCAAGGTGGGGCTCCTTGTGGCCATCACCTTGTGGCCATCAAGTCCTTTGATGATCGGTCAACCACGGCGGGTCTAGATACAGGAATGGATGGAGAGATATGCTCTCGAGGATAGCATCATGACGTTGTTCCGGAACGAGGAGATTTACTATCGTCTTAGGGTCGTTTAAATTTAACATTGAGGGGTGACTCCAACATGGCATACTTCAAGGCTATTGCCAATGGCTGTCATCGTGATCCTCAGTTGTGGTCCTTTGGGATGGACTCACAATGCTTTAGGACAAGGTGGAGATCCACTATAACATTGATGGTTTTTACAAAAACCTTTTCAACAGTCAACAATGGGATGGGGTGAGTCTCCGGGAGGATGTTTGGCCCTTCGAGATGCGGGTCTCTGGGGAGGGGGGGCTGAGGCTCATGGAGCCCTTTCCAGAAGTTGAAGCGGTAATGAACTCGATGAACCCCGACTCTGCCCTGTGCCCGGTTGGGCTTCCTGTCCGGGTTTTTTGTGAAATTCTAGAAGGTCATCAAAGGGGTGGTGATGGTTATATTCCGGGATTTCTATAAAGGGGTGCTCGACGCATCCCGCCTTAACTATGGAGTGGTTACGTTGATCTCCAAAGTAGTTTGGGCGATGGACATTTGCCAGTTCCGGCCAATCACGGCTTTTAACGTGATCTTCCGCATCCTAGACAAGGATAGGGGGGCAGCTATAGTGGCTAGAATTATCCATCCAAACGTTTCAGGCTTCATTAAGGGTGGTCTAATTCATGATGGGCTACTGGAACTACATGAAATCATTCATGAGGTTAAGACTAAACATCAAAAGGCGGTATTTTTCAAGATTGATTTCAATAAGGCTTATGATACGCTTAGTTGGGATTTCCGAAGAGATTCCCTTCAGCGCAAAGGGTTAGATGATACATGGGTTATACGCATTATATATGCAACATGTCAGTACTGGGCACACTGCCATTAACATTAATAGGGAGGCAGATCGTTTTTTAAGCCCTTAAGGGGGGTTGAGGAAAGATGACCCACTCCCTCCGTTATTGTTTAATATTGTTATCGATGACCTAGCAGCCATTATGGATAAAGCGAGATGTGCTGGCCATTTGTGTGGGATACTTGAATAAGAGTATTTCAATGAAGGACCTCAGTGAAGCTGCTTATATATTGGGCATCAAGATCTATAGAGATAGATCAAGACGCTTAATTGGACTTTCACAAAGCACATACCTTGATAAAGGTTTGAATAAGTTCAAAATGGATCAAGCAAAGAAAGGGTTCTTGCTTGTGTTACAAGGTGTGATGTTGAGTCAGACTCAATGCCCGACCACTTCAGAAGATAGAGAGAAAATGAAAGGTGTTCCCTGTGCTTCAGCCATAGGCTCTATCATGTATGCAATGCTGTGTACCAGACCTGATGTGTTCCTTGCTATTAGTTTAGCAGGGAGGTACCAAAGTAATCCAGGAGTGGATCACTGGACAGCGGTCAAGAATATCCCGAACTACCTGAAAAGGATTAAGGATATGTTTCTCGTTTATGGAGGTGACAAAGAGCTCGTCGTAAATGGTTACGTCGATGCAAGCTTTGACACTGATCCGGATGACTCTAAGTAACAAACCGGATACGTGTTTATATTGAACGGTGGAGCTATCAGTTGGTGCAGTTCTAAACAAATCGTCGTGGCGGGATCTACGTGTGAAGCGGAGTACATAGCTGCTTCGGAAGTAGCAGATGAAGGAGTTCATATCCAATCTAGGTGTCGTACCTAATGCATCAGGTCCAATGAAGATCTTTTGTGATAATACTGGTGCAATTGCCTTGGCAAAGGAATCTAGATTTCACAAAAGAACCAAGCACATCAAGAGATGCTTCAATTCCATCCGCGATCAAGTCAAAGAGGGAGACATAGAGATTTGCAAGATACATATGGATCTGAATGTTGCAGACCCATTGACTAAGCCTCTCTCACGAGCAAAACATGAACAACACCAAGTCTCCATGGGGGTTAGAATCATTACTATGTAATCTAGATTATAGACTCTAGTGCAAGTGGGAGACTGAAGGAAATATGCCCTGGAGGCTATAATGAAGTTGTTATTTATATTTCCTTATATCATGATAAATGTTTATTATTCATGCTAGAATTGTATTAACCGGAAACTTAGTACATGTGGATACATAGACAAACAAAGTGTCACTAGTATGCCTCTACTTAACTAGCTCGTTGAATCAAAGATGGTTAATTTTCCAAGTCATAGACATGAGTTGTCATTTGATTAACGGGATCACATCATTAGAGAATGATGTGATTGACTTGACCCATTCCGTTAGCTTAGCACTTGATCGTTTAGTTTGTTGCTATTGCTTTCTTCATGACTTATACATGTTCCTATGACTATGAGATTATGGAACTCCCGAATACCGGAGGAACACTTTGTGTGATACCAAATGTCACAACGTAACTGGGTGATTATAAAGGTGCTCTACAGGTGTCTCCAATGGTACTTGTTGAGTTGGCATAGTTCAAGATTAGGATTTGTCACTCCGATTGTCGGAGAGGTATCTCTGGGCCCTCTCCGTAATGCACATCACTATAAGCCTTGCAAGCAATGTGACTAATGAGTTAGTTGGGGGATGATACATTACAGAACGAGTAAAGAGACTTGCTGGTAACGAGACTGAACTAGGTATTAAGATACCGACGATCGAATCTCGGGCAAGTAACATACCAATGACAAAGGGAACAACGTATGTTGTTATGCGGTTTGACCGATAAAGATCTTCGTAGAATATGTAGGAGCCAATATGAGCATCCAGGTTCCGCTATTGGTTATTGACCGGAGACGTGTCTCGGTCATGTCTACATAGTTCTCGAACCCGTAGGGTCCGCACGCTTAACGTTCGGTGACGATTGGTATTATGAGTTTTATGTGTTTTGATATACCGAAGGTTGTTCGGAGTCCCGGATGAGATCACGGACATGACGAGGAGTCTCAAAATGGTCAAGACATAAAGATTGATATATTGGAAGGTTATATTCGGGCACCGGAAGGGTTCCGGGGGTCACCGGATAAATACCTGAGTACCGGGAGGTTACCGGAATCCCCGGGGAGTATATGGGCCTTAATGGGCTTTAGGGGAGAGATAGAGGGGCTGGCTAGGGCTGGGCCGTGCGCCCCCCCAAGCCCAGTCCGAATTGGACTAGGGGGAGGGGCGGCGCCCCCTCCTTCCTTCTCTTCCTCTCCTTCCCTTCCCCCTTCTCCTACTCCTACTAGGAAAGGCGCGCCCTCCTCCTAGGCTGGCCTCCTCCCCCCTTGCTCCTTTATATACGGGAGCAGGGGGGCACCCCAAGAGACACAAGTTGATCATTGATCTTTAGCCGTGTGCGGTGCCCCCCTCCACCATAATCCACCTCGGTCATATCGTTGCGGTGCTTAGGCGAAGCCTTGCGTCGGTAGCTTCATGAACACCGTCATCACGCTGCCGTGCTGACAGAACTATCCCTCGAAGCTCTACTGGATCGTGAGTTCGTGGGACGTCAACGAGCTGAACATGTGCAGATCGCGGAGGTGTCGTACGTTCGGTACTAGGATCGGTCGATCGTGAAGACGTACGACTACATCAACCGCGTTGTCATAACGCTTCCGCTTACAGTCTACGAGGGTACGTGGACGACACTCTCCCCTCTCGTTGCTATGCATCACCATGATCTTGCGTGTGCGTAGGAATATTTTTTTAAAATTACTACGTTCCCCAACGGGGAGGGGGGAGGACGACGAGGAGGCAGCGTTCGGGGATAACCCTAAAACGAGCGGCTGGGGTGGGCCGGGAGAGGGGAGTAAACCCCTCGGCCCACACTGGGCCGGCCCAACACCCGCAGGCCTAGAGGAGGAGGGGAGATCCCCCAGCGCGGGTGGCCCACGTGGCCCACGTCGGCTCATCCCACCACACGGAGAGTCGTGGGGGAGGGAAGGGTTTCCCTGGTCTCCCTGGTCGCCAGAGGCGACGGCGCCGCTGCCGCCGGAGACGGGTTCGACGCAGCACCAGAAGGGCGGAAAGCACGGAACTTCGGGCTGCCATGAGACCCACCGGACGGAGCCGAGGTTGGAAGAGCCACGGCCAGCGGTGGAGGCAGTCGTTCCCCGAGATTGCACTGCCAGGACAGAGATCGTCGCCGGCCCGATTTCCGCACGTCCGGCCACCCCCCAGGACAAGGCCCGGGCCCCACGACCCCGACGACCAGCACCGCGGCCGGCGACGAGGTGAGGTGGGGAAGGTGGTGCAGCGGGGCCGAGAGCCGCGCTGTAAGGGACGAGGGAGGGGAAGGGGGAGGAATTGGTTGGGGACGCAGCTGAGAGGGAGCCGGCAACAGCCTCAGCGAGGATGTCGCCAAAGCACCGAGGAGGACGGGGGACGCCGGCCGCGGCCGCCGCCGCGTCGGCTAGGTCCTCTTCCGCCGCCACATCGGCCCAGCGCAGACCGCCCGTGCGAGCCGGGGCTAGGCGAGGAGCGGGAGAAGGCGGAGGCGGGGGAAGCAGGGGGAGCCGTGCCGGGGAGGCCGGGAGGGAGGCGGGGGCAGGGCGGGGGCCGCCGGCGGGAACGGCGGCGTCGAAGGCACCGCGGTCGCCCAAGAGCTGCCATGCGAGGTCGCCCATCGCTCTCGTTTCGCCCTACTGCCGAAAAGCTTAACTAGTTTCTTCCATGCATCTATAGACAAGTTTGAATGTGTATATTATGTACTATAATGCATGTACACTCTACATCACATGAAACATCTAAGCAATCCGTGAGATGATCACAATTAATACTCTATAAATTCATGTGGTCGCTCACCACCGTCAGCATCCCACTGCACATGTTCATCCGCTGCCGCGGATGCCTGAGGGTTTTTTTCCCAAGGAAGTTGTGTTACGAAATATGAGGAGATAAATGTAGAAGAGAAAAGCAAATGCGACTTGTCCCAGTTTACATATTTTTTTAAATAGCTGACTATACGTAGCTATAGTGGAGTTATATTGATTTTAGCAGGTCCATGTAAACAACATCCTATTCCGTTTAGCTCTTGTTTAGCGCACATCTAGCCGATTTAGAGGCTGAAGCTATTTGCCATAGCATGCTATTTTGCACTTTCAGTTGTTGTCGTCATGAACTTCTGCATTATAAAACCGACACCCTTAAACTATTACCTTGTGCTTATATTGGAAGTAAACTAGGATCCCTGCCAAAGGAATAGGACACTGACTAAATTTTTATTTCAAGTTATCCTAAATATTGGTGTAAATGCAGTTGCAGTTTAACCTAAGAACAAACAAACAAGAATAAGACTCTGTCCGAGACTATCATGATGCAACATCAAATCAGGAGTCTTCTTAAACTTTGTCCAACCATCTAAATTCAGGGTCGATAGAGATGTTAGGAATCAGCGTTCAAGCACTCGAGGATGGCGATGGGGAAGCATGGTTAGCGGCATCGCCGGAAGCACTCGAGGACAATGATGCGGAGGTGGGGTCGGAAGCATCGCTTGAAACACTCAGGGTCAAGGCTGATGGTACTGATGTGAGGTCAATAGTATCACTGGCCTCTTCCACTTTCCTTCCTTGCAGAGCTTCCACTGCTTCACCCAGCATCCCTGTCACCTTCCCTCCTAATTCTGGCTCAAGTTGTCCAGCCAGCTGGTTCAATTTCTTGCCTTGAATCTGCAAGGTAAACAAAATATAAAACCAAACTAAAAATCAGCATTCATTGACATAAATGGCCAATTTGTAAACATGCAGGACAAGTAAAACTTGTAACTGTGAAATTAGCACGTTCTAATATAATTCGATTGTCCTTACGAGATGTCGTTTCTCCAGGTCAGCAGAATCTACAGCAGTGGTAGTGGTGTTCTTGCTGGGAATAGATGGAGCACAGACAGTGCTATCAGTTTGTGCGAAGCCCGGGGGAACCATCACAGAGTTGGCATTCACATTCATAGAATTTGGCATGTATGTGAAGGCTTGGTTGGCATTTGGGTACACCATCTGCATAGTAAAAGCACGAAAGTCTGGTGAATTGACTACTTGTGACATAATCTGAACATGGGCACGGCTCGATACACTTTGCAAAACCAGCTGATGCACCAATAATTTAAAAAGGTAAGTCAAAAAATGGTCATCTCTCATGCCATAATACCTGTTGGTGTACATTGTTTTCTCGATGCACACCTCGCCAAGCATGGTGCAGTGGCCTCGGCATGTTGTATGTAGATGGCGTCACGCCGCTAGGAACTGAAGGAGTGAAATGTTGTTGTGGGAATTGCTGATACCCCAAGCCTGGAACCTGTGGTGGGAACATGCCAGGCACTCCTGGACCGAAGTAGAACTGATGGGGAGCAAAATTATGTGGTACTGCGGGTGCTAGAACTCCTGCGTTCTGAATACGAGCAAAGTGTGCGTACAAACAATGTCAGTAGCATTAAGCTTGTGCTCTGTCCCTTGTATATATTCTTGAAACAGTGGCAGATCTAATGTTCAAATATTCAGTGACACAAAGGTGACAAGAGAGAACTTGTTTTACTTAACTTTATTTGGACGGTAAAGAAATAACCATTTTGTTAACACTCATCCACGTTGATTCTCAGTCCATGTTATTCTTAGGATGGGACAATATACAACTTATTTATAACTGAACAGGTTTTCTTTTAGTTAGTCAGCTATGTGTAAAAATGAAACAAATAATACGTAAATAATTGGACATGTAGTAGACATCAAAACATAGCAATATCAGAACTCAAACAACACTTATCAGCATATAAGATTAATTAAAAGAAGTCACTACTTATCACTTATCAGCAGAAGGCACCTAATGTACAAAATGATCAGTTGGGAAATAGCAATTTAGACTTACCACTAGCATTGCTCGTCTTTCCTCTTTGCGCTGAGCTACACCAACATACAATGGCTTTTTGCCGACTATCTTCATGTTCATCCCGTCAATCTACCACATGGATTAAAGATGATTTAATAATCGAAACTAGTCAACTGGATGCATTGGGCACGTTTGCATTCAACTAAACCAGGTTACTTACGGCCTTGTGGACAGCTTCAATAGTCGTAAATGACACAAAGCCATAACCCTTGCTCCTTCCTTGTGAATCAACCATAACCTAAAAAAAATGTTAAAAAGGTGAGCCATGATACTAAGAAACAGAATTCGCTAGCAAATAAATAGAGAAGTACCTTGCATGATCCTATCTCACCAAAAAATTCAAATAACCCTCTAAGATTTAGATCATTAATACTATCATCTAGATTCTTCACGTATAGATTGAGCCCTTCAAACTTTTTGAATTTCTCATTTCTCGCACGCTCAAAGTTTTCTTTCAGTTCTGCTTCTCTCTCTGACTTTTTCTGAGCTCTTCCAACATACAAAATAGTATCCATAATCATCTTCCCATTTAGACTTTTCACAGCTTCTGTAGCACATTCTGATTCCCCATAGTTAACGAATCCGAAGCATTTGGATATTCCATCATTATCTCTCATGATTACAGCGCTAGTAATTGTACCGAAAGGACCAAACTCTTGCAGAAGGTCATTGTGGGTGAATTCCTTTGGCAAGTTCTTCACATATACATTTGTATAATTACTCACGCTGATATTTGGCTGCCTCTCCTGACGACGAATGAAGAGACCTACAAAAATTCGTTTGCCATTCACCAACTTGCCATTCAAGTTGTCGATGGCATCATTGGCAGATGTCTCCTCTGCAAACTGAACAAATCCGTACCTTTTGATTGACCGTTAAAGTGAGTGGCCACTTTGCATGATAGTATAGTGCCATAGAGACCAAACATATCATTCAAGCTCTTGCCATCAATATTTGGCACTAGATTTTTTACGAATACGTTGGCCTTACCACTCAATCGCAACATTGGGTCCCTATTCGAGAACATAACTCGGATATGCTTCCCGTTGGCAGGGGTAAAATTTAAAGAGTCTAATGCACGTTTGGCTGCAAAACAATCACATAAAAAATTATTAGAGGTAATTGTAGTATTAAAATCAAATCCTCTAGTAGAGCAAGCAAACATACAAATACAAAGAAAAAGAAATCAGGTTAAGGTGAAAACAATAGTGTAGGTATGGTATGTATATGTATAATTGACCACGATACAACATGGTGTATTATATATGACAGGATGTTCATCGAACAGACAATTATCAGATGTCTGATATGCAAAGCTAATATCCAATTTGAACTATGTACAATTTCGCTCTTCACTAATTTGGCAGCGTGGAGCATGAATAAACTAATGAAAATTTGACTAGGTTAACTATGACATCCATGGGGCCATCGTGATCATACAATCTACCTAGTGTAATGTAGCACGTTTCAACACCATGGTGCACAAACTAGAAAAATTCTGAACGATCTTTTAACCCACATTCAGTTCCCTCCTGTTTATATTTTCCAAATTGCCACACCAACTTATGAAGGCATCAATGGAAACAACAATGAATATTGGTTAAACTAGAAAACAAACTGCATGGAGTAACTTAAAAAAATCGCTCACTAACCAAGTCAACTCCCAAATGTTACACCATAAAAAAGATAGACAACACCAATAACAGAAACATGTCCTTTTGTTTAGATAAAAAGAAATAAGAACATAGACACACATTAATTGTAACCAAATTCTAGCTATTTGTTTTTTCCTAATCATATGCGCATCCGAGTCCGAGTCGGATTGTGACAATGTTAACTTCCACGATGACGTTCTACACCATGCATGATGCACAATCTAGAATGAAATCGTAAGGAAATTTAAGCTCTACTTCCATTCTCTTATGTTCTTAATTCCCGTGTGCAATCTACAAATCTTGGCTATCTTATAAATAAACCGTGTGGCCCAATTTAACAAAGAGCTAAATATTCTCTCGCTAACCAATTCAACTTAGGCCGTAAGTAAGATAGACGACACCGATAATATGAACATAACATTTTGTTTATGACAGAATCCCGTAAGTAGAAAAAATGCATTAATTAAAATAATAATTGTGTGTGCCTACTTGCTTTTTCAAAATAATATATCCGATTTTGAGTCGGATTCCGACATATTCGGCAACATTATTTTCCCCGTCGAATTTTACACCATGGTGCACAATCTACGCAGAAATCTTAATAGGATCTTAACCCAAATTATATTCTTTCCTATTCGTAATGACCAGAAGAAAACTACGAAGCCATAAACTCGGATGAAATCAACAATTAATGTTAGCTAATTTGAAACAAACCAACCCAAAGTTCACAAAAAACTACAATTCCTCTCGCTGACGATTCAATCCAAGTATTACGGCGTAAGTAAGATAGACATCAACAATAATGGGAACATTTAGTTTGTGACAAAAATATATAGGTAGATAAAAACACATTAATTACAACCGGTGTGTGTGCCTACTTGACTTTTCCGAATCATACATCCGACTCTGAGTCGTATTCCGACAGCATTTGTTTCCACAAAGATTTTTTGCCATATCGGAAACCCGAATCAGTTACGGATTCTAACACTGATGTTAGTGCTCGGCAACATGTTCTACAAACTGCTGATTCCATTCTCTTCCCAATCTACAAACTGCTGATTCCATTCTCTTCCTAATCTAAAGTGCCTTGAAGTTATATTTCTTGTTGTGATCTATCGAAGCAAGGGTCTTGGTTTTTTTATGGAATGTGCATAAACCCAATCTAGAAAGAAGTCTTACCAAGATTTAGTCAAAATTCCATTCTCTTCCTAATCGTCAAATGCAATCTATGAAGTCATTCCCTCATTGGTAACAATGATCAATCTTGCCTGACTTGAAAACAAATCATGTGACCTAATTTAATAAAAACTACAATTCCTCCGCTAACGATTCAACTCCCAAATGTTACACCATTAATAAGATAGACAACCACCAGTAATATGAACATGTCATTTCATTTACGGCATAACTCAGCGAACAGATAAACACATATTAATTGGAACAATTGTGTGTGTCTACTTATTTTTCCCAAATCATACACCCGGTTCTGAGTCTGATTCCGACAACAATATTGTCTACGGCGATTTCTACCCCATTGTGCACAATCTATGGATAACTCTTAATAGGATTTTAGCCCAAATTCCTATTATCTTCTGTTCATAATAAACACATGCAGTCTATGAAGCCTTTCACTCGGACGCAAACACCAATTAATGTTGGCTAATTTGAAAACAACCAACCCAACTGAACAACAAACTACAATTCAACTTGCGATTCAATTCTCTATTTCTTTTACGACCGAAATATATGGTATGTAGGTAAACACACGTTTAATTGCAACCACTGTGTGTGTCCATTTGCTTTTGCCAATCATTTATCCTATTCCGAGTCCGATTCCGATAGCATCAGATTCCGCAAACCCGAAACGGTTACAGATTCCAACACTACTTATGTTAGTGACACGTTGTTCTACAAACTGCTTGTCAACACACTATCTACACACGTTCCATCAAAAGACCCTCGCCTCGGTTGACCAGAAGAAGAAAATGCCAAAATAGAACTTCAACCGATGGTGTGCCACATCTTGTATGGGAAATCTAGTAAATCACAGACTTCACAACCAAACAGATCTAAAACCACGCAGCATCGTAAGTTCTTTGTATCCCCGATCCAAGCCTGAGTAGATGAACATGCAAAGAAACGAAGACAACCCCACAAAAAAAAAGAAAAAAAAAGATGAAGGCAAACTCACCGTCCTCCCGACTGTAGAAATTCACGTAGGCATAACCAAGTGACCTGCCAGTGACGTCCCAGCAGACACGGAGGGACGCCACGGGCGCCACCTAGGAGAATAGGGCATAGATATGCCCCTCCGCCACTCCATCATCTAGGTCGCCGACGTATAGCGAGGCCCTCGAGCCCAACGCCGGTCCAGGAGGACGCAGCGTGACGGCCGGGGCCAGCAACGGGCGACTTGCCATTGTGTAAGATGCTCGCCAACCAGTGGCCAGGCACAGGATCGGTCGATCGATCGAGCAAGAGTGCCTGCTCACAAGGCAACGGAATACAGTCTCGGAAGGCACAGGATCGATTCATCGAGCAGGGGTGCTTTTATAGGTGAACGCTCTTGGATTGATATGCTCTCGAGCCCTATCCTCGCTTCTCATTAATTGATACATTAATTACTTCCTTTCTTTGTATAATGATAAGTATTGGGCATTAACTTTGGGGTCGAGGAGACGAGTGTGTTTTTGCTGAAGATATCTACACGCTGGAGATTGATTTTGGGTCCACATATTCTACTATAGGAATTAGTTCGTTCGATCAGTTTCCGGGGCCAGATATCACTACCATTTAATGTTTGAGATACTAAACTGGATCGAGCGTAGAGTGTGTGTGCTGATGGCTTAGACTCCGTCAAGTTGTCTGCTCAGCATTTTGGAGATGGTGTTCAAAAAATTTCAAAGAGCGAAATAGGCAAAGATCAGAGTTTTAGCACTACGATACTATGGGTGTTGTGTTTGAAGGGAACATAAGTTTCCCCTGGCAGCTCTTCGGGCAGTGACTACTGAGTACTGACGAGGGTTGGGTCAGATCAAGGGCGATTCTACATGTACAATGTGGGGTCAGCTGACCCCATAACTTTTCAGATTGCAAGCTTAATTTTATTCGTATTTATGCAAGAAAATAAGACACTTAAAAAAGATTAGTACATTTGAATGCACAGCCTCCTGGTGCTGGCACCGCCCCTGGTCAGATCATGTCCCCTTGTTGTCACCCGGGGAAACTAGTCCTCGGCCGCCGCCATAGTTCCATTTCGAGTTATTCGGGCTATGCCAGCCGGGTTTTACCGAGGCGGTGAAGTCCAACTGGTTCGAGGCGCTCGACTCCCCCACCGATCGATGTTGGTGTTATACACTTGGCATCACTGTACCAAATTATCCAGGCAATTCAATGTGGGTTGGGGGGCAACCTGGGCCAGACTCGAGGATCCTCAAGGTGGGGCTCCTTGTGGCCATCACCTTGTGGCCATCAAGTCCTTTGATGATCGGTCAACCACGGCGGGTCTAGATACCGAGGAATGGATGGAGAGATATGCTCTTGAGGATAGCATCATGATGTTGTTCCGGAACGAGGAGATTTACTATCATCTTAGGGTCGTTTAAATTTGACATTTAGGGGTGACTCCAACATGGCATACTTCGAGGCTATTGCCAATGGCCGTCATCGTGATCCTCGGTTGTGGTCCTTTGGGATCGTCTCACAATGCTTTAGGACAAGGTGGAGATCCACTCTCACATTGATGGTTTTTACAAAAACCTTTTCAATAGTCAACAATGGGCTGGGGTGAGTCTCCGGGAGGATGTTTGGCCCTTCGAGATGCCGGTCTCTGAGGAAAGGGGGGACTGAGGCTCATGGAGCCCATTCCAGAAGTTGAAGCGGCAATGAACTCAATGAAACCCGACTCTGCCCTGGGCCCGGTTGAGCTTCCTGTCTGATTTTTTTGTGAAATTCTGGAAGGTCATCAAAGGGGTGGTGATGGTTATATTCCGAGATTTCTATAAAGGGGTGCTCGACGCATCCCGTCTTAACTATGGAGTGGTTACGTTGATCTCCAAAGTAGTTTGGGCGATGGACATTCGCCAGTTCCGGCCGATCACGGTTTTTAACATGATCTTCCGCATCCTAGACAAGGCGCACGTCGTTAGGGAGGCAGCTATAGTGGCTATAATTATCCATCCAAACGTTTCGGGCTTCATTAAGGGTGATCTAATTCATGATGGGCTACTACTACATGAAATCATTCATGAGGTTAAGACGAAACATCAAAAGGCGGTCTTTTTCAAGATTGATTTCAATAAGGCTTATGATATGCTTAGTTGGGATTTCCGGAGAGATTCCCCTCAGCGCAAAGGGTTAGATGATAGATGGGTTACGCGCATTATGCAACATGTTTGTAGTGGGCACACTGCCATTAACATTAATAGGGAGACAGATCGTTTTTTAAGCCCTCAAGGGGGTTGAGGAAAGATGACCCACTCTCTCCGTTCTTGTTTAATATTGTTATCGATGGCCTAGCAGCCATTATGGATAAAGCGAGATGTGCTGGCCATTTGTGTGGGGTGGTGGCCCACTTGATTGCTATATGTGGAGTCTCGCACCTCCAATATGCGGATGACACCATCCGTATATGGAGTAAACTCCAATGGATATAATAAATTTGAAGTTCCACCATATTTGCTTCCAGGAGATGTGAGGTTTGACGATTAATTTCGCCAAAAGTGACGTGATGGTACTATGTTAATCAGAGCAGGAGCTGTTGAAAATATTCCCTAGAGGCAATAATAAAGTGGTTATTATTATATTTCCTTAAGTATGATAAAGGTTTATTATTCAAGCTAGAATTGTATTGACCAGAAACTTAAATACATGTGTGGATACATAAACAAATACCGTGTCCCTAGTAAGCCTCTACTAGACTAGCTCGTTGATCAAAAGATGGTTAAGGTTTCCTAACCATAGACATGTGTTGTCGCTTGATAACGGGATCACATCGTTAGTGGAATGATGTGATGAACAAGACCCATCTGTTAGCTTAGCATATGATCGTTCAGTTTATTGCTACTGATTTCTTAATGTCAAATACATATTCCTTCGACCATGAGATCATCAACTCCCGGTTACAGGAGGGATACCTTGTGTGTTATCAAATGTCACAACGTAACTGGGTGATCATAAAAGTGCTCTACAGGTATCTCCGAAGGTGTCTGTTGAGTTGGCATGAATCGAGATTGGGATTTGTCACTCCGTATAACGGAGAGGTATCTCTGGCTCCTCTCGGTATACATCATCACAAGAAGCTTGCAAGCAAAGTGACTAAGGAGTTAGTTACGAGATGATGTATTATGGAACAAATAAAGGGACTTGCCGGTAACAAGATTGAACAAGGTATGAAGATATCGATGATCGAGTCTCGGGCAAGTAACATACTGATGGACAAAGGGAACTATGTATGTTGTCATAAAGGTTCGACCGATAAAGATCTTCATAGAATATGTAGGAACCAATATGGGCATCCAGGTCCCGCTATTGGTTATTGACTGGAGAAGTGTCTCGGTCATGTTTGCATCATTCTCCACCCCGTAGGGCTCGCACGCTTAACATTCATTGATGATATAGTATTATATGAGCTATGTATGTTGGTGGCCGAATGTTGTTTGGAGTCTTGGATGAGATCACAAATATGACGAGGAGCTCCGGAATAGTCCGGAGGTAAAAAACGATATATGCGATAATAGTGTTTGGTCTCCGAAAGGATTCCGGAATTCAACGGAAGGGGTTTCGAATGTTTCCCGAAATGTTCGGGTATGAGAACACTTTATTAGGGCCAAGGGGTAAATCCAACAAGGTTTTAGGAAGGTGCAAAAGGAGTTTTGCGAAGGCTAGGGGCTAGACGCCAGGGATGTCGTGGTACTAAGTCTGACAGTAAGAGTAGGGGGTACGTATGAGGAGGCAAGGCCCTAGCTACGGTGAGGTTGTACACACGAGTTTACGAGTTCAGGCCCCTCTCGGAGGAGGTAAAAGCCCTACGTCTCGGTGCCCTGAGGCTGTCGACTGGAATGCGGGTGTGTGTTACAAGGGGTGCGTACCCTTGTCCCAGAGGAGGGGGTGGCTTATATAGAGTGTGCCAGGACCCCAGCCGTCCCCCGTTACAGGGTTCAATGTACAGTAAGACAGGGCGTTACTGTTAACGCCAGCTATAAAGTGCTATTAATGATCTTTGAGACTACGAAGTGAACGCCTGACCGTTGCCATCCTTAGTGGCCCTAGATCTTCTGTACTCCGAGTGGTTTCCCGTATGGTCGAATGACTTCATCCAGGTCAAGTGAAATTGGGGGTATCCGATTGAGGTGACCGGTCGAGTGGATTGCACTCCATGGTTACTTCAGTTGGTACTCCTTGCTATACTTTGAATGTCCTTGCTTCTAGGGTAGTGACCTTGGGTAGGGCGTGTAGGCCTATTACCCTACCCTAGGTTCATGGCATCGTCATTAGCCCCCGAATGGATTGAGCTCCGAGTGAAAAGAGAGTTGAAGTTGACCCTGCCTTAACGGTTATGCTTCAGAAGCATTCTTACCGAGCTCGAGGTTCATGCTGAAACTTCGACTTCATTTCAGTCGCCTTGATCGATTCAGAGGTCGTCCGGTGAACTTATGCGGGTAACATTCGAGTGTTGATATGGTGCGGAATCTTCGGCGCGATTGGTTACTGCGGTTTCCGGATCTCACGGGTTTGAAAATTTGGGGAAGCGCGCGAGGCAGAGCGTCCTGCAGTAAACGAGATGGATTAGATAGGGGCACCTCAATTTTTGCGCCACGTATCCGGTGCACGACTGTTGCAGGATTTGACAGGATCGCTTGGGCCCACGCGTCAGCCACTCAGAAGCCGGCCCATAAAAGGCGTCCGGGCCGATGCGTTTGCATAGTGCGCTCCCATTCCCCTTCTTCCTCCTCCGCTTCTCCACCGCGTCTTCTTCCACTTTCGACGCTGTCGCCCTGACCATGCGCATTCCACCATGATGGTAAAGGACAAGACGGTGGCTCTGGAGCGCGCGAAGAAAGCGACGACGACGACGAAGGGCAAGAAAATGAGTCGGGGATCGTCGTCGAGGTCCGGGTTGCCGCTCGGCTGGATCCAGGGGGACTGGATTCGATCCACGCTCCGGCAAGAGGATCTGGAGGATCTATCACTACTAGGAAAAGGCCTACTAATGGCGCACCGGTTTTGCCTACTAATGGCGCACTACCAGTGCGCCATTAGTAGCACGCCATTAGAATTTTTTTACTAATGGCGCACCACTGGTGCGCCATTAGTATCTGGTATACTAATGGCGCACCTGGCAGTGCGCCATTAGTATGTAACTCCATGCGCCATTAGTATGCCTCCCGTGGGGCCATATGTAACCATGTGCTTTGTCACACTAATGGCGCACTCTGCCTTGATGCGCCATTAGTATCCTTTGGCAAACTAATGGCGCACTCTGCCTTGATGCGCCATTAGTATGAATATTTGGTTTTTTTGCTTTTCGAATTTTTGCACAGGTTACAAAATATATTATTGGACAGAATATAGACAGCAGCACACAGCAACATCAGATTCATCGAATACAATAGAAGATTAGTCTCCGAATACAATTCATCATATTAGTCTCCGAATTCAAAAGACCGAACAAAGATAAAACATTACAAGTCTCAAGACCACGAGTGTCGAGTTTGTCTTCACATTACAAGTCGATATCGATCATCTAAACTACCATCACATAAAAGAGAGTTGTGGTCATCACGATGAGCATCATCGCGATCAAACTGGTCCTCATCCGGTTCCTCCAACGCAGACGGTGCGGAGCGCATTCGGACGCTGGTCCTTCCTTTGCTTCTTCGATTGGCTGCCATCTGTGTGTGCACCGCCATCATCAGTGGTGGCATCCTCAGCGGCACCATCAGTGGTGTCATCCCCGACGCCACTACGGGTTGTGTAATCAGGATCGGTGTCTTCCGCAGCGTCCTCATAGCGGTGAGGTTATTCCTCCATCTCCTGGGACAGCTCCTAGAATTGCTTGCCGCTCGAACCACCGGCCTCATTGTTGTGGGCCATGTTTCGCTCTAAATAGGAAAAAAGTTTGGTCAAAAAGTTGGTTATTGTCAAGGAACAAGATCATGGTCTCATCATTTAGGGTTTGTCGACACCGAGGCACCCTAAAAGCCTAAGCTTTCATCATTTAGGGTTTGTCGACGCCGAGGCACCCTAGCCTAAGCGTACATCATTTAGGTTCTCATCGACACCGAGGCATCCGGGGCAGCCAAGTTAAGTTTTCATCATTTAGGGTTTATCGATGCCGAGGCACCCTAGGTTGGGCCTAATCACTTGGCACTAATCACTTGGCTCTATTGCCACCCATGTTGGGTTTATCATCTAGGGTTTATCGATGCTAAGGAGAATTCTAAGTTGGGCCTAATCACTTGGCTCTATTGCCACCTATGGTTTAATGCAGCAAGAATGGCGGGGCAGTTGATCCTACTTAACTAAGTACTAAGATACCCCAGCCCATGCATTAGTCACAAGTACCCCATATGTCCTATTTTTAGCAAAGTCATGCTAAAATTCATGGAAAATTTCAGCATGACCTTTGCTGAAAATAGGACATATGGAGTACCCGAATTTGCCGGAACGGAAGTTAATCAACATTCCGACAAACTCAAGGGCCTCTCGGGGTACCTGCAAATTCATCACGACACGGTGGTCGGAGACATGACCTCTGCAAAATGGTCGGAGACACGATGGTCTTTCTCAATGTGATCAATTGATGGATCAACACATAAAACATGTCCAATAAGTATGATTTATAGAGTCAACATCAGTATGAATATATATAAAGTTTTTCTTCATCAGCCAGGCCCATGCAAGTAACTGCATCCAGCAACTATTGGTGCTACTCTGTAACTAACTACACTCTGTATTTATAGATTCATTTTAGATGAGATCAGATTGAGCTTCAACTGTAGCTGCAGCTGAGGGATCCATGAGCCATCATGCCAGCCAGCCAGGAAATAAACTTTACTTTCCAAAGGAAATAAAAATACAATGCATACATACATACTTAATCAGCTATAGGTGTTGTTGTTAACTGAATTTTACTGATGTTAAATACAATGCATAAATACAATGCATACATACATACATACTGGATGTTTACTTTTCAAAGGAAATAAAAATACAATGCATAAATACAATGCATACATACATACATACTGAATTATACTGATGTTGTTGTTAACTGAATTTTAATCAGCTGCTGAAGAACACCTTCAGTTTCGTCAGATATAGGTGTAGTTTTCAGTCTCTGTCAGTTTCGTCAGATATAACTGAATTTTACCACGTCTCCCCTCCTGGACGTTTCAGAAACAAGAGGGCCCACGTCTCCCCTCCAGAGTTTTCGAGGGCCCACGTCTCCCCTCCAAAGGGCAAGACGTTTGAGTTTTCGAGGCAACTCCCCACGTATCCCCTCCACTGGCAACTCCCCACGACGCAGAGGGGGTTTTGTTCCCACTTCCAGGTAACTCCCCTCCTATTCCATTGCCGCTCCATCTTCCTCCCTCTGCCTCCCTCCTCATTCCATTGCCGCTCCATCTTCCTCCCTCTGTCTCCCTCCTCATTCCATTGCCGCTCCATCTTCCTCCCTCTACCTCCCTCTGCCTCCAGCATCAAGCAACTCCCCTCTGCCTCCACCATCGCTGGTCAGGAGGGCAATGGCGGAGGAATCGTGGAGCAACTCCCCTCCGTCTGCCAAGAGAATGGCAGAGGCATCGTGGAGCAACTCCCCTCCGTCTGCCAAGCATCACCGTGGTGAGGCGTCTGGCAAGGAGCCGCTGGTGGTCGACGACGACGTTCCGGTCCCCGGGCAGAAGCGGGACTACACCGTGCCGCTCAAGGTTGATATCCACCTGAAGGAGCCGCTGGATGTCGTACGCACCAGCAATCCAGACGAAGCCGACAAGATGATCCTCAAGATGAGGAGGAGGCTCGGCGGCATGCTTCATCGGAATATCGGCGTTGATGTCGAGTATACCAGGGAAGACAAACCTCCGCAAATTGCTGCAGTTCTGCAGTTATGCGTGGAGGATCTCGTCCTGGTATACCACATCACCGCGGCAACCAAATGGTAAAAACATCCAGTTCTGAAGTTTCTGCCTAATTAGTAGTTTCTGAAGTAGATGCAATAGTTATGAAGTTCTGAAGTAGATGCAATACTAGTTCTAAAGTTATGAAGTTTCTGTTTAATTAGTAGTTTTTTGGTGATCATACAGAATGTTGTCTAGAAGTTTTTGTGATCATTTAGTAGCTGTTATGGATGTTGTCTTGTAATGCAAAAGATTGCAAAAAAATACATCATTGAGATGTTATGCTTGCTGTTTTGATCGTACAGAATGTTGTCTTGTAGTTGTTGTGATCATTTAGTAGTTGTTGTGATCATACTGTTTTAACTGAATTTTGGTCAGAACTGAAGATGCTATTTTAAATGAATTTTGATTCAACTAAACCCATTTTAATTCTGTAGTTTCTGAAGTTTTTGAAGTAGATGAATTTGATGCACCAGATTAATTTGATGCAGGCCCAAGGAACTCCGCCCGCTCCTGCAGGAGAAGAAGCTGTACACCTTTGTTGGCTTCTGCATTGGAGGCGACAAGGAGAAGCTGAAGTTGTCTGGTTTAGAGATCAACCCCGACAATTACGTCGACTTGCAGCGCAAATGGAGAGTTCCAAACAATGGAAAGAAGTGGCAGTCTTTGGCTGAGTTTGCATGCAGCCTCATCCACCCATCCTACAAGGAAATGAAGCAGAAGATCGACAGGAAATCGGACCACCTACTATGGGGGGACAGCCCACTGCCAAACAACCTCATCGAGTACGCCGCGAAAGATGCGTACGTCACCTACGAGGCATGGAAGAAAATCGAAATCACCAAAGAAGGTTTGGAGCTCTGGCAAGAGGCAGAGGATCATTGGGATGACCCCTACTACTGGGGATATTGAGTTGTTTGTGGTATTGGGATGACCCCTACTACTGTGTCTCAGTTTGTAGTTATGTGGTTGAACAAGTTTGCTTTTGTTATGTTGAACAAGTTTGCTTTTGTAATGATGAACAAGTTTGCTTTGGTTGTCAGTTGACATCACTCATCGCTGAGCATGGTTTAGTTTTACCTTTATCTATTTATTATTTAGGTAGAGCTATTCAGGCATGGAAGATATAATAATCCTTATGGTGAGGATCGCAATGTTTTTAGCTTCCAAGTTTCTAATGACACATGATCTTTCCAACCACATAACTTAGGCTGTGTTTGATAGTAAAGTATTGAAAAAACCAAAGTATTGAAAACTACAACATTTTAGCATGTAGGTGTAAGATACCATAGTTTTGACATACCACATTATTTTGAAGTATTGGGAATACTTTGGAGCTGTTTGGTAGTGTTGTATATATTGACGCACCTAATAACTAGCTTGCCGTCTTCTACTTGCTTACCCTGTTACCCAAACCCAATGGCCATGCAAAAGGCCACCCATATGCACAAAGTCCATAGCCAAACTGTCAACAACCATGCCCAAAGCTGCAGCTTACAAAGATGAGAAAAACCGTGCAGTGCCGTCAGCTAGCCGGCACCGTAGCAGACACACGAAGTGAAGTAGGAGGCTCAGTGATGCAATCTTCATGAGGCCGCAGGAGGTTTCTTCCTCAGAAAGCAAGGCCTGCCAGCTCCATGCCACGGGCCTCTTGAGAAGGGAACAGATGATTAAGCGTACTAGCCATTTTTCCATGGTCGTCTCTTTATCTATCCACGACAACCTGAGGGAGAGACGATCTCCAGCAACGAGCGAGCGGCAGTGGCCTGGGAACGAATGAGGATGAAGAAATGTGTTCGTTTTTTCGCCTGCTCTATTTTTAAAAAAGAGGTCCTGGGTTCTTTTTATTAGACAGAGAAAATACTGCATTTTGAGGAATACTGTAGTATTAATATTACAGTTTTTTGTGGAGACCAAACAACTCAAAGTAATTAAAACCATAGTATTTAGAAAAACTGTAGTATTCACAAAATACTTAGAAAATGCAGAGCTATCAAACGGGAAACATTTCCCCTGTAAATTGTAGTTACACATTCCAACCAATACCTGCAGGTTGTAATTTCATACTGAATGACCATCAATGACTAAGTGAAGAAAATATTTGCTATGCATTTCTTGGCACGCGAGAAGGAAGAGGGGAGAGGAGGCGGAGCTCACCGGGGAGGCGCAAGGAGGCCCTGCGACAGCTTAATAGCAACAGAGGTGGCCGAAGTTGAGGAAGACAGCGGCGACCCGAGGAAGAAGAGGTGGAGGGGTCGAGCGCCGTCGCGCCCTGGTTCCGCGGCTCGCCGGCCCGGTGTTGAAGCAAATTCTGCCCGCCGCCTTGCCTGTCGCCTCGCACGGTGGAGCTCGAGGGCTGGGAAGGCGAGGGAGGGGGTGGATTGGGAGCGGACGGCGATGGGGGGCAGGGCAGGGGCTGACTGGGGGCGGCGATGGAGACAGAGGCGCGGGGGCGGCGGCGGCGTGGGTCGAGGCAGCGCGCGGGTGCATCTGGTGGCGAGGGAGAGAGTGTCGAAGGGAATCTGGCGAGAGGGAGAGAGTATAGCTAGGGGGAGGGTTCTAATGGCGCACCTTCCAGTCGTGCGCCATAAGTATGACTATTCTAATGGCGGACTACCCCGCGGTGCGCCATTAGAATTTTGTTTTAATCTAGCCCACTAACCATATCTACAACCTAACCCTATCTACAACAAAACCCACCCACTAGCCTGACTGGTCAGCACGCAGCACACACACCAGGAGGTCCTGGGTTTGATTCCTAGGCTCCCCAATATTTTTTTATGCATTTTAAATGCTGTTTTTATATTTATTTGTGTTTAAATATGTTCAAACTTGTTTAAATCATAACAGTAATATTTTTTTATAAAAACAGTAATAACTTTTTAAAAAATATGTTCAAATTTCTTACTTGAAAATATCATCGGCGGCAGCGGTGGAGCTGGGGAGGGTGCGGGGATCGAGATCGAGATGGAGGGGGAATCGAGAGCGAGATGGAGGGGGATCGAGATCAAGTGTCCTCATGAATTCAAAAAGTGCCCATGAAATTTAAAAATATTCATGATATCAAAAAGTGCCCATGAAATACAATCGAGAAATGAAGACTACGATTTAAATACAATCGATCTTAGCTAGCTATCTGTTCACAATCTTCTTGCCCTTCTTTTTCGCAAGTGGAGTTCTTCTGTGGAACGGACGTCCTTTAGGTAGGGTGGTCATGCTTCTTCTTGTGGTGTGTGCTGCTACTTCATTGTCGTCATCATGTTCGATCTTCGGGTCGCCGTACTTGTCGAAGTCTTGCTCATTGGCTACTCCATCCATTCCGATGATCTT
Source organism: Triticum timopheevii (assembly GCA_963921465.1). Taxonomy (NCBI): domain Eukaryota; kingdom Viridiplantae; phylum Streptophyta; class Magnoliopsida; order Poales; family Poaceae; genus Triticum; species Triticum timopheevii. The sequence continues at coordinate 60,004,588 of OY997266.1, read as the reverse complement.
CCTTTTGCCTCTCCTCACGACAACACGACTGGGCTTTGGCGGGTCGGTAATGAAGAAGCATTGGTCCACTTGGGAAGCCAGTACCCATGGCTCATTTTTCGCGGTGACGTTTGCGCCCGCGGTCTTGGATTTGGCTTCGGGTATAAACACGACTGGGCTTTGGCATAGTGCGCCATTAGTAGGTTTGCAAAAAAGTAAAAAAAAATTATATACTAATGGCGCACTGTCTTAGTCGTGCGCCATTACTAGTTCTAACTAGTAATGGCGCACTTTGCCATCCCTGCGCCATTAGTTTGTATGGAAAAATGGGAAAAAATCAATAGTTGTGGCGCACCGTGAGCACGGTGCGCTATTAGTGTCTTCCACTCTAATGGCGCACGAGCCACCAGTGCGCCATTAGTATATAGTAGTGGCGCACTACCTACCTGGTGCGCCATTAGAATCAGTCCTATCTATAGCTCTTTTCCTAGTAGTGTATCCACCGTGGGGTTGATCGCCGACGGGACTTGGAGGCTGTCGGGGGACAAGATTGAGCCTCAGCCACGGGCGGGTGAGTGCATCATCCTTGCAACCCACGTCGACCGTGGTTTCTCCCTGCCTCCGCATCCTTTCTTCTGGGGTTTTCTGAACTTTTTCGGTTCTTAGCTTCACCATTTCTCTCCCAACACCATCACATACCTTGCTGCATTCATTTCTTTGTGCGAAAACTTCTTGGGCTGTAGACCGCACTGGGGTCTCTTCAAACATATCTTCACCTATCGTTCTTAGTCGGTGAAGAAGGCAAATCCGACTAACGAGAGGACGCACGTGATTCAGATGTGTGGGGGTTTAGGGATTCAGATGAGGAAGAGGAGCACTTTTCCCCCTATGACACTTCCTGAGTCAGTTAGAGGGTGGCAGTCGACCTGGTTCTACTATCCAGATATTCTGACCCCTGGTCAGTCGACCGGTCTTCCTCCCTTTACCCTAGGTCGAGTCCAGCAACCTTCTTCACTGATCGTGTCTGCAGCAGAGAAAGTAGAGACGAACATGCTAGTCGAACGGGTAGTCCAGTTGGTCCGTCAGGGCGTGACTGGCATGGATTTATTGGAAGTGTTTCTTAGTCGACGCATCCAGCCGCTCCAAGCTCGAGATCACTCGATGTGGATGTATTCGGGCTCCAATGACACCGCTCGGGTCCACCCAGAGGAGGTCACCAATGAGACGGTGGCCCAGTGGCTGAAGGGCATTACTGGAAACAAAGACAACCCCAGGTGGGCCAGGAGAGTCAATCCATTCGACGCCCAAAAACCAGCCGGACAAGGTCTGATCTTTATTACCGAGTGTCTTTCAACCTGACTTGGAATCATCTTTGAATCTGACTGATGTTTGTTGAACTTCTTGCCTTGCAAATTTATACGTTGAGCACTCTGCAGCTGGCGTTGCGACACGACTGCGAGGAGCTCAAGATTGACTGCAACGAGTTCATCGAGCATGCAATGAAGTGATTGAAAAACTCTTTAATCTGGACATTTCCTGTTTAGAGAAGGATTCATCATGAGTAGCATATATATACATTCCACAGCTTTAGTATTTCCAAAAATTTATGGGTCATTTTTTTTCATTTGAAGTTGTAGAACTGAAGATTGCAGATTCCACATTGTACGCCTCAGAATTCTTAACTAGTTTCTTCCATGCATCGATAGACAAGTTTGAATGTATATATTATGTACTATAATGCATGTACATTCTACATCACATGAAACATCTAGCACTCCGTGAGATGATCACAATTAGTGCTCTATACATTCATGTGGTCCCTCACCACCGTCGGCATCCCACTGCACATGTTCATCCGCTGCCGCGGATGCCTGTAAAGAACATATATTTTTTTTTAATAGCTGACTATACGTAACTATACTGGAGCTATATTGATTTTAGCAGGTCCATGTAAACAACATCCTATTTCTTTTAGCTCCTGTTTAGCGCCAATCTAGCCGATTTAGAGGCTGAAGCTATTTGCCATAGCAGGCTGTTCTGCACTTTTAGTTGTTGTCGTCATGAACTTCCGGATTATAAAACCGACACCCTTAAACTATTACCTTGTGCTTATATTGGAAGTAAACTAGGATCCCTGCCAAAGGAATAGGACACTGACTAAATTTTTATTTGAAGTTATCCTAAATATTGGTGTAAATCAATGAAAAAAATAGCGTGCTACAGAAAATAGCGCGGCCCCTGAAAATATGCTATTAGCGTGCTATAGCGCGCTATAACGTGCTATTAGCGAGACATTGTACACAAGTTAATTTAGCGTAGCAATTCTCTACACGCTATAGCGTGCTATTAGCGGCGTTATAGCGCGCTATTTTTTTCAGTGGTGTAAATGCAGTTGCAGTTTAACCTAAGAACAAACAAACAAGGATAAGACTCTGTCCGAGACTATCATGAAACAACATAAAATCAGGAATCTTCTTAAACTTTGTCCAACCATCTAAATTCAGGGTCGATAGAGATGTTAGGAATCAGCGTTCAACCACTCGAGGATGGCGATGGGGAAGCATGGTTAGCGGCATCGCCGGAAGCACTCGAGGACGATGCTGCGGAGGTGGGGTCAGAAGCATCGCTTGAAACACTCAAGGTCAAGGCAGATGGTACTGATGTGAGGTCAATAGTATCACTGGCCTCTTCCACTTTCCTTCCTTGCAGAGCTTCCATTGCTTCACCCAGCATCCCTGTCACCTTCCCTCCTAATTCTGGCTCAAGTTGTCCAGCCAGCTGGTTCAATTTCTTGCCTTGAATCTGCAAGGTAAACAAAATATACAACCAAACTGAAAATCACCCTTCATTGACATAAATGGCCAATTTATAAACATGCAGGACAAGTAAAACTTGTAACTGTGAAATTAGCACGTCCTAATATAATTCGATTGTCCTTACGAGATGTTGTTTCTCCGGGTCAGAAGAATCTACAGCAGTGGTAGTGGTGTTCTTGCTTGGAATAGACGGAGCACAGACAATGCTATCAGTTTGTGCGAAGCCCGGGGGAACCATCACAGAGTTGGCATTCACATTCATAGAATTTGGCATGTATGTGAAGGCTTGGTTGGCATTTGGGTACACCATCTGCATAGTAAAAGCACGAAAGTCTGGTGAATTGACTACTTGTGACATAATCTGAACATGGGACGGCTCGATACACTTCGCAAAACCAGCTGATGCATCAAAAATTAAAAAAGTTAAGTCAAAAAATGGTCATCTTTCATGCCATAGTACCTGTTGGTGTAGATTGATATCTCCATGCACACCTTGCCAAGCATGGTGCAGTGGCCTCGGCATGTTGTATGTATATGGCGTCATGCCGCTAGGAACCGAAGGAGTGAAATGTTGTTCTCGGAATTGCTGATACCCCAAGCCTGGAACCTGTGGTGGAAACATGCCAGGCACTCCTGGACCGAAGTAGAACTGACGGGGAGCAAAATTCTGTAGTACTGCGGGTGCTAGAACTCCTGCGTTCTGAATACGAGCAAAGTGTGCCTAGAAACAATGTCAGTAGCATTAAGCTTGTGTTGTGTCCCTTGTATATATTCTTGAAACAATGGCAGATCTAATGTTCAAATATTCAGTGACACACAGGTGACAAGAGAGAAATTGTTTTACTTAACTTTATTTGGACGGTAAAAATATAACCATTTTGTTAACACTCATCCACATTGATTCTCAGTCTATGTTATTCTTAGGCTGGGACAATATACAACTTATTTATAACTGAACAGGCTTACTTTTAGTTAGTCAGCTAGTGTAAAAATGAAACGAATAATACGTAAATAATTGGACATGTAGTAGACATCAAAACATAGCAATATCAGAACTCAAACAGCACTTATCAGCATATAAGATTAATTAAAAGAAGTCACTACTTATCACTTATCAGCAGAAGGCACCTAATGTACAAAATGATCAGTTGGGAAATAACAATTTAGACTTACCACTAGCATCGCTCGTCTATCCTCTTTGCGTTGAGCTACACCAACATACAATGGCTTTTTGCCGACTATCTTCCTGTTCATCCCTTCAATCTACCACATTGATTAAAGATGATTTAATAATCTATAAACTAGTCAACTGGATGCATTGGGCACGTTTGCATTCAACTAAACCATGTTACTTATGGCCTTGTGGACAGCTTCAATAGTTGTAAATGACACAAAGCCATAACCCTTGATCCTTCCTTGTGAATCAACCATAACCTAAGAAAATGTTAAGAAGGTGAGCCATGATACTAAGAAACGGAATTAACTAATAAATAGAGAAGTACCTTGCATGATCCTATCTCACCAAAAAATTCAAATAACCCTCTAAGATTTAGATCATTAATACTATCATCTAGATTCTTCACTATCATTGAGCCCTTCAAACTTTTTGAATTTCTCATTTCTCGCACTCTCAAAGTTTTCTTTCAGTTTTGCTTCTCTTTCTGACTTTTTCTGAGCTCTTCCAACATACAAAATTGTATCCTTAATCATCTTCCCATTAAGACTTTTCACAGCTTCTGCAGCACATTCTGATTCCCCATAGTTAACGAATTCAAAGCATTGGGATATTCCATCATTATCTCTCATGATTACAGCGCTAGTAATTGTACCGAAAGGACCAAACTCTTGCAGAAGGTCATTGTGAGTGAATTCCTTTGGCAAGTTCTTCACATATACATTTGTATAATTACTCACGCTGATATTTGGCTGCCTCTCCTAACGACGAATGAAGAGACCTACAAAAATTCGTTTGCCATTCACCAACTTCCCATTCAAGCTGTCGATGGCATCATTGGCAGATGTCTCCTCTGCTAATTGAACAAATCCGTACCCTTTTGATTGACCGTTAAAGTGAGTGGCCACTTTGCATGATAGTATAGTGCCATAGCAACCAAACATATCACTCAAGCTCTTGCCATCAATATTTGGCACAAGATTTTTTACGAATATATTGGCCTTTCCACTCAATCGCAGCGTTGGGTCCCTATTCGAGAACATAACTCGGATATGCTTCCCGTTGGCAGGGGTAAAATTTAAAGAGTCTAATGCACGTTTGGCTGCAAAACAATCACATACAAAATTATTCGAGGTAATTGTAGTATTAAATTCAAATCCTCTAGTAGGGCAAGCAAACATACAAATACAAAGAAAAAGAAAATAGGTTAAGGTGAAAACAATAGTGTAGGTATGGTATGTATATGTATAATTGACCACGATACGACATGGTGTATTATATATGACAGGATGTTCATCGAACAGACAATTATCGGATGTCCGATATGCGAAGCTAATATCCAATTTGAACTATGTACAATTTCGCTCTTCACTAATTTGACAGCGTGGAGCATGAATAAACTGATGAAAATTTGACTAGGTTAACTATGAAATCCATGGGGCCATCGTGATCATACAATCTACCTAGTGTAATGTAGCACGTTTCAACACCATGGTGCACAAACTAGAAAAATTCTGAACGAACTTTTAACCCATATTCAGTTCCCTCCTGTTTATATTTTCCAAATTGCCACACCAACTTATGAAGGCATCAATGGAAGCAACAATGAATATTGGTTAAACTAGAAAACAAACTGCATGGACTAAACTTTAAAAAATCCGCTCACTAACCAAGTCAACTCCCAAATGTTACACCATAAAAAAGATAGACAACACCTGTCGGTGTCAAAACCGGCGGATCTCGGGTAGGGGGTCCCGAACTGTGCGTCTAGGTGGATGGTAACAGGAGACAAGGGACACGATGTTTTTACCCAGGTTTGGGCCCTCTTGATGGAGGTAAAACCCTACTCCTGCTTGATTGATATTGATGATATGGGTAGTACAAGAGTGGATCTACCACGAGATCAAGGAGGCTAAACCCTAGAAGCTAGCCTATGGTATGATTGTTGTTGTGTCCTACGGACTAAAACCCTCCGGTTTATATAGACACCGGAGAGGGCTAGGGTTACACAGAGTCGGTTACAATGGTAGGAAATCTACATATCCGTATTGCCAAGCTTGCCTTCCACGCCAAGGAAAGTCCCATCCGGACACGGGACGAAGTCTTCAATTTTGTATCTTCATAGTCTTGGAGTCCGGCCGATGATGATAGTTCGGCTATCCGGACACCCCCTAGTCCAGGACTCCCTCAGTAGCCCCTGAACCAGGCTTCAATGACGACGAGTCCGGCGCGCATATTGTCTTCGGCATTGCAAGGCGGGTTCCTCCTCCGAATAATTCATAGAAGATTGTGAACACCAGGATAGTGTCCGGCTCTGCAAAATAAATTCCACATACCACCGTAGAGAGAATAATATTTACACAAGTTCAATCTGCTGATGTATTTTGTGGCATGACGTCATACCATAACCAAGCTTTTACTCGAATCGTTTTTATTATACCACCTCAGCGCGTTTAGCGAAGCGGTTTCCTTGGCACGTCTTGTCGAAGCAGAGATCGTGTTCCCCTTATTCCGGGATACCCATCAATACGGACGTGTGTAACCCAACCGCGCCATTGATTGTGGCGCTTGGGAGATAAGCGAGTTTTACCAGGCCAGTAGGGACGCATAGTTTCATCCGCCCATATATAAGGGGATAAGGATCCACCTTTTTTTTACCTACGCCTTCTTCCTCCTTTGCTTATCCATCTCTGCGCACTCGATCTCCAGCGCCCAAGTCCGCACATCTCACCTCGACCTTCTCCAGCCATGTCCGGAGCGGGAGGCAAGTGGATGGCCTCCTCCGTTACGGAGGGGCACATCAAGAAGCTGCGCAGCGCCGGATATCTGTCCAGCGACATCGCGCACCGGCTACCCGACGAGGGGCAGCTCATCCCCACCCCCAGGCCCCATGAGAGGGTGGTATTCCTTCCCCATTTCCTCCGCGGACTGGGCTTCCCACTCCACCCCTTTGTCCGGGGGCTCATGTTCTACTACGGCCTGGATTTCCAAGATCTGGCCCCAAATTTCATCCTCAATATCTCGGCGTTTATCATCGTGTGCGAGGCCTTCCTCTGCATCTAGCCCAACTTCGGCTTGCGGCTAAAGACCTTCAATGTCAAGCCGAAGGTTGTGAAGGGCAGCCAAGCGGAGTGCGGAGGCACCATGGTGGGCAAAATGCCCAACGTCACTTGGCTCGAGGGTGCCTTCGTGGAATCCATCAAAGGGTGGCAATCGGGGTGGTTCTACATCACCGAGCCGCGTGACCCTAAATGGGCAGCGGCCCCCGAATTCAGATCTGGCATCCCCATGCAGCTCACCTCCTGGAAAGAGAAGGGCCTGCTATGGGGCAGTTCGGAGGAGCTGAACGGACTCCAGTCCTGTCTCCAAACCCTGGTGAACAAGAAGCTCAAGCTTGTCAACGTGATCCAGGTCATGCTCGTCCGCCGGATTCTCCCCTGCCAGCAACGGGACTTCAATTTGTGGGAGTTTAATCCGGCACAGCACAGGACCTTGAGCGGGCTCTTCGACACTACGTACGAAGATGCCTGGAGGGTGCTGTTCAAGGGCGCTGAAGCTCCCGCATCCGCTACCGAAGATCGCGGATTCAGCTCGCAGTGTCCGGCTGGCGAGGTAAGCCATGTTATCCTTTATGGGACACTTGCTTTTCATGTTTTGACTTTATGCGGGATCTAAACTCCCAATACCTTTAACAGGCCTGGCAAGCGACATCCGGACAGGTTAACTGTCCGGCTCCCCTTCCAGAGGACCCAGCGGATGCCCGTTTGATAGGGCTGCTGGTCCTGGCACTTTACGTAGTGCCGTAGAAGAAGGCCAAGAAGAAGGCCACGGGAACCCGAAGGAGTTCCCGGCGTCAGGTGGTATCGGACTCATCGTCCGATGACTCCGAGGCGGACTCCTCCCACGAGGATGAGGAGGAGAAGAAAGAGGCCTCTCCCCCAGTGGGGGCGAGAAGAAGAGGAAGGCTTCCCCAACAGGGAGGCCGAAGGGTCCAAGAAGGGAAGGACCCTTCCCCCGGACTGTTCCGCCAACGTCAGCGACGGCGACGAGGAGTGGCCCTCAAGGGCCAAGCCCCTGGCGAGATCGTAAGTATCCGGACTCCTAAATGATTTGTAATTTTTTTTGTCACATGGTGTCTTTCTAATGCCGCATACAACCCTGTAGTCCGCCCAAGGACGATCTTCCCGCTTCGTCGAGCGGGTCCTTGGGCACGTCGGATATGTATTCTCTTCCGACCGCCTCCACCCCCCGTGACGCTGACGACGCCGAGGTGGGATCCCGGGAAGGGACCCACCAGGAGGAGGAGGCCCCGGAGGTGCCGCAGGGCAACCTCCCGGACTCCGCACCGGAACCTGCAGTGGTTCCGGAGTCCGGCGGGCGGCCCCTTCGTAAGAAGGGCAAGACTGTGACACCGGTGGCCTCCGTCCAACCGGAGGCGCCGGATAACTTGCTGGAGGCGCTCAACGGCGCTTCCATCGAAGAAGAACACCGCACTGTCATGAGTGCAGTGATTCAGAAGGTTCAACTCGCCAAGAGCGGGCTGACCGAGGCCTGCAGCAGCCTTCTAACAAGCTTTGAGGTAAGAATTTTAATATATGTAAAATAGTACTGCATAGACAGTAGCCCCTGATGCTCGGTTCGGTGTTCGGAAAGAAAAGCCGGACTGAGGATCTAAAAAGATATACACAGGAGTCTTAAAAAATATGTCAATATGGGATTGCAGGCTGCGCTGGTGACCTCTGCCGCACTGACTGCGGAGGTCAATGCTTTGAAGCAAAGCCTTGAGCGGTCCGAGAGCGAGCTCGGCCGTGCCAAGAAGCAGCTCGAGGACAAGGAAGGTGAGTAACACCGTATTAAAGTTGTACCTTACAGAAAAGGATTTGGTTGCAAGAGAAATAACAAGGATAACGTGGGTACTCCAGGGGCCAAGAACGAGGTGGAGACCCTGAAGGAGGCGGTGTCCGCGGCCGAACGCAATGCGTCCGCGGAACGAGCCGAGCGAGAGAAGCAGGAGGCGCGGGTGGCGGAGGTACATCAAGAGCTCCATGCTCTCGTGGAAAAGCACGAGAGTTTGGAGCGTGACTCAAAGACTCGAGAGTCCGAGCTTGCGTCGGCTCTTGAGAGTGCCAAAGCCGCTAAGGCCGATGCCCACAAGGCCCTCCAGGAAATCGAGGATTTGAAGAAAATAGCGGCGGGTAAGGCATTCTTCATGCAAAGCAAGCATGTTAAAGTGAATTACCTGTTACTTACCCGAATTCAGAGCTCTCTAGGAGCATTCGCAGATCTGCCCCGCAGCGTGTCCGATGCTGCCGCTTTCTACAGAGCAGAGGAGGGGAGCTCGATGGAGAAGGTATTCTGGTCTCAATATGCTGAGGCCGGACATCCGGTGCCCCTTAGAGACCAGCTGAAGCAGCTGGTCGAGCTCCACAAGGTGGCCGAACAGGCCATGAATGGCCTTATAGTTCGGCTATGGCCCAAAGAGGCCATGCCTGGGAGCTACTTCGGCCTGGTGCGGTGGCTGGTGGATGCGTGTCCCTGGGTTGAAGTCATCAAGCACTCTGCCTGCATTGAAGGTGCCCGTCGGGCCCTTGCCTGTGCTAAAGTGCACTGGGGCAGGATGGATGCTGAGAAGCTTGTGACGGACGCACCACCGCCGGGCAAGGAGTATCACACACCCGAGATGTATTATGAGGGTGTCCTGAAGGGTGCCCGCATTATTGCGGGTGAGTGCTCCAAAGATGTAATATTTGAGTAGACTCGCATTTTGTTATCCTGTGCGCCGAAAACTTTGTTCGTATGCACTAAGCAATGCTTGTTAATTTATAATATTACCTTCTGTGCGGCCGTTTATCAAATCTGAGAGATGGCAAGTCGTCGGCTTCAGCCCCCATGCCACGAGTGTTGGGGTGTTCGGGATAAACTTGAGCGCTCTTGTTCCCATTTTTGGGTCCATCTAGGGAGGCGTTCAACACAACGAACAAGGCAACCGGACTTATAGTGCTTGAACACTCTCACTTAGCCATAGAATTCTATAATTTTAAATTTCGGCGAAGCCCCTAGTGTTCAGAAGGCCGAATTCGGGGCACTATCCACGCCTGGACCGGACAAGGCCGGTTCCTCGCTCTAAGCGGCTTAAGTCTTTAGGGACTCGAAAAACCTCTCGAACAACGACCAGCTCTCGCCTTATCATGACTGTCAGTTTTAGCTTTCTCCACTGAGGCGCTTGCCCAGCTCAACTGGGGCGCAATCGCAGTGGTTCTCCCAGTGCTACCTTAGCCGATACAACGGAACGTAAGGTACCAAAACATGGGAGCCGGGTAAACCCAACTATTGACCCAAGACATGATTCGGAGCCGATGCATATAATGCTATAAGTTTGGGGTGCCGCACTTGTGAAAGTGTTCGGACTTATCACACCAAAATGTGGGGAACTTAAGCCCCTGGTGTATTTAGCCGTACCAAAGTGTACGGATGCAACATGTCATAAATGAACATATGTATAAGAAAGAAATGCAATTATAAGCAAAAAGCGATGCATTGTTTATTCAAGAAATACTGCCATGAATGCAGAACGATACAAATAGTGCGGTAAGCAAGGGATGGGACTATTAAACATGTCCCCCTCCAGGGGTAGGCTGCGGAATGGTGTATAAAACAAATTTAATGCTCGTAATGGAGACCACCTAGATACTCGTCATAGCCTTTCTCCTTCCCTGGTTGTTGCATCGTGAGTTCGGCAGGTCTACTGTCGGACAGGGCCTCTGGTGAACAGAGTCCTGTGGGTAAGAAAAAAAGAAAAAGGAAAAAAAAAGAATGACACACTTGGGAGCCCCTGGTGTGGTTAAGCCGCATTCTGGGCCTGTCGTGGTCGTGCCCCTCCCCCTATGCCCATGGTATCTTCAGATTGTAATGATGTACGTGAAGGACCAGTCTTGCGATTTTGCAAGGGCTGGGGTTGGGGCCGCATTGCTATGCATGCTCGGGACGTGCCAGGTGGTCTTGTTGTAGGTTACTCCGGGCGCGTTTAGCAGTGTCCAGTCGCTTAACAGCCGGACTCGAGAATTTCCTTAAGAGGCTGCTCTGTACTTCTGCCGCGAGAGCCGCTGTGTGTTCCTCCGTTCGAAGGGAGCGTTCAGTGTTTCCGTTGACCGTGATGACTCCTCGAGGGCCTGGCATTTTGAGCTTGAGGTATGCGTAGTGCGGCACCGCGTTGAAATTTGCAAACGCGGTCCGTCCGAGCAGAGCATGATAGCCGCCGCGGAACGGAACTATGTCGAAGATTAACTCCTTGCTTCGGAAGTTATCCGGTGATCCGAAGACCACTTCCAGTGTAACTGAGCCTGTATAATTGGCCTCTACACCTGGTATGACGCCTTTAAAGGTCGTTTTTGTGGGTTTAATCCTTGAGGGGTCTATGCCCATCTTGCGCACTGTATCCTGATAAAGCAGGTTCAGACTGCTGCCGCCGTCCATCAGGACTCTAGTGAGGTGAAATCCATCGACGAGTGGGTCTAAAACCAATGCGGAGAATCCGCCGTGGTGGATGCTGGTGGGGTGGTCCCTTCGATCAAAAGTGATCGGGCAGGAGGACCATGGGTTGAACTTCGGGGCGACTGGCTCCATCGCGTATACGTCCCTGAGTGCACGCTTCCGCTCCCTCTTGGGTATGTGGGTTGCGTATATCATGTTCACCGTCCGCACTTGTGGGGGGAAACCCTTCTGTCCTCTATTGTTCGGCAGTCGGGTCTCTTCCTCGTCATCGCTATGCAGCCCCTTATCATTGTTTTCGGCAATTAGCTTGCCTGCCTGCTTGAATACCCAACAGTCCCTGTTGGTATGATTAGCTGGTTTTTCGGGGGTGCCGTGTATCTGGCACGAGTGGTCGAGTATTCGGTCCAAATTGGACGGACCCGGAGTAGTTATTTTGAATGGCTTTTTCCGCTGACCGGGTTTGGAGCCTCTGAATCCGGTGTTGACTGCCGTATCCTCAGTATTATCGCCGTTAACGCGGCGTTTGTTCTTGTTGTGACACGACCTGCCATTGCGGTCCTTGGTATCCGGACTGCCAGAATTTTTGCTGAGGTTGTTACTGCGGGCTAGCCAGATGTCCTCTCCTGCGCAGAAGCGGGTCATGAGTGATGTGAGGGCTGCCATGGATTTTGGCTTTTCCTGTCCTAGGTGCCGGGCAAGCCACTCGTCGCGGATGTTATGTTTGAAGGCTGCGAGGGCCTCTGCATCCGGACAGTCGATGATTTGATTTTTCTTTGTTAAGAACCGTGTCCAGAATTGTCTGGCCGATTCGTCTGGCTGCTGAATTATGTGGCTTAGGTCATCGGCGTCTGGTGGTCGCACATATGTGCCCTGGAAGTTGTCAAGGAATGCGGCTTCCAGGTCCTCCCAACACCCAATTGATTCTGCTGGCAAGCTGTTAAGCCAATGCCGAGTTGGTCCTTTAAGCTTGAGTGGGAGATATTTGATGGCGTGAAGACCGTCACCGCGGGCCATGTGGATATGAAGGAGATAGTCTTCGATCCCAACCGCGGGGTTTGTTGTGCCATCGTAGGATTCAATGTTCACGGTTTTGAACCCTTCAGGGATTTGATGATCCATTACTTCATCTGTGAAGCATAGTGGGTGTGCGGCACCTCTATATTGGGCTATATCACGACGTAGCTCAAGCGAGCTTTGTCTACTGTGTTCGGCCCGGCCGGAGTTGCTGTATCCGGCGCGAAGGTCGTCATCGCGCATCGTGGGGCGCCCACGCGATCCGTAGATCAATCTTGATTGTCTTACCTTATCCTCCAGTATGTCTCGCAAGTCCGGCGCATTCCCCCGTGGCTTCGTACTTTTCGAGAGGTGTCGGGGTACGGTTCTAGTGGAGGGCCTAGAGGCCTCTCTGTCGCGGCCACGAGGTGGTCGGTCAGCCGTATTGTGCGCTGGTGATGCAGGTTTATATGCCTCCTCCTCTAATCGGGGGAGCAGCTTGCGTTTGGGGTAGCTTTTGGAGGGGCGTTCAAGTTCATGCTCTTCGGCCGCAAGGACTTCAGTCCATCTGTCGGCTAGCAGATCTTGATCAGCTCTAAGCTGTTGCTGCTTTTTCTTGAGGCTGTTTGCCGTGGCCATAAGCCTGCGTTTAAAATGCTCTTGTTCGACGGGATCCTCAGGCACGACAAATTCGTCGTCGTCGAGTCTTGCCTCGTCTCCGGAGGGAGGCATGTAATTATCGTCCTCTACCTCTTCGTCTGCCGCTCTCTCGTGAGGGCTGGCTTCTCCGTCCTCCTATGCTGAATCTTGCTGGAGGGGGTTGTCTTCGGCACTGTCTGGGGTGTTATTATCTCCGGTGTTATTATCCGAGGAGAAAAGTCTCACCCTGGACTGCGTCGTTGTTGCTGATGATCGAAGGAGCCATCGAGCCTATCGGTGACGACACAGAGGAACTCTCAATGAAAGCACCAATGTCGGTGTCAAAACCGGCGGATCTCGGGTAGGGGGTCCCGAACTGTGCGTCTAGGCGGATGGTACCATGAGACAATGGACACGATGTTTTTACCCAGGTTCGGGCCCTCTCGATGGAGGTAAAACCCTACTCCTGCTTGATTGATATTGATGATATGGGTAGTACAAGAGTGGATCTACCACAAGATCAAGGAGGCTAAACCCTAGAAGCTAGCCTATGGTATGATTGTTGTTGTGTCCTACGGACTAAAACCCTCCTGTTTATATAGACACCGGAGAGGGCTAGGGTAACACAGAGTCGGTTACAATGGTAGGAAATCTACATATCCGTATTGCCAAGCTTGCCTTCCACGCCAAGGAAAGTCCAATCCGGACACGGGACGAAGTCTTCAATCTTGTATCTTCATAGTCTTGGAGTCCGGCCGATGATGATAGTTCGGCTATTCGGACACCCCCTAGTCCAGGACTCCCTCAACACCAATAACAGAAACATGTCCTTTTGTTTAGATAGAAAGAAATAAGAACATAGAAACACATTAATTGTAACCAAATTATAGCTACTCCCTCCGTCACAGTTTAGAAGGCACAATTAAATTTGCGTGCGTTTTCATAATAGACAAGGTTTAGGGCGCATTGCATTTATTTCTAGTAGCTAATTAGTACTCCGATATACTATTTCTATATGCATGCGTAGTGTGAATGCTATTTTTAGCCCATCTCACAACCAATAGATAACCACCTAGGTCCCAGAGAATTTCCATGCGCGCCTTCTAAACCGTGATGGAGGGAGTATTTGTTTTTGTCCTAATCATATGCACATCCGAGTCCGAGTCGGATTGTGACAATGTTAACTTCCATGATGACGTTCTACACCATGCATGATGCACAATCTACAATGAAATCGTAAGGAAATTTAAGCTCTACTTCGATTCTCTTATGTTCTTAATTCCCGTGTGCAATCTACAAATCTTGGCTATCTTATAAAGAAACCATGTGGCCCAATTTAACAAAGAGCTAAATTTCCTCTCGCTAACCAATTCAACTCCCAAAAGTTAGACCATAAGTAAGATAGACGACGCCGATAATATGAACATAACATTTTGTTTATGACAGAATCCCGCAAGTAGGAAAAATGCATTAATTAAAATAATAATTGTGTGTGCCTACTTGCTTTTTCAAAATAATATATCCAATTTTGAGTCGGATTCTGACATATTCGGCAACATTATTTTCTGCATCGAATTTTACACCATGGTGCACAATCTATGCAGAAATCTTAATAGGATCTTAACCCAAATTATATTCTTTTCTATTCGTAATGACCAGAAGAAATCTACGAAGCCATAAACTTAGATGGAGTCAACAATTAATGTTAGCTAATTTGAAACAAACCAACCCAAAGTTCACAGAAAACTACAATTCCTCTCGGTGACGATTCAATCCAAGTATTACAGCATAAGTAAGATAGACATCAACAATAATGGGAACATTTAGTTTGTGACAAAAATATATAGGTAGATAAAAACACATTAATTACAACCGGTGTGTGTGTGCCTACTTGACTTTTACGAATCATACATCTGACTCTGAGTCGTATTCCGACAGCATTTGTTTCCACAAAGATTTTTTGCCATATCGGAAACCCGAATCAGTTACAGATTCTAACACTGATGTCAGTGCTCGGCAACATGTTCTACAAACTGCTGATTCCATTCTCTTCCCAATCTACAAACTGCTAATTCCATTCTCTTCCTAATCTACAGTGCGTTGAAGTTATATTTCTTGTTGTGATCTTTCGAAGTGAGGGTCTTCGTTTTTTTATGGAATGTGCATAAACCCAATCTATAAAGAAGTCTTACCGAGATTTAGTCAAAATTCCATTCTCTTCCTAATCGCCAAATGCAATCTATGAAGTCATTCCCTCATTGGTAACAATGATCAATCTTGGCTGACTTGAAAACAAATCATGAGACCTAATTTAATAAAAAGTACAATTCCTCTCGCTAACGATTCAACTCCCAAATGTTACACCATAATTAAGATAGACAACCACCAGTAATATGAACATGTCATTTCATTTATGGCATAACTCAGCGAACAGATAAACAGATATTAATTGGAACAATTGTGTGTGTTTACTTATTTTTCCCAAATCATACACCCGGTTCTGAGTCGGATTCCGACAACACTATTATCTACGGCGATTTCTATCCCATGGTGCACAATCTATGGAGAACTCTTAATAGGATTTTTAGCCCAAATTCCTATTATCTTCTGTTCATAATAAACACAAGCAGTCTATGAAGCCTTTCACTCAGACACAAACACCAATTAATGTTGGCTAATTTGAAAACAACCAACCAACTGAACAACAAACTACAATTCAAATTGCGATTCAATTCTCAAGTGTTACTATTGGGGAAAGTAGTAATTTCAAAAAAAATCCTACGCATACGCAAGATCATGGTGATGCATAGCAATGAGAGGGGAGAGTGTTGTCCACGTACCCTCGTACACCGAAAGTGGAAGCGTTATGACAACGCGGTTGATGTAGTCGTACGTCTTCACGATCCGACCGATCCAAGTACCGAACGTACGGCACCTCCGAGTTCAGCACACGTTCAGCTCGATAACGATCCCCGGACTCCGATCCAGCAGGGTGTCGGGGAAGAGTTCCGTCAACACGACGGCGTGGTGACGGTGATGATGTTCTACCGATGCAGGGCTTCTCCTAAGCACCGCTACGATATGACCGGGGTGGAATATGGTGGAGGGGGGCACCGCACACGGCTAAGGAACGATCACGAAGATCAACTTGTGTGTCATGGGGTGCCCCCCTGCCCCCGTATATAAAGTAGGGAGGGGGAGGTGCGGCCGGCCCCTAGGGGTGCGCCTGGAGGAGTCCTACTCCCACCGGGAGTCGGACTCCCCCCTCTTGCCTTGTTGGAGAAGGAAGGGGGAAGGTGGAAAGAGGAAAGGGGGGCGCCGCCCCCCCTTCCTTGTCCTATTCGGACTAGGGGGCGATGGGGCGCGCGGCCAGCCCTGGACGGCCCTCCTCTTCTCCCTCATGGCCCATGTAGGCCCATTAACCCCCGGGGGGTTCTGGTAACCCCCCAGTACTCCGGTAAAACCCCGATTTCACCCGGAACGATTCCGATATCCAAATATAGGCTTCCAATATATCAATCTTTATGCCTCGACCATTTCGATACTCCTTGTCATTTCCGTGATAACATCCGGGACTCCGAACAACCTTTGGTATATCAAAAACTATAAACTCATAATAAAACTGTCATCGTAACGTTAAGCGTGCGAACCCTACGGGTTCGAGAACTATGTAGACATGACCTAGAACTGTTTCTGGTCAATAACCAATAGCGGAACCTAGATGCTCGTATTGGCTCCTACATATTCTACGAAGATCTTTATCGGTCAAACCGCATAACAACATACGTTGTTCCCTTTGTCATCGGTATGTTTCTTGCCCGAGATTCGATCGTCGGAATCCAATACCTATTTCAATCTCGTTACCGGCAAGTCTCTTTACTCATTACGTAATGCATCATTCCGTAACTAACTCATTAGCTACATTGCTTGCAAGGCTTATAGTGATGTGCATTACCGAGAGGGCCCAGAGATACCTCTCCGACAATCGGAGTGACAAAACCTAATCTCGAAATACGCCAACTCAACATGTACCTTTGGAGACACCTGTAGAGCTCCTTTATAATCACCTAGTTACGTTGTGACGTTTGGTAGCACACAAAGTGTTCCTCCGGTAAACGGGAGTTGCATAATCTCATAGTTGTAGGAACTTTGTATAAGTCATGAAGAAAGCAATAGCAACATACTAAACGATCAAGTGCTAAGCTAACAGAATGGGTCAAGTCAATCACATCATTCTCCTTATGATGTGATCCCATTAATCAAATGACAACACATGTCTATGGTTAGGAAACATAACCATCTTTGATTAATGAGATAGTCAAGTAGAGGCATACTAGTGACATTATGTTTGTCTATGTATTCACACATGTATCATGTTTCCGGTTAATACAATTATAGCATGAATAATAAACATTTATCATGAAATAAGGAAATAAATAATAACTTTATTATTGCCTCTAGGGCATATTTCCTTCAGTCTCCCACTTGCACTAGAGTCAATAATCTAGTTTACATCGCCATGTGATTTAATACCAATATTCACATCTGTATATGATTAACACCCATAGTTCACATCGTCATGTGACCAACACCCAAAGGGTTTACTAGAGTCAATAATCTAGTTCACATCGCTATGTGATTAACACCCAAAGAGTACTAAGGTGTGATCATGTTTTGCTCATGAGAGAAGCTTAGTCAACGAGTGTGTCACATTCAGAGCCGTATGTATTTTGTAAATATTCTATGTCTACAATGCTCTGCACGAAGCTACTCTACCTAATTGCTCCCACTTTCAATATGTATCCAGATTGAGACTTAGAGTCATCTGGATCGGTGTGAAAGCTTGCACCGATGTAACTCTTTACGACGGGCTCTTTTATCACCTCCATAATCGAGAAATATTTCCTTAGTCCTCACTAAGGATATTCTTGACCAATGTCCAGTGATCTACTCCTAGATCACTATTGTACTCCCTTGCCAAATTCAGAGCAAGGTATATAATAGGTCTGGTACATAGCATAGCATACTTTATAGAACCTATGACTAAGGCATAGGGAATGACTTTCATTCTCTTTTCTTTTCTGCCGTGGTCGGGATTTGAGTCTTACTCAATTTCACACCTTTGCAACGTAGGCAAGAACTCTTTCTTTGACTGTTCCATTTTGAACTATTTCAAAATCTTGACAAGGTATGTACTTATTGAAAAACTTATCAAGCGTCTTGATGTATCAATAGATATTGATGCTCAATGTGTAAGTAGCTTTACTGAGGTCTTTTTAAAGAACTCCTTTCAAATACTCCTTTATGCTTTCCAGAAAAATTCTACATCATTTCTGATCAACAATATGTTACTCACATATATTTTTCAGAAAGGCGGTAGTGCTCCCACTCACTTTATTGTAAATACAGGCTTCACCGCAAGTCTGTATAAAACTATATGCTTTGATCAACTTATCAAAGCGTATATTCCAACTCTGAGATGCTTGCACCAGTCCATAGATGGATCGCTGGAGCTTGCACATTTTGTTAGCACCGTTAAGATTGACAAAACCTTCCGGTTGCATCATATACAACTCTTCTTCCAGAAATCCATTCAGGAATGCAGTTTTGACATCCATTTGCCAAATTTCATAATCATAAAATGCGGCAATTTCTAACATGATTCGGACAGACTTAAGCATCGCTACGGGTGAGAAAGTCTCATCATAGTCAACCCCTTGAACTTGTCGAAAACCTTTCGCAACAAGTCGAGCTTTGTAGACAGTTACATTACCATCAGCGTCAGTCTTCTTCTTGAAGATCCATTTATTCTCAATGGCTTGCCGATCATCGGGCAAGTCAACCAAAGTCCATACTTTGTTCTCATACATGGATCCCATCTCAGATTTCATGGCTTCAAGCCATTTTGCCAAATCTGGGCTCATCATCGCTTCCTCATAGTTTGTAGGTTCACCATGGTCAAGTAACATGACTTCCAGAACAGGATTACCGCACCACTCTGGTGCGGATCTTACTCTGGTAGACCTACAAGGTTCGGTAGTAACTTGATCTGAAGTTTCATGATCAATATCATTAGCTTCCTCACTGATTGGTGTAGTTGTCACTGGAATTGATTTCTGTGATGAACTACTTTCCAATTCGGAAGAAGGTACAAATTACCTTATCAAGCTCTACTTTCCTCCCACTCACTTCTTTCGAGAGAAACTCCTTCTCTAGAAAGGATCCATTCTTAGCAACGAATGTTTTGCCTTTGGATCTATGATAGAAGGTGTACCCAACGGTTTGCTTTGGGTATTCTATGAAGACGCACTTCTCCGATTTGGGTTCGAGCTTATCAGGTTGAAAGTTTTTCACATAAGCATCACAGCCCCAAACTTTAAGAAATGACAGCTTAGGTTTATTGCTAAACCATAGTTCATACGGTGTCGTTTCAACGGATTTAGATGGTGCCCTATTTAACGTGAATGCAGTTGTCTCTAATGCATAACCCCAAAACGATAGTGGTAAACCGATAAGAGACATCATAGATCGCACCATATCCAATAAAGTGCGGTTACGACATTCGGACACACCACAACGATGTGGTGTTCCAGGTGGCGTGAGATGTGAAACTATTCCACATTGTTTTATATGAAGGCCAAACTCGTAACTCAAATATTCTCCTCCACGATCAGATCGTAGAAACTTTTATTTTCTTGTTACGATGATTCTCCACTTCACTCTGAAATTCTTTGAACTTTTCAATTGTTTCAGACTTGTGTTTCATTAAGTAGATATACCCATATCTGCTCAAATCATCTGTGAAGGTTTAGAAAATAATGATACTTGCTA
This sequence comes from Triticum timopheevii, assembly GCA_963921465.1. NCBI lineage: Eukaryota > Viridiplantae > Streptophyta > Magnoliopsida > Poales > Poaceae > Triticum > Triticum timopheevii. The sequence goes on along the minus strand of OY997266.1, from coordinate 59,984,665 downwards.
CGAGCATCAACACTCATTGGATCGCATACATCGTTATGTATTATTTCCAACAAGTCAGTAGCTCGTTCCATTGTTCCGGAGAACGGAGTTTTAGTCATCTTGCCCAAAAGGCACGGTTCGCAAACATCAAATGATTCATAACCAAGTGATTCTGAAAATCCATCTTTATGGAGTTTCTTCATGCGCTTTACACCGATATGACCCAAACGGCAGTGCCACAAATAAGTTGCACTATCATTATTAACTTTGCATCTTTTGGCATCAATATTATGAATATGTGTATCACTACAATCGAGATGCAACAAACTATTTTTATTGGGTGTATGACCATTTGAAGGTTTTAATCATGTAAAGAGAACAACAATTATTCTCTGACTTTAAATGAATAACCGTATTGCAATAAACATGATCAAATCATATTCATACTCAACGCAAACGCCAAATAACATTTATTTAGGTTTAACACTAATCCCGAAAGTGTAGGGAGTGTGCAATGATGATCATATCAATCTTGGAACTACTTCCAACACTCATCGTTACTTCCCCTTCAACTAGTCTCTGTTTATTCTGTAACTCCTGTTTCGAGTTACTAATCTTAGCAACCGAACAAGTATCAAATACTCAGGGGCTACTATAAACACTAGTAAGCCACACATCAATAACCTGTATATCAAATATACCCTTGTTCACTTTGCCATCCTTCTTATCCACCAAATATTCAGGGCATTTCCGCTTCCAGTGACCATTTCCTTTGCAGTGTAAACACTCAGTTTCAGGCTTTGTTCCAGCTTTGGTCTTCTTCACGGGAGTGACAACTTGTTTGCCATTCTACTTGAAGTTTCCATTTCTTTCCCTTTGCCCTTTTCTTGAAACTAGTGGTCTTTTCAATCATCAACACTTGATGCTCTTTCTTGATTTCTACCTTCGTCGATTTCAACATCACGAAGAGCTCGGGAATCGTTTTCGTCATCCCTTGCATACTATAGTTCATCACGAAGTTCTAGTAACTTAGTGATGGTGACTAGAGAATTCTGTCAGTCACTATCTTATCTGGAAGATTAACTCCCACTTGATTCAAGTGATTGAAGTACCCAGATAATCTGAGCACATGCTCACTAGTTGAGCGATTCTCCTCCATCTTTTAGCTATAGAACTTGTTGGAGATTTAATATCTCTCAACTTGGGTATTTGCTGGAAATATTAACTTCAACTCCTGGAACATCTCATATGGTCCATGACATTCAAAACGTCTTTGAAGTCCCGATTCTAAGCCGTTTAAGCATGGTGCACTAAACTATCAAGTAGTCATTATTTTGAGCTAGACAAACGTTCATAACATCTGCATCTGCTCCTGCAATAGGTTTGTCACCTAGCGGTGCATCAAGGACATAATTCTTCTATGCAGCAATGAGGATAAACCTCAGATCACGGATCCAATCCGCATCATTGCTACTAACATCTTTCAACACAGTTTTCTCTAGGAACATATCAAAATAAACATATGAAAGCAACAATGCGAGCTATTGATCTACAACATAATTTGCAAAATACTACCAGGACTAAGTTCATGATAAATTTAAGTTCAATTAATCATATTACTTAAGAACTCCCACTTAGACAGACATCTCTCTAGTACTGTGTCTTAGTTTGTAGTTATGTGGTTGAACAAGTTTGCTTTTGTTATGTTGAACAAGTTTGCTTTTGTAATGATGAACAAGTTTGCTTTGGTTGTCAGTTGACATCACTCATCGCTGAGCATGGTTTAGTTTTACCTTTATCTATTTATTATTTAGGTAGAGCTATTCAGGCATGGAAGATATAATAATCCTTATGGTGAGGATCGCAATGTTTTTAGCTTCCAAGTTTCTAATGACACATGATCTTTCCAACCACATAACTTAGGCTGTGTTTGATAGTAAAGTATTGAAAAAACCAAAGTATTGAAAACTACAACATTTTAGCATGTAGGTGTAAGATACCACAGTTTTGACATACCACATTATTTTGAAGTATTGGGAATACTTTGGAGCTGTTTGGTAGTGTTGTATATATTGACGCACCTAATAACTAGCTTGCCGTCTTCTACTTGCTTACCCTGTTACCCAAACCCAATGGCCATGCAAAAGGCCACCCATATGCACAAAGTCCATAGCCAAACTGTCAACGAGCATGCCCAAAGCTGCAGCTTACAAAGATGAGAAAAACCGTGCAGTGCCGTCAGCTGGCCGGCACCGTAGCAGACACACGAAGTGAAGTAGGAGGCTCAGTGATGCAATCTTCATGAGGCCGCAGGAGGTTTCTTCCTCAGAAAGCAAGGCCTGCCAGCTTCATGCCACGGGCCTCTTGAGAAGGGAACAGATGATTAAGCGTACTAGCCATTTTTCCATGGTCGTCTCTTTATCTATCCATGACAACCTGAGGGAGAGACGATCTCCAGCAACGAGCGAGCGGCAGTGGCTTGGGAACGAATGAGGACGAAGAAATGTGTTCGTTTTTTCGCCTGCTCTGTTTTTAAAAAAGAGGTCCTGGGTTCTTTTTATTAGACAGAGAAAATACTGCATTTGGAGGAATACTGTAGTATTAATATTACAGTTTTTTGTGGAGACCAAACAGCTCAAAGTAATTAAAACCATAGTATTTAGAAAAACTGTAGTATTCACAAAATACTTAGAAAATGCAGAGCTATCAAACGGGAAACATTTCCCCTGTAAATTGTAGTTACACATTCCAACCAATACCTGCAGGTTGTAATTTCATACTGAATGACCATCAATGACTAAGTGAAGAAAATATTTGCTATGCATTTCTTGGCACGCGAGAAGGAAGAGGGGAGAGGAGGCGGAGCTCGCCGGGGAGGCGCAAGGAGGCCCTGCGACAGCTTAATAGCAACAGAGGTGGCCGAAGTTGAGGAAGACAGCGGCGACCCGAGGAAGAAGAGGTGGAGGGGTCGAGCACCGTCGCGCCCTGGTTCCGCGGCTCGCCGGCCCGGTGTTGAAGCAAATTCTGCCCGCCGCCTTGCCTGTCGCCTCGCACGGTGGAGCTCGAGGGCTGGGAAGGCGAGGGAGGGGGTGGATTGGGAGCGGACGGCGATGGGGGGCAGGGCAGGGGCTGACTGGGGGCGGCGATGGAGACAGAGGCGCGGGGGCGGCGGCGGCGTGGGTCGAGGCAGCGCGCGGGTGCATCTGGTGGCGAGGGAGAGAGTGTCGAAGGGAATCTGGCGAGAGGGAGAGAGTATATCTAGGGGGAGGGTTCTAATGGCGCACCTTCCAGTCGTGCGCCATAAGTATGACTATTCTAATGGCGGACTACCCCGCGGTGCGCCATTAGAATTTTGTTTTAATCTAGCCCACTAACCATATCTACAACCTAACCCTATCTACAACAGAACCCACCCACTAGCCCGACTGGTCAGCACGCAGCACACACACCAGGAGGTCCTGGGTTTGATTCCCAGGCTCCCCAATATTTTTTTATGCATTTTAAATGCTGTTTTTATATTTATTTGTGTTTAAATATGTTCAAACTTGTTTAAATCATAACAGTAATATTTTTTTATAAAAGCAGTAATAACTTTTTAAAAAATATGTTCAAATTTCTTACTTGAAAATATCATCGGCGGCAGCGGTGGAGCTGGGGAGGGTGCGGGGATCGAGATCGAGATGGAGGGGGAATCGAGAGCGAGATGGAGGGGGATCGAGATCAAGTGTCCTCATGAATTCAAAAAGTGCCCATGAAATTTAAAAATATTCATGATATCAAAAAGTGCCCATGAAATACAATCGAGAAATGAAGACTACGATTTAAATACAATCGATCTTAGCTAGCTATCTGTTCACAATCTTCTTGCCCTTCTTTTTCGCAAATGGAGTTCTTCTGTGGAACGGACGTCCTTTAGGTAGGGTGGTCATGCTTCTTCTTGTGGTGTGTGCTGCTACTTCATCGTCGTCATCATGTTCGATCTTCGGGTCGCCGTACTTGTCGAAGTCTTGCTCATTGGCTACTCCATCCATTCCGATGATCTTCCTTTTGCCTCTCCTCACGACAACACGACTGGGCTTTGGCGGGTCGGTAATGAAGAAGCATTGGTCCACTTGGGAAGCCAGTACCCATGGCTCATTTTTCGCGGTGACGTTTGCGCCCGCGGTCTTGGATTTGGCTTCGGGTATAAACACGACTGGGCTTTGGCATAGTGCGCCATTAGTAGGTTTGCAAAAAAGTAAAAAAAATTTATATACTAATGGCGCACTGTCTTAGTCGTGCGCCATTACTAGTTCTAACTAGTAATGGCGCACTTTGCCATCCCTGCGCCATTAGTTTGTATGGAAAAATGGGAAAAAATCAATAGTTGTGGCGCACCGTGAGCACGGTGCGCTATTAGTGTCTTCCACTCTAATGGCGCACGAGCCACCAGCGCGCCATTAGTATATAGTAGTGGCGCACTACCTACCTGGTGTGCCATTAGAATCAGTCCTATCTATAGCTCTTTTCCTAGTAGTGTATCCACCGTGGGGTTGATCGCCGACGGGACTTGGAGGCTGTCGGGGGACAAGATTGAGCCTCAGCCACGGGCGGGTGAGTGCATCATCCTTGCAACCCACGTCGACCGTGGTTTCTCCCTGCCTCCGCATCCTTTCTTCTGGGGTTTTCTGAACTTTTTCGGTTCTTAGCTTCACCATTTCTCTCCCAACACCATCACATACCTTGCTGCATTCATTTCTTTGTGCGAAAACTTCTTGGGCTGTAGACCGCACTGGGGTCTCTTCAAACATATCTTCACCTATCGTTCTTAGTCGGTGAAGAAGGCAAATCCGACTAACGAGAGGACGCACGTGATTCAGATGTGTGGGGGTTTAGGGATTCAGATGAGGAAGAGGAGCACTTTTCCCCCTATGACACTTCCTGAGTCGGTTAGAGGGTGGCAGTCGACCTGGTTCTACTGCCCAGATATTCTGACCCCTGGTCAGTCGACCGGTCTTCCTCCCTTTACCCTAGGTCGAGTCCAGCAACCTTCTTCACTGATCGTGTCTGCAGCAGAGAAAGTAGAGACGAACATGCTAGTCGAACGGGTAGTCCAGTTGGTCTGTCAGGGCGTGACTGGCATGGATTTATTGGAAGTGTTTCTTAGTCGACGCATCCAGCCGCTCCAAGCCCGAGATCACTCGATGTGGATGTATTCGGGCTCCAATGACACCGCTCGGGTCCACCCAGAGGAGGTCACCAATGAGACGGTGGCCCAGTGGCTGAAGGGCATTACTGGAAACAAAGACAACCCCAGGTGGGCCAGGAGAGTCAATCCATTCGACGCCGAAAACCAGCCGGACAAGGTCTGATCTTTATTACCGAGTGTCTTTCAACCTGACTTGGAATCATCTTTGAATCTGACTGATGTTTGTTGAACTTCTTGCCTTGCAAATTTATACGTTGAGCACTCTGCAGCTGGCGTTGCGACATGACTGCGAGGAGCTCAAGATTGACTGCAACGAGTTCATCGAGCATGCAATGAAGTGATTGAAAAACTCTTTAATCTGGACATTTCCTGTTTAGAGAAGGATTCATCATGAGTAGCATATATATACATTCCACAGCTTTAGTATTTCCAAAAATTTATGGGTCATTTTTTTTCATTTGAAGTTGTAGAACTGAAGATTGCAGATTCCACATTGTACGCCTCAGAATTCTTAACTAGTTTCTTCCATGCATCGATAGACAAGTTTGAATGTATATATTATGTACTATAATGCATGTACAGTCTACATCACATGAAACATCTAGCACTCCGTGAGATGATCACAATTAGTGCTCTATACATTCATGTGGTCCCTCACCACCGTCGGCATCCCACTGCACATGTTCATCCGCTGCCGCGGATGCCTGTAAAGAACATATTTTTTTTTAATAGCTGACTATACGTAACTATACTGGAGCTATATTGATTTTAGCAGGTCCATGTAAACAACATCCTATTTCTTTTAGCTCCTGTTTAGCGCCAATCTAGCCGATTTAGAGGCTGAAGCTATTTGCCATAGCAGGCTGTTTTGCACTTTTAGTTGTTGTCGTCATGAACTTCCGGATTATAAAACCGACACCCTTAAACTATTACCTTGTGCTTATATTGGAAGTAAACTAGGATCCCTGCCAAAGGAATAGGACACTGACTAAATTTTTATTTGAAGTTATCCTAAATATTGGTGTAAATCAATGAAAAAAATAGCGTGCTACAGAAAATAGCGCGGCCCCTGAAAATATGCTATTAGCGTGCTATAGCGCGCTATAACGTGCTATTAGCGAGACATTGTATACAAGTTAATTTAGCGTAGCAATTCTCTACACGCTATAGCATGCTATTAGCGGCGTTATAGCGCGCTATTTTTTTCAGTGGTGTAAATGCAGTTGCAGTTTAACCTAAGAACAAACAAACAAGGATAAGACTCTGTCCGAGACTATCATGAAACAACATAAAATCAGGAATCTTCTTAAACTTTGTCCAACCATCTAAATTCAGGGTCGATAGAGATGTTAGGAATCAGCGTTCAACCACTCGAGGATGGCGATGGGGAAGCATGGTTAGCGGCATCGCCGGAAGCACTCGAGGACGATGCTGCGGAGGTGGGGTCAGAAGCATCGCTTGAAACACTCAAGGTCAAGGCAGATGGTACTGATGTGAGGTCAATAGTATCACTGGCCTCTTCCACTTTCCTTCCTTGCAGAGCTTCCATTGCTTCACCCAGCATCCCTGTCACCTTCCCTCCTAATTCTGGCTCAAGTTGTCCAGCCAGCTGGTTCAATTTCTTGCCTTGAATCTGCAAGGTAAACAAAATATACAACCAAACTGAAAATCACCCTTCATTGACATAAATGGCCAATTTATAAACATGCAGGACAAGTAAAACTTGTAACTGTGAAATTAGCACGTCCTAATATAATTCGATTGTCCTTACGAGATGTTGTTTCTCCGGGTCAGAAGAATCTACAGCAGTGGTAGTGGTGTTCTTGCTTGGAATAAACGGAGCACAGACAATGCTATCAGTTTGTGCGAAGCCCGGGGGAACCATCACAGAGTTGGCATTCACATTCATAGAATTTGGCATGTATGTGAAGGCTTGGTTGGCATTTGGGTACACCATCTGCATAGTAAAAGCACGAAAGTCTGGTGAATTGACTACTTGTGACATAATCTAAACATGGGACGGCTCGATACACTTCGCAAAACCAGCTGATGCATCAAAAATTAAAAAAGTTAAGTCAAAAAATGGTCATCTTTCATGCCATAGTACCTGTTGGTGTAGATTGATATCTCCATGCACACCTTGCCAAGCATGGTGCAGTGGCCTCGGCATGTTGTATGTATATGGCGTCATGCCGCTAGGAACCGAAGGAGTGAAATGTTGTTCTCGGAATTGCTGATACCCCAAGCCTGGAACCTGTGGTGGAAACATGCCAGGCACTCCTGGACCGAAGTAGAACTGACGGGGAGCAAAATTCTGTAGTACTGCGGGTGCTAGAACTCCTGCGTTCTGAATACGAGCAAAGTGTGCCTAGAAACAATGTCAGTAGCATTAAGCTTGTGTTGTGTCCCTTGTATATATTCTTGAAACAATGGCAGATCTAATGTTCAAATATTCAGTGACACACAGGTGACAAGAGAGAAATTGTTTTACTTAACTTTATTTGGACGGTAAAAATATAACCATTTTGTTAACACTCATCCACATTGATTCTCAGTCTATGTTATTCTTAGGCTGGGACAATATACAACTTATTTATAACTGAACAGGCTTACTTTTAGTTAGTCAGCTAGTGTAAAAATGAAACGAATAATACGTAAATAATTGGACATGTAGTAAACATGGACACATAGCAATATCAGAACTCAAACAGCACTTATCAGCATATAAGATTAATTAAAAGAAGTCACTACTTATCACTTATCAGCAGAAGGCACCTAATGTACAAAATGATCAGTTGGGAAATAACAATTTAGACTTACCACTAGCATCGCTCGTCTATCCTCTTTGCGTTGAGATACACCAACATACAATGGCTTTTTGCCGACTATCTTCCTGTTCATCCCTTCAATCTACCACATTGATTAAAGATGATTTAATAATCTATAAACTAGTCAACTGGATGCATTGGGCACGTTTGCATTCAACTAAACCATGTTACTTATGGCCTTGTGGACAGCTTCAATAGTTGTAAATGACACAAAGCCATAACCCTTGATCCTTCCTTGTGAATCAACCATAACCTAAGAAAATGTTAAGAAGGTGAGCCATGATACTAAGAAACGGAATTAACTAATAAATAGAGAAGTACCTTGCATGATCCTATCTCACCAAAAAATTCAAATAACCCTCTAAGATTTAGATCATTAATACTATCATCTAGATTCTTCACTATCATTGAGCCCTTCAAACTTTTTGAATTTCTCATTTCTCGCACTCCCAAAGTTTTCTTTCAGTTTTGCTTCTCTTTCTGACTTTTTCTGAGCTCTTCCAACATACAAAATTGTATCCTTAATCATCTTCCCATTAAGACTTTTCACAGCTTCTGCAGCACATTCTGATTCCCCATAGTTAACGAATTCAAAGCATTGGGATATTCCATCATTATCTCTCATGATTACAGCGCTAGTAATTGTACCGAAAGGACCAAACTCTTGCAGAAGGTCATTGTGAGTGAATTCCTTTGGCAAGTTCTTCACATATACATTTGTATAATTACTCACGCTGATATTTGGCTGCCTCTCCTGACGACGAATGAAGAGACCTACAAAAATTCGTTTGCCATTCACCAACTTCCCATTCAAGCTGTCGATGGCATCATTGGCAGATGTCTCCTCTGCTAATTGAACAAATCCGTACCCTTTTGATTGACCGTTAAAGTGAGTGGCCACTTTGCATGATAGTATAGTGCCATAGCAACCAAACATATCACTCAAGCTCTTGCCATCAATATTTGGCACAAGATTTTTTACGAATATATTGGCCTTTCCACTCAATCGCAGCGTTGGGTCCCTATTCGAGAACATAACTCGGATATGCTTCCCGTTGGCAGGGGTAAAATTTAAAGAGTCTAATGCACGTTTGGCTGCAAAACAATCACATACAAAATTATTCGAGGTAATTGTAGTATTAAATTCAAATCCTCTAGTAGGGCAAGCAAACATACAAATACAAAGAAAAAGAAAATAGGTTAAGGTGAAAACAATAGTGTAGGTATGGTATGTATATGTATAATTGACCACGATACGACATGGTGTATTATATATGACAGGATGTTCATCGAACAGACAATTATCGGATGTCCGATATGCGAAGCTAATATCCAATTTGAACTATGTACAATTTCGCTCTTCACTAATTTGACAGCGTGGAGCATGAATAAACTGATGAAAATTTGACTAGGTTAACTATGAAATCCATGGGGCCATCGTGATCATACAATCTACCTAGTGTAATGTAGCACGTTTCAACACCATGGTGCACAAACTAGAAAGATTCTGAACGAACTTTTAACCCATATTCAGTTCCCTCCTGTTTATATTTTCCAAATTGCCACACCAACTTATGAAGGCATCAATGGAAGCAACAATGAATATTGGTTAAACTAGAAAACAAACTGCATGGACTAAACTTTAAAAAATCCGCTCACTAACCAAGTCAACTCCCAAATGTTACACCATAAAAAAGATAGACAACACCTGTCGGTGTCAAAACCGGCGGATCTCGGGTAGGGGGTCCCGAACTGTGCGTCTAGGTGGATGGTAACAGGAGACAAGGGACACGATGTTTTTACCCAGGTTTGGGCCCTCTTGATGGAGGTAAAACCCTACTCCTGCTTGATTGATATTGATGATATGGGTAGTACAAGAGTGGATCTACCACGAGATCAAGGAGGCTAAACCCTAGAAGCTAGCCTATGGTATGATTGTTGTTGTGTCCTACGGACTAAAACCCTCCGGTTTATATAGACACCGGAGAGGGCTAGGGTTACACAGAGTCGGTTACAATGGTAGGAAATCTACATATCCGTATTGCCAAGCTTGCCTTCCACGCCAAGGAAAGTCCCATCCGGACACGGGACGAAGTCTTCAATTTTGTATCTTCATAGTCTTGGAGTCCGGCCGATGATGATAGTTCGGCTATCCGGACACCCCCTAGTCCAGGACTCCCTCAGTAGCCCCTGAACCAGGCTTCAATGACGATGAGTCCGGCGCGCATATTGTCTTCGGCATTGCAAGGCGGGTTCCTCCTCCGAATAATTCATAGAAGATTGTGAACACCAGGATAGTGTCCGGCTCTGCAAAATAAATTCCACATACCACCGTAGAGAGAATAATATTTACACAAGTTCAATCTGCTGATGTATTTTGTGGCATGACGTCATACCATAACCAAGCTTTTACTCGAATCGTTTTTATTATACCACCTCAGCGCGTTTAGCGAAGCGGTTTCCTTGGCACGTCTTGTCGAAGCAGAGATCGTGTTCCCCTTATTCCGGGATACCCATCAATACGGACGTGTGTAACCCAACCGCGCCATTGATTGCGGCGCTTGGGAGATAAGCGAGTTTTACCAGGCCAGTAGGGACGCATAGTTTCATCCGCCCATATATAAGGGGATAAGGATCCACCTTTTTTTTACCTACGCCTTCTTCCTCCTTTGCTTATCCATCTCCGCGCACTCGATCTCCAGCGCCCAAGTCCGCACATCTCACCTCGACCTTCTCCAGCAATGTCTGGAGCGGGAGGCAAGTGGATGGCCTCCTCCATTACGGAGGGGCACATCAAGAAGCTGCGCAGTGCCGGATATTTGTCCAGCGACATCGCGCACCGGCTACCCGACGAGGGGCAGCTCATCCCCACCCCTAGGCCCCATGAGAGGGTGGTATTCCTTCCCCATTTCCTCCGCGGACTGGGCTTCCCACTCCACCCCTTTGTCCGGGGGCTCATGTTCTACTACGGCCTGGATTTCCAAGATCTGGCCCCAAATTTCATCCTCAATATCTCGGCGTTTATCATCGTGTGCGAGGCCTTCCTCTGCATCCAGCCCAACTTCGGCTTGCGGCTAAAGACCTTCAATGTCAAGCCGAAGGTTGTGAAGGGCAGCCAAGCGGAGTGCGGAGGCACCATGGTGGGCAAAATGCCCAACGTCACTTGGCTCGAGGGTGCCTTCGTGGAATCCATCAAAGGGTGGCAATCGGGGTGGTTCTACATCACCGAGCCGCGTGACCCTAAATGGGCAGCGGCCCCCGAATTCAGATCTGGCATCCCCATGCAGCTCACCTCCTGGAAAGAGAAGGGCCTGCTATGGGGCAGTTTGGAGGAGCTGAACGGACTCCAGTCCTGTCTCCAAACCCTGGTGAACAAGAAGCTCAAGCTTGTCAACGTGATCCAGGTCATGCTCGTCCGCCGGATTCTCCCCTGCCAGCAACGGGACTTCAATTTGTGGGAGTTTAATCCGGCACAGCACAGGACCTTGAGCGGGCTCTTCGACACTACGTACGAAGATGCCTGGAGGGTGCTGTTCAAGGGCGCCGAAGCTCCCGCATCCGCTACCGAAGATCGCGGATTCAGCTCGCAGTGTCCGGCTGGCGAGGTAAGCCATGTTATCCTTTATGGGACACTTGCTTTTCATGTTTTGACTTTATGCGGGATCTAAACTCCCAATACCTTTAACAGGCCTGGCAAGCGACATTCGGACAGGTTAACTGTCCGGCTCCCCTTCCACAGGACCCAGCGGATGCCCATTTGATAGGGCTGCTGGTCCTGGCACTTTACGTAGTGCCGTAGAAGAAGGCCAAGAAGAAGGCCACGGGAACCCGAAGGAGTTCCCGGCGTCAGGTGGTATCGGACTCATCGTCCGATGACTCCGAGGCGGACTCCTCCCACGAGGATGAGGAGGAGAAGAAAGAGGCCTCTCCCCCAGCGGGGGCGAGAAGAAGAGGAAGGCTTCCCCAACAGGGAGGCCGAAGGGTCCAAGAAGGGAAGGACCCTTCCCCCGGACTGTTCCGCCAACGTCAGCGACGGCGACGAGGAGTGGCCCTCAAGGGCCAAGCCCTTGGCGAGATCGTAAGTATCCGGACTCCTAAATGATTTGTAATTTTTTTTGTCACATGGTGTCTTTCTAATGCCGCATACAACCCTGTAGTCCGCCCAAGGACGATCTTCCCGCTTCGTCCAGCGGGTCCTTGGGCACGTCGGATATGTATTCTCTTCCGACCGCCTCCACCCCCCGTGACGCTGATGACGCCGAGGTGGGATCCCGGGAAGGGACCCACCAGGAGGAGGAGGCCCCGGAGGTGCCGCAGGGCAACCTCCCGGACTCCGCACCGGAACCTGCAGTGGTTCCGGAGTCCGGCGGGCGGCCCCTTCGTAAGAAGGGCAAGACTGTGACACCGGTGGCCTCCGTCCAACCGGAGGCGCCGGATAACTTGCTGGAGGCGCTCAACGGCGCTTCCATCGAAGAAGAACACCGCACTGTCATGAGTGCAGTGATTCAGAAGGTTCAGCTCGCCAAGAGCGGGCTGACCGAGGCCTGCAGCAGCCTTCTAACAAGCTTTGAGGTAAGAATTTTAATATATGTAAAATAGTACCGCATAGACAGTAGCCCCTGATGCTCGGTTCGGTGTTCGGAAAGAAAAGCCGGACTGAGGATCTAAAAAGATATACGCAGGAGTCTTAAAAAATATGTCAATATGGGATTGCAGGCTGCGCTGGTGACCTCTGCCGCACTGACTGCGGAGGTCAATGCTTTGAAGCAAAGCCTTGAGCGGTCCGAGAGCGAGCTCGGCCGTGCCAAGAAGCAGCTCGAGGACAAGGAAGGTGAGTAACACCGTATTAAAGTTGTACCTTACAGAAAAGGATTTGGTTGCAAGAGAAATAACAAGGATAACGTGGGTACTCCAGGGGCCAAGAACGAGGTGGCGACCCTGAAGGAGGCGGTGTCCGCGGCCGAACGCAATGCGTCCGCGGAACGAGCCGAGCGAGAGAAGCAGGAGGCGCGGGTGGCGGAGGTACATCAAGAGCTCCATGCTCTCGTGGAAAAGCACGAGAGTTTGGAGCGTGACTCAAAGACTCGAGAGTCCGAGCTTGCGTCGGCTCTTGAGAGTGCCAAAGCCGCTAAGGCCGATGCCCACAAGGCCCTCCAGGAAATCGAGGATTTGAAGAAAATAGCGGCGGGTAAGGCATTCTTCATGCAAAGCAAGCATGTTAAAGTGAATTACCTGTTACTTACCCGAATTCAGAGCTCTCTAGGAGCATTCGCAGATCTGCGCCGCAGCGTGTCCGATGCTGCCGCTTTCTACAGAGCAGAGGAGGGGAGCTCGATGGAGAAGGTATTCTGGTCTCAATATGCTGAGGCCGGACATCCGGTGCCCCTTAGCGACCAGCTGAAGCAGCTGGTCGAGCTCCACAAGGTGGCCGAACAGGCCATGAATGGCCTTATAGTTCGGCTATGGCCCAAAGAGGCCATGCCTGGGAGCTACTTTGGCCTGGTGCGGTGGCTGGTGGATGCGTGTCCCTGGATTGAAGTCATCAAGCACTCTGCCTGCATTGAAGGTGCCCGTCGGGCCCTTGCCTGTGCTAAAGTGCACTGGGGCAGGATGGATGCTGAGAAGCTTGTGACGGACGTGCCACCGCCGGGCAAGGAGTATCGCACACCCGAGATGTATTATGAGGGTGTCCTGAAGGGTGCCCGCATTATTGCGGGTGAGTGCTCCAAAGATGTAATATTTGAGTAGACTCGCATTTTGTTATCCTGTGCGCCGAAAACTTTGTTCGTGTGCACTAAGCAACGCTTGTTAATTTAAAATATTACCTTCTGTGAGGCCGTTTATCAAATCTGAGAGATGGCAAGTCGTCGGCTTCAGCCCCCATGCCACGAGTGTTGAGGTGTTCGGGATAAACTTGAGCGCTCTTGTTCCCATTTTTGGGTCCATCTAGGGAGGCGTTCAACACAACGAACAAGGCAACCGGACTTATAGTGCTTGAACACTCTCACTTAGCCATAGAATTCTATAATTTTAAATTTCGGCGAAGCCCCTAGTGTTCGGAAGGCCGAATTCGGGGCGCTATCCACGCCTGGACCGGACAAGGCCGGTTCCTCGCTCTAAGCGGCATAAATCTTTAGGGACTCGAAAAACCTCTCGAACAGCGACCAGCTCTCGCCTTATCATGACAGTCAGTTTTAGCTTTCTCCACTGAGGCGCTTGCCCAGCTCAACTGGGGCGCAATCGCAGTGGTTCTCCCAGTGTTACCTTAGCCGATACAACGGAACGTAAGGTACCAAAACATGGGAGCCGGGTAAACCCAACTATTGACCCAAGACATGATTCGGAGCCGATGCATATAATGCTATAAGTTCGGGGTGCCGCACTTGTGAAAGTGTTCAGACTTATCACACCAAAATGTGGGGAACTTAAGCCCCTGGTGTATTTAGCCGTACCAAAGTGTACGGATGCAACATGTCATAAATGAACATATGTATAAGAAAGAAATGCAATTATAAGCAAAAAGCGATGCATTGTTTATTCAAGAAATACTGCCATGAATGCAGAACGATACAAATAGTGCGGTAAGCAAGGGATGGGACTATTAAACATGTCCCCCTCCAGGGGTAGGCTGCGGAATGGTGTATAAAACAAATTTAATGCTCGTAATGGAGACCACCTAGATACTCGTCATAGCCTTTCTCCTTCCCTGGTTGTTGCATCGTGAGTTCGGCAGGTCTACTGTCGGACAGGGCCTCTGGTGAACAGAGTCCTGTGGGTAAGAAAAAAAGAAAAAGGAAAAAAAAAGAATGACACACTTGGGAGCCCCTGGTGTGGTTAAGCCGCATTCTGGGCCTGTCGTGGTCGTGCCCCTCCCCCTATGCCCATGGTATCTTCAGATCGTAATGATGTACGCGAAGGACCAGTCTTGCGATTTTGCAAGGGTTGGGGTTAGGGCCGCATTGCTATGCATGCTCGGGACGTGCCAGGTGGTCTTGTTGTAGGTTACTCCGGGCGCGTTTAGCAGTGTCCAGTCGCTTAACAGCCGGACTCGAGAATTGCCTTAAGAGGCTGCTCTGTACTTCTGCCGCGAGAGCCGCTGTGTGTTCCTCCGTTCGAAGGGAGTGTTCAGTGTTTCCGTTGACCGTGATGACTCCTCGAGGGCCTGGCATTTTGAGCTTGAGGTATGCGTAGTGTGGCACCGCGTTGAAATTTGCAAACGCGGTCCGTCCGAGCAGAGCATGATAGCCGCTGCGGAACGGAACTATGTCGAAGATTAACTCCTCGCTTCGGAAGTTATCTGGTGATCCGAAGACCACTTCCAGTGTAACTGAGCCTGTATAATTGGCCTCTACACCTGGTATGACGCCTTTAAAGGTCGTTTTTGTGGGTTTAATCCTTGAGGGGTCTATGCCCATCTTGCGCACTGTATCCTGATAAAGCAGGTTCAGACTGCTGCCGCCGTCCATCAGGACTCTAGTGAGGTGAAATCCATCGACGAGTGGGTCTAAAACCAATGCGGAGAATCCGCCGTGGTGGATGCTGGTGGGGTGGTCCCTTCGATCAAAAGTGATCGGGCAGGAGGACCATGGGTTGAACTTCGGGGCGACTGGCTCCATCGCGTATACGTCCCTGAGTGCACGCTTCCGCTCCCTCTTGGGTATGTGGGTTGCGTATATCATGTTCACCGTCCGCACTTGTGGGGGGAAACCCTTCTGTCCTCTATTGTTCGGCAGTCGGGTCTCTTCCTCGTCATCGCTATGCAGCCCCTTATCATTGTTTTCGGCAATTAGCTTGCCTGCCTGCTTGAATACCCAACAGTCCCTGTTGGTATGATTAGCTGGCTTTTCGGGGGTGCCGTGTATCTGGCACGAGCGGTCGAGTATTCGGTCCAAATTGGATGGACCCGGAGTAGTTCTTTTGAATGGCTTTTTCCGCTGACCGGGTTTGGAGCCTCTGAATCCGGTGTTGACTGCCGTATCCTCAGTATTATCGCCGATAACGCGGTGTTTGTTCTTGTTGTGACACGACCTGCCATTGCGGTCCTTGGTATCCGGACTGCCAGAATTTTTGCTGAGGTTGTTACTGCGGGCTAGCCAGCTGTCCTCTCCCGCGCAGAAGCGGGTCATGAGTGATGTGAGGGCTGCCATGGATTTTGGCTTTTCCTGTCCTAGGTGTCGGGCAAGCCACTCGTCGCGGATGTTATGTTTGAAGGCTGCGAGGGCCTCTGCATCCGGACAGTCGACGATTTGATTTTTCTTTGTTAAGAACCGTGTCCAGAATTGTCTGGCCGATTCGTTTGGCTGCTGAATTATGTGGCTTAGGTCATCGGCATCTGGTGGTCGCACATATGTGCCCTGGAAGTTGTCAAGGAATGCGGCTTCCAGGTCCTCCCAACACCCAATTGATTCTGCTGGCAAGCTGTTAAGCCAATGCCGAGTTGGTCCTTTAAGCTTGAGTGGGAGATATTTGATGGCGTGAAGACCGTCACCGCGGGCCATGTGGATATGAAGGAGATAGTCTTCGATCCAAACCGCGGGGTCTGTTGTGCCATCGTAGGATTCAATGTTCACGGTTTTGAACCCTTCAGGGATTTGATGATCCATTACTTCATCTGTGAAGCATAGTGGGTGTGCGGCACCTCTATATTGGGCTATATCACGACGTAGCTCAAGCGAGCTTTGTCTACTGTGTTCGGCCCGGCCGGAGTTGCTGTATCCGGCGCGAAGGTCGTCATCGCGCATCGTGGGGCGCCCACGCGATCCGTAGATCGATCTTGATTGTCTTGCCTTATCCTCCAGTATGTCTCGCAAGTCCGGTGCATTCCCCCGTGGCTTCGTACTTTTCGAGCGGTGCCGGGGTACGGTTCTAGTGGAGGGCCTAGAGGCCTCTCTGTCGCGGCCACGAGGTGGTCGGTCAGCCGTATTGTGCGCTGGTGATGCAGGTTTATATGCCTCCTCCTCTAATCGGGGGAGCAGCTTGCGTTTGGGGTAGCTTTTGGAGGGGCGTTCAAGTTCATGCTCTTCGGCCGCAAGGACTTCAGTCCATCTGTCGGCTAGCAGATCTTGATCAGCTCTAAGCTGTTGCTGCTTTTTCTTGAGGCTGTTTGCCGTGGCCATAAGCCTGCGTTTAAAATGCTCTTGTTCGACGGGATCCTCATGCACGACGAATTCGTCGTCGTCGAGGCTTGCCTCGTCTCCGGAGGGAGGCATGTAATTATCGTCCTCTACCTCTTCGTCTGCCGCTCTCTCGTGAGGGCTGGCTTCTCCGTCCTCCTATGCTGAATCTTGCTGGAGGGGGTTGTCTTCAGCACTGTCTGGGGTGTTATTATCTCCGGTGCCAGAATCTTCATTCTTGCTGTGGCAGGATTTAGAGCGTCGCCGCTGACGCCGGCGCTTAGGCTGTTTCCTGGAGGGGTCTTCCTCCGCTATTCCATCGCCATTCCCATCCTTTGGGATGTCCACCATGTATATGTTGTATGACGAGGTGGTCTTCCAGTGCCCAGTAGGCGCTGGTTCTTGGTCGTCTCCGGCATCGTCGTCCATACCGTCGACGTCTTCGGAGTCAGAGTCTAGCATGTCGGTTAGATCGTCGATAGTGGCTACTAAGTGGGTGGTGGGTGGGCTTTGAATTTCTTCGTCGTTCGCATCCCAACCGTCCTGACCGCAGTCCGGCCAGGGCTCTCCTGATAACGAGAGATACTTTAGCAAATTCAGGATGTCGCCGAAAGGTGAGTGTTGAAAGATGTCCGCAGCGGTGAACTCCATGATCCGCGCCCAATCGGATTCGATTGGAGGGGGTGTGGGAGGTTCGGAGTCCGGCGAGGAGTCTGGCACCTCGGAGTCACGAGCTTCACAAGGGACAAGGTCAGTATTCGGCTCCATCGTCGTAGATGTAGCAGCCCCCGAGGCGGTGTCTAGCCACCCATCCTCGATCTGCGCAGTCGGCTCCGAATTAAGGGTCGGAGCGGACTCGTGTGCGGCCTCCAGGGCACTGTCCGGCAGCAGAGCTAAATCGTGCCCATCGACAAAGTGCGGCGCGCTCGACTGTGGCTCGAACCCGTCGAAGATCAAGTCTCCGCGGATGTCAGCCATGAAGTTCGAACTTCCAAATCTGACCTGACGGCCAGGGACGTAGCTTTCGATCTGCTCCAGATGGCCAAGCGAATTGGCCTGCAGTGCAAAGCCGCCGAATACGAAGATCTATCCGAGGAGAAAAGTCTCACCCTGGACTGCGTCGTTGTTGCTGATGATCGAAGGAGCCATCGAGCCTATCAGTGACGACACAGAGGAACTCTCAATGAAAGCACCAATGTCGGTGTCAAAACCGGCGGATCTCGGGTAGGGGGTCCCGAACTGTGCGTCTAGGCGGATGGTAACATGAGACAAGGGACACGATGTTTTTACCCAGGTTCGGGCCCTCTCGATGGAGGTAAAACCCTACTCCTGCTAGATTGATATTGATGATATGGGTAGTACAAGAGTGGATCTACCACAAGATCAAGGAGGCTAAACCCTAGAAGCTAGCCTATGGTATGATTGTTGTTGTGTCCTATGGACTAAAACCCTCCTGTTTATATAGACACCGGAGAGGGCTAGGGTAACACAGAGTCGGTTACAATGGTAGGAAATCTACATATCCGTATTGCCAAGCTTGCCTTCCACGCCAAGGAAAGTCCAATCCGGACACGGGACGAAGTCTTCAATCTTGTATCTTCATAGTCTTGGAGTCCGGCCGATGATGATAGTTCGGCTATTCGGACACCCCCTAGTCCAGGACTCCCTCAACACCAATAACAGAAACATGTCCTTTTGTTTAGATAGAAAGAAATAAGAACATAGAAACACATTAATTGTAACCAAATTATAGCTACTCCCTCCGTCACAGTTTAGAAGGCACAATTAAATTTGCGTGCGTTTTCATAATAGACAAGGTTTAGGGCGCATTGCATTTATTTCTAGTAGCTAATTAGTACTCCGATATACTATTTCTATATGCATGCGTAGTGTGAATGCTATTTTTTAGCCCATCTCACAACCAATAGATAACCACCTAGGTCCCAGAGAATTTCCATGCGCGCCTTCTAAACCGTGATGGAGGGAGTATTTGTTTTTGTCCTAATCATATGCACATCCGAGTCCGAGTCGGATTGTGACAATGTTAACTTCCATGATGACGTTCTACACCATGCATGATGCACAATCTACAATGAAATCGTAAGGAAATTTAAGCTCTACTTCGATTCTCTTATGTTCTTAATTCCCGTGTGCAATCTACAAATCTTGGCTATCTTATAAAGAAACCATGTGGCCCAATTTAACAAAGAGCTAATTTCCTCTCGCTAACCAATTCAACTCCCAAAAGTTAGACCATAAGTAAGATAGACGACGCCGATAATATGAACATAACATTTTGTTTATGACAGAATCCCGCAAGTAGGAAAAATGCATTAATTAAAATAATAATTGTGTGTGCCTACTTGCTTTTTCAAAATAATATATCCAATTTTGAGTCGGATTCTGACATATTCGGCAACATTATTTTCTGCATCGAATTTTACACCATGGTGCACAATCTATGCAGAAATCTTAATAGGATCTTAACCCAAATTATATTCTTTTCTATTCGTAATGACCAGAAGAAATCTACGAAGCCATAAACTTAGATGGAGTCAACAATTAATGTTAGCTAATTTGAAACAAACCAACCCAAAGTTCACAGAAAACTACAATTCCTCTCGGTGACGATTCAATCCAAGTATTACAGCATAAGTAAGATAGACATCAACAATAATGGGAACATTTAGTTTGTGACAAAAATATATAGGTAGATAAAAACACATTAATTACAACCGGTGTGTGTGTGCCTACTTGACTTTTACGAATCATACATCCGACTCTGAGTCGTATTCCGACAGCATTTGTTTCCACAAAGATTTTTTGCCATATCGGAAACCCGAATCAGTTACAGATTCTAACACTGATGTCAGTGCTCGGCAACATGTTCTACAAACTGCTGATTCCATTCTCTTCCCAATCTACAAACTGCTGATTCCATTCTCTTCCTAATCTACAGTGCGTTGAAGTTATATTTCTTGTTGTGATCTATCGAAGTGAGGGTCTTCGTTTTTTTATGGAATGTGCATAAACCCAATCTATAAAGAAGTCTTACCGAGATTTAGTCAAAATTCCATTCTCTTCCTAATCGCCAAATGCAATCTATGAAGTCATTCCCTCATTGGTAACAATGATCAATCTTGGCTGACTTGAAAACAAATCATGAGACCTAATTTAATAAAAAGTACAATTCCTCTCGCTAACGATTCAACTCCCAAATGTTACACCATAATTAAGATAGACAACCACCAGTAATATGAACATGTCATTTCATTTATGGCATAACTCAGCGAACAGATAAACAGATATTAATTGGAACAATTGTGTGTGTTTACTTATTTTTCCCAAATCATACACCCGGTTCTGAGTCGGATTCCGACAACACTATTATCTACGGCGATTTCTATCCCATGGTGCACAATCTATGGAGAACTCTTAATAGGATTTTAGCCCAAATTCCTATTATCTTCTGTTCATAATAAACACAAGCAGTCTATGAAGCCTTTCACTCAGACACAAACACCAATTAATGTTGGCTAATTTGAAAACAACCAACCCAACTTAACAACAAACTACAATTCAACTTGCGATTCAATTCTCAAGTGTTACTATTGGGGAAAGTAGTAATTTCAAAAAAATCCTACGCATACGCAAGATCATGGTGATGCATAGCAACGAGAGGGGAGAGTGTTGTCCACGTACCCTCGTACACCGAAAGTGGAAGCGTTATGACAACGCGGTTGATGTAGTCGTACGTCTTCACGATCCGACCGATCCAAGTACCGAACGTACGGCACCTCCGAGTTCAGCACACGTTCAGCTCGATAACGATCCCCGGACTCCGATCCAGCAGGGTGTCGGGGAAGAGTTCCGTCAACACGACGGCGTGGTGACGGTGATGATGTTCTACCGATGCAGGGCTTCTCCTAAGCACCGCTACGATATGACCGGGGTGGAATATGGTGGAGGGGGGCACCGCACACGGCTAAGGAACGATCACAAAGATCAACTTGTGTGTCATGGGGTGCCCCCCTGCCCCCGTATATAAAGTAGGGAGGGGGAGGTGCGGCCGGCCCCTAGGGGTGCGCCTGGAGGAGTCCTACTCCCACCGGGAGTCGGACTCCCCCCTCTTGCCTTGTTGGAGAAGGAAGGGGGAAGGTGGAAAGAGGAAAGGGGGGCGCCGCCCCCCCTTCCTTGTCCTATTCGGACTAGGGGGCGATGGGGCGCGCGGCCAGCCCTGGACGGCCCTCCTCTTCTCCCTCATGGCCCATGTAGGCCCATTAACCCCCGGGGGGTTCTGGTAACCCCCCAGTACTCCGGTAAAACCCCGATTTCACCCGGAACGATTCCGATATCCAAATATAGGCTTCCAATATATCAATCTTTATGCCTCGACCATTTCGATACTCCTTGTCATGTCCGTGATAACATCCGGGACTCCGAACAACCTTTGGTATATCAAAAACTATAAACTCATAATAAAACTGTCATCGTAACGTTAAGCGTGCGAACCCTACGGGTTCGAGAACTATGTAGACATGACCTAGAACTATTTCTGGTCAATAACCAATAGCAGAACCTAGATGCTCATATTGGCTCCTACATATTCTACGAAGATCTTTATCGGTCAAACCGCATAACAATATACGTTGTTCCCTTTGTCATCGGTATGTTACTTGCCCGAGATTCGATCGTCGGAATCCAATACCTAGTTCAATCTTGTTACCGGCAAGTCTCTTTACTCATTACGTAATGCATCATTCCGTAACTAACTCATTAGCTACATTGCTTGCAAGGCTTATAGTGATGTGCATTACCGAGAGGGCCCAGAGATACCTCTCCGACAATCGGAGTGACAAAACCTAATCTCGAAATACGCCAACTCAACATGTACCTTTGGAGACACCTGTAGAGCTCCTTTATAATCACCCAGTTACGTTGTGACGTTTGGTAGCACACAAAGTGTTCCTCCGGTAAATGGGAGTTGCATAATCTCATAGTTGTAGGAACTTTGTATAAGTCATGAAGAAAGCAATAGCAACATACTAAACGATCAAGTGCTAAGCTAACAGAATGGGTCAAGTCAATCACATCATTCTCCTTATGATGTGATCCCATTAATCAAATGACAACACATGTCTATGGTTAGGAAACATAACCATCTTTGATTAATGAGATAGTCAAGTAGAGGCATACTAGTGACATTATGTTTGTCTATGTATTCACACATGTATCATGTTTCCGGTTAATACAATTATAGCATGAATAATAAACATTTATCATGAAATAAGGAAATAAATAATAACTTTATTATTGCCTCTAGGGCATATTTCCTTCAGTCTCCCACTTGCACTAGAGTCAATAATCTAGTTTACATCGCCATGTGATTTAACACCAATATTCACATCTGTATATGATTAACACCCATAGTTCACATCGTCATGTGACCAACACCCAAAGGGTTTACTAGAGTCAATAATCTAGTTCACATCGCTATGTGATTAACACCCAAAGAGTACTAAGGTGTGATCATGTTTTGCTCATGAGAGAAGCTTAGTCAACGAGTGTGTCACATTCAGAGCCGTATGTATTTTGTAAATATTCTATGTCTACAATGCTCTGCAAGAAGCTACTCTACCTAATTGCTCCCACTTTCAATATGTATCCAGATTGAGACTTAGAGTCATCTGGATCGGTGTGAAAGCTTGCACCGATGTAACTCTTTACGACGGGCTCTTTTATCACCTCCATAATCGAGAAATATTTCCTTAGTCCTCACTAAGGATATTCTTGACCAATGTCCAGAGATCTACTCCTAGATCACTATTGTACTCCCTTGCCAAATTCAGAGCAAGGTATACAATAGGTCTGGTACATAGCATAGCATACTTTATAGAACCTATGACTGAGGCATAGGGAATGACTTACATTCTCTTTTCTATTTTCTGCCGTGGTCGGGATTTGAGTCTTACTCAATTTCACACCTTTGCAACGTAGGCAAGAACTCTTTCTTTGACTGTTCCATTTTGAACTATTTCAAAATCTTGACAAGGTATGTACTTATTGAAAAACTTATCAAGTGTCTTGATGTATCAATAGATCTTGATGCTCAATGTGTAAGTAGCTTTACTGAGGTCTTTTTAAAGAACTCCTTTCAAATACTCCTTTATGCTTTCCAGAAAAATTCTACATCATTTCTGATCAACAATATGTTACTCACATATATTTTTCAGAAAGGCGGTAGTGCTCCCACTCACTTTATTGTAAATACAGGCTTCACTGCAAGTCTGTATAAAACTATATGCTTTGATCAACTTATCAAAGCGTATATTCCAACTCTGAGATGCTTGCACCAGTCCATAGATGGATCGCTGGAGCTTGCACATTTTGTTAGCACCGTTAAGATTGACAAAACCTTCCGGTTGCATCATATACAACTCTTCTTCCAGAAATCCATTCAGGAATGCAGTTTTGACATCCATTTGCCAAATTTCATAATCATAAAATGCGGCAATTGCTAACATGATTCGGACAGACTTAAGCATCGCTACGGGTGAGAAAGTCTCATCATAGTCAACCCCTTGAACTTGTCGAAAACCTTTCGCAACAAGTCGAGCTTTGTAGATAGTTACATTACCATCAGCGTCAGTCTTCTTCTTGAAGATCCATTTATTCTCAATGGCTTGCCGATCATCGGGCAAGTCAACCAAAGTCCATACTTTGTTCTCATACATGGATCCCATCTCAGATTTCATGGCTTCAAGCCATTTTGCAAAATCTGGGCTCATCATCGCTTCCTCATAGTTTGTAGGTTCACCATGGTCAAGTAACATGACTTCCAGAACAGGATTACCGCACCACTCTGGTGTGGATCTTACTCTGGTAGACCTACAAGGTTCGGTAGTAACTTGATCTGAAGTTTCATGATCAATATCATTAGCTTCCTCACTGATTGGTGTAGTTGTCACTGGACTTGATTTCTGTGATGAACTACTTTCCAATTCGGAAGAAGGTACAAATTACCTTATCAAGCTCTACTTTCCTCCCACTCACTTCTTTCGAGAGAAACTCCTTCTCTAGAAAGGATCCATTCTTAGCAACGAATGTTTTGCCTTTGGATCTATGATAGAAGGTGTACCCAACGGTTTGCTTTGGGTATTCTATGAAGACGCACTTCTCCGATTTGGGTTCGACCTTATCAGGTTGAAAGTTTTTCACATAAGCATCGCAGCCCCAAACTTTAAGAAATGACAGCTTAGGTTTATTGCTAAACCATAGTTCATACGGTGTCGTTTCAACGGATTTAGATGGTGCCCTATTTAACGTGAATGCAGTTGTCTCTAATGCATAACCCCAAAACGATAGTGGTAAACCGATAAGAGACATCATAGATCGCACCATATCCAATAAAGTGCGGTTACGACATTCGGACACACCACAACGATGTGGTGTTCCAGGTGGCGTGAGATGTGAAACTATTCCACATTGTTTTATATGAAGGCCAAACTCGTAACTCAAATATTCTCCTCCACGATCAGATCGTAGAAACTTTTATTTTCTTGTTACGATGATTCTCCACTTCACTCTGAAATTCTTTGAACTTTTCAAATGTTTCAGACTTGTGTTTCATTAAGTAGATATACCCATATCTGCTCAAATCATCTGTGAAGGTTTAGAAAATAATGATACTTGCTACGAGCATCAACACTCATTGGATCGCATACATCGTTATGTATTATTTCTAACAAGTCAGTAGCTCGTTCCATTGTTCCGGAGAACGGAGTTTTAGTCATCTTGCCCAAAAGGCACGGTTCGCAAACATCAAATGATTCATAACCAAGTGATTCTGAAAATCCATCTTTATGGAGTTTCTTCATGCGCTTTACACCGATATGACCCAAACGGCAGTGCCACAAATAAGTTGCACTATCATTATTAACTTTGCATCTTTTGGCATCAATATTATGAATATGTGTATCACTACGATCGAGATGCAACAAACTATTTTTATTGGGTGTATGACCATTTGAAGGTTTTAATCATGTAAACAGAACAACAATTATTCTCTGACTTTAAATGAATAACCGTATTGCAATAAACATGATCAAATCATATTCATACTCAACGCAAACGCCAAATAACATTTATTTAGGTTTAACACTAATCCCGAAGGTATAGGGAGTGTGCGATGATGATCATATCAATCTTGGAACTACTTCCAACACTCATCGTTACTTCCCCTTCAACTAGTCTCTGTTTATTCTGTAACTCCTGTTTCGAGTTACTAATCTTAGCAACCGAACAAGTATCAAATACTCAGGGGCTACTATAAACACTAGTAAGGCACACATCAATAACCTGTATATCAAATATACCCTTGTTCACTTTGCCATCCTTCTTATCCACCAAATATTCAGGGCATTTCCGCTTCCAGTGACCATTTCCTTTGCAGTGTAAACACTCAGTTTCAGGCTTTGGTCCAGCTTTGGTCTTCTTCACGGGAGTGACAACTTGTTTGCCATTCTACTTGAAGTTTCCATTTCTTTCCCTTTGCCCTTTTCTTGAAACTAGTGGTCTTTTCAATCATCAACACTTGATGCTCTTTCTTGATTTCTACCTTCGTTGATTTCAACATCACGAAGAGCTCGGGAATCGTTTTCGTCATCCCTTGCGTACTATAGTTCATCACGAAGTTCTAGTAACTTAGTGATGGTGACTAGAGAATTCTGTCAGTCACTATCTTATCTGGAAGATTAACTCCCACTTGATTCAAGTGATTGAAGTACCCAGATAATCTGAGCACATGCTCACTAGTTGAGCGATTCTCCTCCATCTTTTAGCTATAGAACTTGTTGGAGATTTAATATCTCTCAACTTGGGTATTTGCTGGAAATATTAACTTCAACTCCTGGAACATCTCATATGGTCCATCACATTCAAAACGTCTTTGAAGTCCCGATTCTAAGCCGTTTAAGCATGGTGCACTAAACTATCAAGTAGTCATTATTTTGAGCTAGACAAACGTTCATAACATCTGCATCTGCTCCTGCAATAGGTTTGTCACCTAGCGGTGCATCAAGGACATAATTCTTCTGTGCAGCAATGAGGATAAACCTCAGATCACGGATCCAATCCGCATCATTGCTACTAACATCTTTCAACACAGTTTTCTCTAGGAACATATCAAAATAAACATATGAAAGCAACAATGCGAGCTATTGATCTACAACATAATTTGCAAAATACTACCAGGACTAAGTTCATGATAAATTTAAGTTCAATTAATCATATTACTTAAGAACTCCCACTTAGACAGACATCTCTCTAGTCATCTAAGTGATCACGTGATCCAAATCAACTAAACCATGTCCGATCATCACGTGAGATGGAGTAGTTTTCAATGGTGAACATCACTATGTTGATCATATCTACTATATGATTCACGTTCGACCTTTTGGTCTCCGTGTTCCGAGGCCTTATCTGTATATGCTAGGCTCGTCAAGTTTAACCTAAGTATTCCGCGTGTGCAACTGTTTTGCACCGTTGTATTTGAACGTAGAGCCTATCACACCCGATCATCACGTGGTGTCTCAGCACGAAGAACTTTCGCAATGGTGCATACTCAGGGAGAACATTTCTTGATAATTAGTGAGAGATCATCTTAAAATGCTACCGTCAAACTAAACAAAATAAGATGTATAAAAGATAAACATCACATGCAATCAAAATATGTGACATGATACGGCCATGATCATCTTGCGCCTTGATCTCCATCTCCAAAGTACTGTCACGATCTCTATCGTCATCGGCACGACACCATGATCTCCATCATCTTGATCTATATCAATGTGTTGTCATATGGTCGTCTCGCCAATTATTTCTCTTGCAACTATTGATATCGCATAGCGATAAAGTAAAGCAATTATTTGGCACTTGCATCTTATGCAATAAAGAGACAACCATAAGGCTTCTGCCAATTGCCGATAACTTCAACAAAACATGATCATCTCATACAACAACTTTTATCTCATCGCGTCTTGACCATATCACATCACAACATGCCCTGCAAAAACAAGTTAGACGTCCTCTACTTTGTTGTTGCAAGTTTTACATGGCTGCTACTGGCTGAGCAAGAACCGTTCTTACCTACGCATCAAAACCACAACGATAGTTCTTCAAGTTAGTGCTATTTTAACCTTCGCAAGAACCGGGCGTAGCCACACTCGGTTCAACTAAAGTTGGAGAAATAGACACCCGCCAGCCACCTGTGTGCAAAGCACGTCGGTAGAACCAGTCTCGCATAAGCGTACGCGTAATGTCGGTTCGGGCCGCTTCATCCAACAATACCACCGAACCAAAGTATGACATGCTGGTAAGCAGTATGACTTGTATCGCCCACAACTCACTTGTGTTCTACTCGTGCATATGACATCTACGCATAAAACCAGGCTCGGATGCCACTGTTGGGGAACGTAGTAATTTCAAAAAAATTCCTATGCACACGCAAGATCATGGTGATGCATAGCAACGAGAGGGAGAGTGTTGTCCACGTACCCTCGTAGACCGAAAGCGGAAGCGTTATGACAATGCGGTTGATGTAGTCGTACGTCTTCACGATCCGACCGATCCAAGTACCGAACATACGGCACCTCCGAGTTCAGCACACGTTCATCTCGATGACGATCCCCGGACTCCGATCCAGCAAGGTGTCGGGGAAGAGTCCCGTCAGCACGGCGGCGTGGTGACGGTGATGATGTTCTACCGATGCAGGGCTTCACCTAAGCACCACTACGATATGACCAAGGTGGAATATGGTGGAGGGGGCACCGCACATGGCTAAGGAACGATCACGAAGATCAACTTGTGTGTCATGGGGTGCCCCCTACCCCCGTATATAAAGTAGGGAGGGGGAGGTGCGGCCGGCCCCTAGGGGTGCGCCTGGAGGAGTCCTACTCCCACCGGGAGTCGGACTCCCCCCTCTTGCCTTGTTGGAGATGGAAGGGGGAAGGGGGAAAGAGGAAAGGGGGGCGCCGCCCCCCCCCCCTTCCTTGTCCTATTCGGACTAGGGGGAGAGGGGGCGCACGGCCTGCCCTGGCCGGCCCTCCTCTTCTCCCTCATGGCCCATGTAGGCCCATTAGCCCCCGGGGGGTTCCGGTAACCCCCCGGTACTCCGGTAAAATCCCGATTTCACCCGGAACGATTCCGATATCCAAATATAGGCTTCCAATATATCAATATTTATTTCTCGACCATTTCGAGACTCCTCGTCATGTCCGTGATCACATCCGGGACTCCGAACAACCTTCGGTACATCAAATAAACTCATAATAAAACTGTCATCGTAACGTTAAGCGTGCGGACCCTGCGGGTTCGAGAACTATGTATACATGACCTAGAACTGTTTCCGGTCAATAACCAATAGCGGAACCTGGATGCTCATATTGGCTCCTACATATTCTACGAAGATCTTTATCGGTCAAACCGCATAACAACATATGTTGTTCCCTTTGTCATCGGTATGTTACTTGCCCGAGATTCGATCGTCGAAATCCAATACCTAGTTCAATCTCGTTACCGGCAAGTCTCTTTACTCGTTACGTAATGCATCATTCCATAACTAACTCATTAGCTACATTGCTTGTAAGGCTTATAGTGATGTGCATTACCGAGAGGGCCCAGAGATACCTCTCCGACAATCGGACTGACAAAACCTAATCTCGAAATACGCCAACTCAACATGTACGTTTGGAGACACCTGTAGAGCTCCTTTATAATCACCCAGTTACGTTGTGACGTTTGGTAGCACACAAAGTTCCTCCGATAAATGGGAGTTGCATAATCTCATAGTTGTAGGAACTTTGTATAAGTCATGAAGAAAGCAATAGCAGCATACTAAATGATCAAGTGCTAAGCTAACGGAATGGGTCAAGTCAATCACATCATTTTCCTTATGATGTGATCCCGTTAATCAAATGACAACACATGTCTATGGTTAGGAAACATAACCATCTTTGATTAATAAGCTAGTCAAGTAGAGGCATACTAGTGACATTATGTTTGTCTATGAATTCACACATGTATCATGTTTGCGGTTAATACAAGTATAGCATGAATAATAAACATTTATCATGAAATAAGGAAATAAATAATAACTTTATTATTGCCTCTAGGGCATATTTCCTTCAGTTACGACCTGAATAAGAAAGACATCACCAATAATAGGAACTTGTCAATTTCTTTTACGGCAGAAATGTATGGTATGTAAACACATTGCAACCACTGTGTGTCCATTTTCTTTTGCCAATCATTTGTCCTACTAAAAGAACGCCCGTGCGTTGCAACGGGGCCACATTAACTTCAAGAGTTCAATATTACGACATTGGCGATCTTTTTTACCATCAAATCCTCACACACACACTCTCCCTCCCTCTTCCTCACTCTCTCTCCCCCTCTCCCTCTCTCTAACACACACACATATCCATGTTATTGGGTACGGGACCATAATCCCTCTATTTCAAACACACACGCTAGTGCATAACAATATGGATTATGTGTATTATATTTGCCACTATAACTGAGGGAATTAATTTCATGTAAATCGGCCAGCCACAGCTCCAAGAATACGCGGAGGAGGTGGCCCGGGTCAGCGTCGGCGCCGTCAGGCGCGGGCCACGGGCCCACTTCCAAGTGCACGTGCAATGCACGTCTTCACAAATATTATACCAGATGTGAGAAATCACATACTAACACGATGTTGCAATCAATTTGTAATTAAAGAAGCCAAAAGTCTTTTTTCTTAAAACAGAATTCCTTATGCTGGAGTTTAAACAAACCCCACAATAACATGATCAACTTTTTTTGCTCTACTTATCACCTAGTTAAGCAAATGCATGACTTATGAAGCGGATAAGAAATCATGTTAACTTGGAACTAAAATTCCAACGGAAGAGTGAGGAATAAACCTTTTTATCATTGCTCTGATGTCTGAACCTCCCCCTATTTGTTAGTGAAATATGAGTATGCTTGGAAGATAATAACTTCTTATGCAACATATGCTTTTACATCTGAAAGAGCTACAAAATATGTTGACCCACCTATGTGCACTTCCTAAATCAAGCGGATAAAATTATTTCTATCGGCAATATAAAATACTAAACATTAGAAAGAAAGGGACAATGTCCACTAACCATGCAAATATTCTGACCATGGGATATTTAGGCTGGCGTATATGGGAAATCAAAGCTAAAAATGACTCGATGAGTTAGGGATACATCAATAAATATTGTAAAAAGTGATAAAAACAAATCTGCAGCAACTCGCGACCCCACGAACTCGTATTCGCAATGAGCAAGTTAGCGAGGCCGCCACGGTAGGCTAGCACCAAGGGACAAGGGCAACAACCGCCTTCCCATCCAACCTACTAATTCTGTCAGCGCTACTTTCATCCTAATCCCATGAGTACCGCTAGTGTGTTGCCACGTACGGAGAAACTACGAACTGAAATTTTCATCCAAATCATGAAAAATGTTAATGTTCCTCTCCTCTCCCATCCCTCGTGTGAACATACCCAATTCGTGGTTGGATCGCTACATTCAGCGTAGCTCTGATGTGCACTGCCTTCGCTCTTGATTAGTTGCCGCAGTGCCACGCATCTACGCCAACAAGCTGGGGAAACAAATGCAAATGTTACACCGAGTCAAAATCAACCATCCCACAATCGTAACAATAGAAAAGATAATAACCAAAATTTAACAGAAGAACTACTGCTTGGCTCCCAGATCCATCTCGATAGCCCTTGATCTGGCTGTTGAGCTTCTCCTAGCCGCCTCAACATCACGTCATTACCAAACATGTAGTGGATGCCTAGTGGGACAAGGATTAAGAAATAACATGAGGTGAAAAATACGATGGCTGTCAATTCCATAAGACGAGCCAAGTAATTTGACAAAATAGATCGGGAGCATCTTGTATAATCTCAAAAAAGCAACTAAAAATATGAGAAATGAATTTATGAAAATCAGCCCCTGTTCTCATTCATGCTCGCTTTTGTAATGGGAGGCAAGGAATGGGGATACCGGGAGAAGAAAGGATCACATGGACGGCAAGCCTCCACCACCGGCAAGTGGGGTTGCTTCACATCCAATCTCCACGGCCGCCGCCTCTATGGGGACGAACTCCCATGTTCACAATCGGGCTCCCAATCGGCCGCTGCCTCGCCGACCTTGACGACGAAGTAGTCCCTCCCTTTGATCCCATTCGCAACGGAGGCAACACCCATCCCAGCGAACGGGTCCGCGGTGAGATCCCTACTGGATTGTGGTCGCGCCTCCCCAAACCTCACCGCGGGACACATGAGAGGGCGCCGTTGCCATGGTTAGGCTTGGATGGGGAAACGAGGCGACATAGCAGCAACGGCGCCTTCGCCGGGATTGGTGGCGACGGCGGCGGCGAGCGAGCGGGAGGACGGCGGCGGCGAGAGAGTAGGAGGGTGGTGGCGGCAGTCCATCGGCCGCCGTGACGTGAGAGGAGGATGGGGATGGGGCCGCGATCTGGACGTATGGAGCGGTCGAGAAGAGGGGAAGCAGGCGGCTGGGTTTTTCCATCGTGCGGGGTTTGGGGGAGGTCAAACATGAGGGTTTTTTCGTGCGGGAGGCAGAGCAACGAGGGCGGATGTAGGGACACGGGACGCGGTCGGTTGGCAGGAAAAGTAAAGCTACACATTTTTTAGGCAGTAGAGATGATTGATGATAAGAAAGGGAAAATCACATCAATATAAGGAAATATCACATCAATACTTGATTGATTGCGATTAATTTTTTATATGGTAACTAATCTGATCATCAATACTTGATTGATTGCGATTTATTTTTTATATGGTAACTAATCTGATGGGTTTATGTGGGTGAAGCGAAAAGGTAGGTGGGAGGAAGATGCAATAAAACCAGCGAAATAAAACCAACGAAAGTGGTGAGGCGAAATAAACCAGCGTAAAATAACCGACGGACTATTCACCAACTGCTTCATTAGGAATAGAGATTCCGAGTCCGAGTCCGAGTCCGATTCCGATAGCATCAGGTTCCGCAAACCCGAAACGGTTACAGATTCCAACACTACTTATGTTAGTGACACGCTGTTCTACAAACTGCAGGTCAACACACTATCTACGCACGTTCCATCAAAAGACCCTCGCCTCCGTTGACCAGAACAAGAAAATGCCAAAATAGAACTCCAACCGATGGTGTGCCACATCTTGTATGGGAAATCTAGTAAATCACAGACTTCACAACCAAACAGATCTAAAACCACGCAGCCTCGTAAGTTCTTTGTATCCCCGGTCCAAGCCTGAGTAGATGAACATGCAGAGAGACAAGACAACCCCGGAAAAAAAAAAGAAAAAAAAAAGATGAAGGCAAACTCACCGTCCTCTTGACTGTAGAAATTCGCGTAGGCGTAACCAAGTGACCTGCCAGTGACGTCCCGGCAGACACGGAGGGACGCCACAGGCGCCACCTGGCAGAACAGGGCGTAGATATGCCCTTCCGCCACGCCATCATCTAGGTCGCCGACGTATAGCGAGGCCCTCGAGCCCAACGCCGGTCCAGGAGAACGCAGCGTAACGGCCGGGGCCAGCAACGGGCGACCTGCCATTGTGTAAGATGCTCGCCAACCAGTGGCACAGGATCAGTCGATCGATCGAGCAAGAGTGCCTGCTCACAAGGCAACGGAATAGTCTCGGAAGGCACAGGATCGATTCATCGAGCAGGGGTGCTTTTATAGGTGAACGCTCTTGAATAGATATGCTCTCGAGCCCTATCCTCGCTTCTCATTAATTGATACATTAATTACTTCCTTTCTTTGTATAATGATAAATATTGGGCATTAACTTTGGGGTCGAGGAGACGAGTGTGTTTTTGATGGAGATATCTACACGCTGGAGATTGATTTTGAGTCCACATATACTACTATAGGAATTAGTTAGTTCGATCAGTTTCCAGGGCCATATATCACTACCATTTAATGTTTGAGATACTAAACTGTGTTGGAACCGAGGGTTCGAGCACTCGACGGCGATCACCGGAGACAAGACCTGAGAGGAGGAGGAAGTACACAGAGAGTTTGCCGGCACACGAACGCCTCCCGCACGAACGGGTTTTCCTTGTTTTTCTCCTCGAGCTCGAACTCGATCTCCTCAGCGACTTACACAGGGGGGGAGAGGGTCTTATACCCGAGCCCACGGACATGCCCGTGCAGCTCCATGACCTGCCCGACTCCCACTCGCCACGCCCCGCACGCCCTGGCTCGCGCACGCCCATCGTGCTCTGACGTGATCGCCGCGGCCACTTCGCGCGCCCTACGCGGCCCACACCCTGTTCCTACGCCAACAGACTCACGCACACACGCGCTAACCCACACACGCACACACACCTACACTTGGGCGTGCACGCACGCACCCAACCTTGCCCTGGCCCGAGCCCGACACGCCCACCGTGCACGCTCGCGCGCACCGGCTCGCCAGACTCGCCACGGCTTATTTCCAACATTCTCCCCCTAAGCCGTGGCCTAGAGGAGGCCATTGCCCTCGACGTCGGCGTCCCCCAGCAGCGCCTGCTCCGCCGCCGGCACCTTCCTCAGCTCCGGGCAATCGCGTTTGAAGTGGCCGCGTTCGCCGCACTTGTAGCAGCGGCCACGCCTGTTGCCGCCGTCCCGCGTTGCCACGCTGCGCGCGTCGTCGTCGTTGTCGTCCCGCGCTCCCCCTTTGCGCCGCTCCCGCGCCCACCACTGTGCCGCCGTGTACAGCAGCTGCCCGTCTGCCCGCTCGCTGCCGCTTTGCCCGCGACGCCGCACCCGCTCGTCGAAAGCACGCAGCCGCCCGAGCGCCTCGTCGTACGTCAGCTCCTCCAGCGCGCAGAACTGCTCGATGCCGGCGACGACGGGTAAGAGGCGGTCCGGCACGGTGTCCAGGAGCTTCTTCACCAGCTCCGTCTCGCCCAGCGTCTCCCCCAGCCGCGCGAACCGCGCCGCCATGCCCGCAAGCCGCCCGGCATACGCGTCCAGGGACTCGTCGTCCTCCATCTTGAGCCGATCCAGCTCGCCGCGCAGCGTCGCCCTCCTCGCCGCGCGCACCCGCTCGGCGCCGACGAAGCGCACCTTCAGAGAGTCCCATACCTCTCTGGCAGTGGCTTTCGTCGCCACCGAGAGCAGCACATCCTCCGGCAGCCCCGACAGGAGGAGCGCCCGCGCCGTCTTGCACTTCTTGGCGTTCACCGCGGCGTCGCCCGCCGGTGCCACCGCGTCCCACAGCATGTGGGCATCAAGGATCGCCTGCGCCTTGATCGCCCACACGGTGTAGCCGTCCGGCGCGAGCACCGGCATCCCCATAGGCACCGATCCGCCCGTGCTACCTCCGCTGCCGTGTGGAACCAGCGCCATGTCCTCCGGCGAGCTCCCTCACCGCGCCTCGTCGCCTCGCTCTGATACCAAATGTTGGAACCGAGGGTTCGAGCACTTGACGGCGATCACCAGAGACAAGACCTGAGAGGAGGAGGAAGTACACAGAGAGTTTGCCGGCGCACGAACGCCTCCCGCACGAACGGGTTTTCCTTGTTTTTCTCCTCGAGCTCGAACTCGATCTCCTCAGCGACTTACACAGGGGGGGAGAGGGTCTTATACCCGAGCCCACGGACATGCCCGTGCAGCTCCACGACCTGCCCGACCCCCACTCGCCACGCCCCGCACGCCCTGGCTCGCGCGCGCCCATCGTGCTCTGACGCGATCGCCGCGGCCACTTCGCGCGCCCAACATGGCCCACGCCCTGGTCCTACGCCAACAGACTCATGCACACACGCGCTAACCCACGCACGCACACACACCTACACTTGGGCGCGCACGCACGCACCCAACCTTGCCCTGGCCCGAGCCTGACGCGCCCACCGTGCACGCTTCCGCGCACCGGCTCGCCAGACTCGCCAGGGCTTATTTCCAACAAAACTGGATTCCCAGCAACAGAGAGAGAGAGAGAGACTAAACTGGATCGAGCGGTCAAGTTGTCAGCTCAGCATTTTGAAGATGGCGTTCAAAAAATTTCAAAGAGCAAAATAGACAAAGATCAGAGTTTAGCACTACGATACTATGAGTGTTGCATTTGGAGGGAACATAAGTTTCCCCTAGCAGCTCTTCGAGCAGTGACTACGGATTAAGGTTGGCTCCCCCATAATTTTTTTTATTGCAAACTTAATTTTGTTCATATTTATACAAGAAAATAAGACATTTCAAAAATATTAGTGCATTCGAACGCACTGCTTCCTGGTGCTGGCACCGCCACTGGTCAGATCATGCCCCCTTGTTGTCATCCAGGGAAACTAGTCCTCGGTCGCCGCCACGGTTTCATTTCGAGTTGTTCTAGCTATGCCAGCCGGGTTTTGCCAAGGCGGTCAAGTAGTGGTTCGAGGCGCTGGACTCCCCAACCGATCAATGTCGGTGTTATACACTTGGCATCCCCGTACCAAGTTATCGAGGTAATTCATGCGGGGTTAGGGGTCCAACCTGGGCGAGACTTGAGGATCCGCAAGGCGGAGCTCCTTGTGGCCATCTAGTCCTTTGATGATTGGCCAACCACGGTGGGTCTGGATCCGGAGGAATGGATGGAGAGATATGCTCTCGAGGATAGCCTCATGACTTTGTTCCGAAACAAGGAGATTTACTGTTGTCTTCGAGGCCGTTTAAATTTGACATTTACGGCTGAACTTCCAGGCTATTGCCAACAGTCGTCATCGTCAATCCTCAAATGTGGTCCTTTGGGATGGTCCCACGATGCTTCGGGACAAGGTGGAGATCCACTCTCACGTTGATGGTTTATATGAAAACCTTTTCAATGATCAACAATGGGCTGGGGTGAGTCTTCGGGAGGATGTATGGCCCTTCGAGATGAGGGTCTCTAGGGGGGGGGGGGGGGTCTGAGGCTCATGGAGCCCTTTTCAGTGGCTGAAATTGAAGCGCCATTGAACTCGATGAAACCCGACTCTGCCCTGGGCCCGGCTAGGCTTCCTGTCCGAATTTTTTATGAAATTCTCGAAAGTCGTTAAAGGGTGGTGATGGTTATATTCCAGGATTTCTATAAAGGGGTGATCGACACATCCTGCCTTAACTATGAAGTGGTTACGTTGATCTCCAAAGTAGTTGGGGCGACGGACATTCGCCAGTTCCGACCGATCACGGTTATTAACGTGATCTTCCGCATCCTAGCCAAGGTGCACGCCATTGGGGCGGCACCTATAGTAGCTCGAATTACCAATCCAAACCAGTCACCTTCATTAAGGGTGATCTAATTCATGATGGGCTACTGGCACTACATGAAATCATTCATGAGGTTAAGACTAAACGTCAAAAGGCGGTCTTTTTCAAGATTGATTTCAATAAGGATTATGATACGCTTAGTTGGGATTTCTACAAAGATTCCCTTGAGTGCAAAGGCTTCAACCATAGATGGGTTACCCGCATTATGCAGCTTGTCAGTAGTGGGCACACTGCCATCAACATTAATATGGAGACATACCCATTTTTTAAGCACTCGAGAGGGGGTGAGGCAAGATGACCCACTCTCTCCGTTCTTGTTTAATATTGTTGTTGATGGCTCAGCAGCCATTATGTATAAAGTGAGATGCGTTGGCCATCTATGTGCGGTGGTGGCCCACTTGATTGCAGTAGGTGGAATCTCGCACCTCCAATATGCGGATGACACCATCCTCATGTGGAGCGAACTCCAATGGATATAATAAATTTGAAGTTCGTCCATATTTGCTTCCAAGAGATGTCGGGTTTGACGATTTATTTCGCCAAAAGTGACGTGATGGTACTGCGTAATTCTAAGAAGGAGCGATCCTCCATGCCAACCTCCTAAATTGCTTCCCGGGGTCATTCCCTTTTTGGTACCTTGGTCAATCGGTTAGTGACTCGATGGTCGGTATGAGAGATCTCCAAATATCTTAAGGGGCGGTCTTTCGCTCTTTGCTCCATGACAAGAGGCTCATAATTTTGGTAAACCATTCAGTCTATCAAACCGGTTCTCCGTCTGGGGATTTGGTGGTGGTCGAGAGAGGAATGGACACCCATTTTTGGTTGAATAGTTTAGCTTGAAGATCGACCACTCCTTGTTTAGTTCCCGGTGCTCTTCGCCATTCCGGATCAACCTTCTATCTCGGTGACCTTGGCGGTTGCGGATGCGGGGAGGAACCTCTCATTCCGTCGCTCTTTCGGTCCCCTTGAATCCACCGAATGGTTAGCGCTCTCCTCCAGTGTGAAAAGTGTTACCTTGTCTGCGGCTCCGAATATCACATCATGGAAATTGGGGCCCTCAGACAACTTCTCAACTAAGTCATTATATAATTGCCTTATGGCGGGATTTGGGCCTGACAAGTTGACTGAACTTTGGAAGGTGCATCTGCCGCCTTGGATCAAAATATTCTTGTGGGAGCTTACTAGGGGTAGATTTCCCTTGGGTGACCAAGTGCTCAGGTAGAACGGCCCTGGGAATGGCAGTGCCCGCTGTGTGGGTAGACGAGGACCTGAACCATATTTTCTTCTACTATGTGTCGGCCCAGTTCATGTGGAGTTGCTTTAGGGAGGTTTGGGGCAATAGTTAGCACCCAACCAACTTCCCTGATTGGCATCAACTCATGGCAAATTGCTAGAGGCAGGTCCACAAAAGGTTGCGGGTGAATTTTGGAACCTTGGCTTGGACCATGCGGTGTGATAGAAATAAACTTGTCATTGAACATACATACCCATATGGGGCCACCGATGCAATTTACAAATTGTGTCAATTTTTTCAGCTATGGAAACCTCTCTCTAAGCGGCGGGACAAGACGACCCTCGACGATCTCACAAGGAAACATAAGGAGGTTGCATCCGACTTACTTATGATCATCTACCCGCCTTGGGACCCTGCTATGTTCTTTTGCGGGCTTGTTTTGTTGTTTCCCCCAACGGGTATATTTTCCCTTTCTTATTGTTAAACTTGTTTCCTTTGTGTGGACCTCCATTTTGGTGTCTTTGTATCCTGTCATGGCTTTATTTCTAAAGCGGGGCGAGAAGCCTTTTTCGGTAATTACATGTCAGTATAATTGTGATTAAATAAGGATGGTATGCAAACTTTAATAAAGAATATTCATATATATTGGTAAATAATATTCATATATATGGTTTCCCTAAAAATTAGCGTATTTTTTTACCAAAAATAATTGCAATTGAACTTTGCTTTGGTATACCGAAGAGAACTTTATGAATTTCGATGCGGAT
The DNA here is from genome assembly GCA_963921465.1 of Triticum timopheevii. Lineage (NCBI taxonomy): Eukaryota > Viridiplantae > Streptophyta > Magnoliopsida > Poales > Poaceae > Triticum > Triticum timopheevii. The sequence continues at coordinate 59,946,263 of OY997266.1, read as the reverse complement.
TAAAGATGGAGATTAAAAGTTACCCTTTTTGATCAAAAGGGGTAATATAGCCTTTTGTAGTATCCAAATCAATCTATTCAGTACAATTGATTTACGTGCTAATATAGCGACAACCTTTTCAAGTAACTTTAAGATTCGTGTAAACTTTTAGAGGGGTGTGCCAAAGAAAAACTCATTGTGATTACACAACAAGTTTAAACATATGGGAGTACAAAATTCCTTTCGACTATTGGGGATACAACTTTGTTCCAGTCATTGAACTTGCCCTCATATGCATTTTGTATTGTCAAAAAGATCACAAACTTGAAAATTATATGGAAATGAAAAATGGTGTTGTGTGAAAGTATAATCGCAGATGGATTGTCGACTCCATATTGTGTTTATTTTGTATTAATATGGTGGTGTGTTAAAATCTCCGAGGGATGCTCGAGCCTATCATATTATTTTGCATTGATATGGTAGTGTACAAAAATCTCGAATGGATGCTCAAATCCTTTAGTGTTTATTTTGCATTAAATATTCTCCTTTTATTCCACGGGCTTCATTTTATAACTTTCTTACATCATCTCCAATCATGCCCTATTGTAGAGCATCAAAAGAGGTTGGAGTAAAATTTCAGACACCAAAAAGTGGATTTTTGGGGCACAACGAATTGACGTCATAGGGCATCACTGCTCCCTACTTGAACCGAACTGCATCTACTGTCATTTCCGATTTATCTATTAAAACTGAATTTAACAGTCAATTTGGTTGTTCTATGACAATGTTGAATTGCGTATTTGTTTAACAGTCAATTTGGTTGTTCTATGACAAATACAGGGAAGGAACATGAACAGGCCTTGGCAGCCACCGATTGCAGTAATAAGTTAAATGAACCAAACTGCACTACACAAGACAATTTCTTCTGCTAAATTGACATGCACGTGTTAAGAAAAGCCAAATTGGCAGTTAAAATTGGGATGCTCGGTGACGAATGTCATTCCCAATTGACCCAAGGTGCAGCCCGCAGAGAGAAAATTCAGAGGAGTACGGACACGCGCGTAACTGCTCCTGAGGACGCGAGCAGCAGCATTACGGCTTCCTCGGACGCGCGACAGGAGATAGCGGGAGAGGGCTCTGCTCCACTGGTCGACCAGGAAGTCGAGGGTGGAGCCCTCACCGGTAAGCTCGTGGCCCGGCCTTGCGCTGACCACTAGTGGGATTCTCGGCCGCATCGAATCCAGAGAGGCTCGATCGCATCAAATCTGAAGGAAATATGCCTTAGAGGTATTTATCTATATCTATACTCCTATATAGTATACCAGTATCAAGTTATATGGACCGTCGGATCTTTGTTATTGAATGGCTCAAATTCAATTGCTCTAGATAGAGGACTACGTGGCCTTATATGGACCATAGGATAGGCCAATCTAACGGCTCAGCACGCAGGGATTCGCTCGGTGGGGATTCATTTTGGTGCTGCTAGACTGCCATGGGCAACGTACTTGCAGGCTCGCGATTCTTCTACCGGCCACTGGCACCTAGAATCTTTCGCAGGCCCCACATACCGCAGCACTGTCAACCTACGAGGCAAGGAGTACTACTATGCAGCGTGGTGAGGGAGAAAAAAAACACACACATGGAGCCTGCAGCCTATGCAAGGATGCATTTAGCAGATTAGAAACAACAAGAAAAATATAAGATTGTTACTTTGAAATTTTCACTCTCGGGCACCAGTACTCTTGGTGCCAGAAATATTTTCTCATTTTCTTTTGTCAAAAAATGAAACATGTAGTAATCTGCAGGTTACTAAACTGATACTTTTTCGTAAAATAATTCTAACGAATATGGCCTGTGCAAAAATAAGAACTCTGGCATGTTTCTATTGATTTGTTTTTGTACGACATGCAAATCTTGGTAGCCCTATCATTTTTTGAAACCTTCTGCTATGCTAAATAACACCCCATTCTGCATGCATGTTTTTTCTTTGTTATTACTCCCTCCGTTCCTATATATTTGTCTTTCAAGAGATTTCAACAAGTGACTACATACGGAGCAAAATGAGTGAATCTATACTCTAAATATGTCTATATACTCTTCGCAAAAAAATTATGTATATATACATCCATATAGCTAGACAAGAGAAAGGCACTGAACTGTCGATATATTTATGCCATGAGAGTACAGATACATATACAGGCACCCCCTCCCCTTGTCTCCCGTAACGGAAGGCACGCAGGCCGAAGAGGAGGGGAAGGTGTGATCGATCCTGAAGACCAGGAGAGTTATAACAGAATTACAAGTGTACAGATAACTACAAGCCTGTCACGCTAACACCCCCCCGCAGTCGGGACTCCTCCTGGGTGGACGTTCAGACTGGACCGAAAGTCTTCAAACACGCCAGTAGATAATCCTTTGGTGAATACATCAGCAAACTGGGACCCGGAGGGAACATGCAGCACACGCGCCTCTCCCAAGGCGACGCGATCCCGGACGAAGTGGAGATCGATCTCGATGTGTTTGGTGCGTTGATGCTGGACCGGGTTGGTGGAGAGGTATGTCGCGCTAATGTTGTCACAGTAGACAATCGTGGCACGAGAAGGAGGGCGACGTAGCTCATGCAGCAGCTGACGCAACCACGTAGTCTCAGCAACACACTTGGCAACCGCGCGGTACTCAGCCTCAGCGCTGGACTGGGACACCGTAGGCTGCCGTTTAGACGACCAGGAGATCAAGTTGGGGCCGAGGAAGACGCAAAAACCGGACGTGGATTTCCTGGTGTCGGGGCAGCCGGCCCAGTCGGCATCGGAATAAGCGATGAGGTCATGCGAAGGAGACCGATAGAACTGGAGGCCGTAGTGAGAGGTGCCCTTGAGGTACCGGAGAATCCGTTTGACAAGCTGAAAATGAGAAGACCGTGGTGCGTGCATGAAGAGGCAGGCCTGCTGCACTGCATAGGAGATGTCCGGTCTGGTGAGGGTGAGGTACTGTAAGGCTCCGGCAAGACTCCGGTACAAGGTCGGATTAGAGAGGAGTGTACCATCCGACGCTGAGACTTTGGACTTAGTGTCCATGGGAGTGGAGATGGGGTTACAGTTCAACATGCTAGCGCGATCCAAAATCTCAAGCACGTATTGCTGCTGTGAGAGAAACAGGCCGGAGGAGGAGCGAGTGACGTTGACCCCAAGGAAGTGATGAATGTCACCGAGGTCGGACATCGCGAACTCGGTTTTGAGAGAGGAGATGAGGGAGTGCAATGTAGAGGTGGTGTTGGCAGTAAGTATGATGTCATCGACGTATAAAAGAAGGTAGGCTACCGAAGAACCATGGTGGTAGGTGAAGAGAGAGGTGTCACACTTGGAAGCGAGAAAGCCCAAAGAGACAAGAAAGGACTTGAACCGCAGGAACCAAGTGCGAGGAGCCTGTTTGAGACCATACAAAGATTTTTGGAGAAGGCAAACATGCGTGGGGTGAGAGGGATCAACAAAGCCGGAGGGTTGAGCACAGTACACGGTCTCATCGAGATCACCGTGTAAAAAGGCGTTCTTCACGTCGAGTTGGTGAATGGGCCACGCTTGAGCGGTGGCGAGACTGAGGACGACGCGAATGGTGGCCGGCTTGACAACCGGGCTGAAGGTCTCGGTGTAGTCAATGCCCTCTCATTGAGTGAAGCCACGGAGTACCCAACGTGCCTTGTAGCGTGCCAAGGAGCCGTCAGGGTTGAATTTGTGCCGAAAGATCCACTTCCCGGTGACCACGTTGACACCTGCAGGTCGAGGAACCAAACTCCAAGTTTTGTTCTTTAGCAAAGCATTAAATTCATCAAGCATAGCAGCGTGCCAGTGTTGGTCCTTAAGGGCAGATTTGTAGGAGGAAGGAAGGGGAGAGATATGTGGTGATAAGGATGTGGTGAGGGAAAAAAGTTTACGTGGTTGGGCAAATCCACGCTTAGCACGAGTGGTCATTTTATGTGAGTTAACTGGAGGTGGAACAGGGACGACAGGGCAACGTGGCGGCGAGGGAGTGCTGGGCGCGGAACCCGAGGGCGATTCGATGGGGCTGGAGTCCGAGGTAGGTGGGTCAGCGGCGGCAGGGGAGGCGCGCGATCCGAGCGAATCTGGGGCGGGCGATCCGAGGAACTGAGGCGTGACCGGGCTAGGCGGGTGGGGGGAAGGCGCGTGGGCCGTATCGGGAGGAGCGGACGATGCGGTCGGGGGAGTGGGGGGCCAGGGCGACGCGTGGGGTGCGGGAGTTGGAGGGTTGGGTGACGCGGGGTGCGAGGCAGATCGTGCGGGCGGGTGGGGAGCTGGCGCGGTGGGTATCCCGGAGGAGATTGCGCGCAGGTGAGTGGCAGTAGCGGGATCGGGTGCGGAAGGGGTGGGTATGGCCGGGGGTGTGGGAGGCGTGTACGGGAACGTGGATTCATCGAAGATGACGTGCCGTGAGACGACGACTTTGCGAGTTTGGAGATCGAAGCAGCAATAACCCTTATGTTCCAAGGGATAACCGAGGAAAACTCAACGAGTGGAGCGAGGGGCCAATTTGTGAGGTTTGGTGGCATAGAGGTTGGGGAAACATAGACAACCAAAGACACGGAGATGATCGTATCGAGGTTGAACGCCGGTGAGAAGAAAGAAGGGTGTATATGGTTTGGTGGTGGTGGAGGGACGCCGGTTGAGTAAGTGAGTGGCCGTGTGAAGAGCCTCAACCCAAAATGGTGGAGGAAGATTGGCATGAAGAAGAAGTGTGCGGATGACGTCGTTGGTGGTACGGATCATACGTTCGGCCTTACCGTTTTGTGGTGAGGTATGGGGGCAGGAGAGTCGATAGGCAATGCCATTGTTGGAGAAGAAGGTGCAAAGAGAGGTGTTGATGAATTCGCCGCCGTTGTCGCATTGCATGCAGTTGATGAGAGTGTGAAATTGGGTGTAGATATAGGTGAAAAAGCGTTGGAGGGTGGGTGAGGTGTCGTCTTTGTGACGAAGAGGAAACGACCACGAATAATGAGAAAAGTCATCCAACACAATGAGGTAGTATTGAAAACCAGAAAAACTTATCACCGGAGAGGTCCATAGATCACAATGAATAACTTGAAATGGCGCCGTGGTACAATTATTGGAAGAGGAAAACGCTAAGCGAGGTTGTCGCCCTAGTTGACAAGAAGTACAAGGAGAGCGAGAAACATTATTACAATCTGGGAGGAAAGTGCTAGAAAGAAAATTTAGGGACGCCTTGCCCGGGTGGCCAAGGCGTTGATGCCACAGATCGTCGGTAGTGGTGAGGAGGGCATGCTTGTCGACGGAGGTGGAGCCATAGAAAGGGTACAGCGGGCCGGGACTACTGGACGTCATGAGTGGAGTCCTGGTTGGAAGAGCCTTCACAGAAAAACCACGGGGATTAAACTCAACGGAAACATCATTGTTAGTGGATAATTTGCGAACAGAGATAAGATCTTTGACAATGTTTGGACAGACTACAACGTCTTTAAGAGAGAGATTAGTGGGAGGGAGAGTTGTGGAGCCCTTGCCAATAATAGGAAGCCGATCACCGTTGCCAACAATAATGCTAGAAGAAAAATGCTTTGGGAAAGGACGAAACGAGGAGAGATTACCAGGATTACCGGTGACGTGCGTGGCCACGCCGGAGTCGAGGATCCAATCGGCGCCGTTGGAGGGGAACCCGTGCTGGCTGTAGACGTGGCTGAAAAGAGCGGCATGATCCCACGAGGGCGCAGTGTACGGGTAGAACAACGACGCAGTAGGCGATGTAGTGGACGACGAGGGCCCCGAGAGCATCAGTGGGTATGCCTGGGAGTGGACGCCGGGCCGAGGGCCGAGCACCCCGGCGGCGTTGGGAGGGATCCAGCCGGGACGAGGCGGGGGGAGGGCCATGCCGTAGGGGGCAAAGTAGTCCGTCCAGGGTGTGGGTGGTGTTGAAGGAGACCCACGACCGCTAGAGTCCCGGCGTCTGCGCCCCGCGGCCACCAGTGCGACCACGGCCGCGACCGCGATCACCGCCGCTGGGGCCGCGAGAGCCACCTGCGCCGCGTCCGCCGCCGTTGCCGTTGCCGTTGCCGCGATCACCGCCGTTGCCGCGGTCCCCGCCATTGCCATTGCCGCGGTCACCACGGTCGGGTGCAGAGCCGGAGCCGCCAGAGATGGTGAGGGCGGCGGAGCCAGCCTCGGCAGCACGGAGGTTGATGGTGTACTCGGCGAGCTCCAGACGGGAACGAGTGGCGTCGAAGGACGGCAGCGGCACCTGATCGCCCAGGAGGGTGCGGATCGTGTCGAACCGGTTGTCTAGACCGTGGAGGAGCTGCATGGTGAGGTCGTGGTCCTTCACCGGATTGCCGGTGTCAGCGAGGCCGTCCGCGAGGCCCTTCAGGCGGCGGGCGTAGTCGGCGACAGTGAGGTCGCCCTGCCGCAGGTTGCGGAACTGCCGAGTGAGGTGGAGGTAGCGGGCGCCCTGGTTGGCGAGGAAATAATCACGGATGCGCGTCCAGGCCGTGTAGGCATCGACGGCCCCGTCCATGATGAGGTCGATGAGGGAGTCGGAGAGGGTGAAGAAGATCCATAGGAGGAGGCGCTGGTCGACGGCCAGCCAGGCGGCGTCTGCGTTGGGAGACGGTGGCCGAGCGACGTGGTCCTGAACACGATACTGGAGGAGAACGAGGTTGAAGAACATGCGCCACTTGGTGTAGTTGTTCTCAGCAGGATCAAGTTTGAACTTGATGTGGTTTGAGATGTGATCTTGGTGGATGTTGAGGGGTGCGGTGGTGGGAGGCAGGGGTGGAGGAGGCAGCAGCTCGGAGGTAATGGCAGAAGAGGCATCGGGGGAGGAGGAGGCCAGGAGGGAGGAGGATGTCCCCGGCGGTGAGGCCTGAGAGGAGGAGTGGGCTGCCGGAGCCGGGAGATCGCCGAAGAGATCCTCAAACGCCATGGCGACTGATACCAAGCTAGACAAGAGAAAGGCACTGAACTGTCGATATATTTATGCCATGAGAGTACAGATACATATACAGGCACTCCCTCCCCTTGTCTCCCGTAACGGAAGGCACGCAGGCCGAAGAGGAGGGGAAGGTGCGATCGATCCTGAAGACCAGGAGAGTTACAACAGAATTACAAGTGTACAGATAACTACAAGCCTGTCACGCTAACACATATGTGGTAGTCCATTTGAAATATCTAAAAGGACAAATATTTAGAAACGGAGGGAGTACTAAGCATATTTGATAAATCGCTCACAAGAAGCACGGGTGCCTGAGAGCCCAAAATTTGCTTTGTTACTTTAAAGAAAAACCTCGACCTCTCCATTTTTCTACTTTCTCTTATCAATTTGTTTTGCAAATATTTTGGTCCAGCTTTCCCATTGTTCTACCAATACTTTTTTTTACGTAAACACCTACTCAATTAGATTGACTAATCACTGTATGTATGCATGCATGTGTATGGACTTCAGTCGAATAAGTTAAACAATACTAACAACCTGATTATATATTAAATAAAAATGACTTCAATCTGTCTCAATTACATACAACATTTTGCAATAATTCTTAAGTCTGTACGTGCATGGCACGTGCCTTTTACTAGTCGTAATTACATGTCAGTATAATTGTGATTAAATAAGGATGGTATGCAAACTTTAATAAAGAATATTCATATATATTGGTAAATAATATTCATATATATGGTTTTCCTAAAAATTAGCGTATTTTTTTACCAAAAATAATTGCAATTGAACTTTGCTTTGGTATACCGAAGAAAACTTTATGAATTTCGATGCGGATTAAAGATGGAGATTAAAAGTTACCCTTTTCGATCAAAAGGGGTAATATAGCCTTTTGTAGTATCCAAATCAATCTATTCAGTACAATTGATTTACGTGCTAATATAGCGACAACCTTTTCAAGTAACTTTAAGATTCGTGTAAACTTTTAGAGGGGTGTGCCAAAGAAAAACTCATTGTGATTACACAACAAGTTTAAACATATGGGAGTACAAAATTCCTTTCCATTATTGGGGATACAACTTTGTTCCAGTCATTGAACTTGCCCTCATATGCATTTTGTATTGTCAAAAAGATCACAAACTTGAAAATTATATGGAAATGAAAAATGGTGTTGTGTGAAAGTATAATCGCAGATGGATTGTCGACTCCATATTGTGTTTATTTTGTATTAATATGGTGGTGTGTTAAAATCTCCGAGGGATGCTCGAGCCTATCGTATTATTTTGCATTGATATGGTAGTGTACAAAAATCTCGAATGGATGCTCAAATCCTTTAGTGTTTATTTTGCATTAAATATTCTCCTTTTATTCCACGGGCTTCATTTTATAACTTTCTTACATCATCTCCAATCATGCCCTATTGTAGAGCATCAAAAGAGGTTGGAGTAAAATTTCAGACACCAAAAAGTGGATTTTTGGGGCACAACGAATTGACGTCATAGGGCATCACTGCTCCCTACTTGAACCGAACTGCATCTACTGTCATTTCCGATTTATCTATTAAAACTAAATTTAACAGTCAATTTGGTTGTTCTATGACAATGTTGAATTGCGTATTTGTTTAACACTCAATTTAACAGTCAATTTGGTTGTTCTATGACAAATACAGGGAAGGAACATGAACAGGCCTTGGCAGCCACCGATTGCAGTAATAAGTTAAATTAACCAAACTGCACTGCACAAGACAATTTCTTCTGCTAAATTGACATGCACGTGTTAAGAAAAGCCAAATTGGCAGTTAAAATTGGGATGCTCGGTGACGAATGTCATTCCCAATTGACCCAAGGTGCAGCCCGCAGAGAGAAAATTCAGAGGAGTACGGACACGCGCGTAACTGCTCCTGAGGACGCGAGCAGCAGCATTACGGCTTCCTCGGACGCGCGACAGGAGATAGCGGGAGAGGGCTCTGCTCCACTGGTCGACCAGGAAGTCGAGGGTGGAGCCCTCACCGGTAAGCTCGTGGCCCGGCCTTGCGCTGACCACTAGCGGGATTCTCGGCCGCATCGAATCCACAGAGGCTCGATCGCGTCAAATCTGAAGGAAATATGCCTTAGAGGTATTTATAAAAGTTATAATTTGTTTCTATGTTCATGACTTATTATAAATAAACAATGAGGTTTCAGATTTTTCTTTTAGGAGTGAACCGAGTTGCTGAAGTTTCAGACTCAGACACGCACTGTTTGTAGAGTTCGACTATAGGCACTTGGTAACAGGCGCCCCTATGTCTCGCCTTCAGCGAGAGGTGTGGAACCCTCACTGAAGGGGAGACCAAGATGGACCGGTCCAGCAGCGCGAAAAGGCACAGCCTTCTTTTTTCTATTTTATTACGTTTTCTGTTTTGTTTTTTTCTTTATTTTAAACTTTATTTATACTTTAATTATTATAATATATATATATATATTACAAAAAACACTCTATTAATACATTTGAAAAAAATGTTAACCAAGCATTTGAAAAATGGTAAATGTGTATAAAGAAAATGTTTATCATGTATACAAAAATGTATTAAAAAATGTGCATATATTTTCATCTTGTATTTAAAAATATTAATCCATTCTGTAAATTTTTTTGAACTAATATTTGAAAAATGTTGATTAAACATTTCATTTTTCTAATATATACATACATATATATATATATATATATATATATATATATATATATATATATATAGAAAAAATCATGAACATGAATTTAAAATGATGATTTTTTTCTCATGTATATAAAAATGTTATTCAAGCATTTGAAAAAATGTTGATCAAGGATTTGAAAAATGTTAAATGTGTATAGAAAAATTCACCATGTATTCAAAAATGGTGATTTTTTATCATGTATAAAAATGTTAACCAAGCATTTGAAAAATGTTGGTCAAGCATTTGAAAAAAGTTAAATTTGTATACAGAAAATGTGACATGTATTGAAAATGATGAACATTTTTATAATGTATATAAAAAAGTTAATCCTGCATTTGAAAAATGTTAATCAATCATTTAGAAAATGTTAAATGTATATAGAAAACATGTTGACCATGTATTAAAAAAATGTTAATATTGCATTTCGAAAATATTAGTCAAGATTTAAAAAATGTTAAATGTGCATAGAAAAAAGTTAATCTTTGTATTTCAAAAACATTAATCAATCATTTAAATAATGTTAAAATGTGTATAAGGAAATGCTGAACATGTATTACAAAAATGTTAAAGTCATATGAAAGAATGTTAAAAGTCTATTAGAAAAGTGTTGTTGACATATACAAAAAGTATAGAATAAAAAAAAGAAAATAGGAAACCAACAAAATGAAGACTGGAAAAGGAAAAAAAAGGAAAAATAAAGCCAAAGAAACAAGTGTAGAAAGAATAAAAAATGAAAAAATAAACCTGGAGAAGAAGAAAAAGAAACAAAAAAGGGGAAAAGGCATTTAAAACCAAAGAAACGAATGAAAAAATAAAATGGAGAAGAAAAAAAGAAAAAAAAGAAAAAAGGAAGAAAACCGAATAACACATAAGAAAATAGAGAAATAAAAGAAAAACAAAAAACCTGAAAAAACAGTGAAACCCAGCTCTTTATGCCTCAAGTACGGCACGCCCAGCTAATTTAACATGAACTCGAGAGCTGAGAGACTAGGAGTGCGGCCAACACCCTTGAGACTAGGGATAGATTCCGGGTTCCCCCATGTCTTCTGTCTTTTTTAAGATTGCGCGCGTGTGACTAGCCGGCCTGACACTTTAGACATGTGTTCCCTCTCGTCTCGCTTAATGCGAGATATAGACGCCACGCTTAGTAACTCAGCGAAGATTCCAATGGTCTTTGATGTCTTGGGGTGAAACTACAATGGACTGGACATGCTACCCCTTTGGCCCATTATCTTTTTGACCTTATTTTCTATGGGCCTGGGCGTTCGGCTAGGCTTATACATACTTGGACCTACCCCGTAGATATAACCCAGTCAAGTACCTTTTTTAATAACCACGCAAAAAAAGTACCTTTTTTAATAATAGCCACGATTTATAAAATAGAATTAGTAAGATTTCCATGTGATTGAAGTTGCCATTTTATGGAAAACAAAATGTTCTAAACTTTCCATGTGACTAGTACAAAAACATTTTCCCACAATTTAGAAGATACAAAAATAAAAGTTCACCACGAGACAAGTGTATTTTTTCCATACCTTCCATGATGTAAAAATATGATTATTAATATTGTCATGTGTTTTAATTTTTAATGAAAGAGTGAATTACTGACAATAGTATTACCTGTTAAGAAAAAACTAATAAAAATAATAAAACAAATAATGACAAATTTGGCACACAATTTAGACATAAATTGGGTATTCAAAATATGCAAGAAAATCTTATAATAGTGGAATTTTCACCAAAAAGAAGCTTACTGAGAAGGAATGAATTAGTTAAATTGGTATTACCATTAAAAAAAGAGAAAATTAAATAAAAATTTTATTAAAAAATCTAGTCTGATAAGAAAGAATGAATTATTGACTTTTGCATTACCCATTAAAAGAAAGAAAATGAAATAAAAAATCTAAATCAACTGGATGAAGTTTCTAAGAAAAATGAATTAGTGACATTGGTATTACATTTTAAGAAAAAATGGAAAAATAAAATAAATATTGACAAAATCCTTACACAATCTGCACTGAAATTCATTTTTTAATAATATGTAAATAAACATATAATAGTGGATTTTTTTAGAAAAAGGAGGTTTCTAAGAAGCAATGAATTAGTGGTATTTGTATTGCCATTAAAGCAGAATGAAAACAACTAAATCAAAATAACAATGAAGTTTTATAAGGACCAATGAATAGGTGCCAATTGGTATTAGTCTTTTAAGAAGAAAGGCAATGATAAAAAGTTAAAACATAAAACTTGCACACAACATTTTGTAATATGCAAAAAAGAATCTTATAATAGTGTAACTTTTGTACATATTGCTTAGAATTTGTGTGGATACATTTACACTCTCGCAACCTTCTAAAAATAACTACAAAAGATAAAATGAAAACCTACTAATAAAAAGGAGAAAGGCATAAAAATAGAAAAACATAAAGAAACACCAGAGAGAGAGAGAGAGAGAGAGGGAGGGAGAGAGAGGAGGGCTTGGCAATATAGTTATGGGCTTCATACTACTTGCAAATCCACTGAACCAATTATTCGGTCAGTCAAAAAGAAACAACCCAAACCAACTCATGAAACGGCGAGAAAAAACCACGAATCGCAAAGCATAAATCAAGCGCCAAAGAGTAGACTGGCCCAAAATAGCTAAACTACAAACTAATAATCTGGTTGGACTTTGTAGCCATAGAATTTGCACAAACACAAAACGGGTTGACAGCACAAAACACATCAACCTTGAGAATTTTTATTAAGAACCCCAATATCCGAAGACCAGTCACCAGGAGGAGCAACCCATCAAACATATTCATTCGTCGGGGGGAGGTCCTTCAGCGAACAGTTCCCTTGTTCACCAACAGCCAGCGCGGGGTGGGGGGGGGGGGGGGCATGGCGACCCCCACCCATTGGGCCAAAGGCCCATTAGATAGTCTTTTTGAGAAAATGCCATGAACAAAAATCAGAAAATGAACAAATGCCACAAAAGTTGCCACATTCCTAGTCATCGCCAAAAAAACTTGTGTGCAAGAAAAAAGTGGCATTAAAAAAATTTCACCCCTCAATATTAAAAAGGCCATCCTTTTAAATAATCAAAATGACATCCTCACAATAATTAAAGTGCATTCATATTATGAATAAACATTACATGCTCTTATTAATATAACTGACATGCGAGTAAAATTAAAAATGTCATCCTCTCACTATTAAAAATGTCATCATCTTAATGTAAAAATGTTATCATCACAATAATAAAAATTTCATCATATTATTAATAAAGTGCCATGTTCTTATTAACAAAAATTCCATGGCACTAAACATAAAAATGCCATCCTCTCAATAAAAAAAATGGCTTCCTCTTAATGACGAAGTTGCAATCCTCTCATAATAAAAATGCCATTCTACTAATAATAAATTTCCATATGAGAAAGTAAAAAAAATCAGGATTTTTGAACAAATTAAAAAAACAAAGAGGTTTCAGAAAATGTCATGTCATATATAAAAATTAGTTTTAAGCCTCTTAGTTTTAACATGAATATTCACGATCCCTCTCTCTAGCCTAGTGACAAAAATGCCCACAATCTGGCAAAGAGGTCATGCCTTCGAAACCTACTCGGCTCGTGGGTTACACAATTTGGGGGGGGGGGGGGGGGGGAGGGGAGGATGAGAGTTCTTCATGAATCGGCAGACAACGAATGCCTCTAGTCATTTGATGTGGCAATGCCCCTGCGTCAAGATCTGTGTGAAGGTGGGGAGGCTGTTTGCCAGGGCTGCCCACCCGAGGAAGGTTCACAGATAGCTTTTCCGTTTATTTAAACATTGATTGAGGCGTTGCACGCAATGGTTTCCATCATACTCCGGCAGGGCTACCGTATTTCCTTGGATCGCTCACCCCCATCATGCTCCAATGGTGGGGGTGGGGCTGGGCCACCCCCACCCAATTGGCCAAAGGCCCATTAAAAAGTTTTTTTAGAAAATGCCATGAAAAAAATAGAAAATGAAAAAATTCCACAACAGTTGCCATATTCCTAGTCATCACCCAAAAATCTTGTGTGCAAAAAAAAAGTGGCATTAAAAAAATGCCACCTCTCAATATTAAAAAGGGCATCCTCTTAAATAATGAAAATGAAATCATCGCAATAATAAAAGTGCATTCCTATTATAAATAAACATGACATGCTCTTGTTAATACAATTGCCATGCCAGTAAAATTAAAAATGCCACCCTCTCACTACTAAAAATGCCATCATTTAAAGTAAAAATGCCATCATCGCAATAATAAAAATGTCATCATATACTATTAATAAAGTGCCATGCTCTTATTAACAAAACTGCCTTGCCACTAAAAATAAAAATGCCATCCTCTCAATAATAAAAATGCCATCCTCTTAATAACGAAGTTGCCATCCTCTTATAATAAAAATGTCATTCTATTAATAATAAACTGCCCTGTGAGAAAGTAGTAAAAATCAAGATTTTCAAACAAGTTAAAAAACAAAGAGGCTTAAAAATGCCAAGTTATATATAAAAATTAGTTTTAACATGAATGTTCATGACCCCCCCCTAGCCTAGTGACAAAAAGCCCAACAATCTGACAAGAGGTCATGCCTTCGAAACCTACCTGGCTTCTGTTACACATTTTGGAAGAAAAAAACGAGAGTTCGCCATGAATCGGCAGACAACGAACGCCTCCAGTCATTTGACATGGCAATGCCCCTGCGTCGAGAACCATGTGAAGGTAGGGAGGCTGTTTGCCACGGTCGCCCACGAGGAAGGTTCGCCAGATAACTTTTCCGTTCATTAAACATTGATTAAGACGTTGCACGCAATTGTTTCCATCATACTCCGGCAGGGCTACCGTCTTTCCTCGGATCGCTCACGGCCGTCAACATCCCGTGGAACACGTTCTCGCCGCCACTTGACACCGGCGCCTGCAAGTCATGCACTATCATCTGGCACACGGCTGACCACACAGTGCCCTTGAGCACATGACCCTTCCGCCGCAAAAACTCCCTCGCCTCTGCTTTGAGCTTGATGACCTTGCCATCGACCACTGTCTTGTCCTCGTACCGCACAACATTCGGCACGAGACTGTGGTACATCCTTGGGCTCTGCACGGCAACGAGAGGGCTCATCCCCAGGACGAAGTGATTCAGGAAAACTTGTGTCACCGCCGCGATGATGTTGGTGCCGCCACTTGCGCCCACCACGCCAGCCAGCTGCCCATCCTTGAGGATGATCGTCGGTGTCATCGATGAGAGCGGTCGCTTTCCCCCTGCGATGAAGTTGGCCGGCGCCGGTGGGAGGTGGTCTGGGGTCGGGTACGATGACGGCACCGAAAAGTCATCCATCTCGTTGTTGAGCACGATGCCGGTGGACGGCGAGAGGACCTGTGCGCCGAAGTAGTAGTTCACCGTCGTCGTCATCGCCACTGCATTCCGGTCGCCGTCCACCACGCACAGGTGGCTCGTGCCATTGTCACGCAGCTGGCTCCACCTGACACACATACATAGAGTTTGTCATTTGAAAGGAAGCACGCGTATTTTGACGATGACCGACAGGGGCATATTCATATTCGTACGGATCACTTACTTTGGGAGATAGTAGGAGGGAGGGAAGGTGGTGTTGTCGGCGATCCTTTGCCGGACCTTATCAGCGAACGGCGGCGACAGCATCTCCGAGACGATCCCAGCGGCGTTGACAAAGCCGGGGTCGCCGAGGTCCATCCGGACGGCCAGCATGTGCTTAACCGCCTCGATCAGCCGGTGCACGCCCAGAAATCCTCTCAGAAACTCCGCCGACTTGTAACCACCCAAGATGTTCAACACCTGCATACACATCAAATCATCGTCATAACAATAATCGCTGAATGAATACGCTCAACTGATCGAGCCATGGACTGCAAGTGACGTACCAGTGCCATGCTGACGGTGCCGCTGGACGGCGGCGGCATGCCAAGGAAGGTGAACCCCATGGCGTCGGCACGCAAGGCGGCGCTCACCTCCACCTTGTACCCCTTCAGATCCTCCATCGTCACCACCCCTCCACCTCTCGTCACGTCCTCCACGAGCCTCTCACCGACGGCGCCACCGTAGAGCACCGAGATGCCGTGCTCCGCCACGGCCTCCAGCGTGTCCCGAGCGCTGGGTTGCGGCAGAGTGCGCCGGCGCCCAGGACCTGCCCCTCGGGCGCGAACACGGCACGCAGACCGGGGTCGGCCAGCACGTTGGCCTCCACTGCCTTGAGCGCGTTGGCGACGAAGGGCACGATGGTGTAGCCATCGCGCGCGAGCTTGATCGCCGCCACGAAGAGCGACTTCCACGGCAGACGGCCGTAGCTCGACCACGCGGCATGGAGGCCGGCGAGCTCCCCGGGGACGCCCATGGCAAGCGCGCCCTTGAACTTGGACATCGGGTCGGCGGCGTACATGGTCTGGTTTACATACAGGTTGTCAGACTAAATTTCAACCTTTCTATGTCAGACTAAATTTATAAAAAGAAATATTGGAATTTACAGCAATAAGCAAATAAAAATATCAAGATATATACCATAACTAATATAATGGTATTAATTTATTGGTATTTTTTGTTATAAACTTTGCTTTTTTCCGGTTGATTATAAACTTGGTTTACTTGTCAAACCAATACAAGTTTGACTTTTCAATAAATAAACTCTATATTTGAAAACTGTAGTAAGTATAATTAAAAAAATAGATGGTTCTATTATTTATTTGTTTTAGATGCACCATGTTAATTCACAACATGAAAATTACTATATTTTTTTAACACAAGAGAATTACTGTATTACAGTAGTTAAATCTACAATGTATGGTCACAATTTATCGGGTATCAAGATTCTTTTATTCAAGTGAAAATAAGAGCAAGAAATTCATACCGAACGTAAAATAAATATTCTTACATTTTAGTAAGAAAATAAGGATAAATTTTTTTACTACATGTAACAAATTTACTTTTACATTTCATTCAGAAGATCGTCCAAAATCATTTGCTGACTATTCAAAGTGGACCCTAATTAATATTGGACTCCACTACAAACATGAGTCAGATTTTTTACCATAAAAAATTAAACATTTTTCATGGCAAAATATATTCACCGAGGATGGAAAATTTGGTCTTAGTTCATTTTTCGCTAGGAAATTGCCATGCTTGAAAACTAAATTTTCAATCATCGCACCAATATAAATTGCATGAAAAACGTCAAATTTGTCATGGCTAAAAATTTGACATCAGATTTTGTAGCATTTCCTTTAATGTTTTGGTCACATTGCATATAATTTAATTACCCGGTGCAATTGAAAAACCCATCGCTCATACCTATCAACACTCAACCTGGCTCTGCCGGTAGTGGTGTCGCCGTCGAGTGCTCACCGACTATCTAATATGAACAACAGTGCAAATGAAATGCCCCCTCACCAACATCAGTCAACCCTCATCCTTGTCTGGGCCTACGACGCTGTGGTGAGCCGAGTAATGCTACACGTACAAACGAGTTACAAGGTTTTACAAAGAGGGTTAATTTAATTGGTCAATAGGTGGGGAGACGGCCCACCCTCCCTGAAAATCGGGGGGGGGGGGGGGGGGTGTGTGTCAAGTTTGTGATTGGTTAGTAGATGAAAAAAAATCCTAGTCAGCGTGTAATTGCGTGTAACTCTTTGTATGTTTAGTATTATTGTGGTGAGCCGCATGGTCCCCATCCCCAGCGAGGTCATAGCGAGAGGTCTCACAGGGGTGTCCTTTCTCAGCCTTCGAACTACACACAAGCAAGAATTGACTGATCCAAAACTAAAATTCACGCAAGTGGTATTTCGCAAAGGCGCGAGGAAAAATATATGGACACTTTGGTCGTTGCTACGTACACTTTACTTTTGAAATGGGGTCGGTGGGAGTACATAAAGGCAACTGTTCTCTTACTTTAAATATTTTGAGATAATGTTCTCTTACTTTATGGTTATATGCTTGAGACCATGTTAGTTCCTTTGTATTACTCGTGTGGCACGAGATGCGGCTTTTTCTTATTGTTTAGACGGAGGCACGAGATCGATGATACAACTAGCGGTATTAATGTACCCTTACAAGAGAATCTTAAGCCAAAAATAGTGATGAAAAATACTGTCAACTCGATCAACCAACATGCCGTTCATAATCATAATCGCCGGAGGCCGCGTCCCTCACCACGATGAACGCCCCACCGCCGATGCCGCTCGACATTGGGTGCACCACGCCCAGGCAGAGCGCCGTCACCACGGCTGCGTCCACCGCGTGCCCGCCGGCACGCAGCGCCGCGGCCCCCACCTCTGAGCACCGTCCGTCGTCGGCAGCCACCGCGCCCGCCCCGGACTCCACCTCGTGCCGGCTCAGCCTCACACTACGGTCGGTCTCAGCGCCGGGGCCCAGGAGCAGCAGCAGGACGCCGGCCAGGGCGAGCAGAGCCACTGCGATGGCCAGCGCAGCGCACGAACGGCGGCGCGGTGTCGTGTCCAGCGAGACCGTCATGTCGTCGCCGAGGAGCGGGCTCCGCAGGGCGCCGCGCGGTGCAGCCATGGCCGGAGCTTCCGTGGATGGCCAGCGGGGAAGGTGGCAAGGAGGAGAAGATTCTTCGGATGGTGAGATCTGACACTGCTTGCTGCGGGAGTGCTCTGTTTAGCTGGAGTGATCTTCTTCATATATATTGCCAACTTTTCGCAAACAACTTGCAGGGAGCAGTTTCGGAACTTGCATTACTCAATTTATGTAAGCAAATTGCAATCTGTCTGGCATAGCTCCACCATCTCGTTTGCACAACTTGTGTGCACAACACAGAAGAAGAATAATGATCTATATATGCGCACTGGTTTGAGTTGACCCTGGCTAAATCTATCCAACTTGCAAGGAAGCTTAAATTTCATCGTGACAACGGGGAAAGCAGCTGATGGGTATGATGAATAGTTTAAGAAAGGGCACAACGCTAGACATGGCTAGGGGGCTATGAAAGGCGGGTATCCCTCTTAAAATCAAGATCTTTATGTGACAAATGTTCCGCAACCGCCTACCGACCTCGGATAACCAAACGAAACGGGCCGGCGGACGGAACATGCACCATTTGCGGTTTAGGGGAAAACGTGAACCACGTGTTCTTCGGTTGTTCTCTTGCTAGATTCGCGTGGAGTGCGGTTAGGGATTCTTTCAAGCAAAATTGGAACCTTCAGTCCAGCGATGACCTGCTTACCTTGCTTTCGGCAGAGGGGGGCCAATGCAAGGGTAGTATGGAGATGCGTTGGGGCGTTGCTTTGGTCTCTTTGGTCGGTCCGAAACAAAATTACGATTGAACACAAGTTTTCCCGGCTCACCCAGCTGATATTATCTTCAAATGCCACATTTTTCTACAGGCTTGGGCGCCGTTGGGGAAGACGCGTGACGCGGATCGCATGAACGAGATCATGGAGCAGATCAAGCTGACGATGGTGAAGGCGCGCCAAGGAGAGATGACAGCTTGAGTCTTTTGCGTTGCACTATATGCTATGCTCCGCTTTTGTGATCATAAACTGCTTGTTGCTTTATCTTAGCTTATTCCGGGTCCTGGAACCCGATGAACTGTTTCCTTCTTGATTTGTAAAGTTTAAACTATGTATGGATGCTGTTTGGTGGCTTTATTAATTTAAAACCGGACGCTTCCAGCGTCTTCGTTAAAAAAACAAAACATGTCTCACAACTGGCCAACTTTGCATGCCAAAAGTTCTATTTTAAGGTTCGTCCCGAAACGATGCCTGATTATACTGACACTGGAGTCTAACGAGGGCAACTTCACATGCCAAGTGATACTATTAAACCAACCGGTAGGTAGTCTCAAGACAAATTAAGCGTCATTGGGTTAACAGCAATTTGCAATGCCCTGCGCCACCTTTTGTTCTTATCCATGTGGCCAACTGTTGATTTATACATGCATATTGCCACTGCCCGTGATGAGTCTCCTGCATGACCGGCCTCTAACTGCATGTTCCTCATAAGACATACAACTGTATGTGTTCTAGCCCTGCTGCAAATGTATGTGCACAAATCGTCTAAAACTGAGGGTGATAGGGAGGTTGGGACAATTGCATGGGCCACAACTGCAAGTGTTGTAACTCGTCCGTAACTTGTATGGGCCACAATACAATTATAACCGGACCGGAGGGGTTGTCAGGTTACTTGCAAGTTAATCATATGAAAATTGCGGGCTGATGGCAACAAAAATGCTAACTACAAAATACAATGACATCATGTGAATGAAACCAAACTAAATCTCAACTAGCTGAGTTCTAGATACTCTCTTAAAAAAAGCCTATATCCCCTATATGGAAGAGGAGTTGGCTCTCTCCAAATACTTTCCCCATGTCACAAATGCCCACCAAATCAATGCACCACTGTCATGCTACCGCCGACTGCCATGTTGCATGGCTAAGCCACTATCACTATCAGCGACATGTATCCCCGTATGTTAGGTTGATGTCAGATTGGTTGTTTTTAAGTTTTAACATGACAGGATCATAAACACTGATACACACACATATACTCATCTCTATGAATGCATGTATGCACACCCTATCACTATGAGAACCCCTGAGATACTGAATCGGCACAACACTTTAAGATTGATGACGTGACCACATGCGCCTCATAGTTGATGGGAATGTCTCGTCTCACCGAACGAACATCGCCAGAAAGCTATGTCAGATTGGTTATTGAAAATAAGGCAATTGGGGATCTGCGAAATCGTTTATGCTTATATATGTTCGAAATGTCCTATAAAACCATACAGGTTAAAAAGAAATGCTCATGACCAAGGTATTTTTTGAAGTTGCATTACCGGTAACCGATAGGTTACCTGGAAACCTATGACCCAATAAACATTGATACCGTTTGAAATTTTTGAATTCAAACGTTGGAAGCAAAGTCAAATGGTGTCGGCTATGACAGATACTGCATTGGCTGTGTGCATCATGATGATGCAGAGGCCAGGGTGTTTCCCCTTTTCAAAAAAAAATGACAGATACTGCATATATACTGCTTTGCTCGGTTATTAGCAGAATAATGGTTAGGTGTGGCGGACTTGTATTGAACTTAGGAGCTGCAGGTTCACCTTCGTTGTAACCACTAGAACAAGGAACAACTTGCCTATAGCACTCATTATTAAATATAATATATTTTGATGTTAAAAAATTAAAATTTAAAATTCCCATGAATACCCAAACACAAAAACCTGAAATTTCGGAGATTTTTCAGAAACTCGTCCTCCTGGTCCGACTCGGATAAAATCTGATATCCACAGAAAACATTTTCTTAAGGCCAGTGCTAGGCGCCGGCGCACCGGCCCAACTTTCGGCCGGTCGCCTAGCACCCGACCGATTTAATTAGATTAGAGTACTGTCAGCCGTTAGATACGTCACCGTCGTCGTCCACGCGCTGGTCTTCAGAAGTTCAGATACCCCCGACAAAAGAGGATCGCGAACCAGATGCAGCCGGCACGCATCAACTATTGCGCCGGCTGCAAGTGTCTCCGACTTCCAGCACCGCCGGCCACCATCTCCGCCGTCGCAGCCCTCCGGCAGTCCCGTTCACATCAGCTCTCTCCATCCCCGCTGGTAGAGATTTCCTAGTCGCAGCAAAAACCAAGTCGCCAGTAGCAGCTTTTCCGTCGTCGCCGTTGCAGCCATGGTAGCGCTGTCATCGCCGGCCACACATGCCACCACGCTCGCCTCGGCTGCCTCTGCTCGCCATGACTGCCACCACAAAAACCTCGAGTACTTGGTTGAAGCAAAATGATTTGGCGGTTCCAGCAAATCTTAGTAGTGGTTCCAGCAAAAATCTAAAAGGAACAAAAAACTTTGAAAAAGGTTGAAGCAAAAGCATTTACTGGTTCCAGCAAAAAATGACATCGGTTCCAGCAAAAATCAACCTCGGCAGGGAGAACTCCAGTGATTGATTGTAGCAAAAAAAATTGCTAGTTCCAGCAAAAATATACACTATTTCCAGCAAAATAACTCAGGAAGGAGACTCTCATTTGTTCGATTGTAGCAAACAAAAAAATGATTGTAGCAAAAAGAACAGCTAGTTCCAGCAAAAATATACAATGGATCCAGCAAAAAAGGTCACCTCACAGCCCACCCGTTCGTCTCCACGACGCGAAGACTTTCACCGGTTGAGGCAACGGAGGGGACCGGTTCCAGCTCTGGGATGTTCGATTGCAGCAAAACGGGGCGCCCGTTCCAGCTCGCCACCATCTGGCTCCAGCACAGGCGGCACCCCGCGGGTTGCAGCTCCGCCTGCTCGATGCAGCTCCGCCATCAGTGGTTGAAGCTCCAGTAGCAGCTGGTTGTAGCTTGCCCATCAACGCGGCGCCGTCAGATGCGGGAAGGAGTAGCACAGTGCAGCAGCTTGAAAGGAGAAGGCCATGGAGCCAAGTGATGCAGCGAGGTGAAAGAGAGAGGATAGAGCGTGGGTACACCAGAGTTGTGTGGCCAGGAATGAGTGGTGAAGAGATAAGGACGGAAAAGAGAAAAAGGAAAGAAGCTTTCGGTCGAACGAGTGGGCACGTGGCCGCATGTTCGCTTTCGGTCGAACGAAGCGTACGCGACCGGCTGAGCGTTCCGCCGGTGCGCCGCAGGGAAACGTTTCACTTTTCTTAATTGAGTTTTTTTTTCTCGTGCCGAGCTAGCGTGTCCCGCTGATCCAACCGCTCGATTAGAACGGCGATCGAGTCCGGCTGACGCGTAGCACCTCCTTGATAGGCGACGGTCGACCGGGACAGATGCGAACTCCTATTTGTGACCGATTCGGAGTTGCATATAACGTGTGCAGGGCTGGTCGTGTCGTAGATACATACTAGCACAAGGACCCGTGCGTTGCAACGGAAGAAAATAAGTTAATATGCTTCGTTACGAAGCAAATACCAATAATTCCGATTAGGTTGGCCAGACAGAGGACAAGTTTGATGATTGCACACCATATTTTTCGTCTGACTCAGTATAACGTTGTATATCAGATCGTCGATGCCAGGTGAAAAAATACCACACCAGATTATTAATTGTAGTCTCTTATAGACAATAAAAATGTTGAGCATGCAATACTTTCAAGGTAATTTTACCTGGATGCAGTTGTTGTTCCTCCTCCATAGCATCAATGTTTGGGTCAAAAGGATGTATCATGTGGTTGCCAAGTTCCTCCATACCACCTCCAATATGTCCATCTTTAGGGACGTTAGGCATGACATCCTTTTTCTGATCTAGATTAATAGCTTCATTAAGATCAACTGACATATAAACGTCTGTGTTCTTGTTTGTTGGGGTTAACACTGCATGAAGACAATTTATTTTGTTGGACGTGTAAGCTATATGTTTTTGTTGTGTGTGTCCTAACCTATGTATATAATACACCTTTGGTACAAAATTGACAATCTCACAAGGATGAAATATCAGTAATTTTTTATTTACTGGTCGATCCCATCGTTTACGGAATCAATTCCTTTTTTGAATGCACTAAATTTTTGGGAGTTCAGCATGTCTGGAAGCACGGGAGAACGTTCTTTTGCTGATATTATTACCAGTATTCGATAATGGGTTATTCATAGCATTACTATACCTTCCCTATTCATTGCGGGTTGGTTATTCGTCAATCTTCCAGTTTACATGTCTTGGTAATCAGTCAGTGTGAGTTCGTGAGAGAGACAAGCAGAGCCAAATCCTACCTTATAACAAAAATATCTAGTAGCAAATCCGATAACGTGTGCATATAGGTTCGGAGAACAAACACATGTGTGCATGCTAACACGTCCGTGTGATTTACCAGTCGACACACATGCACACTGACATGTTGTAACACATTATCTTGCAAAGTTTCACGTGTTGCTCGCATAGCCGTAATCTTCCAAGATTTGACCTCCATGAGCCGTAATCACATAAAAGGCGCAAGCCGTCATGGCCTTCCCCCGGCTGCAACATGACCTTCCCCGCCGGTACCTCGAGCCCGGATACCGCTCTGAACCTTGGGCCCCATCATCTCCAGCCGGCCTGCTACCTCGTCCCACCGACCGGGACGTCCTGGATAGGCTGCTCCGCTCTTCTTCGTCGGAGATATTTTTTCGATTGGTGATGCATACATGCGGCAAATCTCCACGTTTGTTTTGCCTTGGCTGTTTGATTCTTGTGACTGGAGAACATATATAAGTTGCTAGGATTCGATGTAATATAGCAGGGTGGGACTATTAGTTACAGAAGAATTTCAAAAAAAATTAACACAATGGATCGATAGGCTGGACTGGACGGGCTGCATCAAATTGGTTTAGTTGGGCCGTGCCCAGATGGACGATAAAGCCCAACATGTAGCTTCTCTCGTTCTGATTCGGTTCAAATTGATCGATTCAACTGCCGTACGAAACTCTTGGAGGACGGACTGAAAAGGGACGAAAAATAGGGAGGAAGAAGCGATAACCCTTTTATTAGTAGGTATAGATATAGATATAGATATAGATATAGAGGTATAGAGGTATAGATATTGGATCGAGCTGACAAACAAATCAACACCACAAAAACAGACTAAACCGAAGCCTTGATCGTCAATCGGGGTCATGCATGGATCGATGATGGAGTAGCTATTAGCCAGGCTGGCCGCCTTCGACAGGGTCGATGGCGACGACGACGGCATCGACGTATGGGGCGGCGCTACACCGTGGCACGCTCCATATGCTAATCCGCGGTTGCAGCAAGCGGAAGAACATCAGATCCACCGACTTCGAGGCCGGCGGCCACATCTGGGCTCTCTCCTGCCGCTTCGACGACCAGCAACTCGTGTCGGTCTCCCTGGAGTTGCTTCACACCAACGCCGGCATGGACGTCGTCGCCATGGCCATCCTATGGATCCAAAGCCCGGGGGACAGATGGAGGACCGCCGAGGGGCGGAGCGACGACATCAACGTCTTCCCCGCTTGGCCCTCCTTATCATCCATGGCTACTTGTAGACGTTGGGAGCTGCCTCTCCCCGACACGCTCCGTGGCATGCACCGTCTCGACGTCTACTGCAAGGTGCGCGTCCTCTGGGAGGACACCGACATACCCAAAAATGCAGACCAGATCTCCATGGTGCCACCGCCCACGATCTCCAGAGATCTTGGCAAGCTTCTTCTGATTCAGGGGGAGAGGGAGCCCCGGACGAAGTCGGAGTTGTCACGGAGGCATTGCATGTTGCCGGACGTTAGATAAAAGGCGATAGCCCGACTTTATAAATAAAGCCACCAGGCAGAGTCACAACCACCACGAGACCACAGAAGTTTAAACAAGCCGCATAAGAAGTGCAGTTACAAGGCATCCAGCCTAATTGGCACGCAGGCCACCCAAGCACCAGCCAAGACTACTGAGGAGGATTTCGCCTAGAATGCCGCAGCAGGGTAGACGCCGTAGAGTTCATTCTGGATAGCATGTCATCAAAAGCCTGCAGGTCCCCGTCCTTAATCAATGATCTCCACTGCTGCAAAAGGATAGTAGCTTTAAATAAGCAGTTGACAGGGTTAGTAGGG
This sequence comes from Triticum timopheevii, assembly GCA_963921465.1. NCBI lineage: Eukaryota > Viridiplantae > Streptophyta > Magnoliopsida > Poales > Poaceae > Triticum > Triticum timopheevii. The sequence goes on along the minus strand of OY997266.1, from coordinate 59,921,112 downwards.
AAAATGTGCTCAATAGTGAACTTGTTCCTAGTAGTCCAGAGCGCCCAACAAATCGCAGCCCATCCCACCATAAAAACCCTCTTACACCGGCCTGCTAGGGAATTGATGCACTGTCTCAAATCACCAAAGGAGGATGGGTTCCAATTAACCCCAAGCCAAAGTCTAATACAACTCCATATGAATTTAGCCAAGGAACAACGGAAAAAGATATGCTCAGTGTTCCCAAGGGCACCACAAAGTTGATAGGAGTCCGAGCCCGGACCATTCCTCTTCTTAATCTGGTCAACCGCTGGAAGTTTGCGACGGTAAGCTTGCCAGAGGAAGATCTTGATCTTGGGAGGGATGCGGGCAGACCAAATAGACTTAAACTTTTCCGTGCGGGAACCAGCGATAAGTTTCAAATAAGCCGACTTAACCGAAAAACGCCCCGAAGAGGCATGAGGCCAAACCACGGAGTCCTCTTCCTCGAGAGCAGGGAGAAGCAGGCAATAAGACGATGCCAATCTTCCAACTCTACTGGGGAAAGAGAGCGCCGGAAATCCAGAACCCAGCCCTGAGCCGAGAGCTCAAAGATAGAGATTTCAGGGTCAGCACAAAACGAGAACAGAGTCGGATGGGCCACCGCCAACGTGGTGTCACCAACCCACTAGTCTAACCAAAAACGCGTGGACTTACCATTACGAACAACGAACTTCACAAGGGACTGAAAAGCCGGTCTGATGCTAACCAACTGGCGCCAGAATTGGGAGCCACCACAAGCGGTAGCGAACATAGGGCTGGAAGAAGGGAAATATTTCGCTTTTAGGATATTAAGCCACACGGGACGGTCATCAAGGGACATAATCTTCCACCACCATTTTAATAGCAAGCATTTATTCATGATTCTGGTGTTGATGATGCCTAGACCCCCCATGCTCTTGGGTCTACAAATGAGATCCCACTTCACCATCCTGTATTTACGTTTATTATCGGAGGAGTTCCAGAAGAAAGCACCCCTGTGCTTATCGAAGCCCGAGTGTGTCCCTTCGGACAGCAAATAGAATCCCATAAGGAACATCGGAAGCGAGGAAAGGCAGGAATTAGTGAGGGCAACCTTGCCCGCCTGGGAATTGTACCGACCTCGCCACGGAAAACTCTATTGCCAACTTTAGTCACAACCGGGGCAAAATCTTTAGCCAGCAGCTTAAGAGGGGAAATCGGAAGGCCCAAATATTTAAGAGGGAAGGCTCCGAGAGAGCAGTTCAGAAGGTGGGCCACCCATTGCGCCTCCTCATCCGAGACCCCAGTCACAATTGTCTCGCTCTTAGAGAAATTGATTTTAAGACCCGACAGGGCTTCAAAGCAGAGAAGAATAAATTTCAGATTAGCGATGGAATGATCATTGAGCTCCACCAAAATGATTGTGTCGTCCGCATATTGTAAGTGAGAGATACCATCAGGAAGAAGATGAGAGCTGACAGGCGTAATATGGCCAGCAGCCGCTGCACGAGCCAAAATGCGGGAGAGAGCATCAGCCACAAAATTGAGCAGACCGAGATCCATGCACACAAGCTCGTGCTTTCCATGCGGTCACCGGTCTTCGCCGCACAGTTTCGATGGCACACGACAGAGAGCACCGTGCGGGTCCACAACATAAGCGCCTCCACTTTCAGGGCCATGCTACACTTCATCTACACCGATCAGCTCGAATTAAAGAGCACTGATGGTGGTCGTGTGGCTATGGCGCTCGACCTACTTGTGGCGACAGATCGGTACATATCGAAAGCCTGAGGCTCATGTGTGAGAACATATTGTCCGAGAGCATGGGTGTCGCGTCAGTCATGTCGACATTGATGGAGGTCCATGGTCGGCATAGCTGTCGGCCGGTGGAGGCCTTGTGCATCGAGTACATGGCATCAGATCCCGCCGTGTACGCAGCCGTGAAGGCAACAGAGGACTACAAGGAGCTGAAGGAGAGTTGCTGCTCTTTCGTACTCGAGGTCGCCGAGAAAGTAGCAGCCGTCAACATGGCTCATAACATGCGCTCCAATGCTCCTTCCTCCTCTAGCAGTCGGCCGCAGATGAACGCATCCACGCATTACTCACTGGAGGTGGTCGAGGGCACACACGAGTTTAAAATTCCCGGTCGCAGTTTCACCATGTGCTGACTCATCTCAAATATATTGATTGATTGATTCTTTTTATTTCGGTCGCAGTTTCACCATGTGCACATAATCGCTTCACCTTTAAAACACTGGCACTTTGTTAAAATGGTGGATGTCGCTTACTTGATCACTTGTATATGGAATTTCATCTTTACCAAGGATAAAAAATAAGGTTCCGTTCCTTTTGTAAGCAGCAAAATGAAGACGCCTCTTCGTTGTTCTCTTGCTGGCCTGGACATTAGTAATCCTGGCATATGATCAAAGAATGGGACCTGCTGCCGCACGTATAAAATGATGCTATCTTAGTGAAATTACTATTGCATGCAATGGAATCCGATCCGATATTTGTATGATGGTAAGACCAGCCCACAGGGCCACGACCATTGGATTGGAGCACTTTGGTTCGGTGATTCGAAATAACTGTGCGTACGACCAATTCACATACGAAGCTTGTATGATAAGGTTATCAATGGCTGTGACTCATACGAAGGGATAAGATGAACAACTGTTAATTAATCAGTGTCGAACTTAAATCATACAAACAGAATCGTAGGCATAGCAATTCTCTCGTTGATTTGACCTCCCTCATAACGCGCGCCTCTGCTGCCGTATTAAGTTTGTATATAAACATGATTCCCCAGATTTCGGATTGCTTCCGAAGATTAAATCCAATCTAAAACCACGTGAGGATAACATTGTTATCAGATTTATTTTCTCTTATTTTTAGGAAAGTTTATTTGACAAAAATGTTTCCAACGTTTGCTTCTATTGATCAAAATTTTGTGTGTAATATAGGACGCCGATAACGCCCATATGTGTGGGCGTTAAGGGGTCTGGCCACACGTTTTGTGTGGTGTCTAAGGGAACCAGCCCACACGTCTACGTGTGGGCAAAATAAGTAATGCCCACACGTTTTTTTCCTTACGGTCCCTCTCACACGTCTACGCGTGGGCGAAATAGATAACGCCCACACGCCCATACGTCAGGCCTCCAACCTCATGGTCCCGCACGCCCCACGTGATAGTCACCATGCGTCCCCGTAGTTGCCATGGTCCCGGACCCTCTTCCATGTTCGTTTAACTACAGTTGCCATGTTGCTGAACTACAGTTGCCATGTCGGAAAACTACAGCTGTCATGGTTGCTCAACTGCAGTTGCCATCTCAGGTCAAGTGCCAGATGCCATTTTTGAACAATTGCAGTTGTTGTCATGTGTGGTCTGGTCTACTACAGTTGCTATGATTTGAAAACTGTAGGAGTTGCCACCTACTAACAATAGGCAGTTACCATGTAGCACTACAAAAAGACATGTCAAAATAACATGTTCGGGTAAAGAGAGAGTTGCCATCTGCTTACAAGCACATTAGTGGCAGTTGCCATGTACCCTGCAAAACCCATGGCAACTGACAACTTTGGGTGTGGGAGAGGAGACGGGCGTGTGGGCGCGGTGGTATCTTTAGGAGTTGACATCTACTAAACACTAGGCAGCTGCCATGTAGTACTACAAAAAGACATGACAAAAAAACATGTTCGGGGAAAGAGAGAGTTGCCATCTGCTTACGAGCATACTAGGGCAGTTGCCATGTACCCTGAAAAACACATGGCAACTGATAGTTTTGGGTGCGGGAGAGGAGACGGGCGTGTGGGCGAACTGATAAACGCCCATACACCAGCCCCTCTGCGTGCGTTGACTCCAATTTGATTCATGGGGCTGAAGGTCCGTATTGTTTCCTTTTGTTGAGATACGTTCCCCATGGTCAACTGTTGATCGTTTCCTTTCCATTTTCTGATAAAAAAGGAGCCAACAGCGGAAGCAAATAAGTTTTTGTTTTTGGCTTGAATATTGATTGAGAGATGAAAAATGTACTGCATTCAGATTACCAATAGTTTGATTCTGCTAGCTGCTTTCATTAATGCTGCTGAGCTGTTTCCAAGCAACTCCATCAGAAAAACTTTGGTCTTTCTGGATTTCAATTATGCCTTTGGGATTTCTGGCTGACTTTCCATTTATTCGAGGCCCAATCAAGAAATTTCATGTAATTTTTGGCTGAATTTCTTTGCTTCTTGCCCGGGACACTTTTATATTGAGAATTATAGTTTGTGCATTTCAGATCTGAACATATGTTTGGTACAAGGTAACTATGCCGGTAGCGTGTTTTTGGGTATTTCTTAGAAGACACTATTTCTGATCCCTAGCAGCAAGATTTTGGTCTTCAACTCTTTTGCAGGAAGAGTGCTACTGATGATACAAAAGCATACATGAAATAATAGAATACCGAAGAATTGACCAGCTCAACTCCGTTGAAATATCTTAAGAATATGATGTGACCCTGATTGTTTCAAAAAAGAAAAGAAACATCTTAAGAGGAGATGAGATAAACACCTCCGCAAAAAAAAAAAAGCATAATGTACGCAATACCATCTGAAGGGAATTACTATCTCCAAGACTTCAACCACCTTATGTGGAATGCCTCTGCCTATTGTTGACTCTCATTTGTCTGCCATATAATACGTTTATGTACTTGAGATAAGGTGTAACATTTTAAAATTAGGCTGTTTATATCACCTTCGTTATGTTATCTGTGATATTGGGTTATTCCCATTTAATACAATTTTTCATTAATTGTCCATATTTCTATGGAAAACAACATCGTTTATAAATGATGCAAAAGCTTATCTATCTTTATATTAATCATGTGTGCTTGGACAAAAGTTGTATTGTTCTTATTCATATGAACTTCTAATCTACAGTTTCCAAACTAATGTTTCAGGCATTTATCTCATGATTTTAGCATGTGTTCCCGCAGCAACGCGCAGGGTATCATCTAGTAAAAATATAATTGACATGCCAGTAAAATTAAAAATGGCATCCTCTCACTATTAAAAATGTCATCATCTTAATGTAAAATGCCATTATCACAATAATAAAAATGTCATCATATTATTAATAAATTGACATACTCTTATTAACAAAAATGCCATCCCACTAAAAATAAAAATGCCATCCTCTCAATAGAAAAAATTCCTTCCTCATAATAATGAAGTTGACACCTCTTATAATAAAAATGTCATTCTATTAATAATAAACTGCCTTGTGAGAAAGTAAAAAAAATAGGATTTTGAACAAATTAAAAACAAAGAGGCTTGAAAAAATGCAAAGTCATATATAAAAATTAGTTTTAACATGAATGTTCAGCCCCCCCCCCCCCCCCCCCCTAGCCTAGTGACAAAAAAACATACCGAGCTCGCGGGTTACACATTTTTGGGGAAAAAAAGAGTTCTCCATGAATCGGCTGACAGCGAATGCCTCCCGTCATTTCACGTGGCAATGCCCCTGCGTCGAGATTCGTGTGAAGGTGGGGAGGCTGTTTGCCAGGGTCGCCCACCCGAGGAAGGTTCGCCAGATAGCTTTTCCGTTTATTAAACATTGATTAAGACATTACACGCAATGGGAAAAAAATATGAGACCAGGTCTCACGGGTTAGCAGGTGAGACCCATTCTGATGGATGACACGTGGCATTCACAAATCACAAAGCATCTACCCCACCCCCACCTGAAATCAGGGGGGAGATTAGATGCTTTGTGATTTGTGAATGCCACATGTCATCCATCAGGGCGGGTCTCACCTTGTTTATATGAGACCTTGTCTCATATAAATTTTTTTCCCACGCAATGCTTTCAATCATACTCCGGCAGGGCTACCCGTGGAAGACATTCTCGCTGCCGCTTGACACCGGTGCCTTCAAATCCTGCACTATCATCTGGCACACGGCTGACCACACAGTGCCCTTGAGCACATGACCCTTCCGCCGCAAAAACTCCCTCGCCTTTGCTTTGAGCTCGATGACCTCGCCATCGACCACTGTCTCGTCCTCGTACCGCACAACATTCGGCACGAGACTGTGGTACACCCTTGGGCTCTGCACGGCAACGAGAGGGCTCATCCCCAGGACGAAGTGGTTCAGGAAAACTTGTGTCACCGCCGCGATGATTTTGGTGCCGCCACTTGCGCCCACCACGCCAGCCAGCTGCCCATCCTTGAGGATGATCGTTGGTGTCATCGATGAGAGTGGTCGCTTTCCCCCTACGATGAAGTTGGCCGGCGCCGGTGGGAGGTGCATGGTCTGGGGTCGGGTACGATGACGGCACCGAAAAGTCATCCATCTCGTTGTTGAGCACGATGCCGGTGGACGGCGAGAGGACCTGTGCGCCGAAGTAGTAGTTCACCGTCGTCGTCATCGCCACTGCATTCCGGTCGCCGTCCACCACGCACAGGTGGCTCGTGCCATTGTCACGCAGCTGGCTCCACCTGACACACATACATAGAGTTTGTCATTTGAAAGGAAGCATGCGTACTGATGTGACCGACAGGGACATATTCGAACAGAGCACTTACTTTGGGAGGTAGTAGGACGGAGGGAAAGTGGTGTTGTCGGCGATCCTTTGCCGGACCTTATCGGCAAACGCCGGCGACAGCATCTCGGAGACGATCCCAGCGGCGTTGACGAAGCCAGGGTCGCCAAGGTCCATCCGGACGGCCAGCATATGCTTAACCGCCTCGATCAGCCGGTGCACGCCCAAAAATCCTTTGAGAAACTCCGCCGACTTGTACCCACCCAAGATGTTCAATACCTGCATACAAATCACCATCGTCACAACAATAATCATCAACGAATAAGCTCAATTGATCGAGCCATGGGTCAATTGACGTACCAGTGCCATTCCGACGGTGCCGCTGGACGGCGGCGGCATGCCAAGGAAGGTGAACCCCATGGCGTCGGCGCGCAACGCGGTGCTCGCCTCCACCCTGTACCCCTTCAGATCCTCCATCGTCATCACCCCTCCAGCTCTCCTCACGTCCTCCACGAGCCTCTCACCGACGGCGCCACCATAGAGCACCGAGATGCCGTGCTCCGCCACGGCCTCCAGCGTGTCCGCGAGCACCGGGTTGCGACAGAGTGCGCCGGCGCCCAGGACGTGCCCCTCCGGCGCGAACACGGCACGCAGGCCGGGGTCGGCAAGCACGTTGGCCTCCACTACCTTGAGCGCGTTGGCGACGTAGGGCACGACGGTGTAGCCGTCGCGTGCGAGCTTGATTGCCGGCACGAAGAGAGACTTCCACGGCAGACGCCCGTTGCTCGACCACGCAGCATGGAGGCCCGCGAGCTCCCCGGGGACGCCCATGGCAAGCGCCCCCTTGAACTTGGACGTCGGGTCGGCGGCGTACATGGTCTGGTTTACATACAGGTTGTGCATAAACAGTCCTGTTTAGAGGGACGGCGGCGTACATGGTCTGGTGTTACACTAAATTTATAGAAAAATGTATTAACATCTACAACACTAAGCACCATGTGGCACTCGCCGTAAGTAATTGAAACTTGCGAACCAATCTGTGATTGGATGGTTAAAGGGATTGTGGTATCTCAGCCCACCAGGGTTCAAGTTCTGGTGCTCGCATTATTTCTGAAATTATTTCAGGATTTTCGGCGATGCGTTTTCAGTGGGACGGGACGTTCCCGTCGACGACGAGACGCTTACGGTGACTTCATAAATCTCGAGATGATATGCCGGCAGTGTCTCTCGAAGGTGCTCATAGGGGTAGGATGTGCATGCGTGCGTTCATAGGGGTGAGTGTATACGCGTATGTATGAGCGCTTGCGTCTGTGTTCAATAAAAAAGTAATCGAAATTGATGAAAACAAATCTACAACACTAAGCACCAGATGGCACTCGTGGTAAGTAATCGAAACTTGATAAAAACAAATCCACAATACTAAGCAAAAAATATATAGGCTAATACTCCCTCCCCTCCGTCCGGAAAAACTTGTCATTAAAATGGATAAAAAGTGGTGTATCTAGAACTAAAACACATCTAAATACATTCCTTTTTATTCATTTTGATGACAAGTATTTCCGGAGGAGGGAGTATAATGATACTTATTTGCATTCTAAGTATTGATGTTTTTCATTATAAACTTGGTACAACCAAGACAAGTTTGACTTGTCAAAAAAATGTACTCCATCCGTTCTTAAATATTTGTCTTTTTAGAGATTTCAAATGAAATACAACATAAGGATGTATATAGACATATTCTAGAGTGTAGATTCACTCATTTTGCTCCGTATGTAGTCACTTGTTAAAATCTCTAGAAAGACAAATATCTAGAAACGGAGAGAGTAGGAACTATAAATAAATTAAGAAGGACAATACACAGGTCTCTTATTTATTGATTTAATTTTTTAGGAATTTCTAATTAATGAAATTCCTTTATAGGAATCCATTCTCTTAGATGCACCACATTAATTCACAACATCAAATTATTTATGTAGTTAAATCTACAATGCATGGTCACGATTTAACCACGAGCATGTGAACAATGTATTATTTCAGTAGTTAAATCTACAATACATGAACAGTGTGGTTAAGCACGAGCATGTGAACAATCTATTAGTCTCTCCTTTCCAGAATATGTGGAGTATTATTTTCTTTAATTCCAACCTTTCTATGTTAGACTAAATTTGTACGAAAATATATTGACATTTACAGCACAAAGCAAATAAAATATGTTGACTAATATAATGGTATTGATTATATTTGGCATTCCAGATTTTGGCATTTTTTTCTTATAAACCTTGTTTACTTGGTCAAATCGAGACAAGTTTGACTTTTCAAAATATCAATAAGGTTATATTTTAATTTTTCAGGAAGTATCAATTAAAAAACAAAGCACAACGTTCTCTTATTTCTTTATTTACTTATTTATTGAATAATGTTTAATTAATAAAATTTTGTCTTAGGGATACACTCTATTGGATGCAAAATCTTAATTGACAACATTAAAATTATTTCAGTAGTTAAATCCACAATGCATGGCCATGATTTATATGGTATCAAGAGTCTTTTAATCCTGTAAACCCAAAGAACTTTGAAAGTAAATAAGATCAAGAAATACCGGAAGTAAAATAAATATTCTTATATTTTATTGGATCAATAAGGAGAATTATCTTTCATTTATCTTCATGTAGCAAATTTACTTTTCTATTTCATTAAGAAAATCATCCAAAATCATTTTCTCACTCCTCACTCCTCAAAGAGGGTACAAATTAATATTTTGACCACATTGTGTATATTTTGATCACCCGGTGCAAACGAAAAGCCCACCACTTGTTGCCTATCTAATACTAGCCTATACCCGCGCGGCGGCACGCCGCGCCTGCTCCTAGATAATATTGTATATTGACGTATAATGCATAACTGTTGTGGCATTAATATAGTTCTTCTTTTTCGTAAGGGATAAAGATGGCGCATCCTTCCAATCTTTTATTTATGGTCAACATTGGTAGGGAGATTGACCTGTTTGGTTCGTAGAACTACATTGACCACTAATTCAACTATGCATGTCTTCGTAATGGCAGCCGGTTTGATGTTTGACATGTATCCTCTGTGTAACTTCCCGCAACCCTGCATACTTGCTCTGGTCCATTAATACTACATGTTTTTCTTGGATATTATCATTGACTCTGCCAAGCAAGGTTCAAAAATATCTCTTTACAGGGGCTCTGTAGAATTGGGAAGCATGACATTCCTATGTATGACAGATCTTGGACAAAATGCGAAGCGAGACTACACAATGAAGATCCGAAACTTATTAATATTGGCTATTAAATCAACCACTCTGAAGTGATGAATGTAGTTATTGGTATTTATAATTTAGCAGTATATTCACCTCAGATGGTTAGCACACAATTATTGTAGCTTCCCTAACATCCTTTCGTGATGTTAGAGGATCTCATTCCCTAACTTTGCGGCCAAGTCTACCTAACTATATGTAATAAATAAATCGTAGTATTAAAGAAGTCTTGAATTGAAAGCAACATTAAAATATATATTGATTTTGTTTCAGAATTGTGACTGCTGAATATACAACAGTGCAACCAAATGAGTTAGTACATGCTTCTCTTTAGTGATATCCATACCTGTGGTGCTAATACCCGTCCTATATTGACTTGTTTCAGAGTAGTATTACAGAAATATTTATGAACGGAATGGGTGATAAGAGCCCCTGCTTTCGTGTGGAAAATATTAATTATTTTAAATGATATCCATACTTGTGGTGTGTATACATGTTCCTATGCGAAGGGTATAAAAAAGGATGTATATGCCAACGCTTGTATGATGTGGTTCCTCTCACTTTCGAGGTAATTCAAAGTTCAACAGAAGGTGATTTATGATACGATACGCGGCTCTGCATCGAAACATTTAATTAGCTGAGCTGCTTTTGGTAAAACAACCGTGTTCCAACGAATTAACTAACCTAATTTGAGCTCAACAGTCATTTCCAGGCAAGATCTGCATTCAGCAAGCAAGATTTGCTTCTCCTACCACAATTCATCAAGAACCTGAGTCATGTGGCGTAGCAGGCTAAACCAAACTCTTCCAACAAACTTTAGTTTGACATACCACAAACTTGCAGCTCCAGCAGGATACATCACAGGAACATGCTATGTTCTAGCATGAAGCATCTAGTTAGTTCTTTGTCACGATACCATGGAGGGGCTCAGGCACTGCGTTGCGGCGGTGCAGTGACTCGCAAGTCAACCGTGGGCGTCGGCAGAGCTCGCGTGTGCTTGCGGCAGTGTGCGACCAGGCAGACCTCGCGGCAGACGCAACACAGCAGCAGCATGCAGGGCGCACGACGTAGAGAGTGAGGAAGAGGCAAGCGACGTGTGTTTGCCATCCCGCAGATGACGTCGATCGAGGCGGAGAGGCAAGGAGCAAGGGTGCCACCTCATGTCTGCTTTGGCTCTAGCCTAGCCGGTGCAACACCTCTCCACGACGACGACGCAGAGGGAAGGGCTCCGATGGCGCTGCCTGGCAAGGTGATGGCGCCATGGCGGTCTGGGCGAACGCAACGTCAGACCGGTGGCAACGCAACACAGAACGGCGGGGCGCTGTCAGCCTGGGAGGTCGGCAACGCGAGGCGTCGGCAGGTAGGGCTGACTCGAGATCAAGATTGCCGGCGCATAGGCCCACGACGAGTCAATGATGACGCAGTCCATGAAAGCCTTCTCCCACTGCTTCTTGGAATCCAGAGAGCTCAGGTCGTTAGGCGCCAACGGGGTCCTCTGGAAACCGCAGCTCCTCGGCGAGCAGGGCTTGTAGCCTGTCCTGGCGTTAGTTGGCGACCTGGGCGTCCCCTGGCAGTCGTACATGGTGAGGAAGTGTGTGGGGAGGCGGAAGGACATGCGGTCGAGGCCATCACCGCGGCACCGTCGCCGACGACCACCCAAAGTGGTCCAAGAGAGGGACGACAGCGGCCGCCGGCTACCATCCAGAGTGGTACAAGAGTGGGATCCCCCGCAAAAAAAGGTACAAGAGTGGGACGACAGCGGCGGCGTCCTACATCTCCGGTCGGCGGCCGCAGAAGGACTCGAGCCCCTAGAGTGGCGGAGAAAGGGCGAAGACGCTCCTGCAGGCGCCGCGACCGTCGTGGTCTAGTCGGCCGCCGTGGGCAGGCCGTCGGACAGGAGCGATGGCGGGCTAACGTCGACGGAAGAGGAGAAGAGGCCCTCAAAGTCGGCAAAGATGACGTTGTTGCAGTCGCTGGCGACGGAGCAGGCACTCCCACTCTCCCACACGCAAACCCCGCATCGGCGAGAGCGAGCCAGCGACGTCCGGTTTGTGGACTTGCATTGTTGTTGCTCGCTAGCTATTCATAGGTAGACGGGGATGGCGGATGCAGGCCGCCGTCCTCTGCTCGATGGTGGCCTTCTTGGTGTCGCTCGTGTACGTCCCTTTACATCACCTTTCATGCGTGCGCCATCACATCGGCCAGCAGAAGGAAAACGGGGCTACATGGACTCGTGAGGATCACGGAGGATGGTTGCTAGACGTTGCCGGGATGAGAATTTATAGGAGCACAAAGTGATTAAGTGGCGATGACAGGAGTTCTTTGGAAAGAGAGAGAACGCAAAAAAAATAAAGGAAGCTACGCCTACGGCGGTACCGCCTAATCCCGTAAAATCTGTACGTGTCAGCCGCCAGACCACATCGTAAACAAACTCATCTCGTGGCAACTTCCTCTACAGCCAACAAACACGCAGTGGAAAAAATCTGCAACCGCCTGTGTAAATTGGATAGAAAAAGAATACAGAAAACGGAAACACCTATACATAGAAGCATGCAAATGGAAATTGTACACGTAGTCTCATCTGCAAATTGCCAAAATCGATCACATTCAATGCATGATAGGAACACCTCCATGCAAAATCGAAAGCAGAAGTGGCAAAGCAAACAACACCGCTAGCAACCACGGAGATATGGAAAGCGACGCCAGCGCGAACAGCGACACAAAAACTGAACTGACAGCGACACATAGAAAATCTAACAGCCAATAGAAAAGAAAGGAACAGTGACGTCAGCCTGCCCCACATGCATTGGAAAACACTAAACCCACCAAAAGAACCGTCACAGCAGTTCAAAAAATTTGAAACAAAAAACCAAATCCACAACGCCTTTGTACACAGCAGGGTACAAAACAAATGCACGTGTCTCATTCAAATTTACCCAAACATCATTTTCATCCAAGTGAAACAACCTTGAAGCGAAAACCTTACCTGCAAAAGAGTCTTGGGTATGAGTGACGGTGCAAACGAAATGCCCCTCCTCCCGCGCACTGGTCGGCCCTCTTCCTCGTCGGGGCCTGCAACGAAGTGGCTAGCCCCATGGTCTTCGTCTGCGGTGAAGTCCTAGCGAGAGGTCTCACAACGGTGCCCTTTCTCAGCCTTCGGACTACGCGCAAGCAGGAATTGGCTGATCCAAAACTAAAATTCACGCAAGTGATATTTCGCAAACGCGCGAGGAAAAGTATATGGACACTTGGTCATCTCAGATGGTAGTTGCTAAGTACACTTCACTTTTGAAATGGGGTCGGTGGGAGTTCACAAAGGCTAATGTTCTCTTACTTTAAATATTTTGAGATCATGTTCTCTTACTTTATGGTTACGCATGAGGCCATGTTAGTACCTTTGTATTACTCACTCACGAGGGACGAGATGCGACTTTTTCTTATTGTTTTGACGAAGGATGATACAACTAGTGGTATTAATCTACCCTTACAAGAGAATCTTAAGCCAAAAATAGTGATGAAAAATACTGTCAACTCGATCAACCAACATGCCGTTCATAATCATACTACTTAAATGTATTTTATTGCTGTTATTTGCTTTCACATAGCACATGTCTAAGCCATCACCACGATTAGTACGAGCTACGGTAGCAATACATTCGCCTAATGAACACTGGTTCTTAAAATATCGCATAAATAGCGACAATGAAAACTGCACAATAATACATGGTCTACCGGAAGTCGTATAAGCGTAACCGACGCACTGAAGAAAAGAAGAACTGTTTCTTTTTTCCCTCTGTCTTAGCAGCTCACGAGAGTTGGCAACGTAGGATAATACGGAGTATAACGTACCGGCGTGGCCGCGGCTGGCGCGGTCTCGCGGGCGTTGAAGGCGACGGCGTCGCCGGAGGCCGCGTCCCTCACCACGATGAACGCGCCACCGCCGATGCCGCTCGACATTGGGTGCACTACGCCCAGGCAGAGCGCCGTCACCACGGCTGCGTCCACCGCGTGCCCGCCGGCACGCAGCGCCGCGGCCCCCACCTCTGAGCACCGTCCGTCGTCGGCAGCCACCGCGCCCGCCCCGGACTCCACCTCGTGCCGGCTCAGCCTCACACTACGGTCGGTCTCAGCGCCGGGGCCCAGGAGCAGTAGCAGGACGCCGGCCAGGGCGAGCAGGGCCACCGCGATGGCCAGCGCAGCGCACGAACGGCGGCGCGGGGTCGCGTCCAGCGAGACCGTCGTGTCGTCGCCGAGGAGCGAGCTCTGTAGGACGCCGCGCGGCGCAGCCATGGCCGGAGCTTCCGTGGGTGGCCAACGGGGAAGGTGGCAAGGAGGAGAAGATTCTTCGGATGGTGAGATCTGACAATGCTTGCTGCGGGAGAGCTGGAGTGAGCTTTTTCATATACATCGCCAACTTTTCGCAAACAACTTGTAGGGAGCAGTTTCGCAACTCGTGGTATTACTCAATTTAAGCAAATTGCAATCGATCTGTCTGGCATACCTCCATCTCGTTTGCACAACTTGTGTGCACAACACAGAAGAAGAAAAATTATCTAATGAAAAAACTCTATCCAACTTGTAAGGAAGCTTAATTTGCATCGTGACAACCGGGAAATTAGCAGCTGATGGTATGATGAATAGTTTAGGGCATGTACAATGGTTGATAAGATAGTTTTATCTTAAGTTTTGCATATAAATTAGAGATGACAAAAAAACATGTTTACAATTGTTCATCTCTTAGTTTTATCTTCAATAACTAGCTATTCCTAAAAATATGATGAGACATATTGTGTTAAGAGATCATCTCTTGTCTACTCTTAAATAAGATAAGACAAGCCTTTTTCTTATGAATTCTCTTTTCTCCACCTCATCATTTATCCTACGTGGCATCGCTAAGATAGAACCATGATACATGCCCTTAACAAACATGTCTCACAACTGGCCAACTGCATGCCAAAAATTTCTATTTTAAGGTCCGTCCCAAGATGATGCCTAATTATGCTGACACTGGAGTCTAACGAGGGCAACTTCACATGCCAAGTGATACTATTAAACCAACCAGTAGGTAGTCTCAAGACAAATTAAGCCTCATTGGGTTTATACATGCATATTGCGCTGCCCTGCGGGTCATGGCCAGTTTTTGTTCTTATCCATGTGGCCAACTGTTGGATTTACACATGCATATTGCCGCTGCCGCGTGATGAGTCTCATGCATGACCGACCTCTAACTGCACGTTCCTCATCCAGAAATAAGAGATGAATGTTCCTATAAGACTCCTCAGAGCTCAGCGACTCTCGGCCGTTGGATGCGTGTGTTTGATGAGTTTTGGGTCGTCCGATCGAGCGCATGGAAGAGCTGGGCCGTTGGATCTGGGGCTGGCACTATAGAAATGAATAGTTATTCCCTTTTCGTGCCACCGCTGGTAATTCCAGCGCCCCCACGAGGGCATTTTTGTCATTTCGCGTCCTAAGGTATAAAGTGGGGCCGCTCTTGTGGAGAGGAAACCTAGCCGTCGCTCCTCCCGTACAGCCGCACTCGCGCCGTCCCCTTCCTCTTTCTCCCGCCTCACCTCTCTCTCCTTCCAAACCCTAGGCCCGAGCCCGCTGCCGCTGCTTCCTCCTTCCCCGCTGGCGCCTGGCCTCCTCCCCTCATGTCCTCCTCCTTCTACCCCCTTCGACCTGGCGCCGCCCAAACCCTAACCCCCCGCCCCGGCCCCAGCTCACGCGGGAGGGAAGCAGGAATGGCGAGGCGAGGCAAAGGCGGCGGCGTATGGGACGCGGCGCGTGCGGCATGGCCCAGGGGGTCGGCGCGGCCGCGGCTTCTCGTCGTCTCTGCCGTCGCCTGGGCGCTGGTCCTCATCGCCTTCCATCTCTGGTCCTGCGACGCGTGGTTGCTCGACGCCACCATGGCGGTGTTCTTCGGCAGTCGGGGTCAACAGAGTAGGTATAAAATCGCCCTCTCTTGCACTACCGAAATCCCCTCTCCATCATTCCTTGATTTTCTCTGTTGGACAATTAACCAGGGTCATTTTCTTGGCTTTCTTGGCTGCACATTGTGGTGGCTAGGGTTTCATGCCAGGGTCGTTTCTTGGTACGTGGATGTTGTTCCTCGAATGTGGAAAAAGAATGGAGCAGGAGGAAAAGAGGAAGGAGAAGCTCTGCCACCTCCATGCCCGTGCACTGCTTCCTGCTCGCCTGCAATAGGTATGAATCAAGTTCCTAATTAATTCTACAAGCCATGGGGCAAGTAGCAGCTTGATGCTGTTGTTTTTGGTAAAAAAAACAATCCCCTATCGTTTCACTGCTGGCCTATGTTGAAGTTTGTTATAGCTTGTTGTTGATTTGATCCATGTGCTTTCAGCAGTTGATCTTAGTACTCTTGGGGTGATTCATTTATCATCCGATTCAGCGATTTATCGTCCGATTTATCGCTACTCTTGGGGTGACCGATAAGATTATGCCTTATCTTCATCATTTATCGTTTGGGCCGATTTATCACTATGAGAAGCGATTTATCGGGAATTTACCGATAAATCATGCCTATTCATAGCACTATTTTTGCAAAAACTATGTTTATTTGCATTTTGCGGACCTTGTTATGCTATATGTACTATTGTCCTATTTAGTTTTTCATTATATGAGGATTCAAAGGCTAAGAATCAAGGTAAAACTTCTTTTCAATATTGTTTTGGTGTTGAATCATATTTTAGTGTTCGAAACTTGGGATTTGCAAAAAAAAGGCCGATTAATAGTCGACCGATAAAATCGATTAATCGGCCGATTTTCGATTAATCTCTAATCCTCAGCTGACCGAGACGATAACGATAAGCGATATCCTCAGCATTGGTAGATGCGATATTTTTTTTCGTGTATGGGAAAAAGCAATAGCTAGAACTGACATATCTCTCTCATGAGGTGTGCTTGTGTTATTCCAAGCAGCATCATCCCCTTTTGGATGTTCAGTTTACTGTACGAGTCAATATGGCTTTGATTTTTAAATCAGCTTCAAAGGTTGCTTTCACAATCCTTTGATGTTCAGTTTACTGCACGAGTCACTGAGGGATTGCTGTTAATTTGCCCCACGGTTCTGTTGCTAGGTACAGTTCAATTTTCTTGAATTTTGCTGTCATGTATGTGTTACTTGGAAATTTAGCCCTAGAGCATGTGCTTGGGCATTGTTCAGCATTGCAGAATAATTGTTTGATGTATGTGACGTTCTCTATTTTGTGGAAAGAAGGGAAGAGTAATATGCATATGGGCGGTTGTTGAATCGAGATCCAATCCAACGACTGGGAGAGTTGACACAGCAGCGAAGCCCAATCCCCGAAAAAATAAGAGGTGAGCAAGAACAGAAGAGAGATGTAGTGCTTTTGTACTGATATTGGTTTGCATCTGTACTGACTAGAAAATGAGAGAGAGAGCTTTGGTACTGATATTGGGTGAGAGAGTATAGAATTCATGTCTGGGTTATTAACTAGAGTGAACAGAATAACAACAGAAGTTTGGTATACAACTACAGTACATCATAACAAGACAAGTTTTTGAATCTATCAAGCATCAAGGTAAGCTTTCATGATCATAAAAATGTAGGTGTTTGTATTAGCGCAACGCTTTAATCAGTAGGGTCTTTCCCATCTATGATCAAGGTCGATTGCGTCAGCTCTGTTGTGGTGTTCATGCATATGACAATGGAATGATGTGAAATTATGGTATCGACGCTTATTTTTTAAGCATGCCTAGGGTTTTGTTCCTATTTGTGTTGATCTGAACATGTGCTCTGTTCATGTAGAAGAACTCATATGAATCTGTCTTACGGCAATAATTGAGTACATGTGATCAGTATGTTAGCCAAAACTAAACATTTGATCTCTATTGAACTGAAAGGATTGTATATTTGATCTCTATTTAACTAAAAAGATTGAACCTTTACTTTTGATCTCTGTTTAAGTTTAAAAATTCAGCTGTTCCACAAACTTTCTATAGTTCAGAAACTGAATCTTAAGATGTACTCTATTTTAGTGCAGAAAATGAATTTTAGTGCACAAACTGAATTAGTACAGAAATTGAAAAGACCGAACCTTTACTTTTGATCTCAGTTTAAGTTTAAAAATTCAGCTGTTCCACATGTTGGATAATTCTATATTTTCTAGAAAGAATAAAAAGATTTTATGGATCTCTTTACCTACTATAAATTAATCTTGTGTTTGATGAGATACTCTCTTAATCTATTTATTTTCTTGCTGGTCTAGAGGAAGCTGCCAAGCCAGGCGCAAGCAGAGAGCTCCGTGTCACTGATCCATATGAAGCCGGTGATGGAAAATCTCAGTGGTGTGCCATTTGAGGTATTATAGATCAACACATACGTCTAACATTGTGCATATCCCCTTTTCCGTAATAAGAAATGGCCTTTCCTTCTGAGAGAGAGAGAGAGAGAGAGAGAGAGAGAGAGAGAGAGAGACGTGTGCCCACTTTATCTCTGGTTCTTGGTTTGGTAACCAGGAGGGCGGGTGATCACTCTTTTTGTTTCCTCTGCCATGTGATTCAGAGAAGCCAATTCTATAGTAAGATTGTTTATGTATATCTTATTACCATTGCCTAGAAACAGCAAAATTAGGGAAGAACTCACTTCAAAAGTGGTTTATCTACCTATATTCCATCCTGTGATCTTGCTATATTTGTTTAGTCTCTTATGGTTCAGATATGGTAGCTATGTAATTACATGTATATCTTTATTTTTGTTGAATAACTTTTAGAAATGTTGAACCAGTTAATGATGCAAGTTTTGATTTTATTTCCATGGTTTTGCACTGGAATTTTTTTCCTTATTTTCTCGATTACTGTTGTCTATATATTCTTTGGTGTAGTAGAAAGAACCCAATCTTATGCTCTTAACCATTTTTGCATACTAAGTAGTACGTATCTCTGAGGCCAAAACTGCGGTAGCCAATTTGCTCGCTATAGTTTTGGGGTGGGTCAAGGAATAATCACATCATTGAATAATTTGAGATTTGCCAGCACGCTTGCTCAAACTCATGTAACATTAAGAAAAATAGTTTTTGCTTGCTGTTAGCTCTATTTTGTAACTTGGGGTGTTGCCGCGTGGGTTGGCTTAACAGACTGATAGCGATTTTTGCTCGGGTATATGTATAAGGCGTCGAAATGTCTTGTAACAACATAGGGGAATATGAAAATGAAATAATCTTCAGGAAATCATACCTGGACAACAACCCATGAGCTATGCTTCTCCTCCGCATGTGTGAACAATGCCTATGATTCCAAGCCATTGTCTTTTCCAAACAATTGGGCACATGCTTTTTCGATTGGCAGCCCCTACATTTGGCTGATTACTAGCTGACTAGATTACTCATGTTTGTGGATGTCCCTCGATTAAAAAACGTACATGCCAAGAACTATGGTAACTTATGCCTACCAAGAACTACATGAAGTTTTTGTCTTGCTGCAGTAAACATTACCAAACTATTTCTAAAGGTGTTATAATCATGTTTTCTTTTGCATTATCAACTTTTTAACTGTTGTCATTTGTTAGCACGATTATTTAGCAAATTCAGTTATGCGGGTAGTAATAACATGAGCTACTCATTTGCCGGATGACTAACACTATTCTTGCTGTGATGATGTCCGTATGGCACGCTCTATGGATTCTTCGTGTAACACGTAATGTCCGTCAACAGGTGTTTACAACACAAGGAGGAGCCGGGTGACAAGGCAGTCTGACCAAACTCTCTCTATCCATATACATGTAGTCTGATGTTTTGCTATGGACGACTGACATACACGGTGTCATCTATAACCGCCTCCATTGCTTCCTCGGCCTCCATGTCAGACTCCCTGCTTCACTATTGTTAGGTATCTTTCGCTCCATGAGGTCTTATGAAGCCAAGCAACTTGATTTTTTTTCCGGGTTCAAGCAGCTTGATTTTCTGATAGGTTGTTTGTAAACAGGAGGAGTTTGCCTTCGCTCGGCTTCTCCAGATGGCACTGTCTACAAGTGTTCGGATCGAAATTGTTTCAGGACAGATGCTGTTCCGAGGTACCTATGATTTGCCTCTCCGATTTAATGGCTCTAGTTTCGTTTATGCCATTCTTGACATCTATTTCTTTTATTGTTTCCTATCAGGTACCAGATTTGCTACAGAGTTGCGGATGAGATTGAATTTGTGTTCTTTGATTGTGTGAGGAGGCAATTGACTGGGACACCCTTGATAAGCCTCGTTCGACATGGACGTCCACCTGCTATGCCACTTCCAGAAGTGATTGGAAGTCTCATGTATTTAGTTGCCGGTTCCTAACTGTGTTCCCCTCTCCTCTAGGTCGGTAAGACCTGCCGGCCTCATGTGCGCCATTAATTAGCTTCGCTGATCGATCCATTACTCTCAATCAATCCTTCTTTAAAATCTGTAGCTTTCGCTGTTGCACCTCTACACCAAGGACGGAGGGGAGGTCGTCAAGGGGGTCTCCTCCAGTTTCCTGTGTGAGTAAGAAACAGGAGCAATTTGCATTATTGGGTTCTCAACAGTTATTCAGACTTAACAGTGTTTAATTCACTCAGTTAAGTTCAGGATTTTCTGCTGTTTAGAAATCAGGATCGGTCAATTTGATTTTTAAGTTACGCAGTCTGTGCTAATGCTATCCTTCAGTGAAATTTAATTTCCTGTGTGAGTCCCGATTTCCAAGCATGTCAAATTAACATTGTTTGTTGGTTCTGAACAATTTTCTAATTAGTCAGACTTAACGGTGTTATCTTCAATTCATGTTAGTTTAGGCTTTTTGCAGCTCAGAAAATCAGGATCCGATTTGATTAGGCTCATTTAATTTGCGCTAACCCTATTCTTTAGTGGAATCCAAAAGGGATATCTCTACATTGTAATGGATTTTATTGTGCTGCTATTCTTCAGTTGCATTGCACCCCCGCGTCCAGAATTCGAAGTTGGTTCAGTTTAGACTTTGCAGATCATCAAAAATAGGTTTCTTTTGCTGATAATTTTTCTTTACTGAGAACCAAAAACTACACCTGGACCACCATTTACTATGGCTTACAACTCGGTAGTGTCTCATTCTCACTGGCATGTCATTATTTTACTATGCTAATGCAGGTGATCTGAAGCAAGGAAATGCTCGTGCCTATAGACCCAAGTGGCACTATTATCATGGTGAGCCTGAAACCCATGGCTAAAGATTCAGTAATTCATCCATCACAAATTGAGCCAACTACTGACCATGCTCCTCACCCTCTACCCAGCTTCCCAAGTTTGAAATGGGTGTGCAGTGATTTGGGGAGATGTAGGGGCGCTTGGTGCTGTCGATTTGGGTAGTGCTCGGGTGCAGCTCTGCCGCCTAGAGCTCCGCCGCCAGCGCATTTTCGTGTGGCATGTCCTTCGATGTGGGTGACAGCATTGAAGGGCTTCCCTCCCGGTGGTGTGGCGTGCGGGAGTTGTTTCTAGGTCATGCTTCCTCGTTTGTTCTGGCAAATATACGGCCATGTAAGTTTGGATTTGATATGTGCAGGTTTGGATTTGATATGAACTGAAAAAACTATATTTGTCATGGACTCCTGCCATTAGTACAAATGTCCTATAACTAGCTCTTCTTTCATTGCCATGTAGTTTTACTAGCATAAATACTTGCTTTTGTTTATGTCTCCCCCCTTTTGGAACAAGCCATCACCAAATAAATAAATAAATAAATATATATATATATATATATATATATATGGAAAATGTGTTTCTGTTTTTACATTGATAAAACATGCGTTTAGTTGGAGCGGCCGAGAATAGTTCTCTGATTAATGCTATGGTTTACTGTCAACTACTTCTACTGATGGCTTACATTTTTATAGATCGTGAGCCATATGGGAGGTCACTTATTGGATAAATATAATGGACTGGAGTGGTCGATTGAGTACCTTCCGAAACGGGTCTTACTCTCTGGTTTCTCCTTCCACAACATGGTGTAGGATGCAGCATGTTGCTGTGTAAGGTACCGATAGTCTCTGAGGTGAGCTCTTTATGTGATTCCAATGGCGCTCTGTCTCCCTTTGCATGTATAGTGACATTTTAGTGTATATGAATTTGTGTTGATTGACTGGAAGTCAAGGTTCTGTACGATGATTTATATATGTCTCTGAATTTCATTATATTTCCGGTGTGCTCATTTGTCCTGGAAGTTACCGTAGATGCACCTCCACTCATAGCATGGCCACTATGTGAATTAGTTGATTAGGATTTTATACATTTCCTTTTACCCTTTCTGTGGTAGCTTTAGTACCGCGTAGCTTATCTATTCAATCGATTATTGAGCTGTAGGTTATCCTTTTGCATCGCATGCCTAAAAGTGAATATCACCGCATAGCTGATTTCCTGATGTTATGAGTTTTTTTGCATGCTGAAACTTGTTTCGTACCAATACATCCCAGTGGGAGCACTTTGTGTCTATGGTGTGGTGAATGTTTTGTCGTTATCAAAACTTCTTTTCTTGTTCCCAGTTTGAGAAATATTTTATTCGGACATTTTGGATCATGCTAAGATACTTGAGACAGTTATTTTTCTAACTAAGAGCTCATTACAATTTTTTTGTCTCTGCAGCTGATATTTCAGTTAATGCTTAGTTGAGCCTAGAGAATAACATATTAACATGGAGAGGTTTTTTACGTGGTGATCCTCTAAACTTCCTAATAGTTCAGTGGAGTAGGAAGGCTTGCATGAGTTTGCAAATCTTGGACACTTCTCAAACAAGACTGGCCATTATAGTTTGCAGGACAAGGTAATGCCACCTCGGAAAATTAGGTGTCTCTTTGTGCTTCATTTTCAGTTACATAGGTTGTAGTGCACATATCTGGTCAAGGTGCCTGAAATTGATACTAGCTCTGGTTAATATGGCCAGGATGATGTGTGAGAAGGTGCCTGATCCTTGTGCAGAAAAAAAACTTATTGCTCAATAGTTTCACACTATCCTATTCAACAAGCTGTACAAAAAATTGCCCGGGGAAACAAAATTCGACTTTAAGATGTAGATTGAAGTCTATCAGGCGCTTTGACTTCTAGGGAGCGTTCATGTGTTGCACTTATGCCCATGGTCTGTTAAACATCATGATAGTCCTGTCTAATGGAATAAACAGGATAGCATTCTTGAACAAATGTTATACACAGACTCGTTGTGTGTCTCATATGCTTCGCCTTTACTGCTTAATCTCTCACAAGTGACCTCCACTACTCATACTTTCGCCTACTTAATGCATGTATAAGACTACAATTCTTTGTATATATAGTGAAATGGGTGTATGACAGGTTCTTTGTTTTCAATTTTGTAGCTTAGGCACTGGGATCTTCTTTGAAGTAATTGAAGCTATCCTAATTGGCAGACTAAATTCAGTAGGTTATATTGAAATCCATACTCTGCTAAGTTGTATTTTCACTGAAACATGGCATGTTTTTTGTTACTTGTACCAAGGTTCAGGACCTTGATGAGTTGGCTGATGATCCATGTAGTTTTGACTTACCATGATCTGAATATGTATGTTAGTATACATTATTAAGTAATGGCTAAATGACTAGGATGTGTATGTCATCTTTAACTGAATTTATATGTTTATTCAATCTGAATTTAAATGTTTTATCATTCGCCAGGTCTTTGCTTGTGATTTCTTGTGTTGTAAACTATAATTAATCATCTTTATCTATTGTCTATTATTCTACAGTTGGGCTCGTGCTCATGCACAATTGAATGTTTCTTCTCCACTGTATTGTTAACATGTATGAATACATATGCTAAACCTAGATTACTACTGACTTTACATTATCTGCTTGGTCAAAATGTTGGGACCGGCACCCTCGCGCCAAGGCGCGTTCCCGATCTAGTAAGACATACAACTATATGTGTTCTAGCCCTGCTGCAAATGTACGTGCACAAATCGACTAAAACGGGGGAGATAGGGAGGTTGGGACAATTGCATGGCCACAACTGCAAGTGTTGTAACTCGGCCGTAACTTGTATGGGCCACAATACAATTATAACTGGGACAGAGGGGTTGTCAGGTTAGTTGCAAGTTAATCATATGGAAATGGCGGGCTGGTGGCAACAAACATGCTAACTATAAAATACAATGACATCATGTGAATGAAACCAAAATAAATCTCAACTAGCTGAGTTCTACGTACTCTCTTAAAAAAGCCTATATCCCTTATATGGAAGAGGAGTTGGCTCTCTCCAAATACTTTCCCCAATGTCGCAAATGCCCACCAAATCAATGCCCCACCGTCATGCTACCGCCGACCGCCGTGTCACACGGCTGGGCCACCATCACTATCAGTGGCGTGTATCCCCGTATGTTAGGTTGATGTCAGATTGGTTGTTTTTGACAGGACAAGATCATAAACACCGATACACACACATATACTCATCTCTATGAATGCACGTATACACACCCTATCATCATGAGTACCTCTGAGATACTGAATCGGCACAACATCTTAAGATTGATGACGTGACCACATGCACCTCATAGTTGATGAGAACGTCTCCTCTCACTGAACGAACATCACCAGAAAGCTATGTCAGATTGGTTATTGAAAATAAGGCAATTGGGGATCAGCGAAATCGTCTATGCTTATATATGTTCGAAATGTCCTATAAAACCATACAGATTAAAAAGAAATGCTCATGACCAAGGTATTTTTTTATGTCGCATTACTGGTAACCGACAGGTTACCGGGAAACCTATGACCCAATAAACATTGATACCGTTTGAAAATTTTGAATTCAAAAGTTGGAAGCAAAGTCAAATGGTGTCTTCTAAGACAGATACTGCATATATACTGCTTTGCTCAGTTATTAGCAGAATAATGGTTAGGTGTGGCGGACTTGTATTGAACTTACAAGCTGCGGGTTCACCTTCGTTGTAACCACTAGAACAAGGAACAACTTGCCTATAGCACTCATCAAATATAATATACTAGCACATATGCCCGTGCGTTGCAACGGGAGAAAAATTAGTATGCATTTAAAGTTAGTGAGAAACAATGTGCAAGCATAACCATGTGCGCAGGTGAAAATGGAACATTTAGCTTCTCGGTTTCGCCAGGCGTGAAGTAATCAATCTGCTATTTTTCAATTCATTAATCAAGGGCATTTAAGAGTTTTGTTACGTCATCGTACGCCACAGAAAGCCCATGAATTATTTAATCTACTTTTTTTCAATCGAGGAGATTTTAAGGTATCAAGTTTTTGAATACTATTAGAAACATGAACCATTTTTTAAATCCGGAACAGTTCTTTTGAAAATTATGTACACTTTTAGAAAAATGAAAACAAATTTTGAAATAGGAACATCTTTTAAAATTCACAAACATTTTTTAAAAACACCAACTTTTTTTATAAAAACATGAACATTAATTGAATTTATGAACATTTTTTTAGAACGGGAACATGTGTTGAAAATTCAAATTATTTTCCGAAAATGTATATCTTTTAACATTATTTTGAATTGTGAAATTTCACTAAAACAAAAATATTTTATGAATTTGGAGCATTTTTTAAATTGGCATTTTCTTTTTAGAAATCCCAAACAATTTTGAAAAATGAAAAATCGAAAAAATAGGAAACTCTTTTCAAGTTCTGGATATTTTTCAAAATAGCAACGAAATATTGAAATTCCGAACATTTTCTATATTTTTTAATTCTGGACATTATTTTAACACGTGAACACTTTTCACGCCATGGCAAGTGAATGTCTAATAGTTTTAATTAATCTCGTGACGACAATGCTTCCGAGCTATATCTTACACCTGGTACATCCAGTATCCCTCATACGCCCACTCACTTTTAAATTTTGACTTTGTTTTTAAATTGCATCAACATTGTTTTTTCAAACACTTTTTAAATCACTTGGATTTTTTAAAGAGCATGAATATATTTTTAAGCATGTGAACACTGTTTAGAATTAAATGAACTATTTTCCATAAGAAATTTGAACATTTTTTAAATTATATAAACATTATTTCAACACGTGAACACATTTTTGAAACTACAAATCATTTAATGCATGAATTATTAAAAAAACAGAAAACATCTTTGAAAAGGCATAAACAAATTTTAAATAACACAAAAAAATCAAAGTGTGCTAATAATTTTGTGACATGTATTATTTGAAAAAAATACTTGATATGATTAGGCGCTGAATATACTGATCATGCCTCATCGACATGAGAAAGTCGGATATAGCACCTTATTTGTTCAACTTTCTCGTAACGAAGTTAGCATGGCTTTCAACTGAAAGAAAAAAAGGTTGAACATGGCACCCTTTTTTCCAGCTTATTATTTCTGGACTGGAGGTCATTCAGGTGACATACCAATTAGGCATTTCCTAACGGGCGCCTTAAGCGCCCGTTTCTTCGATTTTCCCAAACCGGCGCATACCCCCCTCGGTCTACTGGGCTCGGCCCGTTTTCTTCTGGCAGTCGATCCTTCTACGTATCGACTTCTTCTTCTTTGTTTCCTCTTATCCCCTTCCACGTCTTGACTTCTTATTTCCTTCCGGGTCTCCTGTTATCCCCTTCAACATCTTCGCCCCCCCCCCCCCCCCCCCCCCCGCGCCTACGATTTCTAGGGTTCCTCTGGCAATCGATCGGTTCCCTGTCTCGCGCTGTGGATCCGTTGTTGCGCTCGCTGGTTCACACGCGAGATCGCGATGGCTTCCACTGGTTCGTGCTTTTTCTCCCTTCCTCCCCTCCTTTAACAGTGATCGTCGATCCGCTCACTAGGCTTTTGTAAATTTAGTGCTCGTTTTGGGTATGTTTCCTGGCAGGACGCGCAGGTTTTTTGTGTTTGTTAGGGTTCGTCCTACTTTTGTTTTGTCGTGGATCCGCCCAGGGGTGGGGTGGGGGTGGGGGGTTGGGGGCGTGAGGGTTCGTGGGGATTCGTTCAGTATGGTTTTTCTAGGGTTCGTCATGCTACGTTGAACACTGGTCCCTTTAGATTTTAGATTTTATGTTTAGTAATTTTACCAACAGATCATGACAGCCTAGAGTTCTTCTTTTTTAGGGAGTGGTTTCTACTTGTACTAATTTTTAGGGGATTGATTCCTACAACAAATTGGAAAGATTTTCAGTTATTAATTGCAATATGTTAATCACTTTTCGATCTGGGAGGTCAAAGCAAAGTTACTGATGTTCGCTGGCATCTTGTTGACTGTGTGCTACGATAGAGGTTCAGGAGTTTAGTGCATGTTCCTTGATGTGCATTTTTTACCAGTGAAGTCCAAGTTCGTTGTGTATGTCCAATTTTTTTCTATTCCTTGACAAAGAGTTTCATTAATCAAGAGTCATCGATGTGGATAACAACTACAGAAGGTAGTGACATGCGTTGTGGGTTCATTTTGACATGGGGAGCTGGTTGATGCGGCTCGGTTCGTTCAATCTGCTAGGGTTCTTCCCTGTTTCTTAACCCTTAGATTATTCTCGTGTTTTCTTGGCACGGTTTGCTCCAAACAGTTGCTGATGCGTTCGAATCTATTAGGAATTTTGCTCCTCATTGTAGCTGATGCGTTCAAATTTGGTAGGGATTTGCTCATCACAATAGATGATGCATTCGATCTGGCAGGGATTTGCTCAACACAATACTTGTTTAGGACGATTTTTGGTAGGGATTTGCTCATCACAATACTTGTTTAGGATGATTTTTGGTAGGGATTGCTCATCACAGTAATTGTTTTCAGTAGGGATTGCTCATCGTAGTTGTTTTTGGTGGGGATTTCTCATCCTAGTTGGTGCTTGCTGGGGTTTTTATTTGAAGGATTGTTCATCACATTAGTTGGTTTATTAAGGAAAAAGTATGTCCAATCTGAACCCTGACTTGTGAACAATCTAATGTGAGCTTTTTCGACATGAGTTGTCACCATGACTTGTATGATTCTTTTAGTAATTACTTCCCTCTTTTTAATGAAATACATTTAGCATTTCATACCTACATTTACTAAATAGTTTTTTCTTGCACTATCTTTTTTTATGTTGTTTATGACTCTTAAGTTTTATAGCTGTCTCTAATTTATTTTGTAGGTGAAAATGTTCCTGTACGGTCTAAAGCAATTTTACAGTCACGTTTCTCTACTATTCGATGGGCCAAAGCTGTTAGTAAGATGTATACATTGCAGAGAAGCTTTATACCAGAGGAATTTAAACATCTTCTGAATGTGCGCGAACATGTGATTCTGCCCATGGATTTGCTTCAATGGCTAGCAAAACATATGCGCTATGGTCAAGTAGGTATTTTTGAGCATAGAGATAAAGTCATTCATATCACCCGAGATATGGTTGATATGGTTTTCGGGTGGCGTTCTGGTCATGTTCCTTTCTGTCTTGAGAGCAGTGATATTAATGTTTTTGAGCAAGTAATGTTACTGCGGAAGAAATATAGTGATGATGGCATGATAAAGTTGGCCACACTTGAAACAGTAATGTTGTCTCAGAATTCTGAGGATGATAGGGAAGATTTCATTAGAAGCTTCATGCTCTACTTTCTGTCTCTAGTTGCATGTCCTACCACATACAATTTTGTCAACCACAAGTACCTCTACTCACTGTTAGATGTTTCTGCACTGCCCAACCTTGATCTTTCTACCTTTGTATTAGAGCAACTTTGCAAGGAAATTGACAGTTATAAAGAGAAAGTACTTGCTGGTAAAAAAGATCTGAATAAACGCTCATATATTGGTGGATGCCTTCCGCTTCTGGCTGTATGTTTCTTTCTATTCTCATCTTTCGTACATAGTCAATAAGATATTTTTTGTTTTTGCATCCATGTGTTTTTTTTGTAATTGATGCATCCAACTTTTTTGGTTTGCAGATCATATATTTGGATTGTCTGGATCTTAACTTTGGAAAACCTAGACATTACGTTCATGATGATCGCTTGCCTAGGATTCTATTTGTCAGAACTCATCATTTCGAACATGTTAAGAAAGTCGATATGGATAGGAGCACCACTGATGGTTTTGGTATTCTTCCTGTATGTTTTTATCCATCTTTTCGTGCTATTTGTGTTGAAGTTTTTCTGCAACACTAATATATTTTGTTGTATTCTAATTCTTACCCTTGTTCTTTTAATACAGCTACTTCAATTTTCATCAACCCCCTATGCTGAATTTCCGTGGAAACATTGGGAAAATATCTCCTATGAGCAAAACCAGCAACAGGCATCTGATGTACTTTTTTCCTTATATACACGCTTTGTTTTTCAGTTGCTTCACAACAAATATACTGAACATTTGTTTTCAACTGCATCACACAATTTTAACATAGTTCAAATGTGACTAACACAGGTCCAAACTACAAGTCAGTCTACACAGCTTCCAGCACTTGTTCTTGGCAACAATAACACTCAGATGAAAGAAGACGTGCCAATTGAACTTAATATCATCCCTGAGGTACTGTTTTTTTCCTTATTTACATGTTTTGATTTTCAGTTGCATCACAACAAATATCCTCAAGGTTTGGATTCAATTGCATCACACAATTTTTGACATGGTTCAAATATGCCTAACTCAGGTCCCAACTACAACTCTGTCTACACAGCCTCGTGAACAAATGTCAGCCCTTGTTCTTGTCAACAAAAACACTCAGATGAAAGAAGATGAGCCAAGTGAACTTACTATCATCCCTGAGGTACCGTTTTTTCCTTATTCTACATGCTTTGTTTTTTCGGTTGCATCACAACAAATATCCTGAATGTTTGGATTCAATTGCATCACACAATTTTTAACACGGTTCAAATGTGCCTAACACAGGTCCCAACTACAACTCTGTCTACAAAGCCTCCTGGACAAATGTCAGCCCCTGTTCTTGTCAATAACAACACTCAGATGAAAGAAGACGAGCCAAGTGAACTTACTATCATCCCTGAGGTACTGTTTTTTCTTATTCTACATGCTTTGTTTTTTCAAGATGGATCACAACAATATCCTCATGCTTGTTTTAAATTGCATCACACAAGTTTCTTAACACGATTCAATATGCCTGAACAGATCCCAACTCCAGCTCAGTATAGTCTGCTTCACCAACAAATGTCACCACTTCTTGTCAACAAGCACATTGAGGTTGAAAATGACAAATCCAGTGTAATTATTATCAGCCTGATTCAAATGCTAGCAACTATCCAGGGATTGTGCAGCAAAGTGTGATTGTTATTAGTCCAGACTCTCCAAGCTCTAGAACCAATAAGAAGAGCAATTCCCCAATAACTATGGAAGTTCTGAGTGAATCAGCTTTAGGATTGAACATTGCTATGTCAATTCCTAATGTTGCACCATTTCCAGGTGCATCTTTTCACCTCCTTTTTATTTTGATGTAACATATCATACTCTTTTCACTTCTACTTTGCTAGTGTCAACAATTTCTGTATTTTTTTTAAAGTAATAACAGTGTAGGAGTTTTTTCATACTTGTATACTTGCATGTATTAAATAATTCCAGTATGCTATCAATTCTATAATGTTGTAAACAAGTTGATGTACTAAAAAATTCCTAGTATGCTCCCATGCTTGCATGGTTTCTATGCACTCAAATGTTGTTATTTCTTGGCAATGTATGCAGGAAACCACACTCCACAAAATACAACATTCAGTCATCTAGAAGACCATGTTCAGCAAAATGTTCCATTCATGAATGGAGGACAGCCTATTCAGGAAAACGAACCAGCCTATTCTGGACCAAGCACAATTGAAAAGAAGAATAGGAAAAAGAGGGCCGCTAAAGTATTGTCACCTTTCCAAGCTGCCAAGAGAATCAAACTTACTGTTGAAGCAGATCACTTTTATACAAAATACTTAAGGAAAAAAATGTTTAAGGAAAAGTAAGCTTGTTCTACTGTCTAAATTTCTTTCCCTTTGTATTTTCCCCTATTGAACAACCTCATGAAAACATTCTCACTATACAGGACATTGTTTGTTGATATCGCTGGTTGTCCTGTATACTACGAGGATTTCTATAATTCTTTCAAAACAAGGGGTGATGTGACACCTGAGGTAATGAATGGTCTGGTTCATGTTCTAAATGATGAAGCCAAGGAAACTATGCTTACCAAGCCATTCATCAACAAATACACTTTCTCACACTCTTTCACAGTGAGTCATATACTTAACTATTCCACTATATTCATTGCAGCATTAAGTTTGCACAATTTCTCTGTCCGATCTAACTTTTTGTCCTATTTTTTGAATCTTGTCTTCTCAAATAACCAGGAAAAACTTTTGGTAACTCCAGACATATTCGATGCTAAATCGTGCCAGGAAGAATTCTCTGTAATTGAAGGCCAAGAACAACTATGGAAAAAGGACTTGGTATTTATTCTCCTGTTTCGTTTCATCTTTCCTTTTTGTCACAAACAAGCATTAAGTGTTGTCAAAAAAATATTCGCAGATGCATTTTCCTTTTGTCGCAAACAATCATTGGGTTCTTATCTGCATCAACTCCTTGTATGAGAGCATCAACTTTTTTGACCCTGCTAGCACAGCAAAAGAGGGAAGCACGAATTCCTTGATAAGCAATTTGGTAAGCTCCAGTTTTTCAAGTTAACAAAGTACATGTAGAAGACAAATATAAAATGATTGCTACTTATATGTCTTCAAACTTTGATCACATGTATTCTTTCACACAAAATATTTAAGTGCATTCAGTTTTATATCTTGATCAAAGATTTTTTTTCTCATTGCCAAACCAGGTTTCAAACTTCAACCAGCTATGCAAGAGCACAGGATCTTCCATGAAGGATTTTGAAAAGTTCAAATCAAAATCTCCAGGCACTTATCCTGCACAATCACCACTGTAAGTTTAAAACTCAGTGCCTTTTAAAGCCAAAACATTTTTTGTTGTTGCATTGCTGCACTATAGTTCCCTTTTTTAAAAAAATTATTTCTTATTTTTGTTTTTGCCAAAAATTCACAGGAATGATTCTGCCTACTTCGTAGTACTATACACAGAAAACTGGGATGGGAAAACTATGAAGCATTTTGATGGAGTAAGAATTGTCATCTTTTTGTTTTTTCAATAAGTTCAGGATGTTTTTCTGTTTACTCTATGTATACGTTTGGTCCGGCTTTGACTAAGTGATTCTTATAATTGTTGTTTTGCAGGCAATAGTGCCAAAGTATAGGATCACACTCAATCACAAGCTTTTCAACTCTACAAGGAACAAGATCAAGGAAGACATCATGATGAGAAACTAAGACACAACATTTCCACAGCGCGTTAAAATGACCAAATAACATTCAGAAAATGAGTGTTTACTGTAGGATATCCTGTGGTCTGAGTGAATGTAATTACAATACTTCTAGTCTGTTTAAACAGTTTTCGTGGGAGATATATATTATTTCTCAACCTTCAGTTTGTTCCCTTTTCATAAAATTGCCACTACTAACATTTGTTCCCCAATACAGTTTCACCAAATAGTCCTCTCTTGTGCTGATTCCATCTATTCATTTTTTTCATACATTGAATGTGATAATACTTCTGTAATATTCATTGTTATACAAAATGTTTGAAGAAATTTGAAAAAATATATCAAATTGGTCTAACTATTGTTCTCACTTTCACACATTTTGTTCAATTTTTTGATAACATTTCAAGAAACGCACGAACATTTTTTTTTCTTTTTTGATTGTTTAACATTTGTACAATAAGCACTAATAAAAAATAGTTCCAAGATTTTCTGAATATCTTCTTGTAAAAGCTTTCATAACTTAAAAAAATATCTTTCATATTTTTTGTTAACTTCAACATTTGTTCATTGAAACAAATGTTTAACAAATAAAAAAGATTTACACTGTCTCCAATAAATGTTGGGTCGCGCAAACTGCCACACGTGTGGCAGGAAGGGCGACGCACCACACGTCTCTAATGTAAACAGATTGCCACGTCATCGCATGCATGTATGCAGGAATCTTTTTGGATTTTCAGTTTTTAAAATGTTTTATCTCTTAAACGAAAAATCCGATTGAAAATCCGTTTTCACCATTAAATCCCTCGCGATGAGATCTTCGAAACTAGATCCCATGTTGATATGTTTTGATGAAAAAAAAAATTGAATTAAAAGTTGCCATGTCTATTGCATATGAATTGCCATGATGTTTACACTGAAGTTGCCATGATATGTTTCAGCTATTTTCTTCTACATTTAAAAGTAAATTTTGACATTTAGACAAAGTTGAACAATTGTTATTTACAAAATATTCCTTAGTTGAAAAATAGTTCAATTAGCATTTTACTCTTAATTGGACAAATGTTCAATAAGCCTTGAAATACCAATTGTTTACCAAAATAATTTCAAAATAATCGTTCAACAAGCTCTTTTAAAAAAATGGTTCACAAATGTCGAACGGTTTAACAAATGTTGGATGGTTGAACAAATATTGGAACTATTAAAAGTATTAATAGTCGAACAAATGTTGAAAATATCAAAAGTACAAACCGATACGCTTTACAAAAAAAAGCTTCACAACAATTGTTCAACAAGCACTTTAAAAAAATGGTACAATTGTCTTTCTTTTTTGATAAGTTCGACAAATGTTTGTTCAATTTTTCAACCGTGGCAAAGTTGAACAATTGTTATATACAAAATATTTCTTACTTGAACAATTGTTCAATTAGCATTTTCCGAAAAAATGTAAGAAAGTTGTTCAAATTATACCGATATTTGTCACTAAGATGAACATTTGCTAAGTATGAACATATTTTCAGCAAATATACATGACAAATGCACAATAATGAACGGTTGAACAAATGTCGAACGGTTTAACAAATGTTGGATGGTTGAACAAATATTGGAACTATTAAAAGTATTAATGGTCGAACAAATGTTGAAAATATCAAAAGTACAAACTGGCGCGCTTTACAAAAAAAGCTTCACAACAATTGTTCAACAAGCACTTTAAAAAAATGGTACAATTGTCTTTCTTTTTTGATAAGTTCGACAAACATTTGTTCAATTTTTCAACCGTGGCAAAGTTTAACAATTGTTATATACAAAATATTTCTTACTTGAACAATTGTTCAATTAGCATTTTCCGAAAAAATGTAAGAAAGTTGTTCAAATTATACCGATATTTGTCCTTTGCTAAGATGAACATTTGCTAAGTATGAACATATTTTCAGCAAAGATACATGACAAATGCACAATAATGAATGGTTGAACAAATGTCGAACGGTTTAACAAATGTTGGATGGTTGAACCAATATTGGAACTAGTTTAATGATCGAACAAATATTGAAAATATCAAAAGTACAAACCGGCGCGCTTTAAATAAAAAAGCATCACAACAATTGTTCAACAAGCACTTTAAAAAAATGGTACAATTGTCTTTCTTTTTTGATAAGTTCGACAAATGTTTGTTCAATTTTTCAACCGTGGCAAAGTTGAACAATTGTTATATACAAAATATTTCTTACTTGAACAGTTCAATTAGCATTTTCCGAAAAAAATGTAAGAAAGTTGTTCAAATTATACCGATATTTGTCCTTTGTCTGCACTAAGATGAACATTTGCTAAGTATGAACATATGTTCAGCAAATATACATGACAAATGCACAATAACGAACGGTTGAACAAATGTCGAACGGTTTAACAAATGTTGGATGGTTGAACAAATATTGGAACTATTAAAAGTATTAATGGTCGAACAAATGTTGAAAATATCAAAAGTACAAACCGGCGCGCTTTACAAAAAAAGCTTCACAACAATTGTTCAACAAGAACTTTTAAAAAAATGGTACAATTGTCTTTCTTTTTTGATAAGTTCGACAATGTTTGTTCAATTTTTCAACCGTGGCAAAGTTGAACAATTGTTATATACAAAATATTTCTTACTTGAACAATTGTTCAATTAGCATTTTCCGAAAAAATGTAAGAAAGTTGTTCAAATTAAACCTATATTTGTCCTTTGTCTGCACTAAGATGAACATTTGCTAAGTATGAACATATTTTCAGCAAATATACATGACAAATGCACAATAATGAACAGTTGAACAAATGTCGAACGGTTTAACAAATGTTGGATGGTTGAACAAATATTGGAACTATTTTAATGGTCGAACAAATGTTGAAAATATCAAAAGTACAAACCGGCGCGCTTTAAATAAAAAAGCATCACAACAATTGTTCAACAAGCACTTTTAAAAAAATTGTCTTTCTTTTTTGATAAGTTCGACAAATGTTTGTTCAATTTTTCAACCGTGGCAAAGTTGAACAATTGTTATTTTCAAAATATTTCTTAGATGAACAATTGTTCAACTGTTATTAACAATTGTTCAAAATATTTCTTAGTTGAACAAATGTTGGGAACTATCAAAAGTATGCACGAACATTTTTTTTTCCTTTTTCAAGTTGAAACCAAAAATTCATGGTTGAACAAATATGGTGTGCTTTACAAAAAAATGCATGAACAATTCTTCAAAAAGCACTTTAAAAAATGGTTCAAAAATTGTGCATTTTTAATAACTTTCGTATCGTTCAATTATTGTTATTTACAAAACATTTCTTAGTTCAACAATTGTTCAATTAGCTCTTTAAAAAATTGAACAACATTTGTCCACTTTTTGGAAAAATAAGCATGTGTTCAACAAAATAAAAAATGAACAAACACTTGTTCGTACCTCCCAAAAAATTGTATGATACTTTTGTTCATCAAGAAATTTTTACTTTTGTTCATCAACCATTTTTTGTAGTTCAACATTTATTCAATATGCACTTTTGAAAAATATATTATTTGTTCACTGTTTGTAGTACCTTGAACTTTCTTTTATAGCTTGAACAAAAGTCTTTCTAACAATTGGTCTAAGAAATGTTTTGAAAAATATGAAAAAGAAATTGGTATAGGAATTGTTCAATTTTAACAAATGTTCAATTAGCACTTTAAAAAATTTAACAATTGTTCACTTTTTGAAAAATAAGCCTTGAAATATCAATTATTTAACAAAATAATTTTGTTTATCAAACAATTTTTACTTTTGTTTATCAAACAATTGCAGAACATAACACAGTCGAACATGCGCATGAGTTCCCAAATTGCAATGGAAAAATAATGAGCATAGTACAAAATATAATGAACCTGTTGTATCAATGGACATAAACAGGGGCTCTTCGCGACACGGCAAAGAATAAATATATGGAAAAGAAATCAACAAAAGTTTTCCAAAGTAATAACGTCAGACAAAACCTTTTAATGTCTATGTCCATTCTCACTATTTCTTCAACTATATCACCCTTCAAACCAAAGCTACTACTATAAACAGGGAAACTTCAATGTAAAAATAAAAATCCTCAAAAACTAAAACACAAGCTCTATTTCAGTTTCTTTTTTCTATGCAATCAATATCTTCAAATAGATTTCTTCCTTTTATCAGCATCCTTTTTCCACCCTTCTCTCTCGGATCGGCTCTTCAACCTGTTTCCTTTCCTCACTGACTTGTTGTTTATAACAGCAGGATCTTTCAAAGGCTCGCTCACACATGCTTCATTCACTGTTTGTTGAATAATCCTATTCCCTTCTGCAGTTTGTTGCTTGCCTTGAAGATACCTACCATGAACAGCATTAACTGCATCCATTAACTCTTGACAATAACCTGAATTATTACTTATGTCAGAGCATACCTCCCCCACTGTATTCATCATAATGGCATATCTAACAGCATTCTGTGACTTGTCTTCTCCATTAATACCAAGGGCATTAATCTTGTGTTTAAGCAATTCTTTCTCCCTAAATTCTCTAGTCCATCTAGGTACAATATACTGGTCAGGTATCTTGAGCTTGTCAAACTGTGTAAACAATCTAAGGATGTGACAACAAAGAATACCATCCCTCTCAAACTTGCCACAATTGCACACAAATTCTTCCTTTTCTTGATTTACTTGCACAACAAAGATTTCCCTGTCAAACTCTGGATTTTCATATGGAAAGTTCCTCTTTAGTTCATATGATTCATTCTTCACAATCTCATTTACCGCAAAAGCAGTTGAATTTAACATTTCAGTCAAGAACTTGGTATATATAGCTCTGGTATATATTTCTGCTGCATGACGCTCTACCCGCTGATATCCCCACATGATAGGCACTTTTTCATTAGACAAGAACCTATCTTGATCCTCTATGTGAATCACGTTTTCTTGGAATAATTCGTACTGACGAAGGAAAGTTTCTGTTGTATCCTTCCGCAAAACATAGTCCTTGAAATTTGAATTGAAGCTCTCACTTCTGCTAGTTGACCTAATGAACGGGCAGAACACTCCTTGGAAATATGCAGGAACAAAATATTTTCTGTTCTCCCACATGCGCTTAATGTGAGCATGCTTGCCACAACTATGCTTGAGCTCCAGTTCTTTCCAGTTCACTTCAAACTCTTCAACAGTCATGGACTGCATGATACAGTAGTCAAGCTCCTGTTCCATTCCTTTCTTGATTGCCATGTATGCACTCAAATTTTCTCTTGCTTTCCTCCTAACATGCCAAATACAGAACCTGTGGATTGCATCTGGGAACACTTTCGGAACAGCAAGCTTCATAGCAGCATCTTGATCAGTAAGTACAACTCTAGGTTTTTTTCCACCCATCACCTCAACAAAAGTTTCAAACAACCATTTAAAAGTGTCTGCCTTCTCATTCTGCAAAAGGGCCCAACCAAAAACTATTGTTCTCGAGTGGCCATTAACTCCAATAATAGGTGCAAAGGGCATATTGTACTTATTAGTGCTGAATGTTGTATCAAACGATATTATATCTCCAAACAACAAATAGTCCAACCTTGATCTCGAATCTGTCCATAACAAGCTAAGCACCGAATTGGATGAGTTTCTTTGAGCTTTGTATATGAACCCAGGTTTCTCAATCTGCAACTTTTCAATATTCTCGAGAGTGTGTTCAATGTCTGTGTTCCTTCTCTTTTCACGATCTTCCTGTTTCAGGTTGTCAAGCTTTTTGACATCAAATGTAATGTTGCCCAATTTTCCACCAGACAGCTTCCTAAAAATGCTCATTATCTTCCTTGGTTTAACTCTATGTTCTTGCAACAGCCTTGAGAGAAGTTTTTCAGCCTCATTCATGCTCCTATGACTTAGGAAGAATTTTGTCAATGTAGGCGAACAAACCAAATCATGATTATGTTCAAGATCTTGGGAAGTAATAAGCCACTTGCCATCTTGTAGGCTAACTGTAACATGCATCTGACAGTTTGTCCTAACAACCACATTCCTCCTGCGCTTCCTCACCCTTGTTGTATTGGACACTGATTTCCTACTTTTGCTGCAGCAAATCGTAATCTTCCTGTTTTTGTAATTCCTCCCTTTTTTGATACCAAAACCGCTGATATGAGCATAGATGTTGACAAAACGAACAGCCTCTTCTAGACTAGAGAATACTTTCCCTACTTCAGGTGTACTTGAATTCTCCATCTCATCTGGCGTAGGAAACAAGTACTCTTCTGGTTTTGTTTCATTTTCAGTCAATTCCTCATCAGAATCCTTGGTGCTCAAGCAATCGTCTGAAGGGACACAAGCATCCTCAATATAATCTTGTTCCTGGAAAAAAATCATAAACAGTAAATACAAGTTGACCAAGTAAGCAGTAAACACAAGCATCCTTAATATTACTGTAAAATCACCGCGTCTAAACCGATCCAATTCACTCCATAGACTAGGATATAAATACTGCTAACGAACACATCTTTTAAAAGTTTGTACTCATTTTTATAGTACTAATGTTTTTAGACGCGCAAGCAACAATTATCTAATATAGAACAATGCTCAACTATTTTTTTATCATTCTTAACGTAAATAAGTAATTTTATCATCAAAACAGCAAGTATTAAACCCACAATTGCTGACATTTTTAAAATATTAAATAAGGCTATTAACCTGTTCACAAAGATCTCCTGCATCATCTTTTTCCCCTTCCTTGCTTGTAGAACAAATATGATTCCCATTTGAAGTTTCTGTATTCACAATTATGACAGCCGATGTAGACCCTGATTCGTCAACATAATTGTCTAGGACCTGTTCAAAAACATGAAATCATCAAATTTCAATTCTAACACCTCTACATTTTCTTCATCCATATTAGTATGAAACAAAACAAAACAAAACATAGTTTTTCAACTAATTCTTCTCTCACCTTCTCAGTGCCAATATCATTTGCTATAAGAATAACATCGTCATACTTCTCACACTCCATCACTTTATGCATATGAGCCTCATCAGTGATATTTTCAATCTGAGTTCGCTGGTCTTTTTCCTGGCTACTACTGACTATTCCTTGGCTCAGAATTTTGTCCTGGCTACTCACAAATTCCTGTGCAATAAATATTTCTAAGAATTAGCTAACCAAAAAGAAAAAAAATAGTTCAACCTTTCTTTGGTGTGCTTTTCATTTAATTCTCATGGCACAAACCTCTTTTTTCTTCTTCATCTCATGGTACTGTACAAATTGGTCAAATTCAAGCATCACATCGCATACCTTGACATGAAAAGAAGAAGATATTTTTTTGTTAAGCTAAAGAACATCCTGATGTATACTCCCACTACATTCTTCATATATAGTCAGGATTTTTCAGAAACATGTTTTCATACTCACCCCAGTTGATTCCTTCAGCTCAATAAATTCTTTACCAGACTCACGCGAACTCTGTGGTGTTTCTTTTTGATTCATCCCTTTTCGTTTTCGAGCTACTGGTAGTTTCTTTTTGGGAAGAACCTACAAAGAAACAAATTACAAATATTTCAGACCTCCAAAGTAAAAAAATGTGAGAACCTCAGAAGTAAAACAGAGAAAAATATTCAGACTTCCAAAGTAAAAAAGGCTCCAATTTGACGCTGTACTGAAATTTCGTACTGCGCGTAAGGTAGCGGCGTGTTCTATATTGATGGCATTTTCTCGAGCCCATGCACTTGTTAGCGTTAAATTGATTAGCTTTTGAACAGTACTGCAACAATGCAAGTAGTTGCACTTGAAGAACGCCTTTATGTGCGGGACAAAAAGAAAAGGAAAGTGACCGTGACTTAACAGAAATAATGTTTGCTTCCTTCAGACGATTGATGATATTCTATCAAAGAAAACAGTAGTAGAAAACAGTAGACGGTATATGGTTCTCTGTAACTGTTTACTTCTACCACTACATCAATGAAAATCAGCACCATGCTGCTTTTTTGTTAAAAAGAAAAAAGAAAGATAAAACATCTTGCCAGCTACTTCAACCGGTTCCGTACATGCATGATTTATCTTTCTTTTTTCGTTTATTGGCAGATTTGATAAAATGAAAGGCAATTTAGTAGGATGGCCTTTAGTGGCAGATTTGACAAACTGATCTGTATCAGTTTTCCTTTTTTGTCAAAGAATGACAAATTGTTGGTTAATTCGGTTTGCTGATCTGTGAGGTCATTTAGTGATATTTTGATCATTTGCTGCAGCTGCAGCTTATTGGTTGCGAGTGTCACTTGGCTCGTTTATTGAATTGAGCAAAATTGAGAGCAACTGATGGTTAATGCAGAAGTAAACTTAAAAGCATAATTGAGACATGCAAAATGCAGGAATATCCTCTGAGGAAAATTGAGAGCAATCCTTTTTCATTTAGAAAGGAACTTGTCTGAACATGCAAAATTGATGTTCTCTAAACGTGTTTGGGAGACAGGCATCTACTTTTCTGAACATGCAACAGAGCTTGCCCATATACATGTTCTAAAGGAACAAGAAGTAACGTTGTACTTTTGATATTTTCCTCAGACGATTGATGTTTTTCTTTTTCCCAGTTCTCTGTAACTGTTTACTTCTACCACTACATCAATGAAAATCTTCTGTACAAGGCCTTTTGTACAAGGCCTGGGGTTGTGGAAGCAAAGTAGAGTTCAGACTACTTGAATCACTACACTTGTCATATAACTTGATAATCTGACACTTGATAATCCTCACCCGCATTTTTTTCTTTGCAACAAATTGATAATTTGACACTCATAAGTGATACAGAACTAATCTCTCAGAACCTAAGTCTAAAGTATTGTTGGAAAGAGAATAATCTTGCATCAATCCATATACAGAAATAACCTAGAAGAAAATAGACTACACAATAAGTTAGAAACTTCACCAGAGTAGCTCCACGCCCGGCTGGATCTGTCTTCTGGATAGGTTCTTCCAAATCATCGCCTGCCGTAGATCGATTTAAAGTCGCCGGCGCCCCCCCGCCCCCCCTATTTCTGCCATCCCGTCACCACAGAATTTTCACCCGCTGGTTTCTACGAGTGAAAAATCTGCCGCGCGACCTAGAAGCAGCAGCCGCCGCCGCCCCTGAGTCCTTCGTGAATCTTCCTATTTTTCCCAGTAAAGAAACATATATAAGGACTCTTTCTATTTTCCTCCCCGTCTTCTCTGTAAAATTAAAAAATAATGTGTGGGTCACTCTTTTCAGCGACTAAACCGCCTTGAAACGAAGTCTTACATGCGGGACCAACCTGCGGCCCCCTGTGAGAGGGGTCTAATTGCAAAGTAGAACAAAGCAGCACCAGAATCCACTTTCCCCTTTCTTCATCCCAAACTCCGCTCTCTGGCGATATTTTCCCCGGTTCTGCATCATGAAATAAGATCCTCGGCTTCAACTAAGTTCCCAATATCGGATCCAAAAGGTAATTCGCCCACCTAATTCTTTTTCTTACCCAGCACGATCATCATTCCCCTTCCGTTTTGTGTTAGATTTATATAGTTTCGATTCACGATCATTCCATGGATCCGCCGCTGCTGTCCGTTGCTGCTGTCCGTTCACCGGATTTGTGCCGTCGAGCGCTAGTCCATGGATCCGCCGACCGTGTGTGCGGCCTCTCTGTTAACAAAGTCTGGTTATCCCACCTTCTCACTGACGCCCCGTGTAGCTCCTTCCTCTGGTTATCTTGGAGAGAAATCAAGACACCTAAGCGAGCAGTCCCTATGTAGGCTGTAGCATTTCATAAAATAAAAATGATGTGTTCTTCTGCTCTTGTGGAGGCGAGGAACTTCATGTCCTATCTTGAAGGCTCCATTTGTTGAACTGTTGAATGATCCTCGGCTTCATGAACTGCTGCTCGTTCATCTTGCTGAACTGTTGTGCTCCATTGTTGTGTTTTTCATCATGAGCATCTTGTTTGTCAAAAAAAAATCCATCATCACTATAAACCCCCGAATGTAGGTATGAACATTTGATAGTTTTTTATGTTTTAAAGGAGTGTTCTGTCCGTTCAGACTACTTGGCACTTGCTCTTGCTCTGCTCTATTTTGTTCTCCTCCCGTGTCTATATCTATGGGGATTTGCAAACTGTGTTTTGCCATGGAGGCTAGCCTCTCATGCTCGTACCACCATATAGCTTTCCCAATTAGCACTGTACAAATTTTGCCACGTTCAAATATGTTTGCCCGCTCACATTTTTTGTGATTAGGACTTTGTGATTACGACATCTGACATATCAGCTCAGAATACATCACTGAATTTTTTCACTTTTTATAAGAGGTTTTTTCTTCTGAAGTTTATTAGTTGGGAACAACATAAATCCCATTTTTCAGATTGTACAGCAGTCCAACGGAATTAGTACTTGTAAAGTTCTTTCAACATGTATAAACAGAACTAATGAACAAAGGAAAATCCTCCTTTACAATTCGCACATATTTATTGAAACTATACTACTGTTGTCCTATTTCTTCACAAGAATCCAACTCCTAATTTGTACAGTTATTCAATTTCCAGGAATTCAATAAAATGGAAGAAATCTCGGCAAAGAAAAGGACGAGCCAACATCTGCTTCCAAACGAAGAGAACGACAATAATCCTCCCAAAAGAAAGAAGGTACAAGTAGGCCACAAATACAACTACTAGGGTGTATTTAACATATGTATTTTTTCAATCAGGGCTATCACTGACTCAATTTTTCACTAACATTCGTTTCTATTTTTTTATAAACAGCAACTGTACATATTTTTAACGGATTTATTTTTTAGTACATACACGTGAAAAAACAAAAAACTAACACAGAATCTCTCTTTCCCTATGTAGCATTATAACAATGAAGACAACCTCAAGTTGTATGTCAAATTTCTATCTGAACTTACTGATACTCAAAAGGACATTGTTCGAAAAATTGGCTTTGGTTCGCTCTTACAAATCAATTGCGACTGCAACATTGACGATATTTTCATGTGGCTTGCACTACATTTCAATACTGCTACATGCAGCCTAGAGCTGAGGAATGGATTCAGTTTTGAATTCAACGCATCTGTTGTTCATAAAATCCTTGGAATTCCTAGTGGTGGCTTACCAATAATATCTACACCAACCAAAGAATGTCTACATATCATCAATAACCTTGTTCAATCGTCAGCACCCAGTACAGAATATCTCATCTCAATGATTACGGACAACATTTCAGAAGAAAATTTCTCTACTATATTCTTGCTCCTCACTGTCTCATGCTTGATTGCTCCTAATGCAAAAGGTTCCCCATCAAAGAAATTCTACACTGCTGTGCAAAGCATTAATTGTGTTGGGAAATACAACTGGTGCCTTTCTGCTTTATCCTACCTAGTGCATCAAATTAAAGAAATCAAGTCAGCTCAACACCAGAACAAGGCATTTTATCCTGGAGGCTGTAAACTAATCTTGGTGGTAAGTTTATTAAAAACTTGCTCCTGAGATAACTTTATTTCCTTTAATTTTTGACTGCATCCAACCCTTTTTTTAATAAATTTTACTTACGGTTCTTTTTCCTAATCCCAGGTAGCACACTTCGAATTCTTAATTACTTCTGAATTCAAGTTCCCCATCGACATTCTTCCAAGACTCCCATTGTGGTCATCTAGCTTGCTGAAAACTTTCACAGCCCTAGACACAATGCACGGTGTAGACCTTCAGTTTGGAAGACTTCCTGTAAGTGTATTTAGTATTTACAACATAAACTCTTACCTTCTCTAATAATTTTACAATCAGGCTTTCCTTTCTTATACATTTTGTGTCCCCAACATATATGTATTGTGTGTAGGTCCTTTTTTTAACATTTTTTTTGGTTATTTGTGATGCAAACAGTTGAAACATATTTCATCAACTCCATTCAACAATACAGCAAATGAAGGAAAACACAAACTGCCTACATGTATTCTACAGTACATCAGTTCCAAATTTCCATCAATCTACAATATACAGGTTGGTAACTTTTAATTCTTTCATTCTTCCATTTTTTTATCATTTATGAATTATTCAACATTTTTAATGCAGTTTAAAGTTTTTCCCTCATCTCTTTGATATGCCACCCACCTATATATGCGAAGTAATTTTTTTTACGTCAATAACCTTCAGGAGAAGACGACTCTTCAAGATATGACCCAGAAATTTTGGCAAACTGTAATATCAAACTCCATTCCAACAACGGAAAGATACATTGATGATCTGCATTCGACAATCTCTAGCACTTTTACCCACACCAACAATCAATCGACGGAGTCTGCAAATGAACAAATTATGTCCACGGACAATCAAATTACAGTACACCAGCAAGCTGAACAAATCTATTCAAACAAATACTTCAAGGACCCAACAACTTTTTTATCGTCACATGAATTCCTGGATTTCCCTATGCCTTACAGTAATCCTCCAAGCTGGGATGAGGAAGATGGACATTTATCTATTCAATGGTTGGACAAGAAATTCTCAGACTGCCTCCTTTTAGAGAACTCATCAAGCATTGATGACCTGTTTCAGAGAAGGTCACCGACCTTTGGAGATTTATTTGCCATCGAGAAAATAAATCAAGAATACCACTACCCTGAAATTGATATTCTGCAAGGTAATTCCAATTTTTTCAATTATAATATTTTCGTTTCCAGCATGTTTCTCCTTTTTTTCTTCATATGTTGAACAAGATCTAATACATTTTCTCTTTGTTTTTATTTCTAAATCTGTTTGCAGTACTCAAAGATTGCATCAATATGCACACAGAAGCGAATGGGATGCACGAAACAGAAAAAATTGATTGCACAAAAGAGAAATTCTGTTGGA
The DNA here is from genome assembly GCA_963921465.1 of Triticum timopheevii. Lineage (NCBI taxonomy): Eukaryota > Viridiplantae > Streptophyta > Magnoliopsida > Poales > Poaceae > Triticum > Triticum timopheevii. The sequence goes on along the minus strand of OY997266.1, from coordinate 59,876,292 downwards.
CCCAAATGAGATTCATTAGACCTAATGAAAACTGCAGAGGTTATTCCTTTACTACCCCTTCTTTCCCTTATAATGTCCATATATTAGGTTTCTTTTTTCAAGCAATTTATCCTTGACACTGTTTATCTTTATTCTAATGACTTTTCTATCACACAATCAGGTAGCAATCTTTTTTGCTCGCAACAGGGGACGGATTCAACAGCTACACTTGCCCTTGATGCATCAAGGCATATGAAATGCTCGCATTTAGCACCTCCTACCAGAAGTTGTCCAACTACTCAAAACTTCATCCTGGGTAGTACATCCAATGCGTGCGCACCAGATAATTCAGATATCGACATCCCTTCTTTTAGCGCTATAACAGACAGCCTGAAATTAGTTCCTGTGCAAGAGGTCCCAGTCCATTACCAAGCAAACTTTTCAGCTCCTGGTTGTTCATCAATCCTTCCCAAGACCAACTATGAATCTCTTGTAAGGAATTCAAACAGCAACAATCACTTCCTCTATAGCAACAGCCCGCTTAGGTCCTATCACAATTCTTCAGAAAAATCAACCAACAGATTCGGTACACCTATATCAGACCCTGTCATGTACCAACTTCTAGAAGATTACGAAGCTGAATGTTTGTTGAGAGATAAAGCATTAGCAGAGGAGCCACCAATGCAAAACTTCTCTTCAGCATCAGATTTGCCCATATCTACTCAGCTCAATTCGTATCAAGTTATTTTCTCAACGACAGCTCAAGCAGAATTCTACAAGATGATGACATCACTTCTACCTCATCTAGACATCAGGTGGAATTTTTTTTACTTACTTCTGTTTTCTTCTTTGGTTACTAATTTTCACTCCCATGCTTCATTACTACCAATCCTATAATTAATTACCCTATTCAATACAGCCAAAGGATCTTCCAAATAGATAATGTGTGGGTCGATCAAAAAACTTTGACTGTTTCAATGAGGCATGGCTGCTGGATGAACCCACACACATTGGATTGCTATTCTAAAATGATCAACACAGATCTACTCAATCGGGGAAGGCAGGGTCTAATACCGAGCAACGAACCTATTATCCATATTGTCGGCAAAGAAGACATGGTAATTTTTCTTTTTCTATCCTATCTTGGTTTTCCAGCACACAAATAAAGACATGAGTAATTAATCTACTTTGTGTTTCTTTCTGTGTCCTGCTCTTTGGTGATTATTTATTCCTATTTTTTCATAAATATTTTTTTCGATACAGACATTTCTACAAACTTACTCTCATTTTTTCATTTTTCATCAGGAACTTCTAATGAGACCCTTACTAAACCATTCAGATCCAATATGCGCAGATATGTTAAGCGAAGCAACTGTTGGGTTCAGTTTACAGAACGCAAACTTCGTATGAAACTATCTTTTCAAGCAAATCATTCAAAAAAGAAATTCGGACAAATTTTTTTTATGTTCCACTCTACATTCTTTACTAATATGTCTGAACTTTCTTTTCTTTCTTCTATCAGGTTCATCTTCCTTGCTTCAATGACAAACAGTGGATTGTAATCACTGCTAACTTTGACAGTGGCAAGTTCTTTGATATAATGAATCCAGATGGATCTGGAAGCAGCAAATTTAGCTCAATTATCAGCACTGTTTCATTCAACTTCAAGACTCTGTTCGCGAAAACATACCCAAATTGCACCGCATTCAACATAAGAGAATTTGACTACCGTTTTGTTCCAGTACCTCGGACTCATTACAGGTACAAAAGAAAGAAAGTATCATATTTGTATCGCACTATAGTACAAATTAATTTAATTTTTTCACTTTATAATACTGTACACTCCTAACTAGTAGGAAATCCTCTTTTTGAACACTCAGGTACGACACCGGCATATTCCTCCTGCAAATTCTAAAAACATACCGGGGGATGGGAGTGCCAGGGCTCACAACTGTAAGTACTTTTTCAAGCTGCCCACGTAATTATGATAAAATAGTCTATTTCTTGATATTCCAAATACATAAAACTCAAGGTACAATTTTTTTGGGAAAAAGAATGAGAGTGTCTAATACAATTTCTTTCTTTTATTTTTGCAGCATGACTTACAGGCCCTAAGAGAAATTTTTCTGTATGAAATTGCGACTTGTTCCAACAGCGAAGTTCAACTACCATTGGTCAAAGCATTCCTACAAAATCACGTTCGTCCCCCCCCCCCCCCCCCCCCCCCTTTCGAAAGCCTCCCCCTACAAATATTTGTTTCTTTTTAATACACTACATAATAATATTCAACAACAACAACAAACTAACAAATTTCTTTTTCTACTTATAAACTGACCAATCTTCTTTTGTTTTTTTACTAACAGGGTTTCAGGCTACTTAGGTGAATCAATATTCACCTTAAAAGAGGTTCAACACACAAGACAACAACATTTTCACCGCAGAAACAAATTTTTATTTTTTAATTTTTGCTCTACCAAATGAGAACAAATTTCCTTCTCGTGCTACTCGAACGAAGAAAATGTTGAGGGGGTTATTGCTCATAACAAGTCCGAATTTCCTTTTTGTTCTGCTGTACTAAACATTCCAAGTTTCCTTCTCTGTTCGCTTAATTTAACTATACTAAAGATAGTCATTTTTCGTTCTGCAATTACTTTTCCAAAACATGGCACAAGCAAAATCTGGTAACTTTCCTTTCAAAATATTAAAAGAATTCAATTTTTAAATTTTATTCACCATCTGTTTTTTTCATTATCTAAAAGAGAAGACAAAAACTACATCTTTTTAAACAAAAAAAGTAGTGAACTAGTAGAGCAACCATATGCAAGGAATTTCTAACAAGCAATCGGCAACCAATACAAACAGTGAAACAGAAAAATGGGTAGCGAGTGGAGCAGAAACAGTGAAACAGACATACAAGTTCAAAGGGAACCGAAGCAGAGAAACAGTGGACCAGAAACAGGGCAGCGAAGCCAGTAGCGACTGAAATGGGCTTTGAATCAAAAGCCCAGTACGGGCACCTCAGTGGGCGCCAGGAGACCGAACCGGCGCTGAAGGCGCCGGTTAGGAGCTCCCCACCAATTACCAAGAACTAGATCGGAAGCGCGCCTTGGCGCGCGTTGCCTGGCTCAGCACGGTGACCCAGCATCTAAAACTTCAATATAACAAAGCATTTAGTACATTCAAAGGTTAATTAGAATGATCGCTCAGAATAAATGTGCTCAGTATACATCACAAACACTACAAAGATATATCAAGAGCAAGGTATAGTTGCTGCCCAAGATAACTGAGTTTAGTATAGGGCCTCACATACAAATTAAATATATACCAAAAATAAAGTATAGTTGCCCAGGATAACCTTAATTTCACTACAGATCATAAAGGCACAATCAGTACCAAAAGCAAGGCACAATGTCTGCAGAGGACAACCGATTTGCATCAAATAGTACAAAACATAAAGACATAAATTCTATAAACATAGCCAAGTAGTTCATATCAGCAACTGTAAGAATAAGGGTTACAAGAGATGTTGTATCTGCTCATAAACACAATGAGATAACAAACAATTGGAGATGATGTAGGTGAGAGCAACATATCAGCCACTTGATACTTGAGCATGAAAATGATGGATACCTGTACAACTGGAGTAACTTATCTCACCCGATGCAATGGCAGTATTAAGAGAGAACTGTGTAATTTGCCTTCAGGGTATGTGGGTTATTTGGCTAACTAATTACAACCATGCGTCACTCAAATTACACTTTCTAAGTCACAATGAAGTAAACAATCCACACCCATATGGATAAATATGAAATTTTACACTCCCATGATTTAGCTATCGTTGGATTCAGCAATGCAGTTCTTCAGTGAGAGTGGAAGAACAACATGCGAAAAGAAATATTCCCAATAGGGAGCAATAAGTCAGATTTGCTGGAAGTGGATCATGGTCACCTGGCTCATATTTTTGTGAGTTTATTTTCTCCCTGACTGGAAGATCATTAGAACCTCTTCCATCAATGGAGAACAACAAAAAAAGAAAATAACTCAGTAATTATCTAAAAGTTAAACTGCACAAGATGAGCATATATTCACAACATCAAATTAAAAAATGGAACTGTTTATGAATTACTATAATCAGATACAATTTCAGACCACACACATACACAAGACATTTATTCCCTGAGTAGGGAATGCATACGGATGGGATGTACTTAAGGTTAGTTATTCGGCTTAGGGCTTCTGCAGAAACAGACTAAAATCTTTTGATCTATACATGGGCAATAGCTTATTTTCTTTATCGTTACATGCTTCTTTTTATTAACCCAGTCATGCAAGCACACTCAGAAAGGATTATGTATGAATATCCTCAAAGCATTCTGCATAAGCAGGTTTCACTAACATGTTTGTTTTTGTTCTTCAAGCGACTATCTAAAAAGTTCATCATCCAAAAGAAATAAAAATTTATTTGCATTCTTAAGCACACTTTTGTCTCTGGTTAGTTTATTTCTCATTTGCATGGCCATCCTCTCATTAAGTATGAGGACTTTCAAGAATCTGCCAGTCAATGAAAGCATAGGGGTGGAATGGTCTGTTAAATGCTGATCATCCGAGCTCTTATGAAGATGTATGTTTTATGTGAGCCTTTCTATCTCATTCTTTCTTTTGTCCATGACAAAAAAAAATCAATTGTGTGGTGTCATGCAATCTTTTTTAACTTAAAAAGTTTCGGAATATTTGTTCCTACAAACTTTGAAAATCCCAAGCCTTTTACAACGCAAGTTCATAACTTCCGGCTAACCTTGATGGGTGGACACATCTTCTTGTTATTGGAGGACACATGCCCTGGCAAACCTTGGTCGAGAATCTAATCGGTGTCCATGGCGGCCACGACTTTTGCTTGTCCTGAGAAGGGGCTGCACGGCAACAGAGGGATCAAACTTGATGGCGAGAGAAAAGAAAGAATCACAAGCGATAAGTGTGGCTTGAGGTGCCAACCTTTGGATAACTTCAATGGAGAACAGTCCCGCGTGGCGGTGTCTCCTCGGAAAATTAAATAAATGTATCTACCATTCACCATTATTTACGCATATTCAGGCATCCTCTTTCAGCGCCACCAAACACATTTAACAAAAAAGGCTATGTGTGTATCCGTGAAAATGAAGCGCATCATCTTAAAACCCAAAAATATCAAACAAAAGGCGAACATCAGATGTCTATGTAAATAGTAAAAGAAGGATTTGATTATGATACAGATGAACCATAGAAAAAGACCTCCAGAATTTGCAACTTCTACCCCATAGAGCACCAGCATGGCAACAATGTGCCTCCTTTCCAGCAGCACAAAAGGAATCCGGTAGCTATCGGTCCCTGTAATTGTATAGAAGAACTTATCTGCAACTTCCATGGGCCGGAATTTTTTTTGGAGCTATAAGAGACACAATGAAATCCAAGGAAATTCTAACTAATTAGAATGCAGTACACAAACATGTAGACCCAACGTTATTAGTAGAGAAAATACAAAACCGAATTTATGGCACAAGATTATACTGATGGTTTATCCAAGATATGATAAAATTAAATATCAGGCCATCGTACATTTCACTGTAAACCCTCCTTAACATAAACTGCACTACAACTTACTCAAATTGGGTTGGTGTTATCTGCTATTACACTGTGGCAGGCCAATAAAATCATCTACAAACACATTAACTAAATTTATAGTGTTCATCTGCTTACGGAAAATCCTTCATACGAAATCCATATGTCAAAATCATCATTGCATTGCATTATTCTAACAACAAAAGTGGTGTCTCATGGCTCGAATACAGTTAATCTGAAGAATTGTAATCCCTAGCTTATAAGGATCATGCATGATCTTAGTGAAGTTACATACCTCGTGATGGACTGACCAAGGAGCTCTCCAGAATGTGTGTCCTGGCCTGCAAAGCCAACCAACAAACAAATCAGACAAAGGATTAGGTATGCACGCAGCAAGAAGAACATACACATACACCATGGGGAACAACCTAGCTATCATGGTCATGTTGGACACCAACCTGAAGATACCAAAAAATACCTAGCTATCATTCAGGAAATCCTCTTATGTAGCAGTAGCATAGTCCATCTAATTCTTCCCTGAGTTCCAAATCGCCTAAGTCCATTTGGCTCATGGAACAAAGCCGTCCTTGCAAATTTGGAGGCCCAATCCAAATTCTTCTGAAATTGGGATTGGTCTGCAATTCCAACTTTTGTGTTTGGTTGCCAAAAGTTATTAGTTACCCCGTGGAAACACATGGCAATGCCAACTTACGTTTGTTTATTCCTCAAACAATAATGCCTGGCTGCCCAAGCTGGATTATATTCCCTACAGTGTAATTTTTGTAGTTTTGTTTCCTAGCAACATGCAACTCCTCGTGAGAAAACTGAAATGCCCTGTTCCAATTCCACCCTTTGTTACTAATAGGTAGCACTCAGCAGCGCCTAGTACTCGAGACAGTTTGAACTGTTCTCTCCAGCGCCAGCGAGCCTCCGAGACAGCCAGCGCCCCTCCGAGATAGCAGGCACACACAGCCTTCTCCTCTCATCTATTCTCTTCTAACTATAAAACAATAGATTCGTACCTACTAACACTATTAACATAAAAATGAATCCATAATTATGCAATTACCACAAAATGGATCATTTGATCCAAGAACGGCAATGTAATATAGTTTATGGATATAAAATTGGAGCATTCATATTCCCCACCATGCATACCTCTCGCGAGGAACACGAGATGGAAGTCTGATAGACCATATACTGCAACCAAAGAGAATGGGGGAGAGCCCTCCGTCTGCTGCTTTGTTGAGTACCAACACAAGAGGCGAGAGAAGCCTACCTATATCTGCAGCTGAGGGGTGCGTCACTTCAGGCGGACTGGATCCTAGACTAGCGTCGAGGAGAACTCGACGACGGGTCGACATCCAGATGGCAGGCGGGCGACTGGGCAGCTCGTTGGGAGGGTCTGGGCGACGGCAGTGCAGATCCTATGAGCCTGAGGATTTGGCGGAAACGCGCAGAAGGATGCAAAACTCAGAAACGAAAAGATCGAGAGAAAAAAAGGGAAAAGAGATCTGGCGCGCTGGTGGCGGGTGGTGTACCTCCGGGATGGCGGCGGTCTGCACGAGCTGGAGCGGCCTCTCGGCGGCGAAGAATAGATCCTCGTGCCCCAACCGGAGCAACGCCGCCACTGCGAAGTAGAAGAAGTGAGGAGCAGTAGCTGATGGCCTGAGTGAGGGAGGGGATAAGGGAGGAGATTACCTTGCTTCCAGCGCCTCTTCAACACCATGGATCCCGATTTGCCGGCGAGGACGCGGGGTGGAGGCGCAGTGAGTCGCTGACGCGGTGTTGGCGAGAAGAAGATGACGTGGCGGCGGCGGCGGTGGCGAGCAAGCTCTGCGGGGAGAGCAGCGGCGGTGGCGAGCAAGCTCTGCGGGGAGAGCAGCAGCGGTGAGGTAGGCGGCAGGAGAGGAACGGCGACGGGGAGTGGATGCTGGGGTTCCGACCCAATCGGCGCCCTGCTTGACCTCATCCATCCACGAGCCAACCACCAGACGACACACGCCGACCCCCCCATAGAAAATACCGAAATTGCCCTCGGTGGGGCACTGGAATCACACGCGGTGGCACAGGATTTCAACACTGTTTCGATCTACAGTCGCTCCGTTTGATCTGACGGCTTGTATCTCCACATCTCGCGATCGGACGGACGAGAACGGATCAAGGACCAGATCCGACGGCCAGGAAGCGCTAAACTCTGAGGAGGTTCTCCCGGTATGTATCTTACGCGACTAGATCGGTAACGCGCCTTGCGCGAGGGTGCCGGTCCCATCATTGTGGTTATGCAGGTAATGCTCAAGTTAGTACTAATTCAGGTTTAACATACTTACTCAAACAGTATATAACAAAATAAAAGTAAGAAGAAACATTCACATGTGATAGAAGCAATGAATTCAACATCACCATGAGATTATCATAAGGCAGCATCGAGTTTAGTACTATTTATGTACACATCATTATTGAAGATCAAGAAATCTTATCATTTTCTATCTATATGGTACTACAGGCAGCAAGAGCTATTAATAAGAACATAGGTCCATGCTCAGTATCTTTCACACTCAAGGCAATCTTCAAAATAGAAAGAATGTAAGATAACATACATTCTTTCTTCTTGCCAGAACCCTTCACTTTCGCAGCATGCTCTTCAGCTGCCGCCTTCTCCGGTTCAGTTTTCTCTCCAAAAAGGTCGACATTGTTGTCATCCAGTCAGAAGTTATTTTCTCATGTTTTTGCAATCCAATCTCCAACAATACATTGTATAAAACCCATTAGTTGAAACATCAAATGAATATTAGAAGCTCAAATGCAGCCTGCTAATTTTTTATGGCAATGAACAGAAGAAAAAATCGAAGATGATGTCACTTGTGCCATTGTGCATCATTGGCCGCTGAATGGCAGCTGATAATACTGTCAGTGGCGCCTCAGGTCGCTGATCGCGAAACTCTGTCCTATTTTTAATGATAGGAGAGGAGGATGACAAAATGGCTGGGAACTTGTAAGAAAAGCCATCAGAGACAAATCTTTTGATCCTCATAAAGAAAGTCCATCAGGAAAAATAGTACCAAGCTCCTCTTAAATTTGAAGAGATATTCTAGCAAAGCAAAGAGAGACATTATAGCTATAATTAGTGCTCTGAAGCATGTATTCTGAAGTATTTCGAAGAGATCATTTTATTCCCTTTTACCTTCTACATTACATCAATAATTAGTATTCTGAAGGGGATAACTAAAAGCAATTGCGTCTCTTGGTAGCTCTTATGATTGTAGGAAAGGCCACAAGGGAGATCCCAAAGTGGGCATCAATTTTGTACCTGCATGTAATTGCAGCAATAGAGTGCTCTGCTATTGGTGATGTCTTTTTTAAACATCCTCAGCAGTTACCTGAATAAGCAAAGGAGAATACTAAAGAAAGGATACAGTTTATTAAGGACAAAAAAGAATAATAACAGGCCGGCAAATGAGCCTAAGATGGAAAACAAATTATGGATGTCATTCTTTCCCAGCTATTTTTGGGTCATGAAAAAGGAAGATACAGTGTATGAAGATACAAAAGGACAACAAATTGTGGCATGTCATGCTTTCTCAGCTACTATATATGTGTAGTATATTCTTGCCGAAGCTTGAGGAGGAGAAGAAAAGCACCTGCTGGCTGCAGTTCGAGCAACAATATTATGTAGTTCTAGCCTGACCATGAACGATGCTTCAATTATAGGTGGCACGACTTGCCGCGCGTTGCCCGCCAGACGCAACCAGACATGAATAACCATTTTGAAAGATCATTGAACTACACAGGCACATACACAAGCTATTTGATCACACTTGGAATTGTCTCAACTCATAAGCTATAGATAGACAGGAAGCAAAGCACAAAGCTACACATATACATTGGAATTGGATTAACCATAGTAAGAAAATGTATGTGTGTATACATGGTATCGTACAACTTACACAACTTCATGCTTTGTAGTACAATACAACCGCAGAAGCAGGTTGTATGAATAAAAGTGAATGCGGCCAGAATGGAGAGAGATGGTTGTAGTCGAAAGAAAGTTGATAACATGGCGGTCAAACTTATAAGCTCAGTTTATTTTTCACAGTCAAATTTATAGGCTCAGCCTATTTGTCAGGCGTCAAACTACTTTGTATGGTTAAGGCGGGATCTAAAATGAGAAAGAAAGTGAGGCAAAACCACATGATTTCCACTAACCGATAATCTAAGCACTTCAGTAATTACACTAATCAATAAAAGGTGGACCATCACTTAGTCAGAGAAGCCATGAAAAAGGGTTGGGTTGAGACTTGATGCTTAACTCCTAGGCGATTCATGACTGGAATTTGGACGGATACTTAAAACCTTCAAATATGATCCAATTTGAGAACATGTGTGCAGATGTCGTATTTTGTTTAACACAAATAGTTTAGTAGTACAGCATAGAGAAAACACACACATATATTTAGAATTGCAAGTGAATATAAGAAGTATGAGCATTGTTTGAGATTGTTAATCCAAAGTTTTACAAACAAAAATTCAAGTACTAATGGAAGTTTGTGTGGCTTAACCTTAGCTGGACTTGAAAGCATAAAACTGGTGTAGCAAAATATCATATACCTGGATGTCCATACGGCTGGCGCCGTCAAGGTCTAGCTGTGGAAGGTCTTGCGACGGCGGCTGATTCAAAATCAGTTAGGTAGCACAACAGGGCCAAACCGATCTACCATGGGAAACGCTGCAAGAAATTAGGCATTCCCTATAAATTATTGATCATATAAAGCAATACATTTGACTGCCTGGGACATGATGCATATGAAACACTATGTTGATGTACGTGCAGCCGATCATAGAGAACAATGAAATTGCTTGGAACATGGCGTACATAAGATACTGTGGGAATAATTAGCTGCAACCAATCGTACATACACTGCTTGGTCTGAATTCATAAATCTTGGTCTGAGTTCATAAATAAAAAATTAAGAGAAACGCATGCCAGAGCAGGAATTACCGCAGGTAGTTTTCCTAAATCTATGTATACTTAGCAGCCATGCAGTAAAAGACTAAAAATGTTGACCGGTCCCTCCACAATTTGTAATCCAATGAGGATTTATTTAGATCTAGCCAGCCGCTCATTTCCTTCGTCATGCAAAAGAGATGCTCATATCTAGCAAGATTCCTAGGAGTTTTGATGCCTTTCTTATTTTGTTTGGTACCTTGGGTCTGCACAGGTATGACAGATGCGCATACAATGAGCATACCAAAGAAATACATGTGACGGGCAAAATAAATTATGAACAGACATCTTCAGAGACTAACCTTGGGTCTAGCTGCTTGTCAACAAAAGGATCAATGGAGGTGACTTGGTTAAAAGATGTGCCGACAACCTGCATACAATGATTTACAGAGAAGGAGACGAGTAAGGTTTGTTTGCTTAATTAGGACTCTGCATCAACAAATCACCTGAAGCATTCTCAATGAACAATAATTTACATATCCACCAAGATAAACTTCGCGGTTAGCAAATATGTTGATAATAGGAATCTACACCACAAAGAAATCGCCAAGGCATCTAATACTTCTATCTTTAAAGAACGGCTATTCAACAAATGCATCTTAGACTCTTAGTGAAGCTCCAAATGAGAAACCATCATAATTATTTTGAGATGCCTTATTCAGTTAACCAAACAAAGCATGTTCATCTTAATAAAAAGACAGGAGAAGCATCGTACCACTATCTGTGAATTGCATGTAGAACTTGATTGTGGAGGTGAGTTGGGGCTCTTTGGTGCTAGCTCTTCCAGTTCTCTTTGAAATGCATATGTTGTACCTCTCCCAATTGGTGCCTCTGGATATGTACTTTCCCTCAGTATCTGCAAATGTAAATGCAGATTTTCAGGCTCCTTTTCTGATTAGAGAGAATAAGCGAGAAAAACTGATAATAGACCAAACAAAACCTGATAAAAAAACTGATTATAGGTTACAAAACCTGAGAAAAAATAATGGTGAAATTTGCTTCAAAACAACAGTATCCACATGTAAAAGAAATAGATATTACATCTACAAAAACTTCACTACAAATGGAAGAGTTTTTTTTCATTTAGGTGTTCTTTTGATCATTGGTGTACCTTGGACTCAGAGCAGGGGAGCATCCTCTTACAAGCCAGGCTAGCAGCCAGCAACAAGCCCAACGTGCAGAATGATCCATAGATCCAGCGAGATGAAGTTAGAGAAGACACACACAGAGGCACAGACCTGCTCCAGAAAGCTTCAGGGCACGGTTGAACATGGCCAATGCCATGTCCTCTGCGGCCTGCTTGCTTGTGAACTGCAGGGGCAATTGGAAACCAAAAGCATGGTCGGTGAGTCAGTCTGATGAGTGCCTAGGGCGTGTCAAATGTGATGGCTCCAAAGTCCTTTCTTGATGGAAACAAGCACAATTTTTTTTGCACTTTCTCTAAAAACTCATACAAAAATATAACCTATTGGTTGAAAGGTGCTATAGAATCGCTTAGCCATGAAAACATTGAAATATATACCCCAACTTCAGACTCAAGGAAGGAAGGTTAGAGAAAGCCAACATCCCAATCTCAAACTGAAGCGCATCACCCCTAGGAAGCCATCTGGAGCCTGTGACAACACAATCACATCAAAATGCAGTAACAAATTTCACTGCATACACAAGAGAGAGAGAGAGAGAGGTACTTTTTGTTCAATATTTTCTTCAGGCAAATTCTTCATCTTTCGTCCCTTCTCGAACCTGCAAACATGGTGTACAGATAAAACATATATTACATTATGAAATCAAAACCAGAGAGACATATTAATAACTCCTTTGCTTCCTTACCTTCAGACCTCTACTAATAGAGAAATCATTTACTATCTTGTGATCAACACCCTGCTGTTGCGCGGCGCTGGCCATCCCCTTGTGCGCCGAGGAGGTGGGAGAGGCGCAGCGGAACATGCTCCTCCTATAGAGTCTGAGCTCGTCTGCAGCTCGAGCTTACTCCCATGCGCCTCTGGAATATAAAAACAGACTTACTGCACATACTTCTGATATAAGAAGCTGTAGATAGGAAGTATAACCAAAACCAGTTTACTTTTATAGACTTATTATAGTACATCCTGCAACACTATAAAGAATTTTTGTGAAACTAATTTTTGAAGGCAAGTATCTCCAATGGTAATTTAATCTGGTAATTGTTTATTAGTGCTGAGGAAAACTATTTCATTTATCGAATAATGAAAAGAGCAGCAGCGAAATGATAATAGAGATAGTGTTATCATTTCGTAAGGAAAAAAGTAGTGTGGAAAACTTACAGATAGGACCAAGACCAACATCAACCTTTCCCTCCACCATGAATACCTTAACCACCATCTTCAAGTTCATCACCAAGACCAACATCAACCTTTCCCTCCACCATGAATACCTTAACCACCATCTTCAAGTTCATCATAAGAAAATAGTCACATATATGCACATCAAGCCTGCACCATCATAACCAGGATTAACCCAAAATCAAATGTCTCAACCTTTTGGTACCTCAAAATTGACAGCATTAGAGATAGAGATGTTTCCATTTGCATATGCAAAAAACCAAAGAACTAAACATATACGTGGTTGAATGAGTTTGTATTAGGAAACTTGGCAACCAAGATGAGCACTACAAAAAAACAAGAACAGAGAAAGGAGAGAGAGAGGGGGTCGACCTGCAGTTCACTGGAACAAGACAAACCCTAGCCTCTCAAGTCTCACCAATTCTGCTGCTTCTTGCCCGCCGCCACCTTGAGCACAAACTTCTTCCCGGATGTGGTGCCTGCTTCTTGCCCACCGCCGCCTTGAGCACAAGCTTCTTCTTCCTGGATGCGGTGCCCTTGCGCGGGCGCGTGGTGACCGTGGCCACCAGGTCGGCCTCGGGCGCGGCCTGGGCGGAGGACGTGCGCTTGCCTCGCGACGGTCCGACGACCAGGGGCGGCGAGCTGGGCGGCGCCATGGGTTGCGTGCGGCTGGCTAGGGTTCCGGGGGAGGATTCTGATGGGGGGGGGGGGGGGCGAATGGGAGGAGGAAGAGGCAAGGGTAGGGGTGGCCGTTGGTGGGGAAGGAGGCTGGCAGCGGCCTCGTCGCGGGAGGAGCAGCGCGGATGGGGCGGCTAGGGTTCTACAACTGGGGCTGCTGTTTTTATATGCCTCTGGTGGAAATGACGAAAATGCCCTAGGTGGGGCACCAAATTTACAGGCGGTGGCACGGCCATTTCGACACTGTTTCGATCTACAGTGCTTATTTTTTATCCAACGGCTGACGTCTCTCCATCTCTAGATCGGACGGCCCAAAACGTATCAAGGAATCGATCCGACGGCCAGGAAGCGCTGATCTATGAGGAGGCTGGGTTCCTCCCGGTATGTATCTTACGTGATAGGCGATTCCTTGTTTGTTATTCACGGCCACCTCATAGCGTGATATTGGGCCCATAATTGTGATTGTACCCTTTTAATTCCTTTCCTTCTGAGTTTATTCCTTTTTTAGTCACTTTCCTATTTAAGGTATATATTCCAAATCCTATTTACAATGGTGCCTCTCCTCTGATTAGGCCCTTATTTATGTTGCCCCTCCCGTAAAAATCCCACCCGCATGTCGATTTGGCCCATAATTGTGATTGTAACTTTTAATTCCTTTCCTTCTGGGTTTACTATTTCTTGTAATTTCTTTCCTTCTTTATTTGGAGATTCCCTATCCGGCCAAATTTCCTTCTTTACAATGGTAGCTACAGTCCCTCCTTTATTTATATCCGATTAATGCCCAATCGCTTAATTTCGTCCGCGTCCTTAGCTCAAGATGACGACTCTTTCGTTGTCGTCAGATTGTTAACTTCTAGGCATCTCGTTGATAGTTCATGTGACTGGCGAAGGTATATAAATTAATTAAATTTGATGTATGTGATCGAGGTGGGACAATTCAATTGTTTTTTTAACATACAATTCAATTGTCAAAACTCGGGCGCCATCTATATCTTTATCTTTACTTACTAATCTTTATCTTTACCTTATATAATACTAAAGCAAATGGGTTTCTTTCGTCCGTTATGGCATATTTTTAGAAAAGTCCCTCTATTTCAGAGAATTCAACCCGCAGTCCTGTTTTAAGTTAAAACGAATCGTTGTTTTCGTATTTTACACAAAAGTCCCTGTCTTTTCTTGAAATCAACCCGCCGTCCGGATTTAAGTCACACCCGAACCGTTATTTTACATTTATCCAAAACCCTCCTGATGTTTTAGGTAATTCATCCGTGGATCATATTTAAGTCAAACAAATGCTTTTTAAAATCATCCATTTCTTTTAAACCGTAACTCCGATTTAAACATGTTATATATGAAATTTGATTAGAAAATTATGTAGAATATGAATATGAGATTATTTTTACCTGTTAAGTATTTTAAATATTATTTTGGAATATATTTGAGTCAAACCAAATGATTTTCTAAATTATCTGTATCTTTTAAACCGTAACTTCGATTTTAACATATTATATATGAAATTTTATTAGAAAAATGTGTGAAATCTAAATATGATGTTAATTTTACCTGTTAAATATTTTTATGGAAGCAAACAAATAATTTATATCGCAAGATTTGTTTTTTTCATACCGGCGGCGATCCTGATTGCAAATAAACACCCCACTATAACCATATACGGAAAAGAAAACATCGATAACTACACGTGCATACCTCTGAAAAATGTCGCAAGGAAAACAACAGATTTCTCAGAGAGAGAGAGAGAGAGACGCCTTAGGATTAACCATATTCAACACACGTTTTTTGTTGTTTTGTGTGAACACCGAGGCCATCGTCGGCGAGGGTGAGAAGGAGGATAAGCGGCAACACAAATATGATGCCTCGCAAAAATAAAGGAGATGGACCTATTGTGGTCTTGAGTGATGGTTCTTGAGTTAAGAGTGTGTGTTATGTTTCTCTCCCGTTGCAATGCATGGGCTGTTTTGCTAGTTACTAATAAAGCGGCTATCGCTTCTGGTCGTCTGTCATTAAAATTACCCTTCGAGGTTGTAAAAATTACCCACCAATGCCACCAATAAGTGGAAAAATGATTCAACTTTTTGGTCAAAAATCACCGCCTACTTCGTTGATTTATGGCGACGCGACGTATATTAGTCAAAGAAAGAATAGCAGCAGAGTGATCGGCCTATCCCTCCTCTAGCAAAGAGACCTGGGTTCGATCCCCAGCGTCCACGATTTTTAGCTTTCTTTTCTCAGGCATGTCGTACACATGTATGTGTTCATCGGCCGACCCATGGCGGGGCTTCACTCCCCTGTTTTTTTTTTCATTTTTCATTTTTTTCTTTTCTTTTTCCATTCTTTTTTCTTTCTTCTTTAAATTAATTGGGGATTTTAATATTCTAAAAGTTGCGAGTTAAAAAAAAGTTCCGGAAATCTAAAAATACGTGAATACAAAATTGTTTAGAAAATCATAATTTTTTTGCAGATTCAAAAATGTTGCTGGTTTTTTAAAACTGTTTGTAAAATTATAAAAAAAGTCACAATGTGGAAAAAATGATCGGGAAATAAAATCATGTTGGGGAACGTAGTAATTTCAAAAAAATTCCTACGCACACGCAAGATCATGGTGATGACATAGCAACGAGAGGGGAGAGTGTTCGTCCATGTACCCTCGTAGAACGTAAGCGGAAGCGTTAGCACAACGCGGTTGATGTAGTCGTACGTCTTCACGATCCGACCGATCCAAGTACTGAACGTACGGCACCTCCATTTCAGCACACGTTCAGCTCGATGACGATCCCCGGGCTCCGATCCAGCAAAGCTTAGGGGATGAGTTCCGTCAGCACGACGGCGTGGTGACGATGATGATGTTCTACCGGCGCAGGGCTTCGCCTAAACTCCGCGACGATATGACCGAGGTGGAATATGGTGGAGGGGGGCACCGCACACGGCTAAGGAACGAACCGTAGATCAACTTGTGTGTCTATGGGGTGTCCCCCTGCCCCCGTATATAAAGGAGCAAGGGGGGAGGCCGGCTGGCCCAAGGGGGCGCGCCAGGAGGAGGAGTCCTCCTCCTAGTAGGAGTAGGACTCCTCCTTTCCTACTCCTACTAGGAGGGGGAAGGAAGGGGGGGAAGGAAAGAGGGGGACGCCGCCCCCCTCCTAGTCCAATTCGGACCAGAGGGAGAGGGGGCGTGCGGCCCACCCTGACCGCCCCTCTCTCTTCCCCACTAAGGCCCATAAGGCCCATTACTCTCCCGGGGGGTTCCGGTAACCCTCCGACACTCCGGTTTTCTCCGAAATCGCCCGGAACACTTCCGGTGTCCGAATATAGTCATCCAATATATCAATCTTTATGTCTCGACCATTTAGAGACTCCTCGTCATGTCCGTGATCACATCCGGGACTCCGAACAAACTTCGGTACATCAAAACTTATAAACTCATAATAAAACTTTCATCGTAACGTTAAGCGTGCGGACCCTACGGGTTCGAGAACTATGTAGACATGACCTGGAACTATTCTCGGTCAATAACCAATAGCAGAACCTGGATGCCCATATTGGTTCCTACATATTCTACGAAGATCTTTATCGGTCAAACCGCATAACAACATACGTTGTTCCCTTTTTCATCGGTATGTTACTTGCCCGAGATTCGATCGTCGGTATCCAATACCTAGTTCAATCTCGTTACCGGCAAGTCTCTTTACTCGTTACGTAATGCATCATTCCGTAACCAACTCATTGGTCACGTTGCTTGCAAGGCTTATAGTGATGTGCATTACCGAGAGGGGCCAGAGATACCTCTCCGACAATTGGAGTGACAAAACCTAATCTCGAAATACGCCAACTCAACATGTACCTTCGGAGACACCTGTAGTACTCCTTTATAATCACCCAGTTACGTTGTGACGTTTGGTAGTACCCAAAGTGTTCCTCCGGTAAACGGGAGTTGCATAATCTCATAGTTTCAGGAACATGTATAAGTCATGAAGAAAGCAATAGCAATATACTAAATGATCAAGTGCTAGGCTAACGGAATGGGTCATGTCAATCACATCATTCTCCTAATGATGTGATCCCATTAATCAAATGACAACACATGTCTATGGTTAGGAAACATAACCATCTTTGATAAATGAGCTAGTCAAGTAGAGGCATACTAGTGACGTTATGTTTGCCTATGTATTC
Organism: Triticum timopheevii; assembly: GCA_963921465.1. Taxonomy (NCBI): domain Eukaryota; kingdom Viridiplantae; phylum Streptophyta; class Magnoliopsida; order Poales; family Poaceae; genus Triticum; species Triticum timopheevii. The sequence continues at coordinate 59,858,529 of OY997266.1, read as the reverse complement.
ACACATGTATCATGTTTCCGGTTAATACAATTCTAGCATGAATAATAAACATTTATCATGAAATGAGGAAATAAATAATAACTTTATTATTGCCTCTAGGGCATATTTCCTTCAGTCTCCCACTTGCACTAGAGTCAATAATCTAGATTACATAGTAATGATTCTAACATCCATGGAGTCTTGGTGCTGATCATGTTTTGCTCGTGAGAGAGGCTTAGTCAACGGGTCTGCAACATTCAGATCCGTATGTATCTTGCAAATCTCTATGTCTCCCACTTGGACTTGGTCCCGAATGGAATTGAAGCGTCTCTTGATGTGCTTGGTCCTCTTGTGAAATTTGGATTCCTTTGCCAAGGCAATTGCACCAGTATTGTCACAGAAGATCTTCATTGGTCCCGATGCACTAGGTATGACACCTAGATCAGAAATGTAATCCTTCATCCAGACTCCTTCATTCGCTGCTTCTGAAGCAGCAATGTACTCTGCTTCACATGTAGATCCCGCCACGACGCTTTGTTTAGACCTGCACCAACTTACAGCTCCACCGTTTAATAAAAATACGTATTCAGTTTGCGATTTAGAATCGTCCAGATCAGTGTCAAAGCTTGCATCAACGTAACCATTTACGACTAGCTCTTTGTCACCTCCATATACGAGAAACATATCCTTAGTCCTTTTCAGGTATTTCAGGATGTTCTTGACCGCTGTCCTGTGATCCAGTCCTGGATTACTTTGATACCTTCCTGCCAAGCTTATTGCTAAGCATACGTCAGGTCTGGTACACAGCATTGCATACATGATAGAGCCTATGGCTGAAGCATAGGGAACATCTTTCATTTTCTCTCTATCTTCTGCTGTGGTCGGGTATTGAGTTTGACTCAACTTCACACCTTGTAGCACGGGCAAGAACCCTTTCTTTGCCTGATCCATTTTGAACTTTTTCAAAATTTTATCAAGGTATGTGCTTTGTGAAAGTCCTATTAAGTGTCTCAATCTATCTCTATAGATCTTGATGCCCAATATGTAAGCAGCTTCACCGAGGTCTTTCATTGAAAAACTTTTATTCAAATATCCCTTTATGCTATCCAGAAATTCTATATCATTTCCAATTAATAATATGTCATCTACATATAATATCAGAAATGCTACAGAGCTCCCACTCACTTTCTTGTAAATATAGGCTTCTCCAAAAGTCTGTATAAAACCATATGCTTTGATCACACTATCAAAGCGTTTATTCCAACTCCGAGATGCTTGCACCAGTCGATAAATGGATCGCTGGAGCTTGCACACTTTGTTAGCACCTTTTGGATCAACAAAACCTTCTGGCTGCATCATATACAACTCTTCTTCCAGAAATCCATTCAAGAATGCAGTTTTAACATCCATTTGCCAAATTTCATAATCATGAAATGCAGCAATAGCTAACATGATTCGGACAGACTTAAGCATCGCTACGAGTGAGAAAGTCTCATCGTAGTCAACCCCTTGAACTTGTCGAAAACCTTTCGCAACAAGTCGAGCTTTATAGACAGTTACATCACCATCAGCGTCAGTCTTCTTCTTAAAGATCCATTTATTCTCAATGGCTTGCCGATCATCGGGCAAGTCAACCAAAGTCCATACTTTGTTTTCATACATGGATCCCATCTCAGATTTCATGGCCTCTAGCCATTTTACGGAATCTGGGCTCATCATCGCTTCCTCATAGTTCGTAGGTTCATCATGGTCAAGTAACATGACTTCCAGAATAGGATTACCATACCACTCTGGTGCGGATCTTACTCTGGTAGACCTACGAGGTTCAGTAGAAACTTGATTTGAAGTTTCATGATCAATATCATTAGCTTCCTCACTAATTGGTGTAGTTGTCACAGGAATCGGTTCTTGTGATGAACTACTTTCCAATAAGGGAGCAGATACAGTTATCTCATCAAGTTCTACTTTCCTCCCACTCACTTCTTTCGGGAGAAACTCCTTCTCTAGAAAGGATCCGATTTTAGCAACGAAAATCTTGCCCTCAGATCTGTGATTTAAGGTGTACCCAATAGTCTCTTTTGGGTATCCTATAAGACACATTTCTCCGATTTGGGTTCGAGCTTATCTGGTTGAAGTTTCTTCACATAAGCATCGCAGCCCCAAACTTTAAGAAACGACAACTTTGGTTTCTTGCCAAACCATAGTTCATAAGGTGTCGTCTCAACGGATTTTGATGGTGCCCTATTTAACGTGAATGCGGCCGTCTCTAAAGCATAACCCCAAAACGATAGCGGTAAATCAGTAAGAGACATCATAGATCGCACCATATCTAGTAAAGTATGATTACGACGTTCGGACACATCATTTCGTTGTGGTATTCCGGGTGGCGTGAGTTGCGAAACTATTCCGCACTGTTTCAAGTGTAGACCAAACTCGTAACTCAAATATTCTCCTCCACGATCAGATCGTAGAAACTTTATTTTCTTGTTACGATGATTTTCCACTTCACTCTGAAATTCTTTGAACTTTTCAAATGTTTCAGACTTGTGTTTCATCAAGTAGATATACCCATATCTGCTCAAGTCATCTGTGAAGGTGAGAAAATAACGATACCCGCCGCGAGCCTCAACATTCATTGGACCACAAACATCAGTATGTATGATGTCCAACAAATCAGTTGCTCGCTCCATAGTTCCGGAGAACGGCATTTTAGTCATCTTGCCCATGAGGCACGGTTCGCAAGTACCAAGTGATTCATAATCAAGTGATTCCAAAAGCCCATCAGTATGGAGTTTCTTTATGCGCTTTACACCGATATGACCTAAACGGCAGTGCCACAAATAAGTTGCATTATCGTTATCAACTCTGCATCTTTTGGTTTCAACACTATGAATATGTGTATCACTACTATCGAGATTCATTAAAAATAGACCACTCTTCAAGGGTGCATGACCATAAAAGATATTACTCATATAAATAGAACAACCATTATTCTCTGATTTAAATGAATAATCGTCTCGCATCAAACAAGATCCAAATATAATGTTCATGCTCAACGCTGGCACCAAATAACAATTATTTAGGTCTAAAACTAATCCCGATGGTAGATGTAGAGGTAGCGTGTTGACCGCGATCACATCGACTTTGGAACCATTTCCCACGCGCATCGTCACCTCGTCCTTAGCCAATCTTCGCCTTAATCCGTAGTCCCTGTTTCGAGTTGCAAATATTAGCAACAGAACCAGTATCAAATACCCAGGTGCTACTGCGAGCATTAGTAAGGTACACATCAATAACATGTATATCACATATACCTTTATTCACTTTGCCATCCTTCTTATCCGCCAAATACTTGGGGCAATTCCGCTTCCAGTGTCCAGTCTACTTGCAGTAGAAGCACTCAGTTTCAGGCTTAGGTCCAGACTTGGGTTTCTTCTCTTGTGCAGCAACTTGCTTGCCGTTCTTTTTGAAGTTCCCCTTCTTCTTTTCTTTGCCCTTTTTCTTGAAACTAGTGGTCTTGTTGACCATCAACACTTGATGCTCCTTCTTGATTTCTATCTCTGCAGCTTTTTGCATTGCGGAGAGCTCGGGAATTGTCTTGTTCATCCCTTGCATATTATAGTTCATCACGAAGCTCTTGTAGCTTGGTGGTTGTGATTGGAGAATTCTGTCAATGACGCTATCATCCGGAAGATTAACTCCCAGTTGAATCAAGTGATTATTATACCCAGACATTTTGAGTATATGCTCACTGACAGAACTATTCTCCTCCATCTTGCAGCTGTAGAACTTATTAGAGACTTCATATCTCTCAATCCGGGCATTTGCTTGAAATATTAACTTCAACTCCTGGAACATCTCATATGCTCCATGACGTTCAAAACGTCGTTGAAGACCCGGTTCTAAGCCGTAAAGCATGGCACATTGAACTATCGAGTAGTCATCAGCTTTGCTCTGCCAGACGTTCTTAACGTCGTCAGTTGCATCAGCAGCAGGCCTGGCACCAAGCGGTGCTTTCAGGATGTAACTTTTTTGTGCAGCAATGAGCATAATCCTCAGGTTATGGACCTAGTCCGTGTAATTGCTACCATCATCTTTCAACTTTGCTTTCTCAAGGAACGCATTAAAAATCAACGGAACAACAGCACGAGTCATCTATCTACAAACAAACATAGACAAGCAAAATACTATCAGGTACTAAGTTTCATGATAAATTTAAGTTCAATTAATCATATTACTTAAGAACTCCCACTTAGACAGACATCTCTCTAGTCATCTAAGTGATTACGTGATCCAAATCAACTAAACCATGTCCGATCATCACGTGAGATGGAGTAGTTTCAATGGTGAACATCACTATGTTGATCATATCTACTATATGATTCACGTTCGACCTTTCGGTCTCCGTGTTCCCAGGCCATATCTGTATATGCTAGGCTCGTCAAGTATGACCTGAGTATTCCGCGTGTGCAACTGTTTTGCACCCGTTGTATTTAAACGTAGAGCCTACCACACCTGATCATCACGTGGTGTCTCAGCACGAAGAACTTTCGCAATGGTGCATACTCAGGGAGAACACTTCTTGATTATTAGTGAGAGATCATCTTAAAATGCTACCATCAATCAAAGCAAGATAAGATGCATAAAGGATAAACATCACATGCAATCAATATAAGTGATATGATATGGCCATCATCATCTTGTGCTTGTGATCTCCATCTTCGAAGCACCGTCGTGATCACCATCGTCACCGGCGCGACACCTTGATCTCCATCATAGCATCGTTGTCGTTTACGCCATCTATTACTTCTACGACTATCGCTACCTCTTAGTGATAAAGTAAAGCAATTACAGGGCGTTTGCATTTCATACAATAAAGCGACAACCATATGGCTCCTGCCAGTTGCCGATAACTTCGGTTACAAAACATGATCATCTCATACAATAAAATATAGCATCACGTCTTGACCATATCACATCACAACATGCCCTGCAAAAACAAGTTAGACGTCCTCTACTTTGTTGTTGCAAATTTTACGTGGCTGCTACGGGCTTAGCAAGAACCGTTCTTACCTACGCATCAAAACCACAACGATAGTTCGTCAAGTTGGTGTTGTTTTAACCTTCGCAAGGACCGGGTGTAGCCACACTCGATTCAGCTAAAGTGAGAGAGACAGACACCCGCCAGCCACATTTAAGCACGAGTGCTCGTAACGATGAAACCAGTCTCGCGTAAGCGTACGCGTAATGTCGGTCCGGGCCGCTTCATCTCACAATACCGCCGAACCAAAGTATGACATGCTGGTAAGCAGTATGACTTGTATCGCCCACAACTCACTTGTGTTCTACTCGTGCATATAACATCAACGCATAAAACCTAGGCTCGGATGCCATTGTTGGGGAACGTAGTAATTTCAAAAAAATTCCTACGCACACGCAAGATCATGGTGATGGCATAGCAACGAGAGAGGAGAGTGTTCGTCCACGTACCATCGTAGACCGTAAGCGGAAGCGTTAGCACAATGCGGTTGATGTAGTCGTACGTCTTCACGATCCGACCGATCCAAGTACCGAACGTACGGCACCTCCGAGTTCAGCACACGTTCAGCTCGATGACGATCCCCGGGCTCCGATCCAGCAAAGCTTCGGGGATGAGTTCCGTCAGCACGACGGCGTGGTGACGATGATGATGTTCTACCGGCGCAGGGCTTCGCCTAAACTCCGTGACGATATGACCGAGGTGGAATATGGTGGAGGGGGGCACCGCACACGGCTAAGGAACGATCCGTAGATCAACTTGTGTGTTTATGGGGTGCCCCCCTGCCCCCGTATATAAAGGAGCAAGGGGGGAGGCCGGCCGGCCCAAGGGGGGCGCGCCAGGAGGAGTCCTCCTCCTAGTAGGAGTAGGACTCCTTTCCTTTCCTACTCCTACTAGGAGGGGGAAGGAAGGGGGAGAGGGGGAAGGAAAGAGGGGGGCGCCGCCCCCCTCCTAGTCCAATTCAGACCAGAGGGAGAGGGGGCGCGCGGCCCACCCTGGCCGCCCCTCTCTCTTCCCCACTAAGGCCCATAAGGCCCATTACTCTCCCGGGGGGGGGGGGGGGGGGGTTCCGGTAACCCTCCGGCACTCCGGTTTTCTCCGAAATCGCCCGGAACACTTCCGGTGTTCGAATATAGTCGTCCAATATATCAATCTTTATGTCTCGACCATTTCGAGACTCCTCATCATGTCCGTGATCACATCTGGGACTCCTAACAAACTTCGGTACATCAAAACTTATAAACTCATAATAAAACTGTCATCGTAACGTTAAGCGTGCGGACCCTACGAGTTCGAGAACTGTGTAGACATGACCTAGAACTATTCTCGGTCAATAACAAATAGCGGAACCTGGATGCCCATATTGGTTCCTACATATTCTACGAAGATCTTTATCGGTCAAACCGCATAACAACATACGTTGTTCCCTTTGTCATCGGTATGTTACTTGCCCGAGATTCGATCGTCGGTATACAATACCTAGTTCAATCTCGTTACCGGCAAGTCTCTTTACTCGTTACGTAATGCATCATTCCGTAACCAACTCATTGGTCACGTTGCTTGCAAGGCTTATAGTGATGTGCATTACCGAGAGGGCCCAGAGATACCTCTCCGACAATTGGAGTGACAAAACCTAATCTCGAAATACGCCAACTCAACATGTACCTTCGGAGACACCTGTAGTACTCCTTTATAACACCCAGTTACGTTGTGACGTTTGGTAGTACCCAAAGTGTTCCTCCGGTAAACGGGAGTTGCATAATCTCATAGTTTCAGGAACATGTATAAGTCATGAAGAAAGCAATAGCAATATACTAAACGATCAAGTGCTAGGCTAACGGAATGGGTCATGTCAATCACATCATTCTCCTAATGATGTGATCCCATTAATCAAATGACAACACATTCTATGGTTAGGAAACATAACCATCTTTGATAAATGAGCTAGTCAAGTAGAGGCATACTAGTGACGTTATGTTTGTCTATATATTCACACATGTATCATGTTTCCGGTTAATACAATTCTAGCATGAATAATAAACATTTATCATGAAATGAGGAAATAAATAATAACTTTATTATTGCCTCTAGGGCATATTTCCTTCAAATCATTGTCATGATTTTTTAAAAATGGTCATGTATTCAAAACATATTCAAGAATCTGAAAAAAAATGTCCATGACATTTTCGAATATGTCCACAAAAGTAAAAATAAATATTTGTTTTTTAAAATTTGTTCCCAATTTTTTTAAAAAAATTCATCGATTCAAAAAATGTTTGTTGAGACAAAAAAATTAATGAATTCGAAACTGGTTCTTACATTTAAAAAGATTGTAAGCAAAACTAATGTTCATGATTTTTTTGAGAAAATCAATTTAAAAAAAAAGATTGTTTGTCGATTTGAAAGACTGTTCACTGGTTCAAAAGTATTTTATGTCTAGGATTTGATTAGTTTTTCGAAAGTCTTTATATGTCTTGGCGTTGGGAGTAGTTCGTGCTCAATGAGATTTGCTTTTAAAGTTTTAAACGTTCCCTTGCGCAACATAATTAAAAGTGTGACATGCACTGGCAAACTCATAGCCTTGGGAGTTACCGCGTCGAATGCAATGTGATCACGTGGACATCACGACCATCATTGGCTAGGGTGAGAAAGAAAATAAATGACAACATGGTGAGTCACTGTGTTAAAATAGAGTACGCTCATATATTAGGATATTGAGTCATACTTATTTGGTTAGCTATAATTTTTTGTTTCCCGTTGCAACGCACGGGCATATTTGCTAGTAATTTATAATACTACTATAAAGAAAGCCCATATTTAAATTTATAAATAGCTGATAGCTCAGATGGCTACTACAACTGTACTTCCTCCTCAGAGGACCTGAGATCGATCCCCGCACTAATCAATTATTATTTTACATACCGTGAGCGAAAAATCGTATGAGATACATGGGCAGAGGCCCGTTGCAGCGATGATACGGACCCATTTTTTACTTATTCGCGAATATTAGTACCACCTCAGATAGTAAAAGTTCTCCAAAAATAAAAAAAAGCAATATGGGTGAACGGATGAAAAAATTAGCGAAACGCACCTTGCTTTATTGGTAAAAAAATTAGGAAGGAAAGGATATATAGATATAGATTTTGATGTTAAAAAATTAAAATTTAAAATTCCCTTGAATACCCCAACACAAAAACCTGAAATTTCGGAGATTTTTCAGAAACCCGTCCTCCTGGTCCGACTACGATAAAATCTGGTATCCACAGAAAACATTTTCTTAATTGAGTTTTTTTTTCTCGTACCGAGCTAGCGTGTCCCGCTGATCCAACCGCTCGATTAGTCCGGCTGACGCGTAGCGCCTCCTTGATAGGCGACGGTCGACCGGGACAGATGCGAACTCCTATTTGTGACCGATTCGGAGTTGCATATAACGTGTGCAGTGCTGGTCGTGTCGTAGATACATATATTGGATCGAGCTGACAAACAAATCAACACCAGAAAAGCAGACTAAACGAAGCCTTGATCGTCAATCGGGGTCATGCATGGATCGATGATGGAGTAGCTATTAGCCAGGCTGGCCGCCTTCGACGGAGTCGATGGCGACGGCCACGGCATCGACGTATGGGGCGGCGCTACACTGTGGCACGCTCCATATGCTAATCCGCGGTTGCAGTAAGCGGAAGAACATCAGATCAGCCGACTTCAAGGCCGGCGGCCACATCTGGGCTCTCTCCTGCCGCTTCGACGACCAGCAACTCGTGTCTGTCTCCATGGAGCTGCTTCACACCGACACCGTCATGGACGTCGTCGCCATGGCCACCCTCTGGATCCAAAGCCCGGGGGACAGATGGAGGACCGCCGAGGGGCGGAGCGACGACATCAACGTCTTCCCCGCTTGGCCCTCTTTATCATCCATGGCTACTTGTAGACGTTGGGAGCTGCCTCTCCCCGACACGCTCCGTGGCTTGCACCGTCTCGACGTCTACTGCAAGGTGCGCGTCCTCTGGGAGGAAACCGACATACCCAAAAATGCAGACCAGATCTCCATGGTGCCGCCGCCCACGATCTCTAGAGATCTTGGCAAGCTTCTTCTGATTCAGGGGGAGGGGGAGCCCCGGACGAAGTCGGAGTTGTCACGGAGGCATTGCATGTTGCCGGACGTGACCTTCATCATTGAGCAGACCAAGATCCATGCGCACAAACTCGTGCTTTCCATGCGGTCAACGGTCTTCGCCGCACAGTTCCGATGGCACACGACAGAGAGCACCGTGCGGGTCCACGACATAAGCTCCTCCACTTTCAGGGCCATGCTGCACTTCATCTACACCGATCAGCTCGAATTAAAGAGCGCTGATGGTGTTCGTGTGGCTATGGCGCTCGACCTACTTGTGGCGGCAGATTGGTATGATATCGAAAGCCTGAGGCCCATGTGTGAGAACATATTGTCCGAGAGCATGGGTGTCGTGTCAGTCATGTCGACATTGATGGAGGTCCATGGCCGGCATAGCTGTCGGGCGGTGGAGGCCTTGTGCATCGAGTACATGGCATCAGATCCCGCCGTGTACGCAGCCGTGAAGGCGACAGAGGACTACAAGGAGCTGAAGGAGAGTTGCTCCTCTTTCATACTCGAGGTCGCCGAGAAAGTAGCAGCCGCCAACATGGCTCATAACATGTACTCCAATGCTCCTTCTTCCTCCAGCAGTCGGCCGCAGATGAACGCGTCCATGCATTACTCACTGGAGGTTGTCGAGGGAACACACGAGTTTAAAATTCCCGGTTTTCTCTTTGTGCAAAGGAGGCATGGAGTTGGGAAAGAAATCAGTTCAGAAGCTTTCCAGGTCGGTGGTTACAGTTGGAAGATAAAGGTATACCGGCGTCATCATCAGAGAAGGCACAAGGGCACATCTCCGTGTATGCTGAGTTGTTGACTGATCCTGGAACCGAAGGTGTCAATGTGACATTGAGCTTTAAGTTGGATGATCATAGTGGCCAGACACGCCATTTGATAAAATGGTCAGAGAAAACCTTTACAACCAAGTCAGACTGGGGATATGCGAAGTTCATCACCGTTGAAGCCGCCAAGTCATGGCACCTAGCACGTGATGCCTCCCTTACCGTATGTTGCGATGTTGCCATCACCAAGAAGGTCTACACTAGCACTACTAGCACCAGCACCGTCGGCACTCGGCACCGGAGCCCCAATGCCACCGTCCAATATTCCCTCGCACCTGAAGCAGTTGCTGGTGAGCGAGCACAGGTCGGATGTAAGGTTCCTGGTCGAGGACATCGAGCTCCGCGCACACAGCCTCGTGATCGCTGCACGGTCACCAACCCTATGTGAAATGATGATGATGGGCATGAAGGATGGCGACGGCATACCGGTTGATGCCGTGACAGTTGCGGTTTTCAAGGCTGTGCTCCATTTCATCTACACCGACGAGTTGCCTCCTATTCAAGACCTAACCCATGATGGTGCTGCCCAAGATGAGGTGATGATAGCCGAAGATATGTTGGTTGAGGCGTGTTGGTTCGGTCTAGACAGGATGAAGGCCATGTGCGAGAATCTGTTGGCCGGATTAATCGACTCGGAAGAAGATGCACTAAGCACGCTAGAGCCTGTCAGCGATCTCCAATGCTCGAACCTCAGAGATTACTGCAACCAGTTCATCGCGTCGATGAGTAATTACATCATAGCCGACTCATCACAAATATATTGATTTTTTTTATTTCGGTCGCAGTTTCACCATGTGCACATAATCACTTCACCTTTAAAACACTGGCACTTTGTTAAAATGGTGGATGTCGCTTACTTGATCACTTGTATATGGAATTTCATCTTTACCGAGGATTAAAAAAAAGGGTTCCGTTCCTTTTGTAGGCAGCAAAATGAAGACACCTCTTCGTTGTTCTCTTGCTGGCCTGGACATTAGTAATCCTGGCATATGATCAAAGAATGGGACCTGCTGCCGCACGTGTAAAATGATGCTATCTTAGTGAAATTACTTTTGCATGCAATGGAATCCGATCCGATATTTATACGATGGTAAGACCAGCCCACAGGGCCACGACCATTGGATTGGAGCACTTTGGTTCGGTGATTCGAAATAACTGTGCGTACGACCAATTCACATACGAAGCTTGTATGATACAGTTATCAATGGTTGTGACTCATACGAAGGGATAAGATGAACAATTGTTAATTAATCAGTGTCGAACTTGTGAATCAACCTGTGGTTGGATGGTTAAAGGGACTGTGGTATCCCCAGCCCATCAGGGTTATGCTGGTGCTCGCATTTATTCCTGGATTTATTTCAGGATTTCCGGCGATGCGCATTCAGTGGAAGGAGACGTTCCCGCCGACGACGAGGCGCCTAAGGTGACTTCTTAAATCTCAAGATGATATGCCGGCTCAGTCTTTCGAAGGCGATCATAGGGGTAGGGTGTGCGTGTGTGCGTTCATAGAGGTGAGTGTATACTCGTGCATATGAGCGCTTGTGTTTGTATTGATGTTTAAAAAAAATCAATGTCGAACTTAAATCATATAAACGGAATCGTAGGCATAGCAATTCTCTCGTTGATTTGACCTCCCTCAGAACGTGCGCCTCTGCTGTCGCATTAAGTTTGTATATAAACAGGATTCCACAGATTTCGAATTGCTTCCGAAGATTAAATCCAATCTAAAACCACATGAGGATAACATTGATATCAGATTTCTTTTCTCTTATTTTTAGGAAAGTTTATTTAACAAAAATGTTTCCAACGTTTGCTTCTGTTGACAAAAATACTGGCATCATAATGAACTTCCGCTTCATGCACAGCCAAGGAGGAAGGTTATAGATACATAGAGTCATAGTTCAGGTGCTGTGATTGCTGCTCTGCTCCCTGAAAGGATTAATGCCATCCACACTTAAATCAAACCATGCGTTCTTTGTGTCACCTGCAAACTCCTCCCAGAATATTTTCTCGATTTTTCTCCACTGCGACCCGTCAGCGGGTGCTCTCAACTTCCCTTCTTTCTTACGGTCATCTCTGTGCCATCGCATCAACTTGGCATGCTCTTTGTTTCTGAACAGGCGTTTCAACCGTGGTATTATAGGAGCATACCACATCAGCTTGGCAGGAACCCTCTTCTGGGGGCGCTCGCCGTCAACATCACCAGGGTCATCTCGTCTGATTTTATACCGCAATGCACCGCATACCGGGCATGCGTTCAAATCCTCGTATGCACCACGGTACATGATGCAGTCATTAGGGCATGCATGTATCTTCTGCACCTCCAATGCTAGAGGGCAAACAACCTTCTTTGATGCATACGTACTGTCGGGCAATTCGTTATCCTTTGGAAGCTTCTTCTTCAATATTTTTAGTAGCTTCTCAAATCCTTTGTCAGGCACACCATTTTCTGCTTTCCACTGCAGCAATTCCAGTACGGTACCGAGCTTTGTGTTGTCATCTTCGCAATTGGGGTACAAACCTTTTTTGTGATCCTCTAGCATGCGATCGAACTTCACCTTCTTCTTTTCACTTTCGCACTGACTCCTTGCATCAACAATGACCCGGCGGAGATCATCATCGGACACATCGTCTGGTTCCTCTTGATCTTCAATAGCTTCCCTCGTTGCAGCATCACCGTATTATAATCGCAACCAAGGTAACAATTGATCCAATGGCATAATGATACCAAGCCTCGGTATGAATGACATATTTTCTAATCTTCAAGCGCATTGCATCCATCTTGATCTTGTGATCATCGACGACATCCGCAACATGCAACTCCAATATCATCTTCTCCTCCTCAATTTTTTTTTATTTTTTCCTTCAACAAATTGTTTTATTCTTCAACTAAATTTAACCTCTCGACAATAGGGTCAGTTGGAATTTCTGGTTCACATACCTCCTAGATAAATAAAATTTATGTCACGTTGGTCGGCATAATTATCACAGACAATAAATGAACCAAATAGGTATAAAGATAATATATACCACATCCGAATCATAGACAGGACGAGGGCCGACGGTGGCGGATACCAAAACCATCGTTTTAAATAATAATAAGCAATAATAAAAGTAAGAAAATTATACAAGTATCTATCTAAATATAAAAGTAAGAATTATTATTTTTTTCTTTCAGAAAGAAGATAAGAACAATAGGCTCACCACGGTGGTGCCGGCGACAAGATCGGCGCGGGCGATCGACGGCGGTGAAGACGGAGGCGGGACGTGACGGACCGCTAAACCTAGACAAATATTGAGGAAAATGGAGTTCGGAGGTCGAGCTTGGAGAGGAGAAAGCTTAAGTAGTGTGGCTCGGGCATTCCATCGAAGACCTCATGTGCATAGGAGGTGAGCTAGAGCACCACAAAACCCTCCCCTCAAGGTCAGAAAAAACAGAGCATTCCACTGCTCTACTCGGGGGCGAGGGGTATATATAAGCATGTCATTGGTCCCGGTTCGTGGCATGAACCAGGAATAAAGGGCAGCCTTTGGTCCCGGTTCAAGCCACCAACCGGGACCAATGGTAGTGGGCCAAGAGCGAGGCCCATTGGTCCCGATTCGTCCCACCAACCGGGACCAGAGGGGCTAGACGAACCGGGACCAATGCCCCCACGAGGCCCGGCAGGCCCCCTGGCCTCACGAACCGGGACCAATGGACCCATGGGTCACGGTTCGTGACTGAACCGGGATTGATGGGCTTATCTGGCCCGAATGTAAGTCATGTTTTCTACTAGTGTAGGGTACCATGCAGCGTTTTCCAAGTGGAGATTCTCACTTTAGCCGGGCAATCTAGGTCCCAAACTTTTTGGACACCGATAAGTGCCACACGTGTGGGCGTTAGGGAGTCCGCCCACACATTTTGTGTGGTGTATAAGAGGAACAGCCAACACACCTACGTGTGGGCAAAACAAGTAATGCCCACACACCTCTTTTTTTCCCTTTCGATCTCTCTCACATGCGTGCGTGTGGGCGAAGTTGATAACGCCCACATGCCCGTATGTCAGGCCTCGTACCTCCTGGTTCCGCATGCCACGCGTGACGGTCACAGCGCGCCCGCAGTTGCCATGGTCCAAACCCTCGTCCATGTTCGTTTAACTGCAGTCGCCATGTCGCTGAACTATGGTTGCCATGTCGGAAAACTGCAGTTGTCATGGTTGCTCAACTGCAGTTGCCATGTATGGTCTGATCTAATGTAGTTGCCATGATTTCATAACTTTAGAAGTTGCCACATACTAACACTAGGCAGTTGAGAGAGTTGTCATGTGCTCACAAGCATGCTAGGGCAGTTGCCATGTAAAAGGAAGAGTTGCCATCTACTTACGTGCACGTTAGGGCAGTTGCCATGTACGTGCACGTTAGGGCAGTTGCCATGTACCATGCAAAAATACATGGCAACTCGGTAAAAGAGAGCTGCTATCTGCTTACGTGCACACTAGGCAGTTGCCGTGTACCCTGCAAAACACATGGCAACTCGGGTAAAGAGAGAGTTGCCACCTGCTTATAAAGCACACTAGGGGCAGTTGCCATGTGCACTGCAAAACACATGGCAACTAGCAGCTTGGGTGTGGGAGAGGAGACGGGCGTGTGCGCGGGATGGCAAATGCCCACACACTAGCCCTTGTGTGTGCGTGCAAAGTGGCGTGTGGGCGAACTGCTGAACGCCCACACACCAGTCCCTCCTGTGTGGTGAAACGGCCGTGTGGGCGACCGGGTGAACGCCCACACACCAGACCAGACCTACGTGGCACTAGAAACATGCCAAGATTCGTGCACTTACGAACGGACGCGGATCCACGCGTGTGGGCGAGATGTAAACGCCCACACATGTGGGCGTTAACATTTCCAAACTTTTTTCCACGCACTCACACTTTGCGTTGCTTAGATAAAAAGTAGGAGAACTCGTGGATTTATCTGTTCGTTTGGAAAAAAAAATCTCAACCTGCAATAACATAGGTGAAGTTTTGTTGGTTTTTTTTCGCGAAGGAGTACCATATATAGCTAGAGTTAACTGCTACTACGTACGGCTGATCGATCGATCTAGGACTCGGAGCCGACCAAGAGTCCAAGACCTAGCGATGGTGTCAGCGCCGGAAAACACGTCGTCGACGCACAGATCGGCGCTTGTCGGAGGCACGCACCAGTTTCAGATCGTCGGCTACGGCGTGCGTAAGGTCAGCAGCCCCATCAGGTCCGGCGACTTCCATGCGGGCGGCCACACCTGGGCTCTCGCCTGCGAACTCGGTGACCAAGGAGATGGTCACCTCGCGTCCATCACCCTCTAGATGGTCGGCAACAGCAAGGCCAACGTCGTCGCAATGGTCAGCCTCCGCATCGACGACCCGCGCGGCCGGTGGCCGGCTGCCCTGTGGAGGAGCGACGACCCCAACGTCTTCTCCAAGACCGGCAACAGCTGGAAGCTGACGGTGCCAGATTCGTTCCGCCAACATGAGGCGCGCTACGTGGAGAACGACCGCCTCACCATCCTTTGTGTTAGACTGTATAGTCTCTGTAGTTATATACGTACATATATACGTATGATGTAACTTGTACCCATTTGTTATATATATGTGAGATAGGCCACCCCTAGAGGGTTGAGCCGGTTCCCCCAACTCTATTGTCTTACATGGTATCAAACTAGGTCAACACGCTTCCGCCCAAACCCTAAAACCCGCCGCCGCCGTCTGTCTGTGCGCCGCCGCCGCCGTCCCTGAGATCGCGCCGCCGCTGCCCCAGCCATGTCGGGCTCCGCCGCCTCCGGCTCCACCATGGCTAGCTTCTTGCCGGCCTTTCTCGCGGCCCTCCTGTCCCGACCCATCGACGCCGCTGCGGTCTCCACCGCCCCGATCGAGACGAGGAGCCTCGGGTCCTTTTTCTCCTCGTCTCCCGGGCTTCCGATCGTGCCGTCTACCGCGGGCGCTCCCTCGTCCGAGCCTCGCAGCGATGCGCCGCTCGCCCCGAGTGGGGGCCAGCCGCCGATCGCCCCGTCTCCCTCGCCCGCTTCCCGCAGCGACGTGCCGCTCGCCCCGTCTGGGGGCCAGCCGCCGATCGCCTCGACTGGTGGGGGCTCGGCCCTCACCCTGGTGGCGCCCCCGTCGGCCATGATGGCGGGGTTTGCTGCTGCGGGCTCGGCCTCTTCATCATCTGTTCCTGCGGTCGCGACGGTGGCTGCAACCGCGGCCTCTGCCTCTACGGCGTATCCGCCTCCGGCAGTCTACTCCGCGGGCTCCTCGCCGCCGCCGCCGTTTCACTTTGGGAACCTCATCACCATCAAGCTGTCCGCAGACAACTACATCTTCTGGCGTGCGCAGGTTCTTCCGCTTCTCGGGAGTCATTATCTCCTGGGCTACGTCGACGGTTCTCTCCCCTGTCCCCCTGCGCTGGTGGATAGCGTGCACGGCCCGGTCTACAATCCGGCGCACCGTGTTTGGATAGGCAGGACCAGGCGAAGCTCTCCTCCATCCAGGGGTCGCTCACTCCGGCGGTTGCCGGACTTGTTGTCTTCGCCAAGACTTCTCATGAGGCATGGACCATCCTCGAGCGCTCGTTTGCAGTGCAGTCGCAGGCTCGTGTCTCCGCGCTTCGTCGCCAGCTTGGTGAGTGTCAAAAGCTGGATTCTACGGCCACCGAGTTCTACAACCAGGTCAAGGGCCTTGCCGACACGTTGGCCTCCATCGGCCAGCCCCTCACCGATTCCGAGTTTAACTCGTTCATTGTCAATGGTCTCGATGAGGAGTACGACGCCTTGGTCGAGATCATGAACGAGCGGGGCAACTCGAACCCCATGATGGCGCATGAGGTCTTTTCCCGCCTCCTTCTCACGGAACAGCGGGTCGAGTCGCGCCGCTCCAGGGGCAGTGGGGGCTCCCTCTCGGCCAACGCCGCCACCAAGGGTGGCCGCCCTTCTTCATCATCCAGGGCCTCTTCGGGGCTGCCATCGCCGCCTGCATCGGCCCCCCCTCCTACCGCGACATTACCGGGGGCTGGTGGCAAGCGCGTATGTCAGCTGTGTGGCATTGAGGGGCACTGGTCCTCTAAGTGCCACAAGCGCTTTCAGAAGAGCTTTCTGGGTCTTGGCAATGATGGCAAGGACACGCGCAATTTTGCGCGTCAGGTGGCCATGGAGGATCGCCCAGTGTCCACTAAGCAGCAGGGGCATACTCAGTCCTACTCTGTTGATCCTCACTGGTACATGGACTCTGGGGCCACGGAGCATCTGACGAGTGAGATGGGCAAGCTCCATACTCGCGAACCCTACCACGGCTCCGACAAAATCCACACTGCCAATGGAGCAGGTATGCATATATCTCATATTGGTCAAGCATCTCTTCTCACTAGGCATGCAAATAGGAGTCTTCAACTTCGCAATGTGCTTAGAGTTCCCTCTGTGACACGTAATCTTCTTTCTGTTCCTAAACTTACACGTGATAATAATGTGCTTTGTGAATTTCATCCTTTTGATCTTTTTATTAAGGATCGGGGCACGAGGGACATTCTTCTTAGCGGGCGGTTGTGCCAGGGACTATATCGTCTGGAGCATCCTGCAGTCGCTCGCGTGTTCAGTGGAGTTCGGGTATCTCCGTCACAGTGGCATGCTCGTCTTGGTCACCCGTCCACACCTATCGTTCGTCATGTTTTGAGTCGTCATGAGCTTCCTAGTGTGTCAAGTAATAAAGATGTAGCAGTGTGTGATGCTTGTCAGTAGGGGAAGAGTCATCAACTTCCTTTTTCGGAGTCTAGTCGTGAGGTGAAACATCCTTTAGAACTTGTGTTTTCAGATGTATGGGGTCCTGCTCAGACTTCTGTCAGTGGTCATAATTATTATATCAGTTTCGTTGATGCTTATAGTCGCTTTACCTGGCTTTATTTTATTAAACGCAAATCTGATGTGTTTGATATTGTTGTTCAGTTTCAAAAACATGTTGAACGTCTTCTCAAGCACAAAATTGTTCATGTTCAGTCCGATTGGGGGGGCGAATATCGCAACCTCGAGTCCTTCTTTCAGTCGCTTGGGATAGCTCATCGTTTAGCATGTCCACGTACACATCAACAGAATGGTTCTGTCGAACATAAGCATCGTCACATTGTTGAAACTGGTCTTACTCTTTTGGCCCATGCATCAGTTCCGTTTCGATTCTGGAGTGATGCTCTCACCACTGCATGTTTTCTCATAAATCGTACTCCCACTCGTGTCTTGAATATGAAGACTCCCGTTGAGGTTCTCCTTAATGAACAACCTGATTATACCTTTTTTAAGGTCTTTGGGTGTGCTTGCTGGCCACATCTCCGCCCGTACAACAAGCGCAAGCTTGAGTTTCTCTCCAAAAAAGTGTGTTTTTCTGGGCTATAGCTCTCTTCATAAAGGATACAAATGTCTTCATGTTCCCATCAATCGTGTCTACATATCCCGGGATGTCGTGTTTGATGAGCATGTTTTTCCATTTGCCAAGCTTCCTGTGTCCACTGTTGAACCACCCTCCTTGCATTCATCATCTGTTGCTGCTGACCAATTTGATGATATTGCATACTCTCCTATATTGTTGCCTAACCATGGTGCAGGCACTGGACGTGGGGCACGCTTGGAAATTCTGGAGGCGCCAGTGGCTCACGACGATCATGGTGAGTTGCATGGCCTCGGCCACCGTGCCCATGCATGTCCGGTCGATCTTCCCGCGACGCATGCTTCTACGCCCATGGACTCTGGGCCGGCCTCGCCGCTTCGGCCTGTCGCGACTACCGCACCAGAGGAGTCTGGGCCGGTCTCGCCTAGGCTGGTTCCCTCGCCATGCAGCCCGGTGGCCCCGTCGGCCTCGACACCCCCGGCTCCTGAGTCGGCCTCGGCGCCATGCAGCTCGGTGGCCCCGTCAGCCTCGGCGCCCCTGGCCTCGCCGCGTTGCTCGCCGACCTCGGTGCCTCTGGCTTCTGAGCCGGCCTCGCCACCTTGCTCGGTCACGCCGGCCTCGTCGCTTCCTCGGCCTTCCTCGCCGGTTACGCCTGGGCCAAGCTCACCGGTCTCCGGTGTGCCCTCACCGGCGCTCTCCGAGGTCTCTCCGTCGTCAGCCGAGCTGTCCTCGCCATCGTCGCCATCATCACCAGAGTCCTCTCCGGCTCCTGTACCTACTGTGCTCCCTCAGCGACCACATACACGGAGTCGCAGTGGCATCTTTCAGCCTAAACAGCGACATGATGGGACTGTTGCTTGGTTGGCTGCCTGTATGGCTGCTGCTCGTGCGGATCCTTCCTCTGAACCGCGCACGTATCAGGCTGCTTTGAGTATACCTCATTGGTGAGAGGCTATGGAGCAGGAGTATCATGCTCTCCTTCGTAACAAGACATGGACTCTTGTTCCGCCACCACCCCGTGTTAATGTCATTGACTCCAAATGGGTTTTCAAAGTGAAGAAGCATTCAGATGGTTCTATTGAGCGCTACAAGGCGCGGCTGGTTGCTCGAGGTTTTCGGCATCGTTATGGTCTTGATTATGAAGACACCTTCAGTCCAGTGGTTAAACCTACTACTATCAGGCTTCTTCTCTCTCTTGCAGTTACTCGGGGTTGGTCTCTTCGTCAGCTGGATGTGCAGAATGCTTTTCTACATGGTGTTCTCGAAGAGGAGGTATATATGCGGCAGCCTCCAGGGTTCTCTGATCCCGATCGTCCTGATTATCTATGTCGGCTTACTAAAGCACTCTATGGTCTGAAGCAGGCTCCTCGTGCTTGGCATGCTCGTCTTGCGACGGCCCTTCGTGCTCATGGATTTGCATCATCAGCTGCTGACTCCTCGTTGTTTCTTCTTCAGAGGCCTGCAGTTACCATGTATCTGCTTGTTTATGTGGATGATATTATCCTTGTCAGTTCCTCTCAGTCGGCTGCTGATGCTCTTGTTCGGTCTCTTGGTGCTGATTTTGCGGTCAAAGATCTTGGGCGGCTTCACTACTTCCTTGGAGTTGAGGTTGCTTCTGTGTCCAGTGGTCTGATTATGACGCAAAAGAAGTACTCCTTGGATCTGTTACAGCGGGCTGGGATGCTTAAGTGCAAACCGACTACTACACCTATGTCTGCTACCGACAGGATTACAACTGTTGCTGGTGACCTCCTGTCTTCTGCTGATGCGACACAGTACATGAGTATTGTTGGTGGTTTGCAGTACCTGACCATCACACGTCCTGACATCTCTTTTGCTGTTAACAGAGTATGTCAGTATCTTCAGGCACCTCGTGATACTCATTGGTCTGCAGTGAAGCGCATCTTGCGCTACATTTGTTTCACATTGTCCTATGGTTTGCACATTCGACCAAATCCCTCTGGGGTCATCTCGGCGTATTCTGATGCGGATTGGGCTGGCAGTCCAGATGATAGGCGATCCACGGGGGGCTATGCTGTGTTCTTTGGTTCTACTTTGATCGCCTGGAGTGCTCGGAAACAGGCTACTGTTTCACGTAGCAGTACTGAAGCTGAGTATAAGGCTGTGGCTAATGCAACTGCAGAAATTATCTGGATACAGTCTTTGCTTCAGGAGTTGGGAATATCTCAGTCACAGTCCCCTATTCTTTGGTGTGATAACATCGGTGCTACATACCTATCTGCTAATCCGGTATTCCATGCCCGAACGAAACACATTGAAGTGGACTATCATTTTGTACGGGAACGGGCATCTCAGAAGCAACTACAGATCAAGTTTATCTCTTCCAAGGATCAACTTGCAGACATCTTCACCAAGCCATTACCTCTTCCACAGTTTGAGACTTGTAGGCGCAATCTTACCCTTCTAGATTCTTTAGGAAGTGGCTAAGATTGAGGGAGGGTGTTAGACTGTATAGTCTCTGTAGTTGTATACGTACATATATACGTATGATGTAACTTGTACCCGTTTGTTATATATATGTGAGATAGGCCATCCCTAGAGGGTTGAGCCGGTTCCCCCAACTCTATTGTCTTACACTTTGTGCCGTCGACGTCCTCAAGGAGGAGCTCGCCGCCACCCTCAAGAACAAGGACCGCTCGGTATCCGTTGTGCCGTCGTCGCCCGCCGTCTCTCAAGATCTCGCCAAGCTTATGCCGACGGACGCCGAGACCGAGATGACTCCCGGCTGCGTGCCACCGGACGTGACGTTCGTGGTGGAGCAGAGCGAGATCAAGGCGCACAAGCTCGTGCTCGCCGTGCGGTCGCCGGTCTTGATCGCGGAGTTGGACTTGCACAGCACCACCACCACCGTGGGGCCGTGCGTCGTCAGGATCGACGACATGAGCGTCTCCACCTTCAAGGCCATGCTCCGCTTCATCTACACCGACGAGATGCCCATTAAACCAAACAGCAACGATATGCCACGGCCGCGGCGCGCCTGCAAAGAGAAGTACGCGTCGAGGCGCCGTGAAACCATGGCGCGCGACCTGCTAGTGGCCGCCGACAGGTACGGCCTGGAGAGGCTGAGGCTCATGTGCGAGAAGATCCTGAATGAGAGCCTCGACGTAGCAACCGTCATGTCGACGTTGCTGCTGGTACGCGGCCGGCACAGCTGCCGGCAGCTCGAGGAATCCTGCATTGAGTATATTGCATCCCATCCAGATGTGTACGCCTCCGTGAAGGGGACGGAGGAGTACCAGAAGCTCAAGGAAAACCGCAGCTCTTCTATACTAATCGAGCTCGTAGACAGAGTAGCCATGCATAGCTTGGACCGCAACCGCTCCTCCTCCGACGGCATCAACTGCCCGCGGCCAGCAGACAAGAGCTGTTCCACGTCCACGTACTACGTGTCGAAGGTGGTGTGTGGCGCGCACGAGTTCAAGATCCCAAACTTCAAGGCCGTTCAGAGGAGCCATGGCCTTGGCCAACCAATATATTCTGCCGTTTTCAAGGTCGGTAGCCACGACTGGAAGATAAGGTTGTACCCATCGGGGAATGCCACCGTGGTGGAACGAGACGACGAGTACATCTCCGTCTTCCTCGAGCTGGTGTCTGATCCTCCTGTAGAAACCGCCGGCGTGAAGACGGCCATGCGCTTCATGATCCAAGACCCCAGCGGGCCGTCGTCGCCCTTCAAGGTGGGTGACGGTCCAAGCAACCATACTAGCAAATGTATGGCATGGGGGTACAACACGTTTATCCGCGTGGAAGATGCGAAATCCAAGTACCTGTCAAATGATGGCTCCTTAACCATACGCTGCGAAGTCGATGTCACTAAGGAACCCTACACTGCTAGTCGGACTAGCACCACTGGCTTTGGAGTCACTGTCACCGTGCCACCCTCCGAAATCCCCACGCAACTCGAGCAGCTGCTCGCAAGCGAGAATGGCTCGGACGTGAGCTTCCTAGTCGAGGCAAACGAGATCCGCGCGCACAAGCTCGTGATCGCCGCGCGGGCACCAGCCTTACACGAAGCGGTGGTGGCCACCAACAACAAGGAGGACGATCACGCCACTGCTGCCGTGGTACGGGTCAACGACATGAAGGCTGCGGTGTTCAAGGCCGTGCTCCATTTTATCTACACCGACGAGCTCCTGCCTGGAGATAGCACCAGGTTGCTGGCTGGGGACATGCTCACGGCGGCGTGCCGGTTTGGGCTGACGAGAATGAAGGCCATGTGTGAGAACTTGCTGTGCGAGTCCTTGACGAAAGATAACGTGTTGGCCACTGTGAAGCTGGCGCGCCATCACCATTGCAAGGGGCTTGAAGATTACTGCATCGAGTTCGTCTCCATCCCGGACGTGGCCAAGGAACTGCTGAAAACTTTCATCGGCTTGGAGGATTAGCTATTATAGTCCCTAGTACCTGTTAAAATCTTATTTTATTTCTTCTCAATTTTTGGTCAGATAAAGATCAAAAGCATCCTAATGGTCAATTTTGTTGCTGTTTAATCTGATTTCTACACATAACAACTTACATGCATGCATCGATCCAACCCAACAGCCTGTAGTATAATTCAGTAGATGCCGAAAAGTGCAAGCAGAGGCCGAGCTTCATAGAGCTCTTTATTAGTTTTTCAGCTAAAATACATTTTCCATACCTCAAAAAATCTGGAATAAGTATATATTTGTAGTATACATGTAAAGAAAATCATGAACATATATGTCCATATGTGATGTAAACAAAAAATAAGAAATACATAGATTAAAATGGGCTTTTTCTTTGTTGTTAACGGATTCGGCCGCGACGTCGGAAGCGCTTGCGTGTCGTGAAGGTTTAGCTCTTGCTCTAGACCTCTCACTACAAAGAGTTATCATTTCATGTGACTGCAAATCTGTTGTTTCAGCTCTTGCTCTAGACCTCTCACTACAAAGAGTTATCATTTCATGTGACTGCAAATCTGTTGTTTCGGGGATTAAAGGAGGAACTGAACGAAGATACGGACCTATCATCAGGGAGATCAGTGTGAGTGCACATGAGTTTACTACTTCTGATTTTCTGTTTGAAGGTCGAGACATGAACAAAGAGGCACATAACTTAGTTAAACTTTCTAGTTAGAAACAGGGTGCCACTTGTGGCCGGGGTTTCCCATTACCCTTTTGTTATTCCTTGTAAACCTAGTTATTGATTAATAAAAGAGGTTTTCCCACTAAAAAAAGTTGATCGAACTTTATACATACTTGAAGAACATGCAGATGTATTTATTTCAAAAAATGTCATTTTTTTAAAACTTCTAAACATATTTTCTATAAAAAAAGGCTCCATCGAGCCTATCCTTTGCAACACGCCAACGCCGCTCTCACTAGATGCTTGTTTTTCTTTTAAGACGAGCCCAGTAGATGCCGCCAAACCCTATTTATCGCTCGTTGCAGCTAATTGTCACCAGAACGCACGGGCGAGCGCACCAGCGAGAGCAAGTGGGCCGCCCATTTAGGGTACACAGAAGAATTCTGGCTCGTGTTTTAGTACCGGTTCGGGAACCTTCTAGAAGCATTCTAAACTGGTATTTTTGTTTTCTGATTATTTCTTTATTGAGTTTCTAATTTTTATTTTGGGGTTTTCCTGTTTCTTGTTTTTATTTTACAAACAATAATTTGTAAATGTCCGCAAATTTTTAAAAAGTTTCGAAAGCTTGCAAAAAATCGTGATTTCAAACAATCTTCAGAATTGGGAAAATGCTCGCAATTTTTAAATGGTTTATGATTTCAAAAAAAATTAAAAACGTGTTTTTAAAAATTATTCACGAATTCAAAAAATATTTGCATTATAACATGTTCAAAAAGTAAAAAAATTGTTTTCAAAAATGTCGGCAAATTTCAACAAATGAACGCAAGTATCAAAGAATATTTGTGATATAGGGCTCAACCCTCATCTTTTTTTTGTTTGAGACAACTCAACCCTCAACTGAAGCTGAAGGGAGTGACAACTACATACTTTGTAACATTCAGAAAGATCATTGGGTTCAGAACAATCTGTTTGAATGTATGTACACCTGACACGTCTGAACAATATGTCCATCATACTCCGGCAGGGCTGCCGTCTTTCCTCGGGTCGCTCACCGCCGTCAGCATCCCGTGGAACACGTTCTCGCCGCCGCCGCCGCCTCTGGAGACTGCCGCCGCCAAACCGTTAAACATTTACCGGCCATGTGCGAGAATTTTGCAGACAAGACCCTAAAGGTTTTCTTACATTTTGCAGTCAAGACCCTAAAGCTTTAGTTTCCTCACAAAGAAGGCCAAAATTTAGACAAGTCGTGGGAATTCTAGCCAGAAATTTCGGCAGCATAACACATGGGTAGAAATTTGAGAAGCATTGAAACAGTTGTATTATATATCAAATATTGTTGCGAGTATAAATACAATGACCTGTGTGCTTTGCTTCGTCCTATATCACCCATCAATACCACTACTAGGATGGATGATTTCCAAGACCTACTCCAGTGCATTCATCCTACCAACACAACGTAGCAATTCTCAAAAGTACTAATCTTGACGAATCCATCCATCATCATGGCCTCGGGCTTCACCACCACGACCTTCGTCCCACTACCAGAATCGCCCCCTATGCCGACGGCCAGGGCCGTCGGCATATCCCTCAATCCTGTCAGGACAGACCTATGCCGACGGCCCCCATCGGCACAGGGCCGTCGGCAACATATACGTCGGCGTAGCCCAGGAGGCCGTCGGCATAGCAGCTTTCCCGACGGGGGCCGTACATCTATGCCGACGGCCCTGGCCGTCGGCAACGTTCACGTCTAACGGCGGCCGCCGTCAAGTGTGACCAGCGCCTGGTCGCCACGTGGCACACCTATGCCGACGGCCTAGCCCTCGGCTTACTTTCAAACTATGCCGACGGCTAGGCTGTCGGCATAGGTATGCCTCGTGGGGTCTAGTGGGGTCCAGCCATTACTCATGGGCCAGGGATATGCTGATGGCCTAGCCGTCGGCTTAGTTTGAAACTATGCCTGGTCGCCACGTGACACACTTATGCCGACGGCCTAGCCGTCGGCTTACTTTCAAACTATGCCGACGGCTAGGCTGTCGGCATAGGTATGCCCCGTGGGGTCCAGTGGGGTCCAACAATTACTCATGGGCCAGGGATATGCCGATGGCCTAGACGTCGGCTTAGTTTCAAACTATGCCGACGGCTAGGCCGTCGGCATATCCCTTCCTGAAGAGCTACCAGTTGCTGACACGCGGCATCTATGCCGATGTGACGCCCGGATAATTAAGCTACAATAAACCTCAGCTAATGTTGCCACATCACAACGATTATTGTTAGTAATCCTCGCTTGATCCAAATCGTAGTTCAAACTCATATTCAAAATCGAGTTTAAAGTCAAAATTCAAACTTTGTCAAAACTGAAACTAAAATGTTGATCATGTGACAAATATACACTTCTTAATATTGGCGGTGAACCAACATTTTTTTTGTGGTTTAATGCACTAATCTATTTAAAGCATATATTTAGAAAAAAGGTTAAAAAAAGCAGAAAAGCCCCACCTCCTCAACTGGGCCGACTGGCCCAGCTGGCCACCGCGCCCCCCTTAGGGCCTCAACCCACCACACCACCTTGCCGGCCCACCTCTCCCTCTCCCTCTCCCTTATCCCCCACGCACCCAAAATATCCCGTCAGATCCACCACTCCCCTCTATCTTCCCCACTCCCCACGTCGCTCGGTCTCCCTCCCCCTCGATCCAGATCAGGGGCTCGACCCCGCGACGCCTCGCGAACGCCGCCCGCCTCTACCCTCCCCGGTCGAGCCTGCTGCTCGTCTGCGTCCTCATCGCCGGCCGCCGCTCCCGCCCACCGGCGCCCGCGGCCCGCTCCCGGCACTCGCCCCGACCGCGCCCTCATGTACCCCGTCGGCGCACCGGAGCCGCCCCGACCCCTCACTCGCCGGTCGCCCGAGGACGACGTCGCCGATTCCGTCCCCCTCGCCGCCGTTTGCCGCCGTCTTCTTCAACGCTGGCGCCATCTGCTGCTACTAACCCCATCGCCGGGCCACCGTGTGCCCTCCCCGTGAGCTCCCCTTCCTCCTCGTCCCTCTCTGCGCCGCCGTCACCGCGTTGGCCGCTCGTGCCCAGCCACTGCCCTCGCCGCGTTGTTGCTGCCGCTGCTGTCGGCGCGCAGCCGCGCCAACCCCGCCTCCGCCCGGCCATGCCCTGACGCCGCCCTCGTCGCTCCACGGCGTCTGGGGCTCCTGCCGCTGGCTGCGGTCCCCCTCCACTCTACGCTGGCCGGTGGCCTCGCCGGAGGCCGCGCCCGGTCGCGGAGTTCGAGCCCCCTGGTGCCGTGCGTGCCCAGGTCCGGCCTCCATGGGCGCCCGCCCACTAACCCGCTCACCCGCACGCCCGTTTAGCCTCATGGGCCACTGACCACAGGGGCCCACACCCCCCTACTTTATAAAAAGGGTTTTTAAAAATAAAATAAAATGTATATAATATTAAATAAATAAATAAATATTGAGTAATTAATTAGTTTAATTAACTTAACTTAATTAACCTGATTAGTTACCTAATTAATTAGTTAGTAGTCAATGACAGGGTGGCCCCACACCTCTATTGACCAGTCAGATGTTAACTGGTCAACTGGGACCCCCTGGACCCACATGTCACCCTTTGGTACACTTATGTGTACACAGATCTGGGTGCACCTAGCTTTTACTCATTATTTTTTTAATTAAGTTAATTTGCAGAATATCATTAAAACTTTAGAAATTCATAGAAATTAAATCGTATCTTGGATGAAAATGTTTTCTACATGAAAGTTGCTCAGAACGACGAGACAAATACAAATACGTGGTCCGTTCGTCTGCCACACGTCTCTAGCATAGCGAACTTGCAAATTTTCTCCTCCGGTTCATCTGTCTCACAGATGTCCGGGACCGGGAAAACTTTCTCGGATGTTTCTCCTTTCGCCAGTAATGCCTAGCACTGCGTTAGAACACATCTAGCCCGGCTTATAATCATGTTGTGCGTATGTTTGCGTGTATTTACTGTTTCTTCCCCCTCTTCTCTCCGGTAGACCCCGAGACCGCTGCTGATGCCGCTGAGATCGACTACATCGACGACGACCCTCCTTCTTGTCTGAGCAACCAGGCAAGCCCCCCCTTTGATCATCCCGATATCGCCCATTCTATACTCTTATGCTTGCATTAGATTTTGCTACTGTTATTGTTTGCTCCTATTCTGATGCATAGCCTGCTTTTGTACCTGCTTTTTGTTACCTACCTGCTTATCCTAAACTGCTTAGTATAGGTTGGTTAGTGATCCATCAGTGACCCCAACTTGTCCTTGTTGCCCCTGCTTCATCATCGATGCCTCGATCGACGTGATCGACGACCAGATCCCGACACCTCACATCACATCACTCCCCTTTTGTTGCTCGACTCTGCAGAGCTACTATCAAGTGCCGAGCGTGATCCCTCGTAACGCACTCCTGATGATAATTCTGTAGCGTAGCTATTCGGTCGTGGTCATCGAGGGTGATTTCCTCTTTCACCATTCCCGATATGGCTCTGTCGTTCAACACCTCAAGTGTGAACCTCAAGGGTGGTCCCTCTTACGTTCACCTTGATGATTACATTGAGTGGAATCCACCGGGGGTGATTCCTCGGGTTTTCCCCTTGATGTTTGGACACACAGTTACCATGACTTTACTTGAGACCTTGGTGAAAGTCGCGCGGGCCCGGAGAGCACCCGCAAGATGGTTACGTGGCACGGCCGGGCATTCTAGGCCCTTGTCGTAAGTCCACGAGACGGGGTGACGGGGTCACTTTCGATCGTGAGTCTCTGCTCGTCTCCGCAAACTAATAATACACTATGGTTTGGGTATTTGTTCTGAGTTGGCCTTTGGCCTTTACGCACTAACCACCACGCGAGAATAGTTATGGGCCTCGACATCGCAGTATCAGCCGAAGCTTTGTCAGACGTCCAGTTCAGCAGTGCGGCATGGTCGGATCGTGCTGGCCATTCGAGGCGGTGCTGGTATCCACCCTTCTTGCAACGACCCGGAGTGCTACGGGCGATGGGCCCAAGACCCCGGAGTGCTTAGGATGTAGACCGGCGGGGACCTCTCTGCTGAGCCTAGGTCGGGCTGCGACATGTTGATCTTCTGAGGGCGGGCAGTGACCCCAGAAAGGTGTGTCCGGCCAGAGTGATCGAGCGTGTTGGGTAACATGGTGCACCCCTGCAGGGAAGTTATATATTCGAATACCGTGTCCACGGTAATGGACGTTCAGACTTATATCCTGATCTTATACAACTACAAATGGATACTTGAGATATGTGGCTCCGGGATTGCTTTCTCGCAGGGAGTCGAGGAAGGGTCTCTGGGCATTAAAGTTACAACATGTTTGTTAAATATTAAACTGCTATTCTTTACTCTTCTACATGCTACAAGATGCTCGGAGTTGCGTGAAGATGCTAGGCTTCGATAGGCTAGGTTTCCCCCCTCTATTCTGGCATTCTGCAGTTCAGTCCACAGATACAACCTTTCATTTGATACCAATGCATACTTAGTATAGATCTGATGCTCGCGAGTACTTTGGATGAGTACTCACGGTTGCTTTGCTACCCCCTTTCCCCCCTTCTTTTTTCTTTCCGGTTGATGCAACCAGATGGTGGATCCTCGGAGCCAGATGCCACCGCCGATGGATGCTACTACGTGAAGACCGCCGACGACCAGGAGTAGTTAGGAGGTCCCAGACAGGAGGCCTTGCCTCTTCGATCGTATTGCTTTTGTGCTAGCCTTCTTAAGGCATCCTTGTTTAACTTATGTCTGTACTCAGATATTGTTGCTTCCGCTGACTCTTGTGTATCGAGCTATGTATTCGAGACCTCGAGGCCCCTGGCTTGTAATATAAAGCTTGTATTATTTTGATTTGTGTCTAGAGTTGTGTTGTGATATGTTCCCGTGAGTCCCTGATCTTGATCGTACACATTTGCGTGTATGATTAGTGTATGATTGAATCGGGGGCGTCACAAGTTGGTATCAGAGCCGACTGCCTGTAGGATCCCCCTTTCCAACTCTTTGGTCGAAGTTGTGTCTAGTCTTTGAAAAACTAATTTACTAACATGGCTGTGTGGCTTACGGGCCCACGTCGCCATTGGGTGGTATAGGATCTTTTACTCCTCGACCTTTACTCTGGGACTCTAATCTCTCTTCTATTCGGGTTAAATGATTTTGTTAACTCTAACTCTAGGTTCTCGTAAATACTTTCTCCCGGAGAGTGAAGGAAATATGCCCTAGAGGCAATAATAAAGTTATTATTTATTTCCTTATTTCATGATAATTTTTTATTATTCATGCAAGAATTGTATTAATCGGAAACATGATACATGTGTGAATACATAGACAAACAGAGTGTCACTAGTATGCCTCTACTTGACTAGCTCGTTAATCAAAGATGGTTATGTTTCCTAGCCATAGACATGAGTTGTCATTTGATTAACGGGATCACATCATTAGGAGAATGATGTGATTGACATGACCCATTCAGTTAGCTTAGCACCCGATCGTTTAGTATGTTGCTATTGCTTTCTTCATGACTTATACATGTTCCTATGACTATGAGATTATGCAACTCCCGTTTACCGGAGGAACACTTTGTGTGCTACCAAATGTCACAACGTAACTGGGTGATTATAAAGGTGCTCTACAGGTGTCTCCAAAGGTACTTGTTGGGTTGGCGTATTTCGAGATTAGGATTTGTCACTCCGAATGTCGGAGAGGTGTCTCTGGGCCCTCTCGGTAATACACATCACTTAAGCCTTGCAAGCATTGCAACTAATGAGTTAGTTGCGAGATGATGTATTACGGAACGAGTAAAGAGACTTGCCGGTAACGAGATTGAACTAGGTATTGGATACCGACGATCGAATCTCGGGCAAGTAACATACCGATGACAAAGGGAACAACGTATGTTGTTATGTGGTCTGACCGATAAAGATCTTCGTAGAATATGTAGAAACCAATATGAGCATCTAGGTTCTGCTATTGGTTATTGACTGGAGACGTGTCTCGGTCATGTCTACATTGTTCTCGAACCGTAGGGTCCGCACGCTTAAAGTTTCGATGACAGTTATATTATGAGTTTATGAGTTTTGATGTACCGAAGGAGTTCGGAGTCCCGGATGAGATCGGGGACATGACGAGGAGTCTCGAAATGGTCGAGACGTAAAGATCGATATATTGACGACTATATTCGGACTTCGGAAAGGTTCCGAGTGATTCGGGTATTTTCGGGGGTACCGGGGAGTTACGGGAATACGAGGAAGAAGCAATGGGCCTCATGGGCCAAGTGGTGGAAGAGAGGAGGTAGGGCGCGCGGCCCCCCTAGCCCAAACCGAACTGGACTAGGGGGCCGGCCCCCCTTTCCTTCTTCTCCTCCCTCTCCTTCCTTCTCCTTCTCCTCTCCATCCTTCCCTTCTCCTTCTCCTCTCCATCCTTCCCTTCTCCTAGTAGGACATGGAAAGAGGGGGGAATCCTACTTGGAGTAGGATTGCCCCCCTTGGGCGCGCCTCCTCCTCCTTGGCCGGCCCCTCCCCCTTGCTCCTTTATATACGGGGGCAGGGGGGCACCCCATGACACACAAGTTGATCTTCGTGATCGTTCCTTAGCCGTGTGCGGTGCCCTCTCCACGATATTACACCTCGGTCATATTGTAGCGGTGCTTAGGCGAAGCCCTGCGACGGTTGAACATCAAGATTGTCATCACGCCATCGTGCTGACGAAACTCCTCCCCGAAGCTTTGCTGGATCGGAGCCCGGGGTGCGTCATCGAGCTGTACGTGTGTCAAGAACTCGGAGGTGCCGGAGTAACGGTGCTTGGATCGGTTGGACCGGGAAGACGTACGACTACTTCCTCTACGTTGCGTCAACGCTTCCGCTTCGGTCTACGAGGGTACGTAGACAACACTCTCCCCTCTCGTTGCTATGCATCACCATGATCTTGCGTGTGCGTAGGAAATTTTTTGAAATTACTACGTTCCCCAATAGTGGCATCCGAGCCAGGTTTTATGGTTTGATGTTATATGCACGAGTAGAACACAAGTGAGTTGTGGGCGATATAAGTCATACTGCTTACCAGCATGTCATACTTTGGTTCGGCGGTATTGTTGGATGAAGCGGCCCGGACTGACATTACGCGTATGCTTACGCGAGACTAGTTCTACCGCCATGCTTTGCACATAGGTGGCTGGCGGGTGTCAGTTTCTCCAACTTTAGTTGAACCGAGTGTGGCTACGCCCGGTCCTTGCAAAGGTTAAAACAACACCAACTTGACAAACTATCGTTGTGGTTTTGATGCGTAGGTAAGAATGGTTCTTGCTCAGCCCATAGCAGCCACGTAAAACTTGCAACAACAAAGTAGAGGACGTCTAACTTGTTTTTGCAGGGCATGTTGTGATGTGATATGGTCAAGACGTGATAAGATATAAGTTGTTGTATGAGATGATCATGTTTTGTTGAAGTTATCGGCAACCTATGGATATCTCTTTGTTGCATAAGATGCAAGTGCCAAATAAATTGCTTTACTTTATCGCTATACGATAGCAATAGTTGTAAGAGCAATAGTTGGTGAGACAACCATGTGATGACACATTGATGTAGATCAAGATGATGAAGATCATGGTGTCGTGCCGGTGACGATAGAGATCATGACAGTACTTTGGAGATGGAGATCAAAGGCGCAAGATGATCATGGCCATATCATGTCACATATTTTGATTGCATATGATGTTTATCTATTATACATCTTATTCTTGCTTTGATTGACGGTAGCATTTTAAGATGATCTCTCACTAATTATCAAGAAGTGTTCTCCCTGAGTATGCACCGTTGCCAAAGTTCGTCGTGCCTAGACACCACATGATGATCGGGTGTGATAAGCTCTACGTCCATCTACAACGGGTGCAAGCCAGTTTTGCACACGCGGAATACTCAGGTTAAACTTGACAAGCCTAGCATATGCAGATATGGCCTCGGAACACGGAGACCAAAAGGTCGAGCGTGAATCATATAGTAGATATGATCAACATAGTGATGTTCACCATTGAAAGCTACTCCATTTCACGTGATGATCGGTTATGGTTTAGTTGATTTGGATCACGTGATCACTTAGAGGATTAGAGGGATGTCTATCTAAGTGGGAGTTCTTAAGTAATATGATTAATTGAACTTTAATTTATCATGACTTAGTCCTGGTAGTATTAGCATATCTATGTTGTAGATCAATAGCTCGCGTTGTTGCTTTTATATGTTTATTTTGATATGTTCCTAGAGAAAATTGTGTTGAAAGATGTAAGTAGCAATGATGCGGATTGGATCCGTGATCTGAGGTTTATCCTCATTGCTGCATAGAAGAATTATGTCCTGGATGCACCCCTAGGTGACAGACCTATTGCAGGAGCAGATGCAGACGTTATGAACGTTTGGCTAGCTCAATATGATGACTACTTGATAGTTTAAGTGCACCATGCTTAACGGCTTAGAATCGGGACTTCAAAGACGTTTTGAACGTCATGGACCATATGAGATGTTCCAGGAGTTGAAGTTAATATTTCAAGCAAATACCTAAGTTGAGAGATATGAAGTCTCCAACAAGTTCTATAGCTAAAAGATGGAGGAGAATCACTCAACTAGTGAGCATGTGCTCAGATTGTCTGGGTACTACAATCGCTTGAATCAAGTGGGAGTTAATCTTCCAGATAAGATAGTGATTGACAGAATTCTCTAGTCACCATCACCAAGTTAGTAGAACTTCGTGATGAACTATAGTATGCAAGGGATGATGAAAATGATTCCCGAGTTTTTCATGATGATGAAATCGATGAAGGTAGAAATCAAGAAAGAACATCAAGTGTTGATGGTTAACAAGACCACTAGTTTCAAGAAAAGGGCAAAGGGATAGAAGGGAACTTCAAGAAGAACGGCAAGCAAGTTGCTGCTCAAGTGAAGAAGCCCAAATCTGGACCTAAGCCTGAGACTAAGTGCTTCTACTGCAAAGGGACTGGTCACTGGAAGCAGAACTACCCAAGTATTTGGCGGATAAGAAGGATGGCAAAGTGAACAAAGGTATATTTGATATACATGTTATTGATGTGTACTTTACTAGTGTTTATAGCAACCCCTCGGTATTTGGTACTAGTTCAGTTGCTAAGAGTAGTAACTCGAAACGGGAGTTGCAGAATAAACAGAAACTAGTTAAGGGTGAAGTGACGATGTGTGTTGAAAGTAGTTTCAAGATTGATATGATCATCATCGCACACTCCCTATACTTTCGGGATTAGTGTTGAACCTAAATAAATGTTATTTGGTGTTTGCGTTGAGCATGAATATGATTTGATCGTGTTTATTGCAATACAGTTATTCATTTAAATAAGAGAATAAACTGTTGTTATGTTTACATGAAAAAAACCTTATATAGTTACACACCCAATGAAAATGGTTCATTGGATCTCGATCGTAGTGATACACATATTCATAATATTGAAACCAAAAGATGCAAATTTAATAATGATAGTGCAACTTTTTTGTGGCACTGCCGTTTAGGTCATATTGGTGTAAAGCGCATGAAGAAACTCCATGCTGATGGGATTTTGGAATCACTTGATGCTTGCGAACCATGCCTCATGGGCAAGATGACTAAGACTCCGTTCTCCAGAACAGTGGAGCGAGCAACTGACTTATTGGAAATAATACATACTGATGTATGCGATCCGATGAGCGTTAAGGCTCACGGCGGGTATCATTATTTTCTAACCTTCACAGATGATTTGAGCAGATATGGGTATATCTACTTGATGAAACATAAGTCTGAAACATTTGAAAAGTTCAAAGAATTTCAGAGTGAAGTGGAAAATCATCGTGACAAGAAAATAAGGTTTCTACGATCTGATCGCGGAGACAAATATTTGAGTTACGAGTTTGGTCTTCAATTAAAACAATGTGGAATAGTTTCACAAATTCATGCCACCTGGAACACCACATCATAATGGTGTGTCCGAACGTCATAACCGTACTTTATTGGATATAGTACAATCTATGATGTTTCTTACCGATTTACCAATATCGTTTTGGGATCATGCATTAGAGACAGCTGCATTCACGTTAAGTAGGGCACCATCTAAATCCGTTGAGACGACACTATATGAACTGTGGTTTAGCAAGAAACCAAAGTTATCATTTCTTAAAGTTTGAGGTTGCGATGCTTATGTGAAAAAGTTTCATCCTGATAAGCTCAAACCCAAATCGGAGAAATGTGTCTTCATATGATACCCAAAGGAGAAACTTGGGTACACCTTCTATCACAGATCCGAAGGCAAGACATTCGTTGCTAAGAATGGATCCTTTCTAGAGAAGGAGTTTCTCTCGAAAGAAGTGAGTGGGAGGAAAGTAGAACTTGATAAGGTAATTGTACCTACTCCCTTATTGGAAAGTAGTTCATCACAGAAATCTGTTCCTGTGACTACTACACCAATTAGTGAGGAAGCTAATGATGATGATCATGTAACTTCAGATCAAGTTACTACCGAATCTCGTAGGTAAACCAGAGTGAGATCCGCACCAGAGTGGTACGGTAATCCCATTCTGGAGGTCATGTTAATTGACCACGACGAACCTACGAACTATGAGGAAGCGATGATGAGCCCAGATTCCGCAAAATGGTTTAAGGCCATGAAATCTGAGATATGATCCATGTATGAGAACAAAGTATGGACTTTGATGGATTTGCCCGATGATCGGCAAACCATAGAAAATAAATGGATCTTCAAGAGGAAGACGGACGTTGATAGTAGTGTTACTATCTACAAAGCTAGACTTGTCGAAAAAGGTTTTTGACAAAGTTCAAGGTGTTGACTACGATGAAATTTTCTCACTCGTAGCGATGCTTAAGTCTGTCCAAATTATGTTAGCAATTGCCGCATTTTTATGAAATCTGGCAAATGGATAAACAAAACTACATTCCTTAATGGATTTAAAGAAGAGTTGTATATGATGCAACCAGAAGGTTTTGTCAAATCCTAAAGCTGCTGACAAAATACGCAAGCTCCAGCGATCCATCTATGGACTAGTGCAAGCTTCTCGGAGTTGGAATATACGCTTTGATAAGTTGATCAAAGCATATAGTTTTATACAGACTTGCGGTGAAGCCTGTATTTACTAGAAAGTGAGTGGGAGCACTACAGCATTTCTGATAAGTATATGTGAATGACATATTGTAGATCGGAAATAATGTAGAATTATTCTGCAAAGCATAAAGGAGTGTTTGAAAGGAGTTTTTCAAAAAAAGACCTCGGTGAAGCTGCTTACATATTGAGCATCAAGATCTATAGAGATAGATCAAGACGCTTGATAAGTATTTTCAATGAGTACTGAAAGTGCTAGTATCGACTAGAGGGGGGGTGAATAGGCGATTTTTACGAAAGTCTTCAAAACTTGGAAGTTTCGAAGACAAACAACAGAAACAACCTAATTGATATGCAGCGGAAGATAAACTAACCTAAACAAGCCATAGTCAAGTATGTAATGATACGAAGGTACATGACTAATAGCAGTTAGGCAGTAAGGATCAAGATGGAAGATAGTATGAAGCCAATCAACAATAGTAGTCAAGCAATGAAGTCAAACAGATAAACAGATAAGCAATGACTTCATGAAGACAAACTTAAGTAAGGTTGGAAGGGATAGAACCAGTTGCTTGTTGAAGACACAGGATTTGTTGGACCAGTTCCAGTTGCTGTGACAACTGTACGTCTGGTTAGGGAGGCTGAGATTTAACTCAGAAGACCGTGTCTTCACCTTATTCCCCTTGAGCTAAGGACACCCAGTCCTTGCCCAATCACTCTGGTAAGTCTTCAAGGGAGACTTCCAAACCTTCACAGACTTCGTTCACCGGCAATCCGCAATGACTCTTGGATGCTCAGAATGCGACGCCTAACCGGCTGGAGGATTCACAGTCCTCAAGTGTAATAAGTCTTCAGGTCACATAGACAGAAAGACTTCAGTGATGCCTAACACTCTTTGGCTCTGGGTGTTTGGGCTTTGTCCTCGCAAGGATTTCTCTTTCTCAAATGCTTCGAGGTGGGTTGCTCTCAAACGACAAAAGCCGTGCACAAACTCTGAGCAGCCACCAATTTATGGTGTAGGGGGTGGGCTATTTATAGCCACTAGGCAACCCGACCTGATTTGTCCAAAATGACCCTGGGTCACTAAGGAACTGACACGTGTTCCAACAGTCAGATTTCAAACACACGCGGCAACTTTGGGCTACAAGCAAAGCTGACTCATCCAGCTCTGGATAAGATTCGTTCTCATTGTCTTCGCTCGAAGACATAGGATTTGGGTTGAGCATCACTTCAGTCACTCTGACTTAGTTCACTTGGACCCCACTTAATAGTACAGTGGTTCCTATGACTCAACAAAGAAGAAACGAAACAACGAAAACACACAGTCTTTGCGCTCCAAAGTCTTCACGCAATGTCTTCTCATGTCATAGTCTTCAATATGAATATCTTCTCATACCACCATTGTCTTCAATGTCTTCACACATTTTTAGGGGTCATCTCCGGTAGGTAAACCGAATCAATGAGGGACACTACCTGCGTTATCCTGCAATTCTCACAAACCCATTAGTCCCTCAACCAACTTTGCCGTCAATACTCCAAAACCAACTAGGGGTGGCACTAGATGCACTTACAATCTCCCCCTTTTTGGTGATTGATGACAAACTGGTTGAAGTTTTCAACGGGGATAAAGTATGTGAAATTGTAAGGATAGAATTTGTCTTCATAGGTTGCAAGGACTCCCCCTGAAGATGTGCATATAAGTAATTTGCTTTTGGAATGCAAATGCACATGGCAGGTTGTACTTGTGGAGATCCACTTCAACATATGAAGATAATTCATCATGCATGAAATGATATAGCAATAAGAATGACATGCATAATGAAAAATGGACGTCTGCAGAATGATCTAAGTGCGGAAGTTATCATCGCACATGCGGAATTTATCATCGCAAAGCAAATAAGTAGCAGAAGTAGCAGACGACCATCAAGTTTAGGTGTTACAACTCAAAGAACCAAATGTTTCAAAACGCAAGAGTTGTAAGCACGCAGCAAAATATAATGCAACCGTCCATATGAACCCGCTTAAAGACTATCAACTCATACGCTTCTCCCCCTTTTGTCAGTAATGACCAAAAAGGTTTGAAGACATAGAGCATCTACTCGTCATCATGAGTAGGTGAAGCAGCAGGGTTGTCGTCGTTGGTTGGCGGTGCAGACAAGCTTGGTGCAGTGTCGATGCGCACAGTAGTAGTTGGAGGTGGTGAAGTAGCGTCATCTTCATCATCGATCACTCTGGCATTAACTGTTGCCGCGGAAGAGGAATATTCAGAGTCTTCAAGAGATGGAGTTCGACACAGGGTAGCAGTCCTTGGAGGGGCTGAGTCGAACTGGAATCTTTCATTGAAGCC
This sequence comes from Triticum timopheevii, assembly GCA_963921465.1. Lineage (NCBI taxonomy): Eukaryota > Viridiplantae > Streptophyta > Magnoliopsida > Poales > Poaceae > Triticum > Triticum timopheevii. The sequence goes on along the minus strand of OY997266.1, from coordinate 59,820,640 downwards.
GTCATCTTGAAGATCAGCTTCAGCACTAAGCAGGGTCAAGCTCTTCCATGATCTTCGGCAAGTTTCATGAGCAACAAAGGCATTCTTGGTGGCAAGGTTGCGAATGCGATTGACATCCACCAAGAGGCTTTGCATTTGGCGCTTGAGCCAGAAATGATGCTTATCCTGCTTCTGATGAAGAGCCACAAGAAGCTCTCGGTCATTGAGAACACGAGAACGCTTCCGAGGCCTTTGCGCAATGGTGCTTTCAGTGGCTTCAGTTTGCGCTCTGTGAGGCAGACGGGTGTTACCAGCTAGTGGGTAGACTCTTGTTGCTGCTTGAACACCTTCAGTAGGCTGAGTGAAGCTCTGGTGCTCAATGTTCTGAAGACAGAGTGGCGTCTTGGCAGGGTCAGAGTATACAGCATCAACTGACATATCAACCTCTGGCAGAAATATGATGTGATTGCGAGCAGAGGGCTGATAATTGACAGATGAGTGTCGCTTGATGAGGCGCATGACCCATGGAGCATAAAACTTTAGACCAAACAGGTCAGATCCGGAAGCGGCAAGTTGCCTGATGAAGAATTCCTGAGTGTTGAAGCTGATGCCATTGAGAATATAGAAGACCAATGTCTTCATGGCTCCTTCAAGCTTGGCTGATGATGAGTGTCCCTTTACTGGCCATAGAGTTCGCCTGATGATATGATATATGGTGCGAGGCAGATACTCAAGGTCTTCAACAAAGAAATGTGTGGGATACTCAGCGTCAGATGGCAAAGGCTTCATCATACTCAGCATCTGGCTCATATTGGGTTCTGGCTTATGAAAGATGCTCTCCACAGCATTGCGGTGTAGCTGACAGTTAGGCTCATACAGTTCTCCAGGAGTGGCTAGTCCAGTAAGCACGATGATGTCCATAGCTTTGGCTTCACGATGAACATTGCCAGTCATCCACTCGAGGAGCCATGTCTTGATGTCTCTGTAGTAGCCGCGAATGTGCAGAGTGGCATAGAATTGAAGCAATAGCTCTTCATTCCAGTGTTCCTTGTCTGTCACAAAATGAAGCAGACCAGCATCGCGAAAGCAGTCAAGTGCTTCTTCCAAGCACGGCAGTCCAGCAATAGCTTCAGTGTCAAGACGCATATGAGGGAAAATGCGCCCTTGATCATATAGCACGCATGAGTAATAGCTTCTCTGCGGATAGCTCCAGAACCGATCTGATGAAATCCTTGGCTTGGGGTAGGGGTTCTTGGCGCTGTCAAAGAAGGTATTGTGGCTCTTGAAGCCATTTGCATTGAAAGACCCGGGGGAGTTGGCAGTACCTGGAAACCTTAGCAATCTCGGCTTTGGCTTCTGGACCTGAGGCCGATGCTCGACATGATAGTCAAATTGGGGGCCGGAGGCAGCAGGCGGAGGCACCAGAACAGGCCATCGGACAGTGATAAGCTGACCGTGATCGTATGCTTGCTCAATAGTGTGAGGCCTTGGAGGCGGAACAGGAGCAGGGGCAACGTCAGAGGGTTCAGGCTGCACAACAGGTGCTTTAGGAGCAGTTGTCATATTTGCTTCAGGTGCAGCCTCCTCATTGGCGTCAGGTGCAGCAGTCTTATGAGCTTCAGGTGCAACATTGTCAATGGTTTCAGATGCAGTGGCCAGATTAGCTTCAGGCACAGTGGCCTCATTGGTTTCAGGCACACTGGTTGGTGCAGGCTTCACATTGGCATCAGCCATGACCACGTCATTGGCTTCATTGGCATTGGTGGTGGCAGCCTCAACATTTTCAACCTCTTCTTGACGAGGAGGAGGGTCGGGCACAGGCACGTTCAAATCATGAACTGCCTCTTCTTCAATCGCTGGGGGTGTTGGTACACGAACTTCTTCTTCTTCAATAGCAGGGAGAGTTGGTACACGTACTTCTTCTTCTTTTTCTTCGGCTGATGCAGCCGGAATGTCTTCAGCAGCATGTGCTTCAGACATGGAGATGTTCACTGTTGGAGCTGGTTCAGAGAATACTTGCCGTGCAACAGGTGAACGTTGCACTTCTCCTTCAGGAACGCTCGACAGAGGGACTTCAGGCCTTTGTCCTCTTCGAAGCCTGCGAAGCGCTGGCTTCAAGTTAGGAGATGGACTTTGTTGAGCCTGAAAGTCTTCATCCTCTTCTTGCACTGGGGGTGGAGCTTGTTGTTGTTGTTGGGGAGTACTGGGGGAGTCTTGTTGTTGTTGTGGGTGATCAGCCCACGAAGCATCCTGAGCAATTGGCATCAATGGACGACCAATGCTGATGATTTCGCTGTTCGTACGAACAGGCGATGATACCACTTGATGTTTAATCTAAGGAAGAACTTCATCATCATTTACATTGTCATCTTGACCAATGTCTTCAACAGCGTTGGGTTTAGCTGCTGGAATATCTTCAGTCTCATGAGCCTCTGTGGTAGCAGGCTCATGGACAACCATCCTTCTTTCTTGATGAACAGACACAGGGCGAACAACGGAGATGGGTTCAACGACTAAGGGCTCTGTGGAAGCAGCCCTAGTCTTTTTGGTCTTGCGCTTCTTCTTGGAGGGAGCGGCATCAGAAGCTTCAGTATTCTTTCTCTGCCTCGCATCAGCCTCGGCAGCCTTTGTCTTCTTCTGTTCTGAAGCGGTTGAGGTGACCTTTGGCTTCGAGCTAGTCATGCTGCTCGGGAAGATAATGCGAGGGGCTTCTTGGCTTGAAGGCTCAGGCTGTTCAGCAGGGTGCTTCTTCTTCCTCTTTGCAGCCATCCTGGGGTCAATGCCAGGACGGCCAAGGGACTTGCGCTTCTCAGCCTCATTGTAGGCAAGCACACACTTATCAGCCAAAAGCTTCATGCGTTCTCGAGAGCCCTGAGCTTCTTGGCGTTTCTGCAGAAAAGCTTCTTTGAGCTCATGGAGCATGACCTTGAAGTTTCGGACGTCTTGAACACTCAGATTGGCCACATGCTTCTTGAATTGAGCCTTCTCAAAATCAATCTTGTTTTTGAGCTCAACGATGCGCTGAGCAAGAGCTAGCTCAGAAGCAATGGCGCCATTGAAGGCGACACTGAGGCCAACTGGGAGCTGTAAATCTTCAAAGCTGACGTTGGGGGTGTTGAACCACTCATCAATGAAATTGTGAATGATGGCCACATCAAGGAGAGGCAGGTTGCTGAAGACTTCTGCTTCTTCTTTGCTCTTGATCAGCTGCTCAAGGGCATCATCTGCAAGATCTTCATCACTTGATAGATCAATGGGTTCTTCACGCAGAATGACAGTCGGAGTCAAAGCTTGCTGATCAGATGTTCTAACAAGCTGCTTTTTCTTGTCCGTTCTTCTGGAGACACGGGACAGATCTTCAGATTGTACACTGGCTTCAGGAGGTGCAGTGGCCAGTGGCTTCGCACGCAAAGTCTTCGGAGGTGGCTTTGCAGCTGAGGTTGAAGCCTTAGACTTCTTTTGCTTCTGCGGCTTTGGCGGAGGAGGAGCAGGGGCTTCATCAGAGTCAGCACCATCGTCAGAATGATCTACTCTGGCGCCTTGGACCATGATGTAAGTGATGAGGCCGTCAAGGTTGGCATAGGGGCCAATGACATTGGGATTAGCTTCACGAGAGCCATCAGCACGGGGAGCAGAGGGACCTGGATTGAAGTCCAAACCCAAGGTCTTCTGTTCTCTTTGGTCGAAGCCATAGCAAGCTGATAGTTGCGCTTGAAGAGCGAATCATCACGACACCATAGTAGTGAAGTGGGATCTGCGTTCGCTGGCTGTGGCCCACGGACCATGCATGGATAGAAGCCCTGTTCAATGGCTTCATCTCGGCTCTTGGGTTGAAGCCCTCGATAGAGGATATCACCCCAAGGTTTCTTGATGGCATTTTTCTCTGCATATTCCTTTGTCACAAATCTGTACTTGAACCATTCCTTAGCCCAATAGCGTCGAATCCATTGGATTCGCGTCTTCCTCTGATGATAATTTTCTTCAGGATCTGTCTTGTACAGTTCTGCTAAGTCATCAGGCAGATCTTTAGATGTGCCTCCTCTGCACTGTCTGCCACCCTTCCTTGCTGATTTCTCTGTTGCCATGAACTTTAAACTGAAAGGCTTCAATACGTTCAAAGGCTTCAGAGATTTGCGCTTGCTGGTCAAGCAGGAACTGGCTTCAGGAGAGTTCAACTGATGCTGTAAGTATTCTGCAAACGAATGCAGACTATGAGAACCAAGGGATTCTCCCACGGACATGTACCTGTGACAGCATTAGAGATGCGAGGGAAGGGGAAGAGGTCATATGCATTCTCAGAAGATTTTGAAGATAAATCAATTTGAAGACATTGACCTCATGTTGCGAAGACATTCACTTATATAGGTGAGTTGGTTCCAGATTTGTACCAATCCGTGAATAAGTACAAGTGAGGAATCAAACTAGAAGAAATCTAAGTGAATCGACTAAGCAGTATGAGATGCAGACGGAATAGATCTAGCTTTGAATAGACAGAAACAACTTTCGGTAAACAGGATGAATCTTGAAGATCAAAAAGGTGGTAAAAATAGGGTTATAATTACCGCACGAAGAACTGCTAGATGGAGAAGAATAGGAGACCGAGCAGTTCAGCCCACCGTGCCCTAACTTGGCGACGGAGGACACCTACGGCGACGACAGAGAGAACGATGTCCGCGGCCGGCGTGAGGACGGCATCGGAGAAGTCGCGGCAGCTAAGCGCTTCGTCGCCGGCGTCGTCTCGAGCTAGCGGTGGCGCTAGGGTTTTGACGAAGGTGGAGAGGTGGAAGAAGTATTTCTTTACCGCAGGGGAACAGGTATTTATAAGTAGGTGAGAGACACAATGCAATTACGCTGATGCCCCTGGCGGTTCACATCTGATGGGCACGTGGCAAGCATGCAACACCCTCAGGGTTGTCCCACGTTCCCACGCCCGCCAGGCATGTCGGAGAGTTGTTCCGGCTTCTCCGGATTTCAACAGTAAAGATAAGTCATTAAAAACAGATTTAATGTTTGTCCCTTTGCCTTCTGCTGACTAGGATGCAGAGAAGACATTCGACGTTTCAACAGAATGCATATGATTTGGACAGATAGATTTTGAGATAGTAAGCATAGAGAGGTTAGGGTCCGATCACATTCACTTAGTTCAGAAGATCCAATCTTGAAGACATAGCTATAAGTGAATGCTGTAGAGGACAGAACACTAGTATATATATGTATCAAAAGCAATCAAGTCATCATAGTGCAGAAAGTCATGAAGACAAATTGAAACTGAAGACAAACAAAATGCGAAGTCATTGCAATATAACGCCTTGAATGAAACACTTCAAACAAGAGAAGTTGGTGGTGGCGTTACCCACCGTATAGGAAGTATTAGACCCAGACACGGCGCACAATTATCGTGGCGCTCCGAAGTCAAATTCCATGTTAATATATTCACACTCAGAGTGTAAATCTTCATTGATTGAAGATATACATTACTTTGTGTGTTGCACACCTAAGTCATCAACATGCATAAGTGTTAGGATGTGTGCCTGATCACAGGACATTAGAGGATTCTAAGATATTTAGCTCACACCGTAACTTGCAAAACCTTTTCTCATCCAAGGGCTTTGTGAAGATATCTGCCAGTTGCTCATCAGTGTTGACGTGAATGATATCGATATCTTTCTTCATAACATGATCTCTGAGAAAGTGATGACGAATTTCAATGTGCTTTGTCTTCGAGTGTTGGACAGGATTGTTGGCTATTTTGATGGCACTCTCATTGTCGCAGAAGAGAGGTACTTGATTCTGGTTGATGCCATAATCCTTGAGAGTTTGCTTCATCCATAGAAGCTGAGCACAACAGGATCCAGCAGCAATGTATTCAGATTCAGCAGTTGAGAGTGATACACAGTTCTGCTTCTTCGAAGACCAACAGACAAGTGATCGACCAAGAAAATGGCATGTGCCAGAAGTAGACTTGCGATCCACCTTGTCACCAGCATAATCAGCATCGGGGAATCCAACCAAATCGAATCTTGAGCCCTTGGGATACCATAATCCGAGTGTTGGGGTGTAAGCCAAATATCTAAGAATTCACTTCACAGCTAAGTGATGCGATTCCTTTGGTGCCGCTTGGTACCAAGCACACATGCAAACACTAAGCATAATATCTGGCCTAGATGCACATAAATAAAGCAAAGAACCAATCATGGAGCGGTATACCTTTTGATCGAACTCTTTACCATTGTCGTCGGGACCAAGATGGTGCTTGGCTGGCATTGGCGTCGTGTAGCCTTTGCAGTATTCCATTCCAAACTTCTTCAGACAGTCTTTGAGGTATTTCTCTTGAGATATGAAGATGCCATTCCTCTGCTGACGAATTTGAAGACCAAGGAAGAACTTCAGCTCACCCATCATGGACATTTGATATTGCTCTTGCATCATGTACCCAAACTCATCACTGTACTTCTGGTTGGTGCATCCGAAGATTATGTCATCCACATATATTTGGCACACAAACAGTTCACCATCATATGTCTTCATGAAGAGAGTGGGATCGAGGGATCCAGGTTTGAAGCCTTTGCTCTTCAGGAAGTCTTTGATTGTATCATACCAGGCACGAGGGGCTTGTTTGAGGCCATATAGTGCCTTGTTTAGCTTGTACACCATATCAGGATGTTTTGGATCTTCAAAGCCAGGTGGTTGTGCGACATACACTTCTTCTTCAATCTTGCCATTGAGAAATGCACTCTTTACATCCATTTGATATAGCAAGATATTGTGATGATTTGCATAAGCTAGCAGTATGCGAATAGCTTCAAGCCTAGCAACAGGAGCAAATGTTTCATCGAAGTCAATTCCTTCCACTTGGGTGTATCCTTGAGCTACAAGACGTGTTTTGTTTCTGACGACTTGACCATGCTCATCTTGCTTGTTTCGATATATCCATTTTGTTCCAATAATGTTATGCTTGCGAGGATCAGGTCGCTTGACAAGTTCCCAGACATTATTGTTTGAACTGTTGAAGTTCTTCTTGCATGGATTAAATCCATTCGGGTTCCATAAAATGTTCAGCAACTTTCTTGGGTTCTGATATTGACACAAATGAAAAGTGCCCACAGAAGTTTGCTAGCTGTGTTGCTCTTGATCGAGTGAGCGGACCAGGTGCATTGATGCTATCAATTATCTTCTCTATTTGAACTTCATTTGCAACAGGAGGGTGAACAGGACGAAGATTTTGCTCTGGCTATTCATTGTCATCATTGGAAGATTGTCTTCGGACTGAGCATTGTCTTCAGGTTGGTTTGGTGCAGAGATGATGAGTTCCTCTTCAGGTAGTGCTTCAGAGGGCATGATTTCACCAGTTCCCATCAACTTGATGGCCTCGTTTGAAGGAGCTTCATCCAGTGTGCTTGGCAGTATCTCTCTCTGTGAACCATTGGTTTCATCAAATTTCACATCCACAGTTTCAACGATTTTGTAGAGATAAAGGTTGAAGACTCTGTAGGAGTGTGAATCCTTTCCATAGCCAAGCATGAAGCCTTCGTGAGCCTTAGGTGCAAATTTTGACTTGTGATGGGGATCCTTTATCCAGCATCTTGCTCCAAATACTCTGAAGTAACTGACATTTGGCTTCTTGCCAGTAAGTAGCTCATATGATGTTTTGTTCAGAAACTTATGAACGTACACACGGTTGATGATGTGACATGCTGTATCAATAGCTTCGGGCCAGAACTTTCTTGGTGTCTTGTACTCATCTAGCATTGTTCGAGCCATTTCAATGAGGGTTCTGTTCTTGCGCTCAACGATGCCATTTTGCTGAGGTGTGTATGGAGCAGAGAACTCATGAGTGATTCCCATTGTATCCAGATACAGGTCAAGTCCGGTGTTCTTGAATTCAGTGCCATTGTCACTTCTGATGTGCTTGATCTTCACTCCATAATTGTTCATTGCTCGATTTGCAAAGCGTCTGAAGACATCTTGTACTTCAGTCTTGTAAAGAATTATATGGACCCATGTGTATCTAGAGTAGTCATCAACAATGACGAAGCCATAGAGACAGGCAGTTGTTGTGAGGGTGGAGTAGTGAGTAGGTCCAAATAAGTCCATGTGCAACAGCTCGAAGGGTTGAGATGTTGTCATGATTGTCTTTGATGGGTGCTTTGCCCTAGTCATCTTTCCAGCTTCACAAGCACCACACAGATGATCCTTCTTGAACTTGACATCTTCGATGCCAATGACATGCTTCTTCTTGACGAGTGAGTGTAAGTTCCTAATGCCAGCATGTCCCAGCCTTCGATGCCAGAGCCAGCATTCTGAAGCTTTTGTGAGAAGACAAACGGCAAGCTGTGGACCTGCTGAGAAATCTACCATGTACAGATCATCTTTTCGATACCCTTCAAAGACTAGAGATTTGTCAGATTCCATTAGTACAAGGCAACGATATTTGCCAAATATCACAATCATGTTCAAGTCACAAAGCATTGAGACAGACATTAAGTTGAAACCAAGGGATTCAACAAGCATCACTTTATCCATGTGTTGATCCTTTGAGATTGCAACTCTACCTAGACCCAATACTTTGCTTTTACCAGTGTCAGCAAATGTGATGTGACTCTTGTCGGATGGACGTAAGGTTGAGTCCATGAGAAGACTTCGATCACCAGTCATATGATTTGTGCATCCACTGTCCATAATCCATTCTGAAGCTTTTGGTGATGTACCCTACAGTGCAGTTAGGAGGATAGGCTTCACACAAGTGAAGTGAAGCATATGCATTTGATACATATAGGGACAGTCACAGCTTATATCAAAGTTAGGACATAGACTGATGAGGAATTTAGATGTGAAGCATATAGAATGATATTTTAACGTGCGTCCTCAGTGAGTTTTAGGTCCCCAGCAATAGTATCGGACGCTATTGATTGCTGGCTGGAGACCATTTTCTGCAAAAGAGAGTTAGTTCTTCTTTGCCACCCACATTCTCAGTGGGGGCTTAGAAGCAATGAGTCTAAGTGCAGCATCTGAGAACTTTGGCTTTGAAGCCCTAGCAAATAGCCTTGCAGGAGATGAATGATACTCATATGAATAAGCAGAAAAGTTCTTAGTCCTATGAACATAGCGGTTCGAAGATACCCGCTCATATTCATAAGTCTAAGCATGATTTCCCTGCAAAACATTGGTGTTAGGGCGACTCATGTGAGTCCTGTATCTGTATGAAGCCTTTGGTCCATATGAAGCTATAGGTCTGGGGTTTGTCTTCTTCCTAGGTGGTGTCATGACGACATTCACAGGAAGATTCTCAATGTACCGCTTAGGTACACAGATCTTCTTCATAGGTGGTCCATTCCTGCAGTTAGTACCAATGTACCTGGCAAACACCTCACCATTCTGATTTTTGAACAGCTCATCAAAGGATTCATCAATGATAATAGGATTAGCACAGGTAAAGCCAGATAAGGTAGATGGATCTACTGAAGGTCCCTTGGCAGCAACCCATGTGGTTTTGGGGTACTGCTCAGGCTTCCAGTATGAGCCATCAACGTTCATTTTCCTCTCGAACCCAACACCCTCTTTCCTAGGGTTTTGGTTCAGAATCTGCTTTTGAGGACATCGCAGAGAGTCTGATGTCCCTTCAAACTTTTGTACATCCCTGTTTCAAGCAATGTCTTCAACATAGCATTTTCATCAGCAACAACAGTGGTATCCTCCGCAGAGGGGTTAGTGACCACATCAGTAGATGAAGACAATGAAACAGTAGCAGTAGTGGAACATTCAGCAACAGATATAGCGTTATCACGCTCAATGCATTTTAAACATGGTGGTTCAAATCCTTCCTGAGCGGAACTGATCTGTTGAGCGCGAAGTGACTCATTCACCTTTTGAAGATCTTCATGAGCCGCTCTCAATTTCTCAAGCTCTTGTTTCCTTTGAAGATAATCATAGGAGAGCCTTTCATAAGTTGTTGAGAGCGATTCATGACGACCTTCAAGTTCTTGGTACTTAGCATGAAGATTTTTTATGTCATCAACTAAGGATTGTGAACGTGTCATTTCAGCGTCCAACAGGTCATCGCTTTTGTCTAACAGTTTTTGAGTATGTTCCATAGCCTTTTGCTATTCAGTTGCAATTTTAGCAAGTGTTTTGTAGCTGGGTTTGGATTCACAATCAGAGTCATCTTCACTTGAAGATTGAAAGTAAGCATCGCGTGATTTTACCTTGGCACCGCGTGCCATGAAGCAGTAGGTGGGAGTAGGATCGTCTTTGTCATTAGCTTCAGCATTGGTGTGGAAGTCATTGTCTTCAGTGTTGAAGATGGACTTGGCAACATAGGCAGTGGCTAGAGCCAGACTTGCAACGCCAGGGTCAGACTCCTCTCCAGACTCCACCTCCGCCTCCTCAGAAGCAGACTCCTCCTCTGAATCCATTTCCTTGCCAACAAAAGCACGAGCTTTGCTAGATGAGCTCTTCTTGTATGATGAAGACTTGGAAGAAGACTTAGAAGACTTTGAGGATTTCTTCTTCTTCTTGTCATCGGAATCATATTCCTTGTTTTTCTTCTTCTTCTTCTCATTGTCCCATTGTGGACACTCAGATATGTAGTGACCAGGTTTCTTGCACTTGTGGCAGGTTCTCTTCTTGTGATCATGTGTGGAAGCTTCATCATTCCTAGAGCTAGATCGTGAAGACTTTCTGAAGCCTTTCTTCTTTGTGAATTTCTGGAACTTCTTCACAAGCATAGCAAGTTCCCTTCCAATGTCTTCAGGATCTTCAGAACTGCAGTCAGATTCTTCTTCAGATGAGGAAACAACTTTTGCCTTCAAAGCACGAGTTCGGCCATAGCTTGGACCATAGATATCTCTTTTCTCAGATAGCTGGAACTCATGTGTGTTGAGCCTCTCAAGTATATCAGACGGATCGAGTGTCTTGAAGTCAGGACGTTCTTGTATCATGAGGGCAAGGGTGTCAAAGGAGCTGTCAAGTGATCTCAGCAGTGTCTTGACGATTTCATGCTTGGTAATCTCAGTTGCGCCAAGAGCTTGAAGTTCATTTGTGATATCAGTGAGGCGATCAAACGTGAGCTGGACATTCTCATTGTCGTTTCTCTTGAAGCGGTTGAAGAGGTTGCGGAGAACACTGATTCTTTGATCTCTCTGGGTTGAAACGCCTTCATTGACCTTGGATAGCCAGTCCCAGACTAGCTTCGATGTTTCCAGAGCACTCACACGACCATACTGTCCTTTGGTCAGATGACCACAGATGATGTTCTTCGCAGTAGAGTCCAGTTGAATGAACTTCTTGACATCAGTGGGGGTGACACCTTCACTAGTTTTGGGAACGCCATTCTTGACGACATACCAGAGGTCGACATCAATGGCTTCAAGATGCATGCGCATCTTATTCTTCCAGTAGGGATATTCAGTTCCATCAAACACGGGACAAGCAGCGGAGACCTTGATTATCCCTGCAGTCGACATAGCTGAAACTCCGAGTGGTTAAACCGAATCACACAGAACAAGGGAGTACCTTGCTCTGATACCAATTGAAAGTGCTAGTATCGACTAGAGGGGGGGGGGGTGAATAGGCGATTTTTACGAAAGTCTTCAAAACTTGGAAGTTTCAAAGACAAACAACAGAAACAACCTAATTGATATGCAGCGGAAGATAAACTAACCTAAACAAGCCATAGTCAAGTATGTAATGATATGAAGGTACAGGACTAATAGCAGTTAGGCAGTAAGGATCAAGATGGAAGATACTATGAAGCCAATCAACAATAGTAGTCAAGCAATGAAGTCAAACAGATAAACAGATAAGCAATGACTTCATGAAGACAAACTTAAGTAAGGTTGGAAGGGATAGAACCAGTTGCTTGTTGAAGACACAGGATTTGTTGGACCAGTTCAAGTTGCTGTGACAACTGTACGTCTGGTTAGGGAGGCTGAGATTTAACTCAGAAGACCGTGTCTTCACCTTATTCCCCTTAGCTAAGGACACCCAGTCCTCGCCCAATCACTCTTGTAAGTCTTCAAGGGAGACTTCCAAACCTTCACAGACTTTGTTCACCGGCAATCCACAATGACTCTTGGATGCTCAGAACGCGACGCCTAACCGGCTGGAGGATTCACAGTCCTCAAGTGTAATAAGTCTTCAGGTCACATAGACAGAAAGACTTCAGTGATGCCTAACACTCTTTGGCTCTGGGTGTTTGGGCTTTGTCTTCGCAAGGATTTCTCTCTCTCAAATGCTTCGAGGTGGGTTGCTCTCAAACGACAAAAGCCATGCACAAACTCTGAGCAGCCACCAATTTATGGTGTAGGGGGTGGGCTATTTATAGCCACTAGGCAACCCAACCTGATTTGTCCAAAATGATCCTGGGTCACTAAGGAACTGACACGTGTTCCAACGGTCAGATTTCAAACACACGCGGCAACTTTACTTGGGCTACAAGCAAAGCTGACTCATCCAGCTCTGGATAAGATTCGCTCTCATTGTCTTCGCTAGAAGACATAGGATTTGGGTTGAGCATCACTTCAGTCACTCTGACTTAGTTCACTTGGACCCCACTTAACAGTACGGTGGTTCCTATGACTCAACAAAGAAGAAACGAAACAACGAAAACACATAGTCTTTGCGCTCCAAAGTCTTCACGCAATGTCTTCTCATGTCATAGTCTTCAATATGAATATCTTCTCATACCACCATTGTCTTCAATGTCTTCACACATTTTTAGGGGTCATCTCCGGTAGGTAAATCAAATCAATGAGGGACACTACCTGCGTTATCCTGCAATTCTCACAAACGCATTAGTCCCTCAACCAACTTTGTCGTCAATACTCCAAAACCAACTAGGGGTGGCACTAGATGCACTTACAAGTACATACCTTGACAAGATTTTGAAGTAGTTCAAAATGGAACAAACAAAGAAAGAGTTCTTGCCTGTGTTACAAGGTGTGAAATTGAGTAAGACTCAAAACCCGACCACGGCAGAAGATAGAAAGAGAATGAAAGTCATTCCCTATGCCTTGGCCATAGGTTCTATAAAGTATGCCATTCTGTGTACCAGATCTATTGTATACCCTACACTGAGTTTGGCAAGGGAGTACAATAGTGATCTAGGAGTAGATCACTATACAGCGGTCAAAATTATCCTTAGTGGAATAAGGATATGTTTCTCGATTATGGAAGTGACAAAAGGTTCATCGTAAAGGGTTACGTCGATGCAAGTTTTGACACCGATCTGGATGACTCTAAGTCTCGATCTAGATACATATTGAAAGTGGGAGCAATTAGCTAGAGTAGCTCCGTGCAGAGCATTGTAGACATAGAAAATTGCAAAATACATAACGGATCTGAATGTGAAAGACCTGTTGACTAAGATTCTCTCACAAGCAAAACATTATCACACCTTAGTACTCTTTGGGTGTTAATCACATAGCAATGTGAACTAGATTACTGAATCTAGTAAACCCTTTGGGTGTTGGTCACATGGCGATGTGAACTATGGGTGTTAATCACATGATGATGTGAACTATCGATGTTAATCACATGGTGATGTGATCTAGATTATTGACTCTAGTGCAAGTGGGAGACTGAAGGAAATATGCCCTAGAGGCAATAATAAAGTTATTATTTATTTCCTTATTTCATGATAATTGTTTATTATTCATGCTAGAATTGTATTAATCGGAAACATGATACATGTGTGAATACATAGACAAACAGAGTGTCACTAGTATGCCTCTACTTGACTAGCTCGTTAATCAAAGATGGTTATGTTTCCAAGCCATAGACATGAGTTGTCATTTGATTAACGGGATCACATCATTAGGAGAATGATGTGATTGACATGACCCATTCAGTTAGCTTAGCACCCGATCGTTTAGTATGTTACTATTGCTTTCTTCATGACTTATACATGTTCCTATGACTATGAGATTATGCAACTCCCGTTTACCGGAGGAACACTTTGTGTGGTACCAAACGTCACAACGTAACTGGGTGATTATAAAGGTGCTCTACAGGTGTCTCCAAAGGTACTTGTTGGGTTAGCATATTTCGAGATCAGGATTTGTCACTCCGAATGTTGGAGAGGTATCTCTGGGCCCTCTCGGTAATACACATCACTTAAGCCTTGCAAGCATTGCAACTAATGAGTTAGTTGCGAGATGATGTATTATGGAACGAGTAAAGATACTTGCCGGTAACGAAATTGAACTAGGTATTGGATACCGACGATCGAATCTCGGGCAAGTAACATACCGATGACAAAGGGAACAGCGTATGTTGTTATGCGGTCTGACCGATAAAGATCTTCGTAGAATATGTAGGAACCAATAAGAGCATCCAGGTGGTTTTGGTAATTAATAACAACATATATATCATTGAACTAATAGTTTCTTGAGAATCATTTCAGAAAGTTCAGTGATATGGGTATGGCAAGGACTGAAGAAGTGGACCCCTCAAAATGCTAAGGCAAGCATTGGCAAAAGCTCAAGACTCCATTTTTGGTTTAGTGATCCAAGATCACATTGAGTCTATAGGAAAGCCAATACTATTAAAAGGGGATGAGGTTATGATAATGATCTGGTTGCTCAAAGTGCTTAGTGATACATCTCCTAAACTATCAGCAACTCTCACTTCCATAATACACTCATAAGTAATCTCGGTCCCACCGATTTTCCAAACCCAGTCACACCGAGATGAACCACCTCAGCCATATAGCCAAACCCTAGAATTCTCGGATTTTCCGATTCTGAACTCGGTCTCACCGAAACTTGAGTTGCCAAGCTTCTGTAACCTTCTGTCATCAAATCGGTGTCACCGAGATGATGAAGTCGGTCCCACCGAGATTGGCAAGCTCTTGTCTTTGGACGAATCGGACTCACCGAGTTTGTATTTTCGGTCCCACCGAAAATCCCAACGTTCACATGATTTGAACTTTCGGTCTCACCGAGTTGTCAACTTCGGTCTGACCGAGATTGGTCAAATGTGTGTAACGGTTGGATTTTGTGTGGAGGCTATAAATACCCCTCCACCCCCTCTTCATTCGTGGAGAGAGCCATCAGAAAGAACTACCACTCCTACCTTACATTTCTGAGAAGAAAACTACCTACCCTTGTGTTGAGATCAAGTAGCTCCACTCCCACCATATGAAACTTGATCTCTAGCCTTCCCAAGTTGCTTTCCACTCAATCCCTTCTTCCACCACAGCCAAATCAGTGAGGAGAGTTGAGTGTTGGGGAGATTATCATTTGAAGCACAAGAGCAAGGAGTTCATCATCATCAACACCATCTATTACCTTTTGGAGGGTGGTGCCTCCTAGATTGGTTAGGTGTCGCTTGGGAGCCTCCGTCAAGATGTGGAGTTGAACCAAGAAGTTTGTAAGGGCAAGGAGATCGCCTACTTCATGAAGATCTACCCCGAGTAAGGCTAGCCCTCCGTGGGCGTAGGCCATGATGGCATAGACAAGGTTGCTTCTTCGTGGACCCTTCGTGGGTGGAGCCCTCCGTGGACTCTCGCAGCCGTTACCCTCCGTGGGTTGAAGTCTCCATCAACGTGGATTGACGATAGCACCACCTATCGGAACCACGAGAAAAAAATCTCCGTGTCTCCAAATTGCGTTTGCTCTTCTCCACCTCTCTTTACTACATGTGCAATTTACTTTCCGCTGCCTATACTCTAGAATTGCATGTGTAGGGTGATACTTGACCTGATCATCATTGTGAACTTGCCAAAAACTTGTCTTTATCAAAAGGCTGAATTTTTATATTGTCAAGTAGTCTAATCACCCCCCTCTAGACATACTTTCGATCCTACAAGTGGTATCAGAGCTTTGGTCTCCATTGTATTGGTTTCCATTGCATTGGACTCCATAAGCTTGGTTTCACAACCTAGGAGAGTATGGCGTCTAGTGAGGGTAATTTTCGTAGAGGTCCTTACTTTGATGGTACAAATTTTGCTAGTTGGAAGCATAAAATGAAAATGCATATTCTTGGTCATAACCCAGCCGCATGGGGCATTATTTGTGTTGGTTTGCAAGGTGAGTTCTTCGAGGAAGGAAAAGTTCCGGATCGCGAAGCTACAACGGATGAATTGCGGATGTTGCAAAACAATGCTCAAGCTTGTGACATTCTATTCAATGCTTTGTGTCCCGAGGAGTTCAACAAAATCAGCCGTCTTGAGAATGCAAAAGAGATTTGGGATACTTTGGTTGAAATGCACGAAGGTACCGAGTCCGTGAAGGAATCAAAGCTAGATATTCTTCAAGGTCAACTTGACAAGTTCAAGATGAAGGATGGTGAAGGAGTCGCTGAAATGTACTCTAGGCTTGCTCTCATCACAAATGAGATTGCTAGCTTAGGAAGCGAAGAAATGACCGACCGATTCATCATCAAAAAGATTCTCAGAGCTTTGGATGGAAAGTATGACACCGTGTGCACTTTGATCCAAATGATGCCAAACTACAAGAATCTCAAGCCAACCGAAGTCATTGGAAGAATTGTTGCTCATGAGATGACACTTAAGGATAAGGAAGAGCTTCACAACAAGTCAAGTGGTGCTTACAAAGCTACAAGTGATGCTCCCACAACCTCAAGTGACAAGTTAGTTTCCAATGAAGAGATAAGCCTAATGGTCAAGAACTTCAACAAATTCTACAAGAATAGAGGCAAAGAGAGAAGCTCAAAGTCTAGATCATATGATGAAAAGAGATCTTCTAGTCGTGATCGAAACTGCTACAATTGTGGAAGACCCGGACACTACTCAAATGAGTGTACGGCTCCCCACAAGAGAAGAGAAGAATCTCCAAGAAGAAGAAGCTCAAGAGATGAGTCACCTCGGAAAGAGAGAAGGAGCAGAGATGATCGTTATGAACGAAGACCCTCTCGGAGAAGCAAGGATTCAGAGAGGAAAGACAAGTCATCAAGGAGCTACACAAGAAGAAAACATCAAGCTCATGTAGGTGAATGGGTCGCCGGCTCCGACTCCGACAATCATTCCGAAAGAAGCTATCACTCCAACTCCGACTACAGTCAAGATGAAGGTGTTGTCGGTCTTGCTCTCGTGTCCTCCAACTCCAACTCCTATGACTTATTTGATTCACCAAATGAGGGAATTGGAAGATGCTTCATGGCTAAAGGCCCCAAGGTATCACACCCTGAATTCATTGACTTTGATAGTGATGAGGATGACTTGCTTGGTGAAGATGAGCTTTTACATGACAAATCTAGTGAGACTAGTAATGATGAATATGCTAGTAGTCTTTATAGTCGAGAAGAGTCGAATGACAATGCTATGAAGGAGATTGAGCGTCTAACTAAAGAACTAAACACTCTTAAGTTAGCTCATGAAACAACTCAAGAAGATCATAGAGAGCTCCTAAGATCTCATGAGAAGCTACGCTTCGAGAAGCTCAATCTAGAGCAAGAACATGAGTTCCTAAAAGCAATCAATGGCGATCTTCGAAAGAAGAGTTCTTCATATCTTGCCAAACGACTTCTCTTGTCTAATTTCTTGCCACCTATTAAAACTAAGCATGACAAGCATAAGAAAAATTCTTCATCTAGAAGCAACAATATTGGTTCTAGTAGTTCTCTTGATTCCACTAACAATGTTTCAAGCCAAGTTACACTTGAGCAAGAAAATAGTTTATTGAAAGGGATTATAGAGAAAGGTGTCTACAAGAGCCTTGCCCGAAGCAAGAACTTTGAGGAAATTATTCGCAAGCAAGGGAGGCACCGGAAGAATCAAGGAATTGGTTTTGAGCGAAAGTTCAACGCCGAGGGTGTTGAATGGGAAGAAGGTCAATATCCCACTCCAAAGTTTGTTTCTCAAAAGGAGAAGTACGATCCTACTTCTTCCAATGTGGAACAAGCTCAAGATGATCTTCCACCACAAGACCACAAGCTAAAAGACAAGGACAAGCTTCAAGAGGAGATTGATGCATTTATTGAAGCACCTAAAGCCATGGTCAAGTGGGTTCCCAAGGAAACGTCAAGTTCTACCTCGTCAAGCTCAACTACAACCCCAAGGATTCCCATCAAGATGATGTGGATCCCGAAGAAGAAGAACTAGAGAGTTCTTGAGGGTGACTCCGCCAACATACTTCACTCATATTCATTTTGGCAAGAACTTGTGCAATCAACTTCCACATCTTGCACTAGTTCATGGAGTCACAAACCCTCTTGTTGGTAAGTCAAGGGACAAGGTAATCATAGCTCTCATGGACATCATCCATTGTGTACTTCAATCTATGTCCATGGATATCCTTGTTTGTTCCTTGTGGGACTAACCCATGTAGGTATTGAAAGTGCCCGAATCCAAAGGATTGCTCCCAACTCTTGATGATCTTCATCAACATTGAGCATCCACATCTTCAACATCTACATGAAGTCTTCTACGACAACCCAAGGTTAGTTTGACCCTTTAAAAGGGGTTCTCACATCTAGGGGGAGCTTTGCTCTAAAGAATTGAGCTAAAGCATCTTCAAATGATGTGAACACATCAATGCTTTATGTAAAAGTGGTAACCCCACTTGTGCTTAAACGATGAGTATGACCTATGATCAAATGTTCTCATTTGACTCCTAAGTCAATGTACTCATATATAGATGACCTAGTCATCGACAAATTGTGTGATAGTAGCTAGAGTTTTGATTGTGCATGTTTGACACATATTTCATTTGCTATCTTATTGTGTGAGCATGTTGGATGCATGATTTAATCCATTCGAGGACATCCATTTGTTGCTTTGGTCTTTTTGATTTTTTTCTGACCAAATGGATGGACAAGAATGCCTAAGTACCTCCCCTAGCTATCTATGCTTTCTTGTCTCAAATTCTATTCATGCTTACATCACAAACTTTGAACAAGTCATTTTCGGACCCTCCGAGTGAGGAGCACTCGGAGCCACCGATCCGTCAAGGGCTAACTTCCAAAACCTTCTAAGTGATTTCGGTCAGACCAACCCACTCAAACTCGGTCAAACCGAAAGCATTTGGATTGATCTAGGTTTTCACCTCGGTGAAACCGAGTTGTGAATTTCGGCGTGACCGAAGTGCATAACTGCCCTGCAGTTATCCATCTCGGTGCCACCGAGTTTTACAACTCGGTCCCACCGACAGCAAAGGGGTATATATACTCCGAGGGCCGCGCGTTGATTTCTACTTCAAAACGCTTCGCCCCCACACCCCTTGCTGCCGTCGCCTGGTCTCCGGATCGTCTCCGTCGTCGCCTGTGCGCCCTCGCCGCAGGTCTCCGTCGCCGTCAACGGACATCTTCTCCGCGCCGTTGCCGCCGTAGAGGAACTCCACCAAGTTAGGGTGAGTTTCGATCCCACTCGTGCTCTCATCTCCGATTCAATGCACGTTTGGTTTGCCTGTAATCTTGCCACAATTGAAATCTTCCTGAACACAAGATTAGTTCCTTTGAACGAAATTCGAGTAAAAGTTTTAGGGTTAGGTTTCCGCCGAACACATCTCGGTGAGACCGATTTTACATTCTCGGTATGACCGATTTGGCCTCTGGCCATTGCACTGCACCTTTCGGTCCAACCGAGTTGTGCAAATCGGTGTGACCGAAATGAGGATTTAGTGAAACCCTAGTGTTTTCGGCAGGACCGAAACCCACTTCGGTCCAACCGAAAGTGGTGTGAATGCTTCTGTTTGAACACTTCGGATTCACCGAATTTTAAACTCGGACTGACCGAAATGTCTTCTGTGAAAACCTAATACTAGAATTTGAACTCATTCTGTTTGCAAAATCTTCTGCAGTTTGTGATAACTCTTCTACTCTGCCTACACCTTATCTATTCACAGGTTGTCAGCCATGTCAGATGCCAGTGACAGCCAGAACAGGTCTGAGTCACCTATTGCTGATATTCCAGAGGCAGGCACTAGTCCTGAACCCAGCAGCTCATCAGATGATGGTGAGAGGAGCACACCAAGTGGTTTGCCTCCTGCAGCCACCAGGGCCAGAAAGAAGAGGAACTCTGATGAAGAAGATTCTGATTTCATTGTTGAGGATAGAGGTCTCAGGCTATGGAGACAAGCTGATCCATATGCTGTGAGGAGAAGAACTGCTGTTGATCCCAGATTTCACACCAGAGAGCAGCAGGACTTCTATGAGACTGTGCTGATGGACAAGAAGCCCATAGTGGCAGACACCAGATTTGTTGATTGGAAATACATTGACAGTGAAGAGCACAGAGACTTCTTTCCACATGTGCATGAGAGCTTCACTGCATGTGGTGTTGCAGACTTCGTAGGTCAAAAGCTGACAAGTTGGAATGATGAAATGATTATGCAATTCTATGCCACAGCTCATTTCTATCCAGATGGAAAGATCACATGGATGACTGAAGGCCAAAGATTCTCTTCAATTGTAGAAGAATGGGCAGAACTGCTGAATCCTCCAGTGCAGAGAGAGGATGATGTTGATGTCTATGGCATTCCCAAGAAGAACCATGAATCTATGAAGAATATGTACAAGGAGGTTCCAGCTAAGGATTTAGCAATCTGGAAGCTTGGCTCAGTGTATTATCTCCAGGCAGGTCTACCTACCACAAACACTATTCTGAGGCATACCTTGATGCCCAAGTCTGGAGATCATCGCATGATCAGAGGGTACTCTATCAACATGCTGCATATACTTGATGAGAAGGCACCGTTCAAGGTGATGGACTTGATAGTTGAGACTATTAAGAGGACTGCAGCTGACCAGAAAAGGTCGTATGGATTTGCCCCGCATATTCAGATGCTTATCAATGCCAAGTTTGGCACGGGCACATTCTTGTTGGATAGAGAACACCTACCACTGCAGCCTGAGCATGAGGACAATGATGTTGTGATGGACGAGGAGGATCCAACTTCTGTTGAAGGTCAAGCAAAGATTGAAGCTGCCAAGAAAGCCAAAGCTGAGAAGGAAGCAGCAGCAGCAGCAGCTAAACCAAAGAGTGTTGGAGAGCAGCTCCTTGAAGCTACCCAAAGGATTGAACAACGCCTGGCCAGCATTGTACAGTCTCAGGAGAGCCTTGAGAGGATTGTTGAAGACAAGATCCATGCTCTGGATGTGAAGCTGACTGAAGTGCAAGTAACTGTCAACAAGCTTGAGGCAGATATCGAGGAAGCAAAGAGGGAGAAGGAAGAGCTCATGCGTGAGATGCAGGATGACCTAGTCCAGGATGCTTATGAACAGACTGCTCCGGTTCCCACAGGACCCCGATCAGCTGCTATTCCAGTGACAGACACCAGGACTACAGCCTCAGCACCTCCCACAGCTCCATCAGTTGCTCCAGCTCCAGCTCCAGTGACC
This sequence comes from Triticum timopheevii, assembly GCA_963921465.1. NCBI lineage: Eukaryota > Viridiplantae > Streptophyta > Magnoliopsida > Poales > Poaceae > Triticum > Triticum timopheevii. Next base: position 59,799,364 of record OY997266.1, on the reverse strand, counting down.
ACTCCTCCAGCTCCACAGACATCAGCAGAAGTCTTCGCCGATGCAGCCATCTCAACTCCAACATCAACCCAGACAGGAGCCGCCAACAGAGTCCCTAGTGACGTTTAGCTCTATACTTTTCGAACTTTTTGGTAACTTGTTGCCAAAGGGGGAGAAATTGTATAGATCATAGGACTTCGAGAGAGAGAGTGCTGTTGTTTTTTTTGCGCTTTTGTTCTTTTGGTTTTCGTGACATTTTGTGTGTTTGATACTACGTTTGATGAGTGCTTGGTCGTACTATGCCTTAATGTGTGCTTAATGCTTATCATATGCTATTCCTATCTTGTATGACCATTTACTCATGTCTTGGTGATTGGGTGCATGCTATTCATTCTTATCATTTTGTGCGCTCCACCAAGATGTATGTGACATGGAAGAGTGACCCATGATCCTAATCGATTGTGCATTTGCATTCAAACGCAAATCTTAAATAATGCACAAATTTAGGGGGAGCTCTTGCTTATCACATACTTCTCAAAGCGACGATATTATTCATTGATTATATCCTTTGTCGAAGCTTTGATCTATATGTTGTCATCAATTACCAAAAAGGGGGAGACTGAAAGTGCAACTAATCCCCGGGTGGTTTTGGTAATTAATAACAACATATATATCATTGAACTAATAGTTTCTTGAGAATCATTTCAGAAAGTTCAGTGATATGGGTATGGCAAGGACTGAAGAAGTGGACCCCTCAAAATGCTAAGGCAAGCATTGGAAAAAGCTCAAGACTCCATTTTTGGTTTAGTGATCCAAGATCACATTGAGTCTATAGGAAAGCCAATACTATTAAAAGGGGATGAGGTTATGATAATGATCTGGTTGCTCAAAGTGCTTAGTGATACATCTCCTAAACTATCAGCAACTCTCACTTCCATAATACACTCATAAGTAATCTCGGTCCCACCGATTTTCCAAACCCAGTCACACCGAGATGAACCACCTCAGCCATATAGCCAAACCCTAGAATTCTCGGATTTTCCGATTCTGAACTCGGTCTCACCGAAACTTGAGTTGCCAAGCTTCTGTAACCTTCTGTCATCAAATCGGTGTCACCGAGATGATGAAGTCGGTCCCACCGAGATTGGCAAGCTCTTGTCTTTGGACGAATCGGACTCACCGAGTTTGTATTTTCGGTCCCACCGAAAATCCCAACGTTCACATGATTTGAACTTTCGGTCTCACCGAGTTGTCAACTTCGGTCTGACCGAGATTGGTCAAATGTGTGTAACGGTTGGATTTTGTGTGGAGGCTATAAATACCCCTCCACCCCCTCTTCATTCGTGGAGAGAGCCATCAGAAAGAACTACCACTCCTACCTTACATTTCTGAGAAGAAAACTACCTACCCTTGTGTTGAGATCAAGTAGCTCCACTCCCACCATATGAAACTTGATCTCTAGCCTTCCCAAGTTGCTTTCCACTCAATCCCTTCTTCCACCACAGCCAAATCAGTGAGGAGAGTTGAGTGTTGGGGAGATTATCATTTGAAGCACAAGAGCAAGGAGTTCATCATCATCAACACCATCTATTACCTTTTGGAGGGTGGTGCCTCCTAGATTGGTTAGGTGTCGCTTGGGAGCCTCCGTCAAGATGTGGAGTTGAACCAAGAAGTTTGTAAGGGCAAGGAGATCGCCTACTTCATGAAGATCTACCCCGAGTAAGGCTAGCCCTCCGTGGGCGTAGGCCATGATGGCATAGACAAGGTTGCTTCTTCGTGGACCCTTCGTGGGTGGAGCCCTCCGTGGACTCTCGCAGCCGTTACCCTCCGTGGGTTGAAGTCTCCATCAACGTGGATTGACGATAGCACCACCTATCGGAACCACGAGAAAAAAATCTCCGTGTCTCCAAATTGCGTTTGCTCTTCTCCACCTCTCTTTACTACATGTGCAATTTACTTTCCGCTGCCTATACTCTAGAATTGCATGTGTAGGGTGATACTTGACCTGATCATCATTGTGAACTTGCCAAAAACTTGTCTTTATCAAAAGGCTGAATTTTTATATTGTCAAGTAGTCTAATCACCCCCCCTCTAGACATACTTTCGATCCTACAGTTGTTCATACCTTCATCCCCAGTTGCTCCTGTTATTACAAGATGCCCTGAAAAACTAATTGATCTTCCGAAAATGCTCAGTAGCCTATTATTCTTGATCCTCCTTATCTGTTTGCATTATGGTTACTTCCATATGTCTAGCAATACTCATTAGCATCCTTTGTCATCATAATTTCGAGCATTTGATTCGATAAGTTTGTGAATGATCACGATCATCGGTCCTAATTAGAATTCTTCCCATCGGCTCAGACGTCACCCCGGACATGAGCTAGTGTTCAGCAAATCAAGCCTTGATTGATTGTTGATCTATGTCTATTCTACTTACTTGTCTTTGATCAGAGCCTCTGCTTCTGATCCACTGTCTTGAAAATTATAATCCCTTTGCAGTTAAGCTTTGAATTAGTCGGTTGTTTTCTATAATCCGATATCCTTGCATTCTTTCTACCTCTGGTTGAGTACTGATACTCACATCAGATCCCTTGTGAACCACTAGATCCTTTGTGGGGTTCTATCCGACAACGTCCTTCATATACAATAACCTTGTGAGCTTTTCTCCGGATACATAATGCCTTTGGTAAATTGTATCCCCCGCTCTAGTCAACCATACTCTGCTTCCGGGCTTTATTTACTCGTGAAGTTTGTGTTATATGTTCCTAAGATGCCCCGATGAGTTGAATCTTCATCTTACCTAAATCCGTGTGAACCCGAAGATTATGCGAGTTATATCTACTGGTGTTTCTTCGGATAAATTTTCAATCCTACAACTTTGTCAAAGACGAGAAGTAAATGAAAAGTTGTGCATTAGAGAAGTGGGAGTCGACCTTGAGCCTTTGCGTTCATGCCCATGGACCCGATGTGGAAAGCTCCTTGAAATAATAATAATCCTCTTGTGATAAGTCCATCTTGTATCTATGTTTGGTCCTTTGCAACCGTGGTTCCAACCATGATTGTTCTTCTTTGATTTCATTTCTTGGACAAGTGGAAGTACCTGTCTTTTGTAGATCATTTCACCTGTCCAACCTATGTTCTGCTTTACCCTCGAGTATTACCCTCTGGTATCTCGAGAATATCCCGGAACTACATAACTTCTTATGAGTTCTTCATCAACTATTATTCTCGCCGATTCAAATATTCCACAGGTTCTGAGTTGTTAGGCACTCGAGAAAACCGATATCCGATTCAATTCTTCATTGCGTTGTTTAAACTTTTCTTGTAACCTAACATATCCGAGCAAAGATGATTCCCTGCTTATGTAATTGCCTCGATGTACAACTCTGTCAGTAAGACCTTGTTACTATTGTTGATGACATTCCGGTAGCCATCGATGGACGAGAACTTTGCCTACGGGTCCGCCTCATTCAACGAGTAGGAAAATGGTTCTCTTCGTCCCTCGCCCTTGGTACCAACGTTGTTGCCAACATAACTGACAGGCTATCCTCTGATCTACCTTGCTATCATGACCATGCAAATGTTAGCACCCTTCCTGCTATTAACCCACATGGTGGGCCCATAACCCACAGTTCCACAGGATCGAACCCTGACTCTCCTATACATCTCTGTCTTCCAAAATTGTTCCTCACGCTTGGTTTCGTATGTAATTCACGAGCCACCTTCTTGTGATCTGTTCTGGTATTAGATGCAATACTTATTCTCGATGCTTTGAACCCCTTTAACCCTCTGTTTCAGGCAACGAACAATTGCCTACCCGGTTGAAGCTTCTTGTTGCTCCTTCTTACCTTGCTCTCGATGACTTCCTTGAATTTCAACTCAAGAGATGTCTCTATGCCACGTTCATTGAAACATCCCCCAGGTACCTATCTTGTGTTGAGCTCCGTCCTTCCCGAGTCTTTTCCCCTTACTCCACCCCTTAAATCTCAGGACGAGATTTCTTGTAGTGGAGGAGAATTGTGACGCCCGGATAATTAAGCTACAGTAAACCTCAGCTAATGTTGCCACATCACAACGATTATTGTTAGTAATCCTAGCTTGATCCAAATCGTAGTTCAAACTCATATTCAAAATTGAGTTTAAAGTCAAAATTCAAACTTTGTCAAAACTGAAACTAAAATGTTGATCATGTGACAAATATACACTTCTTAATATTGGTGGTGAACCAACATTTTTTGTGGTTTAATGCACTAATCTATTTAAGGCATATATTTTAAAAAAGGTTTAAAAAAAAAGCAGAAAAGCCCCCCCTCCTCAACTGGGCCGACTGGCCCAGCTGGCCACCGCGCCCCCCTTAGGGCCTCAACCCACCAGACCACCTGGCCGACCCACCTCTCCCTCTCCCTCTCCCTTATCCCCCCACGCACCCAAAATATCCCGTCAGATCCACCACTCACCTCTATCTTCCCCACTCCCCACGTCGCTCGCTCTCCCTCCCCCTCGATCCAGATCAGGGGCTCGACCCCGCGGCGCCTCGCGAACGCCGCCCGCATCTACCCCCCCTCCCCCCGCTCGAGCCTGCTGCTCGTCTGCTTCCTCATCGCCGGCCGCCGCTCCCACCCACCGGCGCCCGCGGCCCGCTCCCGGCACTCGCCCCGACCGCGCCCTCCTGTACCCCGTCGGCGCACCGGAGCCGCCCTGACCCCTCACTTGCCGGTCGCCCAAGGACGACGTCGCCGACTCCGTCCTCCTCGCTACCATTTGTCACCGTCTTCTTCAACGCCGGCGCCATCTGCTGCTACTAACCCCATCGCCGGGCCACCGTGTGCCCTCCCCGTGAGCTCCCCTTCCTCCTTGTCCCTCCCTGCGCCGCCGTCACCGCGTTGGCCGCTCGTGCCCAGCCACTGCCCTCGCCGCGTTGTTGCTGCGGCTGCTGTCAGCGCGCAGCCGTGCCAACCCCGCCTCCGCCCGGCCATGCCCTGACGCCGCCCTCGTCGCTCCACGGCGTCTGGGGCTCCTGCCGCTGGCTGCGGTCCCCCTCCACTCTACGCTGGCCGGTGGCCTCGCCGGAGGCCGCGCCCGGTCGCGGAGCCCGAGCCCCCTGGTGCCGTGCGTGCCCAGGTCCGGCCTCCACGGGCGCCCGCCCACTAACCCGCTCACCCGCACGCCCGTTTAGCCTCATGGGCCACTGACCACAGGGGCCCACACTCCCCTACTTTATATAAAAAAGGTTTTTAAAAATAAAATAAAATGTATATAATATTAAATAAATAATTAAATATTGATTAATTAATTAGTTTAATTAACTTAACTTAATTAACCTGATTAGTTACCTAATTAATTAGTTAGTAGTCAATGACAGGGTGGCCCCACACCCCTGTTGACCAGTCAGATGTTGACTGGTCAACTGGGAACCCCTGGACGCACATGTCACCCTCTGGTACACTTATGTGTACACAGATCTGGGTGCACCTAGCTTTTACTCATTATTTTTTGAATTAAGTTAAATTGCAGAATATCATTAAAACTTTAGAAATTCATAGAAATTAAACCGTATCTCGGATGAAAATGTTTTCTACATGAAAGTTGCTCAGAACGACGAGACGAATCCGAATACGTTGTCCGTTCGTCTGCCACACGTCTCTAGCATAGCGAACTTGAAAACTTTCTCCTCCGGTTCATCTGTCTCACGGACGTCCGGGACCGGGAAAACTTTCTCGGATGTTTCCCCTTTCGCCAGTAACGCCTAGCACTGCGTTAGAACACATCTAGCCCCGCTTATAATCATGTTGTGCATATGTTTGTGTGTATTTACTGTTTCTTCCCCCTCTTCTCTCCGGTAGACCCCGAGACTGCTGCTGATGCCGCTGAGATCGACTACATCAACGACGACCCTCCTTCTTGTCTGAGCAACCAGGCAAGCCCCCCCTTTGATCATCCCGATATCGCCCATTCTATACTCTCATGCTTGCATTAGATTTTGCTACTGTTATTGTTTGCTCCTATTCTGATGCATAGCCTGCTTTTGTACCTGATTTTTGTTACCTACCTGCTTATCCTAAACTGCTTAGTATAGGTTGGTTAGTGATCCATCAGTGACCCCCACTTGTCCTTGTTGCCCCTGCTTCATCATCGATGCCTCGATCGACGTGATCGACGACCAGAGCCCGACACCTCACATCACGCCCCTTTTGTTGCTCGACTCTGTAGAGCTACTATCGAGTGCCGAGGGTGATCCCTCATAACGCACTCCTGATGATAATTCTATAGCGTAGCTATTCGGTCATGGTCATCGAGGGTGATTTCCTCTTTCACCATTCCCGATACGGCTCTGTGGTTCAACACCTCAAGTGTGAACCTCAAGGGTGGTCCCTCTTACGTTCACCTTGATGATTACATTGAGTGGAATCCACCAGGGGTGATTCCTCAGGTTTTCCCCTTGATGTTTGGACACATAGTTACCATGACTTTACTTGAGACCTTGGTGAAAGTCGGGCAGGCCCGGAGAGCACCCGCAAGATGGTTACGTGGCACTTCCGAGCATTCTAGGCCCTTGTCGTAAGTCCACGAGACGGGGCGACGGGGTCACTTTCGATCGTGAGTCTCTGCTCGTCTCCGCAAGCTAATAATACACTATGGTTTGGGTATTTGTTCTGAGTTGGCCTTTGACCTTTACGCACTAACCACCACGCGAGAATAGTTATGGGCCTCGACGTCGTAGTATCAGCCGAAGCTTTGTCAGACGTCCAGTTCAGCAGTGCGGCTCCGGGATTGTTATCGTGAGTCTCGGCTCGTCTCCGCAGGGAAGTTATATATTCGAATACCGTGTCCACGGTAATGGACGTTCAGACTTATATCCTGATCTTATACAACTACGAATGGATACTTGAGATATGTGGCTCCGGGATTGCTTTCTCGCAGGGAGTCGAGGAAGGGTCTGTGGGCATTAAAGTTACAACATGTTTGTTAAATATTAAACTGCTATTATTTACTCTTCTACATGCTGCAAGATGCTCGGAGCTGCGTGAAGATGCTAGTCTTCGATAGGCTAGGTTTTCCCCCCTCTATTCTAGCATTCTGCAGTTCAGTCCACAGATACAACCTTTCATTTGATACCAATGCATACTTAGTATAGATCTGATTCTTGCGAGTACTTTGGATGAGTACTCACGGTTGCTTTGCTACCCCTTCCCCCCCTTCTTTCTTCTTTCCGGTCGATGCAACCAGATGGTGGATCCTCGGAGCCGGATGCCACCGCCGATGGATGCTACTACGTGAAGACCGCCGACGACCAGGAGTAGTTAGGAGGTCCCAGGCAGGAGGCCTTGCCTCTTCGATCGTATTGCTTTTGTGCTAGCCTTCTTAAGGCATCCTTGTTTAACTTATGTATGTACTCAGATATTGTTGCTTCCGCTGACTCTTGTGTATCGAGCTATGTATTCGAGCCCTCGAGGCCCCTGGCTTGTAATATAAAGCTTGTATTATTTTGATTTGTGTCTAGAGTTGTGTTGTGATATCTTCCCGTGAGTCCCTGATCTTGATCGTACACATTTGCGTGTATGATTAGTGTACGATTGAATCGGGGGCGTCACAGCCGACGGCCTAGCCATCGACTTAGTTCAAAAACTAATAGTATGCCGACGGCAAGGCCGTCGGCATATCTGTGCACACACGGAGGTGCAGTCCCACGGATTGATGACATGGCATGGCACACGGATCGATGACGTGGCAGAGGGGCCTATGCCGACGGCTATACCGTAGGCATATCTTTGCCATAGGTAGTATAAAGCAAAATTAAAAATAAAACTAAATAAATGTATGCCGACGGCACCGCCGTCGTCATAGCTGCGCACTCGGATCGATGACGTGGCAGAGGGGTATGGGCCAGGTCTATGCCGACGGCTAAGCCGTCGGCATACCTCTGGCATAGATATGCCGACGGCCGCCATTACCACCTGTCGGCGTAGCCTCAACGCCGTCAAACGGGCAGCGCTGACCTTGTAGGTGGGCCCGGGCTATGCCGACGGCCTCTCCTATGCCGACGGGCCCGGTAGGCGTATCTCGAGCGGTCCCGACGGCCTCGTCTATGCCGACGGCCCCATCGGCATATATGGATTTATGCCGACGACTTTTCTACGCCTACGGCCTGTCCTTGGCCGTCGGCATAGCTCCATTTATGTCGACGGGTGCCGTCGGCAACCCAAGTTTTTCTGGTTGTGTCCGTCCTTCAGTCACGCCACAAGCTATCAAGAGCCCGCCAGCAGCAAAGGGACGCCAATAAAGTTTTTGATGCATCATTCCACAAGCACCTGCACACCAATCCAGTTTAATAAACATCAGTACTAGTGCATCTTCCATATATGATATAGTGTCGAAAAGACAGCGGCAACAACAGATATCATATTAATCAGCAGGTACACGACAGTCAACTTCCCCTCACAACCAGACCACAACCTGTACTAGTCGGTTTAGTTCTGTTTCTCCCCAATCCTTCCTCCCGCAGCTTGCCTCCCTCCACAGCCTCTCCCTCCTAAACGTTGCTCGCCGACAGGTCGCCTACCTCCACCGTCTCCACCCCTCTCTCCTCCTCCCGACATTGTCAAAACGACAAAGTGAGCCCCAGAGAAAACGGGTCGGAGTCCAGAGAAGGTGAGAAAGAAAACACGAACGAAAAGGCCCAACTAAGAAACAAGACCCACCCACGACTAACAAAAATGACAAAAACGCGTTGAGATTCATGACGCGGATTGGACGGACCAGTGTTAGACTTGAAATCGAAATCGAAATCAGTTGACTGATTTTAGTAAAATTGTTCTTTGATGTAGCAGTACAATCTGATATACATCCATCATTAAGAACTGATTATTGTTATTCGCAAGAAAAAAACTGATTATTATTTTTCTAAATATATATTTAGTCACTACGTCTCTTGCGTGACCATTGTGCATTGGCCCCCGGCCCTCACGTCAAACTACAAAAGGGCATGCGCGTGCTACTTGGAAAGAGATTGAAACTCTTACGGTTGGGATCGATTCGAATCATCAACAACCATATAATGGATATTGGCCTCTTTATTCGCATTGCATGCCCATCCCGGATAATAGATCGATCTAGCAAACCATGAACCTGGCCGCCATGGCTTCGACGCCGCAAAACACGGCGTCGACACATAAGTCATCCATTTTCAGAGGGACGCACCAATTTCACATCGTGGGCTACAGAGTGCCGAGGATCAACAGCCGTATCAAGTCCGGCGACTTTCTTGCCGGCGGCCACACATGGGCCCTCCTCTGCGACTTCGGTGAGAAAGGAGATGATCACCTCTCGTCAATCACCCTCGAGCTCGTCGCCGCCGGCAACAGCAAGGGAGACGTCGTCGCCATGGCCAGCCTCCGCATGGACGACCCGCGCGGCCGGTGGCCGGCTGCCGTGTGGCGGAGCGACGGCCACAACGTCTTCTCCAAGACCGGCAAGAGCTGGGAGCTGACGGTCCCAGATTTGTTCCGTGGCCATGAGGCGCTATATGTGGAGGACGACTGCCTCACCATTCTCTGCACCGTCGACGTGCTCGACGAGAAACCGGTTGCCAAAACGGAGAGCACGAAACGCTTCGTCGTCGCGGTGCCATCATCGCCGACCATCTCCCAGGATCTCGAAAAACTTATGCTACCGGACGCGTCCAGCAGCGTACCGCCGGACGTGACGTTCTTGGTGGAGCAGACCGAGATCAAGGCGCACAAGCTCGTGCTCGCCATGCGTTCGTCCGTCTTCGCCACGGAGTTCAGGTGGCACGGTTCCGCTTCCACCGTGGGAGCGCGCGCCATCAGGATAGATGACATGAGCGCCTCCACATTCAGGGCCATGCTCCGCTTCATCTACACCGACGAGCTGCCCATCAAACCAAGCAAAAATGTGGCACGGCGCCCCTCTAAGGCGAGGCGCTGTGAAGCCATGGCACGCGACCTGCTGGTGGCAGCCGACCGGTACGACCTGGACAGGCTGCGGCTCATGTGCGAGAAGATCCTCTCCGAGAACCTCAATGTATCGACCGTCATGGCGACGCTGCTGCTGGTGCGTGGCCGGAAGAGCTGCCGGCAGCTCGAGCAATCCTGCATCGAGTACATTGCAACCCATCCCGACGTGCTCGCGGCCGTGATGGCGACGGAGGAGTACGAGGAGCTCAAGGAAACCTGCAGCCCTTTGGTACTCGAGATCGTAGAGAGAGTTGCAATGGCCATGCATGGCCTTGACCGCAACTCCTCCCTTCTGCCGGAGAAGAGCTCATCGACGTTCAACGCGTCGGAGGAGGTGCACGGCTGGCACGACTTCAAGATCCCCAACTTTAACGGCGTGCAGAGGAGTCATGGCGTTGGCCAAATGATCCATTCCAGCCCTTTTAAGGTCGGCGGCTATGACTGGGTGCTAGACGTGTCCCATCGGGGAGATCCGATGACGCTGGGCACTACATCTCCGTTTTCCTCTCGCTTGTATCTCATCTTCCTAAAGGATTCCCCGGCGTCAGGGCGTCCAGGTGCTTCAAGATCCAAGACCCCAGCGGGACGTGGCCGCTCATCGTGAAGAGCACCTCTGTCACTCTCTTTGCGAGGGACGCCGCTACATCATGGGGTTGTCCCAAGTGTGTCGGCATAGAAAATGCGAAATCTAAGTACATGGCAAGTGATGGCTCCTTGAGCATACGCTGCGAAGTCCACGTCATCAAGGAGCCGTACATTAGTAGGGCTAGCACCATTGGCGCCAGATTCATGGTCACCGTACCGCCCTCCCAAATCTCCACGCAACTCGAGCAGCTGCTCGCAAGCGAGAATGGCTCGGACGTGGCCTTCCTGGTCGAGGAGAGCGAGATCCGCGCGCACAAGCTCGTGATCGCCGCGCGGGCACCAGCCTTACACGAAGCGGTGGTGGCCACCAACAACAAGGAGGACGATCACGCCACTGCTGCCGTGGTACGGGTCAACGACATGAAGGCTGCGGTGTTCAAGGCCGTGCTCCATTTTATCTACACCAACGAGCTCCTTCCTGGAGATGGCACTAGGTTGCTGGCTGGGGACATGCTCACGGCGGCGTGCCGGTTTGGGCTGACGAGAATGAAGGCCATGTGTGAGAACTTGTTGTGCGAGTCCTTGTCGAAAGACAACCTGTTGGCCACTGCGAAGCTCGCGCGCCGTCACCATTGCAAGGAGCTTGAAGATTACTGCATCGAGTTCGTCTCCGCCCCGGACGTGGCCAAGGACCTGCTGAAAGCATTCATCGGCTTGGGGGACTAGCTATAGTCTCTACTCTCTAGTACCAGTTCAAATCTTATTTTGTTTTCTTGTCAATTTTGGTCTGCTAAAGATCAAAATCAGCCCAACTATATTCCCACTGCTGGATTTCGACGCATTGGTCAATTTTGTTGATGTTTAATCTGATTTCAACACATAACAACTGACAAGCATGGATCGGTCCAACCCAACAGCTCCATAGAGCTCTCTTTTTTTTCAGCAAAAATACATTTTCCACACCTCAAAAGAATCTGAAATGGTATATTTGTAGTATACACGTATAAAATTTCATGAACATATATGTTCATATCTGATGTAAACAAAAAATATAAATACATCAATTAAAATAGGCTTTTTCTTTGTTGTTTTTGGACCAAATATTTGTCTTTTTGTAGCATGCAGATAATCAAATTAGTTTTTTTTTGCAGGAAATTAGTTGATGAAACATTACAATATATTTTCAATTACTCCCTCCGTTCCAAATTGAGTGCCTATAGATTTTTTTCAAAAGTCAAACATTACAAATTTAACCATATTTATAGAGAAAAATAGGTACATCTAGATGTGCTTTAACAAAACTGATTTTGGGTGTGTCTAGGACACATCTAGATGTGCTCTACTTATTGCACATCTAAGTAAGTGAATTAAGCATAGAGAGAAAGAGAACAAAGAAAAAGAAAATATCTAAACGAATCTCAACATAAAATCAATAACATAGGACTTAAATGTGCAATACTTATGGCACATCTAGATGTGCTTTAGCAAAACTGACTTTCATAATGTACATGTTTGGTATTGTATATGTAGACAATTTTCTCTAGAAACTTGGTCAAAGTTGGCAAAGTTTAACTTTCGAAAAAATCTATATGCACTATATTATGGAATGGAGGGAGTATTATTTACTTTTTGGAAAACAGCTCCATGAAGCCTGTCCTTTATAATGCCCCTCTCAGTTGATGCTTGTTTTCTTTTTAATTTGAGTCCAATAGATATCGGAAAACCCTATTTTCAGGTAGCAGATGGCTATTCACAGCTATCACAATGACATTGGATTTCTAGGTCATCCAGATTTCTTGGTCATCAGTTTGGATCAGTGTTCCTGCTTTAGGAACCTTCTAGAAGGTACCCCAAACACTAGAAGCATCCTGCACTGGGTTTTCCCATTTATTTTTTTAATATTTTCCTTTTTTAGTTTTTTCTTTTTACGAATTAAAAAATTTCAAAATGTTCGCCAATTTTGAAGATCCAATAACCATTATTGGGGAAGTTTCTTCACGGCTCTGTCGGAGATGCTCTGAGACCAGCTCAACTCGACGAATCTCTCCCTGAACATCTTGATAGTAAATTGCTTTTGGTACATTTATTCTTTCCGGGGCTAGCTGTATATCCTTGATTCCATTATTTCTCTTTTTTCTACACATATCACTGAATCAAGCCGTCCAAATTCTTTCATTGTACACAGAAATAATTCAGGTGTGATTATCTGTAATTTTCAAGAATCTGAAGATGAGATTTTTGAGATTCAGTTTCACTAGTAGAAAAACCACTTTACGTGAGACACATTAGTCCCAGTTTGTAAATGAACCGGCACTAATATGATCATTAGTGCCGGTTCCAATGGCTAGGCGGGCGGGCATCATTAGTCCCGGTTTGTGTTGAACCTCTAGAACCGGTTCGTGCCACGAACCGGGACTAAAGAGGTGGTGGTAGGCTGGTGTCAGGCTGGGACCCACCAACCCCTTTAGTCCCGGTTCGTGACACAAACCGGGACTAGAGGCTCACCATTAGTCCCAGTTTGTATCACCAACCGGGACTAAAGATGATCCTATATAAACCCTTCGTCGAGCCCGAACTCTCTGTTCTTTCCCTTTCCTCTCCTCTCTGTTCTTCCCCTCTTGCTCAAGCTCATCTTTCATTTTGCCCAAAATTTGTCAAGATTTGAAGGCCCCCCCATCCACCCAAGTGATCACAAAGGTTAGCAACTTTGTCATTTCATCTCTTATTGCTAAATTAGCTCTTGCAATGCTCTATAAGTATAGTGATTTGTGGGTTTAAGTTTAGGAGTAAGAATACGTGGTAGTTTATTTGATTTATATGCAATTTGAGCTAAAATGAACTCTTAGTTTGCATATGTATGTGTGGTTTACTTAGTGCCTTCCCGTCCCCGTTCTAACCACCGTCGATCGCCCGCATCGTCCCGTCGCCAGCACCACCTTGATGAGCCTCTTGTTCTTATCTTTTTTATATAAAAAAAATCATGTTTGTGTGATTTAGATATATAGTTACTTGTATAATTTGCTTATCTGTATGTTGTTTGTTATACATAGTGGCATGGTTTTGATATCCGTCTTCATCGGCCCTCATCCGGTTTATGATTCGGATGTGGTATATTCTCTTTTATAACTATTTGTTGCATTTTGTGTTTATGACAAATTATGCCCATCAAGTTGACATAGATATTTTTATCTAGGAAATTCCAACCGACCCTCTTGTCGAGAGGTTAAATTTAGTTGAAAATGAAAACGAGTATTTGAAAGAAAAATTGAAAAGAATTGAAGAAGAGAAGATGAAGCTGGAGTTGTATGTTGCCGATGTCGTCGACGATCACAAGATCAAGATGGGGAAAATGCACGTGAATATTAGAAAGATTAGAAAATATGCCATTGATAATAAGGCTTGGTATCATTATGTTGTTGGATCAATTGTTACTCCATAAAAAGGAAACTCCTTAACAAAGCAGACATAATTCATGTAACAGTAACTACAAATGAATGTCATCTTCCTCATACAGACATAACCTATGTAAAAGGATATTTTAAGTGTGCTGCAAGAGGATAACTTGAATTCTAATTTTAGTTTAGGAAACAATATAATAAAGTCAGCTGTAGACCAACCTGAAACATCGAAACAGCACCGCATCGGAATATTTTCCTTAATCTCCAATATGTCGATAACTCCTCGTATGTCATCCCCATGTCCACTTCATCCAACTATTTAAATAGAAATAGCGTCAAACGAGAATAGGGTTAAATGAGAATACTTGAGTGCAGATACCTAGTACTTCCTCCGTCCCAAAGTTCTTTTCTTGGGTTTGTCTAAATACGGATGTATCAAGTCATGTTTTAGTATTAGATACATCCGTATCTAGGCAAATCTAAGACAAGAATTTTGGGACGGAGGGAGTATAATTCTTGTTGATAGCAGCTGGCTAAGACAATCATATGCACAAATAGGGTCAACCTCAGCCAATGAAGAATACTGAAGATTAACTGCTACCCATCGTAGGAAAGCCCTAAGGTCTTGCTTACTTACACTTCCAGTGGGGTTTATATCGGCTGAACTGCAGTCATACTAAACAAACGAAGCAATAGTTATTGTCGTTACTCATTAGTTGCCATCGCGGACTATCAACACAAAACATTTGCAGACAACACCCTAATGGTTTTGATACCGAGTTTGATTCAAATTTAGACTCGGCTGATAAGAAACTTGGCAAACTTCACGGAACATCCTACCAACACAGAACATTTGCAGACAACACCCTAAAGGTTTTGTAACATTTTGTAGTGAAGACCTTGAAGGTTTTGTTTCATTACAAAATAGGCCGTTTCTTTTTTTGACAAGTCGGGGGAAGTCTAGCTAGAAATTTCGGCAGCATAACGGGTGGGTAGAAATTTGAGAAGCATCGGAACAATAGCTTTATATATATCAGATATTGTTGCGAGTACAAATACAACATGTGATTTGCCTCGTCCTATACCAAACATCAATACAACTACTAGGATGTATGATACCCAAGAGCTTCTACCTACATACCTAGTCCAATGCATCCATCCTACAAACACAACACAACAATTCTCAAAAGATGTAACTAGTGTCGACGAACGACAACCAATGGCTCCATCCATCATCATGGCATCGGGCTTCACCACCATGACCTCCGTCCATCCTTCAGTCACACCTCAAGCTAATAAGAGCCCAACAGCAGCATAGCGACGCCAACAAAACTTTTGACGCATCATTGCACAAGAAGCACCTGCACACCAGTCCAGTTCATATTATAGCATCGATAGGGTAGCAACAGAAGAATATATCATATTAATCAGCAAACTATGCTTTATCAGACGACAATAAACTTCCCCAATCTACTCAAGTGGGAAAACAGTCAAATGATTCTCACCACTGTTGAGTAAATAGGCAATTTCTCGATTAAATTAATCCACGAGTAAATCACTAGCATGGCATTGACTAAGTTGATGCCGTACTGACTTTGATCTAAACATGCACGTACTAAGCAAACAGTAGACAGATCTACACATACTGCTAGTACTGCTAATATGAAAATAATCAGGAGCGGGATAAGCTAGTTATACCCTCCAGTAGGCCATGCAGAGGCCGCGGCTTTGGTGGCAGCAGCGGCGTCCTCGGCGGCCTTCTTGTCGGCTTCAGCTTTCTCGGCGGCGGCACGGTCGGTGTCGGTGGAGATGATGATGATGAAGGCGACGCGGACGTAGAGGAGGTAGACGATCAGAAGCGAGCAGTCGCGTAATCGCTGCCCAAAAACCTATTCGCCCCTCACCCCGTACAGGAACCAGAAGGGCGTGGTTTCGGAGACCTGCTCTCCCGTCGACCGTGTACGCGGCGGACGGGATGGAGTCACCGGCGGCAGCAGCAGCAAAGGAACGACGGCGGGCGCGCGCGAGAGCAGATGTGATCTGTTCGTAGCGGCTAGGGCTAGGGGACACAACACACTTATATAGACGCAGCCGCGTGGAGAGACGTGGGCTTGACCCACGTCCGAGTCCGTGACAGCCCACGATCCGACGTCTCAGGTCGTGGCCCTGCTGTCAGAACCTCTCCGTTAGTGACTGGCAAAAATAAGCGCATAGGTGTGAGCTTGGCTCGGCTCATTCCCGCAACCCACGGCGCGTCGTGACGAGGCGTGGCGTGGCGGGCGGCAGAGGAGGAGCGCGCGACGGCCTCTTCTCTTCTCAAGCTCCAATAGCATGTAGAAGAGCCACCCTTATAAACCACTCCAACTTCTCTTCCACTAGCATGGTGAGACTAAACTTCCCACCACCTTGTCATGCCACCTACATGGGCCCTTAGAGATCAAATCTGAAATTGTTATATGGGCTCTAGGCCCATCTCACATTTCAACAATCCCCCACCAGATCTCAGGGGGCCACTTTGTCCTTTGTTCCAAACGTTGTTTTGATATACTAGTGTTTCAGTGAAGACCTGTTAAGGTTGAGCTTCACCTAGAGCAAGTGGCTACACTCCTTCACAACTGAACAATGGACTATGCCTTGAATTGTCAGTTTGGCGTAAAGAAGTTTCACCACATGTCTTACTAGTACTGGGCTACCGAAGGCTGACCCATCGGGTGGAGCATATAAGTCACACTCCTGGCCTATTCATGAGCTTACTGGAGATCACCCCAATCTCATAGACCGTGACTAGCAGTCGGGCTCACATAGGTATGTTCCTCCAAAGATTGCTCTGTAGGATAGCATCTTGCTTATACATATAAGCCTTGGAACACATTAAGACAGTAGTCATCCTTCCATACAGTTTCCGAGAGTATTGCATATCCAACGGAGTGGGTTAGTAAAGTTACTCTCCTCAGTTCACCACCGGCTTGTTTTCCCAGGTCCTACTTCACGGGATCTCCGATCACATAGGTTGGGTTACCACCATGGTAACTCATGTGGGTCTCATACCCATCTCCCTCGATGCATTATCTATCACTACACGTGATAGCCCTTTCGTAAAGGGATCTGCCAGATTCTTAGCCGTATGGACATAGTCCAGCGCTATCACTCCAGAGTTTCTTAATTTTCTGACAGCTTTTAATCTCATTCTTATGTGTTTGTTGGACTTCATGTTGTCCTTTGAACTCTTCACCTTTGTGATGACAGTCTGATTATCACAGTTCATAAGGATAGCCGGAACCGGTTTATCAACCAGTGGCAAGTCCATCAAAAGATCTCGAAGCCATCCTGCTTCAACACCAGAAGTGTCTAATGCTGTTAATTCTTCTTCCATTGTCGATCTCGTTAAGATCGTTTGCTTGCAAGACTTCCAGGAAACAGCGCCACCTCCAAGTGTAAACATATACCCAGTTGTGGCCTTCATCTCATCAGCATCAGAGATCCAATTCGCATCACTATACCCTTCAAGTACCGACGGGTCTCCGGTATAGTGAAGTCCATAATTCATAGTACCTTTCAGATAGCTCATAACTCTTTCAACAGCATGCCAATGTACATCACCCGGTTTGGAAACAAACCTGCTCAGTTTGCTCACAGCAAACGCGATGTCAGGCCTCGTTGCGCTCGCTAGGTACATCAGTGAACCAATGATTTGAGAATATCTCAATTGATCTTTAGCCATGCCTTTGGACTTTCGAATCAACACGCTAGGATCATATGGTGTTTGAGATGGTGTGCAGTCCGAATATCCAAAACGACTCAACACCTTCTCAACATAATGGGATTGCAGAAGTGTGATCCCACCCTCATTATCTCTCAGTAGCTTGATGTTCAAGATAACATCAGCCACACCAAGATCCTTCATCTCAAAGTTCTGAGACAGAAATGACTTAACCTCCTCAATGACTTTGAGGTTGGTTCCGAATATCAGTATGTCATCAACATACAAGCACAGTATAACTCCTTCGCCCCCACCATGGCGATAGTATACACATTTGTCAGCTTCATTAACAACGAAGCCAACAGATGTCAGAGTTGTATTAAACTTATCATGCCATTGCTTAGGTGCTTGCTTCAGGCCATATAAAGATTTCAGCAACCTACACACCTTTCTTTCCTGACCATCTATCACAAAGCCATCTGGTTGTTGCATGTAGATTTCCTCATTTAGCTCTCCATTCAGAAAAGCCGTCTTAACATCCATTTGATGGACGAGAAGACCATGTGAGGCCGCCAACGAGAGTAATACTCGAATGGTGGTCAGTCTAGCCACAGGTGAATAAGTATCGAAGAAATCTTCCTCTTCTTTCTGGTCATAGCCCTTGGCCACAAGCCTAGCCTTGTACTTTTCAATCGTACCATCGGGCCTAAGCTTTTTATTGAACACCCACTTACGTCCCAATGGTTTGCAACCATAGGGACGCTCAGTGATCTCCCATGTCCCGTTAGCCATGATGGAATCCATCTCGCTACGGACCGCATCTTTCCAGTAGTCAGCTTCTGGAGAGGCATACGCTTCTGAAATAGAAGTGGGAGTATCATCCACGAGGTACACGAAGAAATCATCACCAAAGGTCTTTGCAGTCCTTTGTCTCTTGCCCCTACCAAGGGTTTCCTCGTCATCCTCCTCAAGATTTTCATCATGTGTTCGTTCATAATATTCCATAGGAATGGCAGGCTCAGGAGTCTCCTCAGATTCCTGTCTAGAACTGCTTTGCATATCTCTCATGGGAAAATATCCTCAAAGAATGTAGCATCCTTAGACTCCATAATTGTACCGACCTTCTGGTCAGGTACCTCAGATTTCACTACTAGAAATCTATAGCCAACGCTGTTCTTAGCGTAGCCCAAATTAACGCAGTCCACAGTCTTGGGTCCAAGCTTACGCTTTTTGGGGATCGGCACATTGACTTTCGCCAAACAGCCCCAAGTACGCAAGTACGAGAGTGTTGTCCTTCTCTTTGCCCATTTCACATAAGGAGTGATCGCATTATCCTTTGTCGGAACTTTATTCAGAACATGACATGCCGTCAATATAGCTTCCCCCCACCATGCCTTGGATAAACCCGATGTATCTAACATGGCGTTAACCAGATTAGTTAGAGTACGGTTTTTCCGCTCGGCAACCCCGTTTGCTGGGGAGAATAGGGAGGCGTCCTCTCATGAATAATGCCATGTTCCGCACAGAAGGAATCAAACTCACTCGAGAAGTACTCTCCACCGCGATCTAACCGGATTCGTTTAATTTTCTTTTCAGGTTGATTCTCAACTTTTGCCTTATAGATTTTAAAGTAGTGTAGAGCCTCATCTTTAGTATTTAACAGATATACAGAGCAATATCTAGTGGAATCATCGATCAATGTCATGAAGTATTTCTTTCCGCCTTTAGTCAACACATCATTCATCTCACAAAGATCAGAATGTATGAGTTCTAATGGTGCCAAGTGCCTCTCCTCCACGGCCTTGTGAGGCTTGCGAGGTTGCTTACCTTGCACACATGATAGGCACTTAGAACCTTTGGCTAAAGTGAAACTCGGGATTAAATCCAACTTGGCTAGCCGCGTCATAACACCAAAACTAATGTGACAAAGACGTGAATGCCAAACTTCAGATTCATTAACATTCGAATGAATATGGTTCACGACTTTATTACAAAAATCTACGAGGGAAAGGCGGAACATCCCTCCGCTCTCATAACCTTTTCCAACAAAGAGTCCATATTTTGTAACAACTAATTTATTAGACTTGAAAACCAACTTAAACCCTTCTCTACATAGAAGGGAGCCACTAACGAGGTTCTTCTTGATGGCGGGGACATGCTGCACGTTCTTCAGCTGCACGATCCTTCCCGAAGTAAACTTCAGATCGACCGTGCCAACACCATGAACAGAAGCACTCGCTCCATTCCCCATCAATACGGACCCGTGACCTGTGACCTGGTAAGAAGTGAACAATGAAATGTCAGCACACACATGAACACCTGCACCTGTATCCACCCACCAATCGTTGGGTTGAAACACTAAAAAAACAGTAAATAAATTACCGTACCCAGATGCACCATTCTCATTGTTTCCCACAATCATGTTGACAGACTTGGATTCCTGTCCTGGCTTCTTGTACTTGTTTGGGCACTTATTGGCCCAATGTTCAACCGAACCACAAGTAAAGCAGCCCTCGTCCTTCTTGTTCTTCTTGAAGGTCTTCTTACCCTTCTTCTTAAAGTCGGTATTGCGTTGGACACCGTTCTTTCCCTTGGGCTTGTGGGAGTTGAAGTTCTTCTGGTTCACCATGTTGGCAACAGAAGTCCCTTCGGCCCCTTTTCCGTGCGAGTCTTTTGCCCTCGAATTCTGGTCAACACTCAGATGGCCAATGACATCCTCCACAGAGAATTCACGCCTCTGATGTTTCAGAGTGGTGGCAAAGTTCCTCCAGGAATTAGGGAACTTAGCGATTATGCAGCCCGCGACAAACTTGCCTGGTAACTCGCACTTGAGAAGCTCAAGTTCCTTAACAATGCATATTATCTCATGAGCCTGCTCCAGTACAGGACGGTTCTCAACCATCTTGTAATCGTGGAACTGCTCTATAATATACATCTCGCTCCCTGCATCGGCGGCCCCGAACTTAGATTCGAGCGCCTCCCACAAGTCCTTGGCGACATGCACATGTAAATATGCGTCGACCAGTTTATCTCCGATCACGCTAAAAACTGCTCCGAGAAACACAATGGTTGCCTCCCTGAACGCCTTCTCCTGTTCAGGAGCAATCGTTCCCGTGGACACACCGGTGACCCAGAAAACGTTCATAGCCGTGAGCCATAAAGTGGTCTTTGTCTGCCAACGCTTAAAATACGTACCGGTAAACTTATCCGGTTTCAGTGCAGCGGCAAAGCCACTTGCTGAAAAATTCCTACACATAATAGGTTTTTGGATTGTTGAGTAAATAGGCAATTTCTCGATTAAATTAATCCACGAGTAAATCACTAGCATGGCATTGACTAAGTTGATGACGTACTGACTTTGATCTAAACATGCACGTACTAAGCAAACAGTAGACAGATCTACACATACTGCTAGTACTGCTAATATGAAAATAATCAGGAGCGGGATAAGCGAGTTATACCCTCCAGTAGGCCATGCAGAGGCCGCGGCTTTGGTGGCAGCAGCGGCGTCCTCGGCGGCCTTCTTGTCGGCTTCAGCTTTCTCAGCGGCGGCGCGGTCGGTGTCGGTGGACATGATGATGATGAAGGCGACGTGGACGTAGAGGAGGTAGACGATCGGAAGCGAGCAGTCGCGTAATCGCTGCCCAAAAACCTATTCGCCCTCACCCCGTACAGGAACCAGAAGGGCGTGGTTTTGGAGACCTGCTCTCCCGTCGATCGTGTATGCGGCGGACGAGATGGAGTCACCGGCGGCAGCAGCAGCAAAGGAACGACGGCGGGCGTGCGCGAGAGCAGATGTGATCTGTTCGTAGCGGCTAGGGTTAGAGGACACAACACACTTATATAGACGCAGCCGCGTGGAGAGACGTGGGCTTGACCCACATCCGAGTCCGTGACAGCCCACGATCCGATGTCTCAGGTCGTGGCCCTGCTATCAGAACCTCTCCGTTAGTGACTAGCAAAAATAAGCGCATAGGTGTGGGCTCAGCTCGGCTCATTCTCAAGCTCCAATAGCATGTAGAAGAGCCACCCTTATAAACCACTCCAACTTCTCTTCCACTAGCATGGTGGGACTAAACTTCCCACCACCTTGTCATGCCACCTACATGGGCCCTTAGAGATCAAATCTGAAATTTTCATATGGCTAGGCCCATCTCACATTTCAACAACCACTGCCACAGATTACGAATCTCACAATCAGACCACAACCTGGACTACTAGTTCAGTTTCGCCCCTAATCAGTAAGCAACTTGTCCTATTAGGCAAGACAATGACATGCAGGAACAATTTAACTGAGGCTAGCAGCTCATGCCCCCCACATGGCAGATATATTTGTTGTTGGTTGTTAGATAAATGCAGATATATGTGCTAGATATACAACCAATTAAGGCAGTAAGGCTTCTCACTTTCATGATAAGATAGCGCCGAATGCTACAGTAGTTATTATACAGACTAAAGTTTCTACGTAAAACCTGCCATCTTGTTAACAGAAAACTGTAGGGATGGATGCTCCAGTTTTAGTGAAGGTTTAACCATGATAACCTTATTCGTGATGATGATAAAAGATTGCATCTAATAGCACCACTAACACATCAGCATATAGTCTTTCATCCTAGATGATTTCATCATTATACACAATCACTACTAGAAAAAACCGTATACACAGAACTTTAGCAGTAGCGCTTGTTAAAAAATGGCGCTAGTACTACATAGTAGTAGCGCGTGCACGTTAATCGCGCTACAGATACGAATGTAGCAGTAGCGCGTCTCCATAGAAAAGCGCTACTACTAAAATTCCCACTACTAAGTCGATAGGCTACAAATAGTAGTAGCGATCTTAGACTATTGTAGCAACGCGTTTACGGTGAAAAGCGCTACTGCTAATGAAAATAAAATAAAATGAAAAACAAATAGAAAATTAAGTGAAAATGAAAAAATATAAAAAGGAGAAAGAAAAAATAAAATGTAAAGAAAAATAAAAGAAAAAGAAAAAGAAAGGAGAAAGGCATAGCAGTAGTATCTGTTCATAACAGTCGCTATAGATAATATAGCAGCAGCGCGTTTTTTAGACCCCCGCTACAGAAAGGGAAAAGAAAATAAGAAAAGAAAAGAAAAGGAAAATAAATAGCTATAGCAGTAGCGTGTTTTCTAAAAAGCACTATAGCTAACTTAGCTATAGCGCGTTTTTACTTCCAACGCTACCGCTACGTTTGACTTAACACCCATGCGGTTTTCCTCCCCCCCCCCCCCCCCCACCCCCAGCCACCACTTCTCCCCGAAATCCCTCGCCCCACTTCGCTGCCATCTCCCCACTTCACCGTCGCCCCACTTCGTCGACGTCGACGCCCCCGGAGCCACCAGAGCCGCGCGCCGTCGACGCCACCGGAGCCGTGCGGCCCCATTAACGCCACCACAGCCGCCCTCACCGCCACCGGAGCCACCCTCAACGCCCCTGCCTCCATCGCCACACCTTCCTCCCTCGCCGTCACCAGAGACGCCCTTGCCTCCCTCGCCACCACCGGAGCCATCCTCTGTAAGCCCCCACCCCTCCTCTCTCTCTCTCTCATGCATAGCACAAACATTGGACAGAGAACTAGCTAGCTAGGTTAACTAGTTTAATTAGGTTAATTATCTAGGTTAGTGCAAAAATTTAGTTAGGGCTTTGACAAAGAACTAGCTAGGTTAACTAGTTTAATTAGGTTAATTATCTAGGTTAACTAGATAGGTTAACTAACTAGGTTAACTAGCTAGGTTAACTAGCTAGGTTAATTAGGTTCGTTAGGTTAACAAGCTAGGTTAAGTAGGTTAGAGCAAAAATTTATTTTAGAGCATTAGGTCAGAAGGGTTAGAGAAAATGGAGTTCCTTTGCAATTTAATTGGGTTCTGTTCTAGGCAGAGAAGGGTTAGAGAAAATAAGGTGTGTGTGAGAGAGAGGAATAGCTAGAACAGAATTTGGGTTCTGTCCATGGCAGAGAAGTGTTTAGTGAGGTCATTTTGCAAAGGTTTTTGATTTTTGAAAAGACCACTATTTTTCAAGGAAAAGAATTTAGGCAAGGTTTATTTTAAAGATGATCCATTCCTAGACTTTTAGCTTTAAACAAAAAACAAAAGCATTTAACTAAAAATAAAAAAATAGTAGCTATGGCATTTAGCTATAAACAAAATACAAAATTGGTGTTATATGATGCTCCCTCCGTTCCTTGATATAAGGTGTATGGATATTTGAGAAAAATCTGAAATATAAGGTGTGTTGCATTGCACGACTTGTTTTGATATTTTTTTAAGTATTTGATTACGTTTCCTTATATCATGCAAGCTCCTCCATTTTCTCATGTCAATTAGTAAGTTGTAATCCCACCCAAGACTTGTAAAATTCTCCCTCCACATATGTTCTTTAATTTCCACGCCGAAAACTATAGACCCTATATTTAGGAACGGAGGGAGTATATGTCATTGATGTTCATTTGCATATTCCATTATTGTTGATTATATCTTTTCATTGAAGTGGTCATGTTATATCTTTTCATTGAAGTGCTTCGATTGTGCCCAAGTGGCCTTTTGTTGTTTCCAGGGAATAAAGCCGAGTGGCCTATGTTTTGCCGGAATGTTGATTCACTTCCATTCCGGCAAATTTCAGGTGCTCGATTTGTCCACTTTTTAGCAAAGGTCATGCCGAAATTTTCCATGAATTTCGGCATGACTTGTGCTACAAACCAGGACATATCGAGTGCCCGAGATTTGCCGCACCATGAAGGAATCAACATTCCTGCAAAACATAGGCCTTTTTTATGTCATTATTCATTTTATTAGGTCTAGAATTAATTGACTAGATTTAATCATAGGAAACATGGCTAGCGACGATGAAGGACAGGGTTCTGGTGATTGCGACGATGCCTACCTGGCGGCAGACAAATTTTTGAGCCTTGTCGAGGACAAACGGTTGTTGTTGCTGGGCCTACCTATCACAACCGAGACCGACATCGAGACTGGCATTGAGACCCAGACCGACACCAAGACTGGCGAAGCCGGTATAGAACCGAAACTGAAGAGGTGACGTCGACGCCAGAACCATCTCAACACTACTAGAGTGGTGGTCACAGAGGTGGACGATGGCAATTTTTGTGCCAAAAGAGCCTGCGGAAGTATGAGCATGCTACCGTAACCTAATAGGATGCATCATACGGACAACCACCACCATCATTGATGAGAAACTAGGGAAGATAGAAAATATGAGGCCCTCCCTCCTAATGAAGGTGCACCAGGTATTCTTGTTCCCGGGCCGGGATGAAAAGAAATATACTGATCCAGATAAAGACCGGCAATCAAGAAGATAAACTAACGCACCATGAGCAAGTTTAGCGACGCATTGGCCGCCTGGAAAGTAAGGGTGAAAGCAAGGATCATCGACAAAAAGGAACCCTGCTCCGAGATTGTAAAGGATGATCCGACAATTACAGAAGAGCAGTTTGAAATATTCAAGGCGGCTTGCGATGCTAAAGCTGCCAAAGAAAAGTCGAAGTACATGAAGGAGCTTCAAGAGAGGAACATGGGGTGCCACCACCTTGGAAGCGGTGGTTACGCGAGGAATAGGTCCATATGGGCCAACGAGGACGCGGAACATGGAAGTCTGGGCATCCCAGACCCCTTGGCAGAGTTCGCCGTCACGCATGAGCGTGAGTCCTCAGGGCCCGGTATCGTTGGGACCCAGTGAAGAAGGTTTTCAAGACGGACGCGGTCACAACAGAGTTCATGAGACTGGTGGCAATTTTAGTTTCTGATCAATTCAACTGCACATTTAGTCAAATTTGTAAACAATCATTGTTCCTTTTGCAGAGAGAGCAGCACAGGATTTCGGCCGACAGCGACTCGCCTTCTGAGGTGTTGGTGAGGCGCAAGTGGGACACCCCATTCAACTGGTCCGTGAACATATTGAAACGACTCCCGGTGGACACTCGGCCGTCGTATGGACGCGTGCACGGTGTCGTAGATGGCACCACGTGGAAGAAGTACTACCGTGAGACCACGGAGGAGAGAAAGGAAAGACGGAGGTTAAGTGAAGAAAACATCGACAAGAAGGTTGAGATTGCGGCTGAGAGGCAATCAGGTGAGACAGTCAAAGCAGTGGTAGCTGCCGCTAAATGGGGGATGGCAGCTACGTGTGGTGTCTTGGTTCCGGCTATCGTCAGTTGGACCAGGCAAAATCCAAATAAAGATGCAGCGGACTATCCCCTTGCCGACTTCTTCAGGAGCAGCTAGACTAGCGTTGCACCAGCACCTGCTCCCGCACAAGCCCCTGCACCGGCTCCCGCACCGGCTCATAGCAGCCCGTCCTCCGTCTCAGACGTGCTCGGCGGTGCTTCTTCTTTGGCTGAGCTCGACGCCCTCACGGTACCTATCACACCAGCCCTGTTCAATAAATGTATAATCTCCTGTTTCCATTGCCTTTCGGATGTCTCATGTCGCAGACATGTGTTTGTAGACCGACGAAACCCCGTGCACCATACTACACTATCAGCGTCCAGAAGGTGGACATGGGGAAGGTGACGATAGTGAAGCTGAAGGAACCATTGTTCCACAGCCGGCCGATCCCCCCTGACGTCTTCAAGGTTTCCATGGCCAGTGTCAAACCGGGCCACGAGAATTTGGCTCCCCCGGTACTAGGGGGAGATGACGACGAGACCCCGCGGCAGCTTGGCGATTGCAAGACTTGGGTCATGTTGTGGCCAAAGAGTTTGCTTCGTTTGGAGGCGGCCGTGACACCCACCACGACCACGCAGCCTCAGCAAGGTATGAACATCAACACCCCACCTACCCAATTAGCGTCGCCTGCCGTGCCGGGTGATAGTGGACGGGTGAGGAAGAGGCTCCATTAGTCGCTGATGACGTCGCCGCCATCAAAGAAGCAATGCATGATGCCATCGACGAGGATGATGATGACACTCTACAGTATCTCAATATTGGCGCCTATGACAACGAAGGATTGATGGCTCGGTAGTATGAGTACTCAGGGTTTGTGTGTCCTGAGTCAGTGCCCGAATTGCCAGAGGATGAATGTATTATAGACGACCTTCCTGTAGCAAAGAAGCATAGGAAGAGACTGAGGAAAGGCAACAAAGCAGCCAAGGGGCGCAATTCGGCCTCCCCCCTTTCCTATTCCTATTCGGAGTAGGAAGGGAAGTGAGGGAAGGGGGAATCCTATTCCCTTTTTCCTTTCCTTCTTCCCCTTTCTTTCTCCAATTTGGCCAGCCCATATGGGGGGCGCACCAGCCCCTTAGTGGCTGGTGTGTTTCCCCTCTTGGCCCATTAGGCCCATATAGCTTGCCGGGGGTTGCCCGGAACTCCTTCCGGTGACCCAATACGTACCTGATACCCCAGAACACTTCCGGTGTCCGAATATTATCGTCCTATATATGAATCTTTACCTCTCGACCATTTTGAGACTCATCATCATGTCCGTGAACCCATCCGGGACTCCGAACAACATTCAGTCACCAAATCACATAACTCATGTAATACAAAATCATCATCAAACCTTAAGCGTGCGGACCCTACGGGTTCAAGAACTATGTAGACATGACCAAGACACTTCTCTGGTCAATAACCAATAGCGGAACCTGGATGCTCATATTGGTTCCTACATATTCTACGAATATCTTTATCGGTCAAACCGTAATGACAACATACGTAATTCCCTTTGTCATCGGTATGTTACTTGCCCGAGATTCGATCGTCGGTATCTTCATACCTAGTTAAATCTCATTACCGAAAAGTCTCTGTATTCGTTCCATAATGCATCATCCCGCAACTAACTCATTACTCGCATTGCTTGCAAGGCTTATCATGATGTGCATTACCGAGAGGGCCAAGAGATACCTCTCCAATACTCGGAGTGACAAATCCTAATCTCGATCTATGCCAACCCAACAAACACCTTCGGAGATACCTGTAGAGCATCTTTATAATCACCCTGTTATGTTGTGACGTTTGATAGCACATAAGGTATTCCTCCGGTATCCGGGAGTTGCATAATCTCAGAGTCAAAGGAATATGTATAAGTCATGAAGAAAGCAATAGCAATAAAACTTAACAATCATTATGCTAAGCTAACGGATGGGTCTTGTCCATCACATCATTCTCCTAATGATGTGATCCCGTTCCTCAAATGACAACTCATGTCTATGGTTAGGAAACTTAACCATCTTTGATCAACGAGCTAGTCTAGTAGAGGCTCACTAGGGACACTGTGTTTTGTCTATGTATCCACACATGTATCAAGTTTCCGGTTTAATACAATTCTAGCATGAATAATAAACATTTATCATGATATAAGGAAATATAAATAACAACTTTATTATTGCCTCTAGGGCATATTTCCTTCATATACGGCGATCTAAGGAGACTTCATGACGATGTGTTGCGGAGAGAGAAAAGCCTCATCACCTTGGAAAATCCAGGATACCCACTCTACGTGGTTAACATGCCACGGCAAAGGTCGTACGTCGACACATTCCCTACGGAGAAGTTCTTCCTTCGATTCGATTACATCTTCGACATGTTTCACTTGAAGAAGCTGGATTTTACGTTTGTCCGCCTTTATGCCTTGTACATGAACTACATCATCGGGATTGAACAGATACCTTATATCTGTGTCGCTGACCTATACTTCATGCACGAGGGCTTCTTGGCAGTCTGCATAGAGCACCATGAATACGCGAGGGACTACATCGTCCATTTCATGGTCGCCAATAAGGACAAGGAGACGATTCTTGTGCCTTATCATCCCATTTAAGTCATCCACGCGGATATCCTTCCTTTCACTTCAATCATTCATTTGCACAGTGGAGGCTAATTAATTTGAGGTGTACTTATTTTGCGTAGCGGTGGGTGAGGGAGTCCTAGATTAGGGGGTCCTCGGGCGTCCGGGCTATGTGATATGGGCCGGACTCATGGGTTGTGAAGATACAAGATAGAAGGCCTTCTCCCGTGTCCGGATGGGACTCTCCTTTGTGTGGATGGCAAGCTTGGCGTTCGGATGTGAAGATTCCTTTCTCTATAAACCGACTCTATACAACCCTAGGCCCCTCCGGTGTCTATATAAACCGGGGGTTTAGTTCTTAGAGATATATCACAGTCATACAGGCTAGACATCTAGGGTTTAGCCATTACGATCTCGAGGTAGATCAACTCTTGTAACTCCATACTCATCAAAGTCAATCAAGCAAGAAGTAGGGTATTACCTCCATTAAGAGGGCCTGAACCTGGGTAAACATGATGTCCCCTGCCTCCTATTACCTTCGATCCTCAGATGCACAGTTCGGGACCCCCTACCCGAGATCGGCCGGTTTTGACACCGACATTAGTGCTTTCATTGAGAGTTCCTCTGTGCTGTCGACAGAAGGTCCGATGGCTTGTTCGATCATCTACAATGATGCTGTTTCAGGGAAGACTTTCCTCCTCGGCCAAATTTTCATATTTGGCGGCTTCGCACTACGTGCCAACTCGATTGGCCACCTTGAGTAGATCGACAGTTACGCCCCTGGTCATTAGATCTGTTTCAGGAACCTAAAATATGTCGTCGATATCCGAGGAGACTTGATCTTCGAAGGTTTCACGGCCCCGACCGCCGCTCTGGCCTTAGATCCAGAGCAGACTACCAGGTCCAAAGACGGGAGTTTAGAGCCCGTCGGACTCCCTGCAATTATGGAACTTGCTATCGGAGATTTGGAGGGACTGCGTCATCGGCAAACCCGAAGATGAACCGGGCTCCCCTAGTTGCTAAAGTGCTGGACTCTCCCTCGGACTTCAAATCCAAACTCTCGAGGTCCATGTCAAGTGGGTGTGGCCAGGAGGCTCTCACCCCGGTCAGCTCTACGGACTCTCACTTCTCTGTCCAAACCTCGCTCCTAAACGAGGCTCTGGACTTAATGCGATCCCTCGCCATTACAGAGGAATCGCTTCCGAATTACGCCCAGCCAGGACTAGGGGCTGAGAGCGGGGAATTTTATGTCCCACCCACCACCCACTTCATAGCCATTGTTGAAGATCTAACCGACATGCTAGACTACGCCTCCGGAGAAATCGACGGCATGGACGACGATGTTGGAGACGAACAAGGCCAAGACCCTCCATTTACCGGATGTTGGACGGCCACCTCCACATATGACGTGTACATGGTGGACACGCCCAAAGAGGATGACGATGACGGCAAGAAGGATCCGATTGAGGACAAGCCTGCTGAAGCACCTCCGAAGGGTCGACGTCAGCGGCGCCGCTCAAAATCGCGTCGCGAAAAAGAAAGCAATACCGGCACCGGAGACAATAACACTCCTGAGAATGCCGAAGACCCCGAAGCCCCTGTCGAGCCAACATCCGAACAGGATGATTGTCACATCCCTAGCTTCTGGCAATGCACTAGGCTAGCTTCATGTTTGCATCATGTTTAATATTGAAAGAAACTTGAAATGGGGATTGCCTAAACCCTTGCATCAAAGGAATTCACTAGGTTCAACTAAAATATTCTAAGTGAATTCAAATGGCTTTCAAAAATGTTCATCATTTCTGGAAAATGCTAGAAACAATAACCAGAGGTGTTGCACATTTTTCCATGACATATTTGGGCTCTGAATTAAATCATATAGTATTTGCATTTGGGCATTTAAATGCTAATAAATAGTTTAAATGCTCAAATAATCATAAACTAAAATGTTTGATGTTGGTTATATTCCAAATAGTGGCATTGACCAGTTTCATGATTTTGGGTTTGATCTAGTATTTTTAATAAAGCCACAAAGTTGCAGAAAAATAGAAAACAGGAATTAAAAGAGAAAGAGAGAACTTACCTGGCGCCCAACCGGCCCACCACTGTAGCAGCCCAGCTGGGCAAAGCCAGCCCAGCCCACCACCGCAGCCTCTCTATCGCCTTTTCCCCCTTGCCCCAAAGCAGTTGCGTACCTGGCATGCCGCAGCCGCGCCACCACCTCCTCCCTGCCTATCTGCCTCTCCCCGTTCCCTCTAGCGACGCCAGGAGATGCCCCGGAGCCACCTCGACCTCTCCCCTCTCTCTCAGCACCCTCTCCCTTCCTCTAGCTCTCGTTTTGGCGGCCACCGAGAGCAACCGCCGGCTGCCGTAGCCCGCACGTGCAGCCATCATCGTCGCCTCGATGTGTTGCCATGTCTGGGAGCTCCGCCGTTGCTCTCTTCACCGTCTATAGCAAGCCGTTCTACGCCGGGAGCCCCACAAGGACGCCATCGACCTCTTCTTCAACCTACGGCCCCCGAGATCGCCAGCGAGCCCGCGCTCACCTTGGTGCTTCCCCCAACACGCTGGCCATCCCTACGGCACCGTACTGAGCCGCCTCCTCTCCCCGCGGTCAACCCCTTCCTCTAGCCGCCTCCTCCATCGGAGCCGAGACGCTCCACCGCACGAGCTTGATGCCAGCGTCCTTCCGGTGACCATTTGGTCCCGCGCACATGTCTCTTCACCTTGTGCGCACGCGAAGAACCCGTAGGTGCTAACTGCTAGCTTCTCCACGCGCTGTGTCGTCGGTTTCGTCGACGTCCGAGCTCCGATCGCCGCCCAGCTCGCTGCCATCGCTGCCACTGATCACCCCAGCTTGCCCCTCCAATAGATGCGCCTCACTGCGCCGCGCCCGTAGAGCCCAGCCACGCGAGCTCCCGCCGCCAGAGATGGCCGGACGAGGAGCGCCGCCATGTTCTGCTTAGCGCCGGCGGCTAAACGCCAGTTAGCTCACGTGGCAGGTTAGTTTAGCCACTAACCCCACGGTTAGTTTAACCCGTGTGCCACTGACGGGTGGGTCTCACGCCCTAATTAACCCAGGGATTTATTCCCTGTTTAACTTAGACTAATCCACTGGGCCCACACGTCAGGTTGACTTTGCTGACGTGGCCGTTGACCGGAGCCACCTGTCATTGACCCTGGGCAGCACTGTGTCACTGACTAGTGGTCCCCATTGGTCAGGTTTGACCTGGACCACCTAGTTGACCTGCTAATGTCAAAGTGACGCAATGCTGACGCAGTTAATAATTTTCTGGATTTAAAATAATTCAGAAAATTCCAGAAAATGCCCAAATGCTTTTAAAATTCATAGAAATTAATCCGTAACTCCAAATGAAAAGATTTATATATGAAAATTGATCAGAAAAATCCAATCTATCCATCTATACCATTTTCATGCATGTTAAAACAACCTATAGCTGCTGTTTAGCACAAATCGTATAAATGGCATTTAAATAACCACATGTGGAGTTTGAATTTGAATCTTGGATTCAAACCAACTCCATTTAACCTGCTGCTAGTTGCATTAGATCAAACCACGGCATATTGCCATGTCATGATCATGCATCATATTGTGCATTGCATTGACTGTGTTCCTCCTTGTTTCCGGTGTTTGTCCCCTCTCCATAGACGTGGTTCCGACGATGAGTTCGATGACACCGATGAAGAACTATACTATCTTCAGAAGTGCCAGGCAAGCAAAACCCCCTTGTTCATTCTGATACAATCCCACTCTCTCGCTCCTGCTCTCTTTTACTGAATTAGGACAACAACGATTCAACTGTTACATGCAGCGGTAGTTGAACCCCTTATCCTCTGCATGACCTGTCATTGCCACAGTAATTAGATGAAACCCACTAGCATGAGTAGGAGTTGTTTGAGCCCTGATGTGCCTACTCATTCTTGCTTGTTTGTCATGCCTGCTACTGCTTAGAGTTGAGTCAGGTCTGATTCATCGGGGATGAATTGGAATGGTGTTGAACCTGTCCTACGGTGTGTGAGCTAAGTGTGTGAACACGATTTGGTAAAGGTAGCGGTAAGAGGCCATGTAGGAGTACATGGTGGGTTGTCTCATTGAAGCCGTCCTCAGGAACTGAGTTCTGTGTTTGTGATCCATGAACAGCTACTACCACTCATTGGGATCCTTAATTGACCCTCTCGGCTTATTAATCACCCTTGTCCTCTGTCCAAGAGTTGCAAGTAGTTTATGGTGTTTGTAGTATGCTGGAGGTTGTGCGCAGCGCTGACCCGAGGGGTGGGCTGTGATGCGGTAGGCACGTGGCCGGGTATGCCGGGCGCCCGTTTGGTGTCACGGAACCTTGTACACATCGTTCGGGGCCGTATGTGGAAACCTCGGCCGGACTCCCTGCGGATGGAACCTGAATAGGCGATAAACCTGGACTAGAGACTTGAGTGTTTAGGTAGGCCGTGGCTGACACCCTCGCCAGGCTTCCGCTTGAAGGTTGCCCAGATACATGACATGTACATGGCGGTAAGTGGCGAGAGCGTGTGTGAAGAAGTACACCCCTGGAGGGTTAACATCATCTATTCGAATAGCCGCGTCCACAGTAAAGGACCTCTGGGTTGCCTATACAGTTCATAGACAAAAGAAAGTGGATACTATAAAATACGCAAGATAAGCGTGAGTGCTATGGATGGTGTTCTCGTAGGGAGACGGGAGCGGATCCATAGTGGTGTATTGATATGGTGAATATGTGGACTCGTGTGTGCCACCTCAAAAGAGTTACTTGCAGTCGTAGTTCAGGATAGCCACCGAGTCAAAGCTGGCTTGCTGCAGTTAAACTCCACCACCCCCTTTGTTGATAATGATGCATATGTAGATAGTTCTGATGTAAGTCTTGCTGGGTACATTTGTACTCACGTTTGCCTATTTTATGTTTTTGCAGAGAGAATTCAGTCTCACTAGTAGTTCCGCGTGGACTTCGATGTTTAGCTTGTTACCTCAGCTACGATCTTGTGCCCTCGGCAAGGTCTGGTTGATAGTTTGGCTTCTCAGCCTTTTTCATTTGTAGATGTCTGTACTCAAACATGTTAAGCTTCTGCATGTGCTTTGACTTGTATGCTCTGAATGTTGGGTCATGAGACCCATGTTTGTAATATCTCGCTCCTCGGAGCCTATTGAATAAAATACTTGAGTTGTAGAGTCATGTTGTGATGCCATGTTGTATTTGCATGTATCGAGCATATTGTGTGTATGATATTGAAATGCTTGGTATGTGTGGGATCTGACTATCTAGTTGTTTATCCTTGGTAGCCTCTCTTACCGGGAAATGTCTCCTAGTGCTTCCACTGAGCCCTGGTAGCTTGCTACAGCTCCGGAACACTTAGGTTGGCCGGCATGTGTCCTTCTTCGTTCTTGTGTCTGTCCCTTCAGTGAAATGTCCCGCGGTGTCTACCGGAGTCCATTTAGCCTGCTACAGCCCGGATTCTCCGGAGTCCTGTTAGCCCAGCTGCTACAGCCCGGATTCACTCGCTGATGACCGACACGTTCGTTGTTGGGTCATCTATGCATGTCCCTGTAAGTTAGTGCCACTTTGGGTTCACGACTTGCCATGTCAGCCTGGGTTCTTTGTCATATGGATGCTAGCAACACTATCATATACGTGAGCCAAAAGGCGCAAACGGTCCCGGGCCTGGTAAGGCGACACCCGTGGGAATACCGTGCATGAGGCCGCAAAGTGATATGAGGTGTTACATGCTAGATTGGTGTGGCATAGGATCGGGGTCCTGACAGCTTTGGTATCAGAGACTGACTGCCTGTAGGATTACCAAGCCACACTGGTCGAAGTTGAGTCTAGAAATTCTTTAGTTATATAAGGGAATTGATTGTAGGATGGAACGTAAGGATATTTTTACTCCTTATACCTTATGCCTTCTGATCTGAGTTATCTTGTCTTCCCTACGGGGTTAAGGAACTAGGCTTTCTCTTCTTTCTATCAGGATCACGCGTTACTAATCCGTAGAGTTATAGAATTGTTGCACTTAAGCCTCGGTTTAGTTCCTATTACTTCTGTATGTTAATTGTTGATCTCGAAACCTTGATATTGTGCTTCTGAGTGGCTATGCCACCATCTTTGTAGCATGTCTCAAATTCTTTTGAGCATTTACAGCCGTTATG
Source organism: Triticum timopheevii (assembly GCA_963921465.1). Taxonomy (NCBI): domain Eukaryota; kingdom Viridiplantae; phylum Streptophyta; class Magnoliopsida; order Poales; family Poaceae; genus Triticum; species Triticum timopheevii. The sequence goes on along the minus strand of OY997266.1, from coordinate 59,764,792 downwards.
CCGTCCGAGTCATCCCAGGTTTCTAAATAGTCCGAAGCATTTGCAAAATCCTTTCCTCCCATTTCGATGTCCCTTTGGGCTAGATTAACCACACTAAACGGTGAGTTGAGGTACTCTATTGCCTCGACATTTATGCTGGAGCTATTATTATGACCCTAGGTGTCTAGAGTATCACATAGTAATCTAGCCATGTATTGTGTTCCCAGTGTGATCATTCTGGCCAACATTCTCGAAAGCATCCCGTGATGCAATTTAGCTAGTAGGTATTCTATTCCTGGGTTTTGAACCCGAGATTCACCCTACTTACTTCATGTTGATAGTGTTTGCTCGTTCCTTAAGGTTATTAGTAACCTTTGCATTAGTCCTCGAGGTCCGTGGTATTTCCTTCTTCCAAATACTATGAACCACTTATGGCAGAAGTTTGTTGGATGAAAAGATCACAACAAGAGTGCTCTCGAGGAGTTCTCCATTCTATATTGTGACTCTGCCAGTTCTACCTTCTCTGCATGGGTTATCCGGAAGAAATGTGTTGAACCCGTTCGACATATTAATCTATGCATCCACAACTCAGAAATTTATATGTTCCATGAGTTGTTCCTCCTTAGTTGTCTTCTGACCTTCATCTATCAATTGATAGTCAAGAGAATGCATGTATTCGTTCATCAATGCCTATTACTCTTGTGGTCCGTCAAGTCATTCTATTCCGGAATGACTAGGAGAAACAAACTCCAGTACCTTGTCCATTTCCAGGATTGGGTCAAAGCAGTCGTACTCCGCAGATCAAATTGCTAATCTAGCTTTTGCTCTGTTCTACCTTGGAGTATTTCCATATTTATATCAAGAATGTCATGGGAATTGCACACCAGCCTACGAACTCTTGATACAGTGATACTTCTCGCCCTCATTATTCATTTCTCGGTCCCCATGTTGTTGCAACCGGAATACCGACAAGTGAATCGTGATGTGTGAAATCTATACTCCTAGCAACTCTGTTGCTTGGTAGTTAAAGGACAATAACCTCATTCTTAGCATGTTGATTATTGAATCATCACCCTAAGTATGATTGTGCTACCTAGTCCCTATTTCTGGTGCACTCTCCGATCAACGAGTTAGGATAGTGCCAATCCTTGCTTATTCGATCATATCGTCTTGCCCTGAAAAGCAAGATTGTTCTCGAGCTTAGTAACATATCGGTGGTTCGTGATTTTCCGAATATCTTCTCGGAAGTATCACCAGGTCGTTACCTGACCGCTATGTCGAATTGTGATCAAATTGGTTTCTTGTAACCACCCCTTCTCCAAGAATCTATGTTGGAGACCCCTAAGCTAGTTGGTTAAGCTGAACAACAACTTGGAGAGTTGGAGGATGAAAGCTTGTCCGACTTAGCTCGTCTTAAGGGATATCTTGTGTGTGTGTTGAAGAAAGATGATATCATCATCAATTGATCCTAGTGATAAATTGTTGGTGCTATTGTCTTACCCAATCTTTGATTTGAGTATGGGCTAACGTCAAATCAAATCAGAACCAACGATATTCGTAATGTTGTCCCACTCGCGGTTGTTTCCTCGAACATACACCATTATATCCTTTGGGTCTGACCAATGCTATCACCTTGTTCACATAATTCTGGAATTTCACTTATATGGAAACTTGGATGAATTGTTGTTGAGCCCATCATCAACATTGTTATCTTCTCCATGATTTTTGTTGAACATTAAGCTAGTGTTGGAAACTTTTGAAAGCATTTCTTCATGCTAGTTCATGAAGCATATGCCCGGACGAAAGAAGTGATTTCCTCCAACTCATGTGCATTTGATGCAAGTTGTCTCCATGACTTCGAGAAAGTCAATGTTGCTTCCTTTGGAATCATTCCAAATCAGTCATGCATACGTGCGAAGTATTCTGTGGTTTGGAGACTTGCAACCCCCATTCTATAAGTATCCCTAGCACACCAAGCCACTGATTGATTTGTTCTAGGAGAAGGTGTTCCTTTTTAAGAGCTAACCTGGACTTAATCAAGGACTTCGTTATCCGCAATGATGGTTCCCCACCTGAACTCGGTAGTGTTTCATTGTAAGACTACTATGTGGTCATGTCTGTCTGGGACAACATGTTCACATGTGTGTAGCAGAACCGGCTCATGTTTTGGGGCTTGCTATTGTAGTTCATTTCCCGAGAACCTCGCAACGCCCTCTCATCGATTTGTGTTGCAAACTTTCATTTTTCTTCCTAGACTTGATGAGTCTGGAATAACCTGACACCAACCAGATCTGAATCTCAGGCAGATATGACAGCTGGAACGTGTCCCAAGAATTATAATATTGGTCTCTCTGTAACCCGGTAAAGTGGATGTCGTGGCCAACACACCCAACTGGAAGACCTATTATTGTAGTATCTTGTTTGAAGAAGTTGACCACTTCCCCATGAGGATTTAGTAGGATTTACTTCTGTAGTTATTCCTTATGGATTCTTGCGCTCCTGAAATCCGACCTTTTACTTGATGTTCTAGATACCAAAACATTTCAATGAATGGGTTATGCTAGCACATCAAGGAGAACATTAGAAGCGGAGTGCTAAATGTTGGAAAAATGCCCTAGAGGCAATAATAAAAGTATTATTATATTTCATTGTTCATGATAATTGTCTTTTATTCATGCTATAACTGTATTATCCGGAAATCGTAATACACGTGTGAATACATAGACCACAATATGTCCCTAGTGAGCCTCTAGTTGACTAGCTCGTTGTGATCAACAGATAGTCATGGTTTCCTGGCTATGGACATTGGATGTCGTTGATAACGGGATCACATCATTAGGAGAATGATGTGATGGACAAGACCCAATCCTAAGCATAGCACAAAGATCGTGTAGTTCGTTTGCTAGAGCTTTTCCAATGTCAAGTATCTCTTCCTTTGACCATGAGATCGTGTAACTCCCGGATACCGTAGGAGTGCTTTGGGTGTATCAAACGTCACAACGTAACTGGGTGACTATAAAGGTGCACTACAGGTATCTCCGAAAGTGTCTGTTGGGTTGACACGGATCGAGACTGGGATTTGTCACTCCGTATGACGGAGAGGTATCTCTGGGCCCACTCGGTAATGCATCATCATATTGAGCTCAAGGTGACCAAGGTGTTGGTCACGGGATCATGCATTACGTTACGAGTAAAGTGACTTGCCGGTAACGAGACTGAACAAGGTATTGGGATACCGACGATCGAGTCTCGGGCAAGTAACGTACCGATTGACAAAGGGAATTGTATACGGGGTTTTGATCGAATCCTCGACATCATGGTTCAACCGATGAAATCATCGTGGAACATGTGGGAGCCAACATGGGTATACAGATACCGCTGTTGGTTATTGATCGGAGAGTGGTCTCGGTCATGTCTGCATGTCTCCCGAACCCGTAGGGTCTACACACTTAAGGTTCGGTGACGCTAGGGTTATTAGGAAGACTAGTATGTGACTACCGAATGTTGTTCGGAGTCCCGGATGAGATCCCGGACGTCACGAGGAGTTTCGGAATGGTCCGGAGGTGAAGTTTTATATATGGGAAGTTGTCATACGGACACCGAAAAGTTTCGGGGGCTTATCGGTATTGTACCGGGGCCACCGGAGAGGTTCCGGAGGTCCACCGGGAGGGGCCACCCCTCCCGGAGGGCCACATGGGCCGCAAAGGGGAGGGAGCCAGCCCCTGGAGGGCTGGGCGCGCCCCCCACCTTGGGCCCATGCGCCTAGGGTTGGGGGGGAAACCCTAAGGGGGCGCCCCCCCCTTGCTTGGGGGGCAAGTCCCCCCTCCCTGGCCGCCGCCCCCCCCCCCCCCTCTAGATCCCATCTAGAGGGGTCGGCCCCCCTTGCCCCTTCCCCTATAAATAGAGGGGTGAGGGGAGGGCTGCTGTACACACATCCAAGGCGCAGCCCCTCCCCTCCCCAACACATCTCCTCCTCCGTTACGTGCTTGTGAAGCCCTGTCGGAGTACTGCTGCACCAACACCACCACGCCGTTGTGCTGTCGTTGGAGCAATCTTCCTCAACCTCTCCTTCCCCCTTGCTGGATCAAGAAGGAGGAGACGTCTCCCGTCCCGTACGTGTGTCGAACGCGGAGATGTTGTCCGTTCAGCACTTGGACATCGGTGATCTGAATCACGTCGAGTATGACTCCATCATCACCATCCCCTTGAACGCTTCCGCATTCGATCTACAAGTGGTATGTAGATGCAAAATCACTCCCTTGACTTGTTGCTTAGATGAACTCATAGATGGATCTTGGTGAAACCATAGGAAAATTTTTAATTTTCTGCAACGTTCCCCAACAGTGGCATCATGAGCTAGGTCTATGTGTAGTTCTCTAATGCACGAGTAGAACACAATTTTGTTGTGGGCGTGGATCTTGTCAACTTTCTTGCCACTACTAGTCTTTTCTTGCTTCAGCGGTATTGTGGGATGAAGCGGCCCAGACCAACCTTACACGTACGCTTACGTGAGACCGGTTCCACCGATTGACATGCACTAGTTGCATAAGGTGGCTGGCGGGTGTCTGTCTCTCCCACTTTAGTTGAAGCGGATTCGATGAAAAGGGTCCTTATGAAGGGTAAATAGAAGTTGACAAAATCACGTTTTGGTTATTCGTAGGTAAGAAAACGTTCTTGCTAGAACCCAATTGCAGCCACGTAAAAGATGCAACAACAATTAGAGGACGTCTAACTTGTTTTTGCAGCGATTGTTCATGTGATGTGATATGGCCAGAAGTTGTGATGAATGATGAATTGTGATGTATGAGATTATGTTCTTGTAATAGGATTCACGACTTTCATGTCGATGAGTATGACAACCGGCAGGAGCCATAGGAGTTGTCTTTATTTTTTGTATGACCTGTGTGTCATTGAAGAACGCCATGTAAACTACTTTACTTTATTGCTAAACGCGTTAGCCATAGAAGTAGAAGTAGTCGTTGGCGTGACAACTTCATGAAGACACGATGATGGAGATCATGATGATGGAGATCATGGTGTCAAGCCGGTGACAAGATGATCATGGAGCCCCGAAGATGGAGATCAATGGAGCTATATGATATTGGCCATATCATGTCACAACTATATAATTGCATGTGATGTTTATTATGTTTATGCATCTTGTTTACTTAGGACGACGGTAGTAAATAAGATGATCCCTTACAACAATTTCAAGAAGTGTTCTCCCCTAACTGTGCACCGTTGCTACAGTTCGTCGTTTCGAAGCACCACGTGATGATCGGGTGTGATAGATCCTTACGTTCACATACAACGGGTGTAAGACAAATTTACACAGCAAAACACTTAGGGTTAACTTGACGAGCCTAGCATGTACAGACATGGCCTCGGAACACGGAGACCGAAAGGTCGAACACGAGTCGTATGGAAGATACGATCAACATGAAGATGTTCACCGACGATGACTAGTCCGTCTCACGTGATGATCGGACACGGGCTAGTCGACTCGGATCGTGTAACACTTAGATGACTAGAGGGATGTCTAATCTGAGTGGGAGTTCATAATTTGATTAGATGAACTTAATTATCATGAACTTAGTCTAAAACCTTTGCAAATATGTCTTGTAGATCAAATGGCCAACGCTCATGTCAACATGAACTTCAACGCGTTCCTAGAGAAAACCAAGCTGAAAGATGATGGCAGCAACTATACGGACTGGGTCCGGAACCTGAGGATCATCCTCATAGCTGCCAGGAAGCAATATGTCCTAGAGGGACCGCTAGGTGACGCTCCCGTCCCAGAGAACCAAGACGTTATGAACGCTTGGCAAACTCGTGCTGATGATTACTCCCTCGTTCAGTGCGGCATGCTTTACAGCTTAGAACCGGGGCTCCAAAAGCGTTTTGAGCATCATGGAGCATATGAGATGTTCGAAGAGCTGAAACTAGTTTTCCAAGCTCATGCCCGGGTCGAGAGATATGATGTCTCCGACAAGTTCTATAGTTGTAAGATGGAGGAAAACAGTTCTGTCAGTGAGCACATACTCAAGATGTCTGGGTTGCACAACCGTATGACCCAGCTGAACATTAACCTCCCAGATGAGGCGGTCATTGACAGAATCCTCCAGTCGCTCCCACCAAGCTACAAGAGCTTTGTGATGAACTACAACATGCAGGGGATGGTGAAGACCATTCCTGAAGTGTTCTCAATGCTGAAGTCAGCAGAGGCTGAAATCAAGAAAGAACATCAAGTGTTGATGGTCAATAAGACCACTAAGTTCAAGAAGGGCAAGGGCAAGAAGAACTTCAAGAAGGACGGCAAGGATGTTGCCGCGCCAGGTAAACCAGTTACCGGGAAGAAGTCAAAGAATGGACCCAAGCCTGAGACTGAGTGCTTTTATTGCAAGGGGAAGGGTCACTGGAAGCGGAACTGCCCCAAATACTTAGCGGATAAGAAGGCCAGCAACACCAAAGGTATATTTGATATACATGTAATTGATGTGTACCTTACCGGTACTCGTAGTAACTCTTGGGTATTTGATACCGGTGCCGTTGCTCATATTTGTAACTCACAGCAGGAGCTGCGGAATAAACGGAGACTGGCGAAGGACGAGGTGACGATGCGCATTGGGAATGGTTCCAGAGTCGATGTGATCACCGTCGGCACGCTGCCTCTATATTTACCTACGGGATTAGTTTTGAACCTTAATAATTGTTATTTAGTGCCAAGTTTGAGCATGAACATTGTATCAGGATCTCGTTTAATGCGAGATGGCTACTCATTTAAATCCGAGAATAATTGTTGTTCTATTTATATGAGAGATATGTTTTATGGTCATGCTCCAATGGTCAATGGTTTATTCTTAATGAATCTCAAGCGTAATGTTACACATATTCATAGTGTGGATGCCAAAAGATGTAAAGTTGATAACGATAGTCCCACATACTTGTGGCACTGCCGCCTTGGTCACATTGGTGTCAAGCGCATGAAGAAGCTCCATGCTGATGGACTTTTAGAGTCTCTTGATTATGAATCGTTTGACACATGCGAACCATGCCTCATGGGCAAAATGACCAAGACTCCGTTCTCCGGAACAATGGAGCGAGCAACCAACTTGTTGGAAATCATACATACCGATGTGTGCGGTCCAATGAGCGTTGAGGCTCGCGGAGGATATCGTTATGTTCTCACTCTCACTGATGACTTAAGTAGATATGGGTATGTCTACTTAATGAAACACAAGTCTGAGACTTTTGAAAAGTTCAAAGAATTTCAGAATGAAGTGGAGAATCAACGTGACCGAAAGATAAAATTCCTACGATCAGATCGTGGAGGAGAATACTTAAGTCACGAATTTGGTACACACTTAAGGAAATGTGGAATCGTTTCACAACTCACGCCGCCTGGAACACCTCAGCGTAACGGTGCATCCGAACGTCGTAATCGCACTCTATTAGATATGGTGCGGTCTATGATGTCTCTTACCGATTTACCGCTATCATTTTGGGGATACGCTCTAGAGACAGCTACATTCACTTTAAATAGGGCACCGTCTAAATCCGTTGAGACAACACTGTATGAATTATGGTTTGGAAAGAAACCTAAGCTGTCGTTTCTAAAAGTTTGGGGTTGCGATGCTTATGTCAAGAAACTTCAACCTGAAAAGCTCGAACCCAAGTCGGAAAAATGCGTCTTCATAGGATACCCTAAGGAAACCGTTGGGTATACCTTATGCTTAAGATCCGAGGGCAAGATCTTTGTTGCCAAGAACGGATGCTTTCTGGAGAAAGAGTTTCTCTCGAAAGAAGTAAGTGGGAGGAAAGTAGAACTCGATGAAGTACTACCTCTCGAACGGGAAAGTGATGCAGCTCAGGAAAATGTTCCTGTGATGCCCACTCCAACTGAAGAGGAACACAATGATGATGATCAAGGTACTTCGGATCAAGTTGCTACTGAACTTCGTAGGTCCACAAGGACACGTTCCGCACCAGAGTGGTACGGCAACCCTGTCCTAGAAGTCATGTTGTTAGACAACGGCGAACCTTCGAACTATGAAGAAGCGATGGCGGGCCCAGATTCCAACAAATGGCTTGAAGCCATGAAATCCGAGATAGAATCCATGTATGAAAACAAAGTGTGGACTTTGACAGACTTGCCCAATGATCGGCGAGCGATAGAAAACAAATGGATTTTTAAGAAGAAGACGGACGCGGATGGTAATGTTACCATCTATAAAGCTCGACTTGTCGCTAAGGGTTATCGACAAGTTCAAGGGATTGACTACGACGAGACATTCTCTCCCGTAGCGAAGCTGAAGTCCGTATGAATCATGTTAGCAATTGCCGCATACTATGATTATGAGATATGGCAGATGGACGTCAAAACGGCATTCCTTAACGGACATCTTAAGGAAGAGCTGTATATGATGCAGCCGGAAGGTTTTGTCGATCCTAAGAACGCTAACAAAGTATGCAAGCTCCAGCGATCCATTTATGGGTTGGTGCAAGCATCTCGGAGTTGGAACATTCGCTTTGATGAGATGATCAAAGCGTTTGGGTTTATGCAGACTTATGGAGAATCCTGCGTTTACAAGAAAGTGAGTGGGAGCTCTGTAGCATTTCTCATATTATATGTAGATGACATACTCTTGATGGGAAATGATATAGAACTTCTGGACAGCATTAAGGCCTACTTGAATAAGTGTTTTTCAATGAAGGACCTTGGAGAAGCTACTTATATATTAGGCATCAAGATCTATAGAGATAGATCGAGACGCCTCATAGGTCTTTCACAAAGCACATACCTTGATAAGATTTTGAAAAGGTTCAAAATGGATCAGTCCAAGAAAGGGTTCTTGCCTATGTTACAAGGTGTGAGATTGAGCTCGGCTCAGTCACCGACCACGGCAAAGGATAAAGAAGAGATGAGTGTCATCCCCTATGCTTCAGCCATAGGATCTATTATGTATGCCATGTTGTGTACCAGACCTGATGTAAACCTTGCCGCAAGTTTGGTAGCAAGATACCAAAGTAATCCCGGCAAGGAACACTGGACAGCGGTCAAGAATATCCTGAAGTACCTGAAAAGTACAAAGGACATGTTTCTCGTTTATGGAGGAGACGAAGAGCTCGTCGTAAAGGGTTATGTCGACGCTAGCTTCGACTCAGATCTGGATGACTCTAAGTCACAAACCGGATATGTGTATATGTTGAATGGTGGAGCAGTAAGCTGGTGCAGCTGCAAGCAGAGCATCGTGGCGGGATCTACGTGTGAAGTGGAGTACATGGCAGCCTCGGAGGCAGCGCATGAAGCGATTTGGGTGAAGGAGTTCATCACCGACCTAGGAGTCATACCCAATGCGTCGGGGCCGATCAAACTCTTCTGTGACAACACTGGAGCTATTGCCCTTGCCAAGGAGCCCAGGTTTCACAAGAAGACCAGGCACATCAAGCGTCGTTTCAACTCCATCCGTGAAAATGTTCAAGATGGAGACATAGATATTTGCAAAGTACATACGGATCTGAATGTCGCAGATCCGTTGACTAAACCTCTCTCGCGAGCAAAACATGATCAACACCAGAACTCTATGGGTGTTCGATTCATCACAATGTAACTAGATTGGTGACTCTAGTGCAAGTGGGAGACTGTTGGAAATATGCCCTAGAGGCAATAATAAAAGTATTATTATATTTCATTGTTCATGATAATTGTCTTTTATTCATGCTATAACTATATTATCCGGAAATCGTAATACACGTGTGAATACATAGACCACAATATGTCCCTAGTGAGCCTCTAGTTGACTAGCTCGTTGTGATCAACACATAGTCATGGTTTCCTGGCTATGGACATTGGATGTCGTTGATAACGGGATCACATCATTAGGAGAATGATGTGATGGACAAGACCCAATCCTAAGCATAGCACAAAGATCGTGTAGTTCGTTTGCTAGAGCTTTTCCAATGTCAAGTATCTCTTCCTTTGACCATGAGATCGTGTAACTCCCGGATACCGTAGGAGTGCTTTGGGTGTATCAAACGTCACAACGTAACTGGGTGACTATAAAGGTGCACTACAGGTATCTCCGAAAGTGTCTGTTGGGTTGACACGGATCGAGACTGGGATTTGTCACTCTGTATGACGGAGAGGTATCTCTGGGCCCACTCAGTAATGCATCATCATATTGAGCTCAAGGTGACCAAGGTGTTGGTCACGGGATCATGCATTACGGTACGAGTAAAGTGACTTGCCGGTAACGAGACTGAACAAGGTATTGGGATACCGACGATCGAGTCTCGGGCAAGTAACGTACCGATTGACAAAGGGAATTGTATACGGGGTTTTGATCGAATCCTCGACATCGTGGTTCAACCGATGAAATCATCGTGGAACATGTGGGAGCCAACATGGGTATCCAGATCCCGCTATTGGTTATTGACCGGAGAGTGGTCGCGGTCATGTCTGCATGTCTGCCGAACTCGTAGGGTCTACACACTTAAGGTTCGGTGACGCTAGGGTTATTAGGAAGACTAGTATGTGACTAATGAATGTTGTTCGGAGTCCCGGATGAGATCCCGGACGTCACGAGGAGTTCCGGAATGGTCCGGAGGTGAAGTTTTATATATGGGAAGTTGTCATACGGACATCGGAAAGTTTCGGGGGCTTATCGGTATTGTACCGGGGCCACCGGAGAGGTTCCGGAGGTCCACCGGGAGGGGCCACCCCTCCCGGAGGGCCATATGGGCCGCAAAGGGGAGGGAGCCAGCCCCTGCAGGGCTGGGCGCGTCCCCCACCTTGGGCCCATGCGCCTAGGGTTGGGGGGGAAACCCTAAGGGGGGCGCCCCTCCTTGCTTGGGGGGCAAGTCCCCCCTCCCTGGCCGCCGCCCCCCCTCTAGATCCCATCTAGAGGGGTCGGCCCCCCTTGCCCCTTCCCCTATAAATAGAGGGGTGAGGGGAGGGCTGCTGTACACACATCCAAGGCGCAGCCCCTCCCCTCCCCAACACATCTCCTCCTCCGTTACGTGCTTGTGAAGCCCTGTCGGAGTACTGCTGCACCAACACCACCACGCCGTCGTGCTGCCGTTGGAGCAATCTTCCTCAACCTCTCCTTCCCCCTTGCTGGATCAAGAAGGAGGAGACGTCTCCTGTCCCGTACGTGTGTTGAACGCGGAGGTGTTGTCCGTTCAGCACTTGGACATCGGTGATCTGAATCACGTCGAGTACGACTCCATCATCACCATCCCCTTGAACGCTTCCGCATTCGATCTACAAGTGGTATGTAGATGCAAACTCACTCCCTTGACTCGTTGCTTAGATGAACTCATAGATGGATGTTTGTGAAACCATAGGAAAAATTTTAATTTTCTGCAACGTTCCCCAACACTAAATGCTTCTCGGTCGATCATCCAGATTTTGATTCCTTGGCCTCGCTAAGGTAAAATCTGAGAAAGTGTTATCTTCCTTTGCATCTGCATCATCCATCACTATTCATCATGGTAGTATGTTGTGTTGTCAGCACCCTTGACACGGATGTTGGTAAAACCTTGATGATTATGGAAATGCTCAACTTCTTGAGAGCATGCACAAGCACTAGGTGTTATCATCAGCTCTAACTGGGATTGCTCCTAGTTTCCTCGGTTATGCTACAACTTCTCAAGCAGTGGACTCACTGTCTACTGCTGAGCTTCTCCCCAGTTACTAGAATCATTCCTAGCATTTGTATTTTGATCCCAGCTTGCACCGCCATCGTGCCACCCTACCATGGACTACCTTTCTCAGTAATTACTGAACAGGATCATTTCCAAGTGGTCCTACCATGGGCTCCATCCATCTCCGATGATAAGCAAAATCATCCATTGCGTTGTCTTCAACAAGGTAATCTACATCGTCCATTCTGGTTCGAGTATGTCATCCTTTCGGACTCTTTCAAATGATTGCTGGTGAATTGCCTTAGGCTGGTATAAAGAGTCTTAGTGATCTCTGAATCAAAGGTAATTCTTTTTGCCACTTAAGGGGATATTTCAGCGAGTCGCCTCCTCCAAGATGTCTCATTATGATATCATGCCAACTCAGCTCCTCGCTATATTGACAACCGTTCACCACTTTCTTAAGTGTGAAATTGTTGTCTACCTAGTGAACCTTCGTCGTCTATTTCACTCCATCCCTCTAGATGTATGCCTCGTGTCACAGCTTGAGAGAGGTTTCAATGACTCACCCCGTGAGTTGATCCTGAGTTGTTCGATCTTCGAGAAGACCGATCCTTCTAGAGTTCTTCTTTTCCTCTCATTGTCATGTAGTAGAGCTCTTAGAGCAAGACATCCAAACAATGATGGTGATCGAATCAATGTTCTTATGAAGTGCAACCTGGATCGTGAAGATTGTGTTAGTTTGTGCTCCCCCTTCATCTTACCCTACGTTTGAATCTCGGGACGAGATTCTCGTTTAGTGGGGGTGAGTTGTCACATCCCTAGCTTCTGGCAATGCACTAGGCTAGCTTCATGTGTGCATCATGTTTAATATTGAAAGAAACTTGAAATGGGGATTGCCTAAACCCTAGCATCAAAGGAATTCACTAGGTTCAACTAAAATATTCTCAGTGAATCCAAATGGCTTTCAAAAATGTTCATCATTTCTGGAAAATGCTAGAAACAATAACCAGAGGTGTTGCACATTTTTCCATGACATATTTGGGCTCTGAATTAAATTATATAGTATTTGCATTTGGGCATTTAAATGCTAATAAATAGTTTAAATGCACAAATAATCATAAACTAAAATGTTTGCTGTTGGTTATATTCCAAACAGTGGCATTGAGCAGTTTCATGATTTTTGGGTTTGATCTAGTGTTTTCAATAAAGCCACAAAGTTGCAGAAAAATAGAAAATAGGAATTAAAAGAGAAAGAGAGAACTTACCTGGCGCCCAACCGGCCCACCACTGTAGCAGCCCGGCTGGGCAAAGCCAGCCCAGCCCACCACCGCAGCCCCTCTGTCGTCTTTTCCCCCTCGCCCCAAAGCAGCTGCATGCCTGGCATGCCGCAGCCGCGCCACCACCTCCTCCCTGCCTATCTGCCTCTCCCCGGCCCCTCTAGCGACGCCAGGAGATGCCCCGGAGCCACCTCGACCTATCCCCTCTCTCTCAACACCCTCTCCCTTCCTCTAGCTCTTGTTTTGGCGGCCACCGAGAGCAACCGCCAGCCGCCACAGCCCGCACGCGCAGCCATCATCGTCGCCTCGATGCGTTGCCATGTCTGGGAGCTCCGTCGTTGCTCTCTTCACCGTCTACAGCAAGCCATTCGACTACGGGAGCCCCACAAGGACGCCATCGGCCTCTTCTTCAACCTACGGCCCCCGAGATCGCCGGCGAGCCCGCGCTCACCTCGGTGCTTCCCCGAGAATGCTGGCCATCCCTACGGCACCGTAGTGAGCCCCCGAGCATTTTCCCCCTCTCCCCGCGGTCAACCCCTTCCTCTAGCCGCCTCCTCCACTGGAGCCGAGACGCTCCGCCGCATGAGCTCGACGCCAGCATCCTTCCGGTGACCATTTGGTCCCGCGCATATGTCTGTTCACCTTGTGCGCATGCGAAGAACCCGTAGGTGCTAACTGCTAGCTTCTCCGCGCGCTGCGTCGTCGATTTCGTCGACGTTCGAGCTCCGGCCGCCGCCCAGCTCTCTGCCATCGCTGCCACTGACCACCCCAGCTTGCCCCGCGTGCTCCAATAGATGCACCTCACCGCGCCGTGCTGGTAGAGCCCAGCCACGCGAGCTCCTGCCGTCGGAGATGGCCGGACGAGGAGCGCCGCCATGTTCTGCTTAGCGCCGGCGGCTAAACGCCGGTTAGCTGATGTGGCAGGTTAGTTTAGCCACTAACCCCACGGTCAGTTTAACCCATGTGCCACTGATGGGTGGGTCTCACGCCCTAATTAACCCAAGGATTTATTCCCTGTTTAACTTACACTAATCCACTGGGCCCACACGTCAGGTTGACTTTGCGGACGTGGCCGTTGACCGGACCCACCTGTCATTGACCCTGGGCAGCACTGTGTCACTCACCAGTGGTCCCCACTGGTCAGGTTTGACCTGGACCGCCTAGTTGACCTGCTGAAGTCAAAGTGATGCAATGCTGATGCAGTTAATAATTTTCTGGATTTAAAATAATTTAGAAAATACCAGAAAATGCCCAAATGCTTTTAAAATTCATAGAAATTAATCCGTAACTCCAAATGAAAAGATTAATATATGAAAATTGATCAGAAAAATCCAATATATCCATCTGTACCATTTTCATGCATGTTAGAACAACCTATAGCTGCTGTTTAGCACAAATCGTATAAATGGCATTTAAATAACCACATGTGGAGTTTGAATTTGAGTCTTGGATTAAAACCAACTCCATTTAACCTGCTGCTAGTTGCATTAGCTCAAACCACAGCATATTGCCATGTCATGATCATGCATCATATTGTGCATTGCATTGATTGTGTTCCTCCTTGTTTCTGGTGTTTGTCCCCTCTCCATAGACGTGGTTCCGACGATGAGTTCGATGACACCGATGAAGAACTATACTATCTTCAGAAGTGCCAGGCAAGCAAAACCCCCTTGTTCATTCTGATACAATCCCACTCTCTCGCTCCTGCTCTCTTTTACTGAATTAGGACAACAATGATTCAACTGTTACATGCAGCGGTAGTTGAACCCCTTATCCTCTGCATGACCTGTCATTGCCACAGTAATTAGATGAAACCCACTAGCATGAGTAGGAGTTGTTTGAGCCCTGATGTGCCTACTCATTCTTGCTTGTTTGTCATGCCTGCTACTGCTTAGAGTTGAGTCAGGTCTGATTCATCGGGGATGAATTGGAATGGTGTTGAACATGTCCTACGGTGTGTGAGCTAAGTGTGTGAACACGATTTGGTAAAGGTAGCGGTAAGAGGCCATGTAGGAGTACATGGTGGGTTGTCTCATTGAAGCCGTCCTCAGGAACTGAGTTCTGTGTTTGTGATCCATGAACAGCTACTACCACTCATTGGGATACTTAATTGACCCTCTTGGCTTCTTAATCACCCTTGTCCTCTGTCCAAGAGTTGCAAGTAGTTTCTGGTGTTTGTAGTATGTTGGAGGTTGTGTGCAGCGCTGACCCGAGGGGTGGGCTGTGATGCGGTAGGCACATGGACGGGTATGCCGGGCACCCGTTTGGTGTCGTGGAACCCTGTACACATCGTTCGGGGACGTATGTGGAAACCTCGGCCGGACTCCCTGCGGATGGAACTTGAATAGGCGATAAACCTGGACTAGAGACTTGAGTGTTTAGGTAGGCCGTGGCTGACACCCTCGCGAGGCTTCCGCTTGAAGGTTGCCCAGATACATGATGTGTACATGGCGGTAAGTGGCGAGAGCGTGTGTGAAGAAGTACACCCCTGGTGGGTTAACATCATCTATTCGAATAGCCGCGTCCACGGTAAAGGACCTCTGGGTTGCCTATACAGTTCATAGACAAGTGAAAGTGGATACTCTAAAATATGCAAGATAAGCGTGAGTGCTATGGATGGCGTTCTCATAGGGAGACGGGAGCGGATCCATAGTGGTGTATTGATATGGTGAATATGTGGACTCGTGTGCGCCACCTCAAAGGAGTTACTTGCAGTGGTAGTTCAGGATAGCCACCGAGTCAAAGCTGGCTTGCTGCAGTGAAACTCCACCACCCCCTTTGTTGATAATGATGCATATGTAGATAGTTCTGATGTAAGTCTTGCTGGGTACATTTGTACTCACGTTTGCCTATTTTATGTTTTTGCAGAGAGACTTCAGCCTCACTAGTAGTTCTGCGTGGACTTCGACGTTTAGCTTGTTACCTCAGCTACGATCTTGTGCCCTTGGCAGGGTCTGGTAGATAGTCAGGCTTCTCAGCCTTTTTCATTTGTAGATGTCTGTACTCGGACATGTTAAGCTTCTGCATGTGCTTTCACTTGTATGCCATGAATGTTGGGTCATGAGATCCATGTTTGTAATATCTCACTCCTCGGAGCCTATTGAATAAAATACTTGAGTTGTAGAGTCATGTTGTGATGCCATGTTGTATTTGCACATATCGAGCATATTGTGTGTATGTTATTAAAATGCTTGGTATGTGTGGGATCTGACTATCTAGTTGTTTATCCTTGGTAGCCTCTCTTACCGGGAAATTTCTCCTAGTGCTTCCACTGAGCCCTGGTAGCTTGCCACTGCTCCGGAACACTTAGGCTGGCTAGCATGTGTCCTTCTTCATTCTTGTGTCTGTCCCTTCGGGGAAATGTCACGCGGTGTCTACCGGAGTCCTGTTAGCCTGCTATAGCCCGGATTCTCCGGAGTCCTGTTAGCCCAGCTGCTACAGCCCGGATTCACTCGCTGATGACCGACACGTTCGTTGTTCAGTCATGTATGCATGTCCCTGTAAGTTAGTGCCACTTTGGGTTCACGACTAGCCATGTAGGCCCGGGTTCTTTGTCATATGGATGCTAGCGGCACTATCATATATGTGAGCCAAAAGGCGCAAACGGTCCCGTGCCTGGTAAGGCGACACCTGTGGGAATACCGTGCGTGAGGCCGCAAAGTGATATGAGGTGTTACATGATAGATCGGTGTGGCATAGGATCGGGGTCCTGACAATGATTGGGAGGATGGGCAAGTTAACCCCGACGATCCGGTCGGGAACGAGGACTCAGAGGATAGTAACTACCTATCGATCTCTGAAGAGGACGTGAGCCTCGGTGACGAAGACTTCATCATGCCGGAGGAACCCCTCAAACAAGAGTGCTTTAAGCACCGACTAATCGCCACTGCGAGAATCCTAATAAATAAGCAGTAGCAGCTTCAAGCTGAACAGGATTTACTCAATGTCAGATGGACTAATGTCCTGCTAGCCAAGGAATACGGCCTCGAACGCCCAACTAAGAGTTACCTGAAGTGCAAGCTACTACCACAATTTGATGACGAGGCCCTTGAGCCAATACCGCCATAGCATAAAACGGCTGACGAACCCGACCGACCACCACGTGGACGGGACAGACCGGCTACTTGCGCCGAACACCAGCTCGCGCCTCCTCGCCGTCGAGGCAAGGAGGCAACGGCCCGGGCTATACCTATGACCTACGCAAGGAACTGGACAATAGAGCCGGTCAGACAAGTTCAATCTATGGATGGAGGGGGCATGCTCCAACATGAGAGGATGGCTATTAGGCCTGGCGTGGCAGGCACAACCTCACCCGGGCCGAAAATCGCATACAGACTTCATCCGAACTGCGCCGTGACATCGCCCGATATAGAGGCGCCGCACACCCCTTATGCTTCACCGACGAAGTGATGGAACATCAATTCCTAGCAGAGTTTAAACACGTGAACATTGAATCATACGATGGTACGACAGATCCCGCAGTATGGATTGAAGATTTTCTTCTCCATATCCACATGGCCCGCGGTGATGATCTCCATGCCATCAAGTACCTCCCGCTCAAACTAAAGGGACCAGCACGGCACTGGTTAAATAGCCTCCCAGAAAATTCTATTGGTAGCTGGGAAGACTTACAAGATGCCTTTAGAGACAACTTCCAAGGTACCCATGTTCGGCCTCCAGACGCCGATGACCTTAGTCACATAGTCCAGCAACCCGGAGAATCAGCCCGAAAACTTTGGACCGGGTTCTTAATTAAAAAGAACCAAATTGTGGATTGTCCAGACGCCGAAGCCCTCGCTGCCTTTAAACATAGCGTCCGAGACGAGTGGCTCGCCCGAAACTCGGCCAAGAAAAGCCGAAGTCCATGGCAGCCCTTACCGCACTTATGACCTGCTTTTGCACGGGAGAATATAGTTGGCTAGCTCGTAGAAGCAATAGCACTAGCAACCCTGGCACTTCCAAAGCCAGGGATAGCAATGGCAAGCCACGACGCAACAAGCACAAGCATCGAAGCAATAACGAAGATACTGAAGACATAGCGGTCAACGCTCGATTCAGTGGCTATAAACCCTAATCCACGGAGAAAGTGAGGGAGGAATACAACCCTCTCAACGGGCTCTGGAGTGGGTATAACTTGCTCTTTGGAAAGGAGTCTATGTCTGATTTCCGCTGTCAAATACCTCGCCTCCCGAAGCTCCTTGATGTCCTCCGTCACGGAAGAGGCCATCCACTTGCCTTGCGAGCAAGATCCGGACATGGCTGGAGTAGTTGGTGGCGAGGGGAAAGTTTGAAACTTGGGCATTGGAGCTCGGGGACGGAAGGGCTGAGGAAGGAGAAAGGCGTGGGGTAAAAAGGTGGATCCTTATCCTCTTATAAAGGCAGTGAATATCAAGCGCCCCCCTCATGGGCCTTAAAACTCGCCTATTCCCAAGGGGTCGTGCAAATGGCACCGTTGGATTACCAAACCTGTATTGATGAGAATCCCGCAATAAGGGGACACGATCTCTGCTTTGACAAGACGTGTCAATGAAGACCGCGCCTTGAAACGCGAGGCTGAAAAACGGTTCGAAAATAATAAGGCGAGAACATAACGTCTCGCCGGAAAAACTGTCAGTTGACATGACTTGTTTTGTTTAAGTATTTTGCCCTTGTAGTTCAAGGTTGTGACTGTTATACAGAGACGACCATAGTTCTTTTGACCAACTGCTTTGGAGTATTCGGAGGAGGAACCCACCTTGCAATGCCGAGACAATCTGCACGTCGGGCACATCGTCATTGAAGCCTGGTTCAGGGGCTACTAAGGGAGTCCTGGATTAGGGGGTCCCCGGGCGTCCAGGCTATGTGATATGGGCCGGACTCATGGGTTGTGAAGATACAAGATAGAAGGCCTTCTCCCGTGTCCGGATGGGACTCTCCTTTGCGTGGATGGCAAGCCTGGCATTTGGATGTGAAGATTCCTTTCTCTGTAAACCGACTTTGTACAACCCTAGGCCCCTCCGGTGTCTATATAAACCGGAGGGTTTAGTTCGTAGAGATATATCACAATCATACAGGCTAGACATCTAGGGTTTAGCCCTTATGATGTTGAAGTAGATCAACTCTTGTAACCCCATACTCATCAAAGTCAATCAAGCAGGAAGTAGGGTATTACCTCCATTAAGAGGACCCGAACCTGGGTAAACATCGTGCCCCCTGCCTCCTATTACCTTCGATCCTCAGACGCACAGTTCGGGACTCCCTACCCGAGATCGGCTGGTTTTGACACCGAGAGTGGGTGATACGTCTCCAACGTATCTATAATTTTTGATTGTTCCATGCTATTATATTATCTGTTTTGGATGTTTAATGGGCTTTATTATACACTTTTATATTATTTTTGGGACTAACCTACTAACCAAAGGCCCAGTGCAAATTGCTGTTTTTTGCCTATTTAAATTTTTCGCAGAAAAGGAATATCAAACGGAATCCAAACGGAATGAAATCTTCAGGGGAGTGATTTTTGGAACAAACACAATCCAGGAGACTTGGAGTGGACGTCAAGGAAGCAACGAGGAAGCCACGAGGCAGGGAGGCGCGCCCCCCACCCTCTTAGGCCCCTCGTGGCTCCCTTGACCGACCTCTTTTGCCTATATATACTCATATACCCCGACAACATCCGAGAGCAACACGAAACCCTATTTCCACTGCCGCAACCTTCTGTACCCATGAGATCCCATCTAGGGGCCTTTTCCGGCACTCCGCTGGAGGAGGAATCGATCATGGAGGGCTTCTACATCAACACCATAGCCTCTCCGATGATGTGTGAGTAGTTTACCATAGACCTTCGGGTCCATAGTTATTAGCTAGATGGCTTCTTCTCTCTTTTTGAATCTCAATACAAAGTTCTCCTTGATTCTCTTGGAGATCTATTCGATGTAATTCTTTTTGCGGTGTGTTTGTCGAGATCCGATGAATTGTGGGTTTATGATCAAGATTATCTATGAACAATATTTGAATCTCCTATGAATTCTTTTATGTATGATTTGTTATCTTTGCAAGTCTCTTCAGATTATCAATTTGGTTTGGCGTACTAGATTGATCTTTCTTGCAATGGGAGAGGTACTTAGCTTTGGGTTCAGTCTAGCGGTGTCCTTTCCCAGTGACAGCAGGGGCAGCAAGGCACGCAATGTATTGTTGACATCGAGGATAAAAAGATGGGGGTTTATATCATATTGCTTGAGTTTATCCCTCTACATCATGTCATCTTGCCTAATGCGTTACTCTGTTCTTATGAACTTAATACTCTAGATGCATGCTGGATAGCGGTCAATGTGTGGAGTAATAGTAGTAGATGCAGAATCGTTTCGGTCTACTTGTCGCGGACGTGATGCCTGTATACATGATCATGCCTAGATATTCTCATAATTATGCACTTTTCTATCAATTGCTCGACAGTAATTTGTTCACCCACCGTAATACTTATGCTATCTTGAGAGAAGCCACTAGTGAAACCTATGGCCCCCGGGTCTTCTTTGTTGCATCACCCTTTCCTCTTCAAGGGAAAACCAACGCAGTGCTCAAGAGGTAGCAGTGGGCGTGCCGTCCTCATCATCCTTTACCCACAATACTCCCACGCTCTTCACTTGGACTCGTTGAAGAACATGAACAAAAAGAATTACACCCACATCAAGTTTGTTCTTGACGGTGCTATCTTTTACTATAGCGTACGGGGTGGGGTGATCAAGACCAAGAAGGCAAGGAACGGCAGGCCCGACTTCGGCCATAAGACCGACTTCTGTTGCATCCAGCAACCGAGTGATACTCTTAGTGATGGATTCTATGTCCTACACCACATGCTTGAGTACAGACGGGATCAGCAGAACTCGCATGTCACCTACATCCGGCGATGCCCATATTCTGCAATGGGCAAAGAATGTATTAGATATCCCAGATCATCGACTTCGAGCTGAGTTCTATCACATCCAGCATGAACTTGCCCAAATCATCATGAAGGAGGTCCTCGAAAAAACAAGGATGTTCTATGAGGAAGGGCAAATGTCATGGGAGACGTCTGAACACGCATAGCCGCTCAGCATCTCGCCCTAAAGCCTTTCACTAAGCTCGGGGACTATCTCCCTAACTTGGATGGATGGTGCGACATGTTGGAGTGATTGTCGATATATGACAATGTGTCCGTTTAGTCCATACTTTCTGACTGACGAAACTTTGAGTTATGCATGACGAAACTTTATTTGTGATGTAATTGAACCGTCTTCCTCAACTTGCGAAGATCACTCTAGTTAGGGCGTTTTGGGTACGATGAACTTTGTTAGTTATGCTTATGATATCTTGCTTCTATTTTTGCCAAGTCTGTCTCTTTCTGTTGCTCAACTATATATGTTGCATATCATCGACTCATGTTACGATGTAGGTGCATAGATCATCGATGATGAAGAAGTGCTACGCCAGGAGTATACGACGAGTGGCCGGAGTGTCAGGCCCAGGTGTACCAGTTTCCGGTTTCGGAGCGACAGCCAGTAGTTAGTTTACGTTTACGCTAGTGCGAGAGAGGGATATGAACCGACGCCTTAAGAAGTACTACATTATGTATGATGAGACATGTCATGTAACTTGTATAGCTATATCGTGATTATGATGTGACGACATGATTTGTGTTGGATGATATGATGAGACTATTATGTGTATGATATGATGAGCATATTGCATGTTTATGATATGATCAGAATACTGTATAAAACCTACAAAAACATCACAAATACGCAGCAAAAAAAGATACGAGAAAATATATTAGTAGCGCTCTTTAGCGCTGGACAGGAAAACGCTACTGCTAAAGCACTTAGCAGTAGCGCTGGTGTGTTAAGCGCTACTGCTAAGTAGGTATAGCAGTAGTGTGTGTCAACACGCGCTACTGCTAAACGTTAGCTGTAGCGCCTTATTAGTAGCACGGTCACCCGCGCAACTGATACACCAAATACCCGCGCTACTGCTAGGCTTTTCCCTAGTAGTGAATATATATGACAAGGTTGGCAAAATAGTAGAGTGGAAACACCCTGATCAAGTACAGTACCTAGTATGTTCTTATACAATCCTACAGAGACTGGAGCAAAGAGAAATATGCTGCTTTTAGTTTGGGAGATTCTTTCAATTTGATTTTAAAGCAGTTCAAGATAACAAGCATGCCATAAATGGCAGTCTACTTAATCCGATGATAACAAGCGATCATGTCAATCAACAAGAACAAAAGAATGAGGTTGGGTAAACCAGCACACAGGTCTGATGCACTAACCACAAGTAGCATCACACTAACATGGACAACGAGAACTGTTGGGGAACGTAGTAATTTCAAAATTTTCCTACGCACACGCAAGATCATGGTGATGATATAGCAACGAGGGGAGAGTATCGTCTACGTACCCTTGTAGACCGAAGCGGAAGCGTTGACACAGCGTAGTGGAAGTAGTCGTACGTCTTCCCGGTTCAACTGATCTAGGCACCGTTACTCCGGCACCTCCGAGTTCTTGACACACGTACAGCTCGATGACGCACCCTCGATCTCCAATCCAGTAGAGGCGCCGAGGGGGAGTTCCGTCAGCATGACGGCGTGGTGACAATCTTGATGTTCTCCTGTCGCAGAGCTTCGCCTAAGCACCGCTACAATATGACCGAGGTGTAATATCGTGGAGGGGGGCACCGCACACGGCTAAGGAACGATCAATGATCAACTTGTGTGTTCTAGGGTGCCCCCCTACCCCCGTATATAAAGGAGGGAGGGAGGAGGTGGCCGGCCCAAGGGGGGGCGCGCCATAGGGAGGGGGAAACCTACTCCAAGTAGGTTTCCCTCTCTTTTCCTTATCTTATTTGGAGGGGGAAGGAAGGAGTACTAGTATTAGGAAGTAGTACTAGTAGTATGAAAGGAAGAGGGGGAAGGAGAAAGGAAAGGGGGGCCGGCCCCCTCCCCAATTCGGATTGGGCTTGGGGGGGCGCGCCCCCTTCCCTTGCTCCTTTTCCCTTCCTCCTACATGGGCCCAATAAGGCCCATATACCTCCCGGGGGGTTCCGGTAACCTCCCGGAGCTCCAAACTCTTCCGGAACCTTTCCGGTGTCCAAATATATCCGTCCAATATATCAATCTTTATGTCTCGACCATTTCGAGACTCCTCGTCATGTCCGTGATCATATCCGGGACTCCGAACAAACTTCGGTACATCAAAATACATAAACTCATAATATAACTGTCATTGAAACCTTAAGCGTGCGGACCCTACGGTTCGAGAACAATGTAGACATGACCGAGACACGTCTCTGGTCAATAACCAATAGCGGGACCTGGATGCCCATATTGGTTCCTACATATTCTACGAAGATCTTTATCGGTCAAACCACATAACAACATACGTTATTCCCTTTGTCATCGGTATGTTACTTGCCCGAGATTCGATCGTCGGTATCCAATACCTAGTTCAATCTCGTTATCGGCAAGTCTCTTTACTCGTTCCGTAATACGTCATCTCATAACTAACTCATTAGTTACATGCTTGCAAGGCTTAGGTGATGAGTATTACCGAGAGGGCCCAGAGATACCTCTCCGACAATCGGAGTGACAAAACCTAATCTCGAATTATGCTAACTCAACATGTACCTTCGGAAACACCTGTAGTACTCCTTTATAATCACCCAGTTACGTTGTGACGTTTGGTAGTACCCAAAGTATTCTTCCGGTAAACGGGAGTTACACAATTCTCATAGTTACAGGAACATGTATAAGTCATGAAGGAAGCAATAGCAGAATACTAAACGATCAAGTGCTAAGCTAACGGGATGGGTCATGTCAATCACATCATTCTCCTAATGATGTGATCTCATTAATCAAAACACATGTCTATGGTTAGGAAACATAACCATCTTTGATTAATGAGCTAGTCAAGTAGAGGCATACTAGTGACTATATGTTTGTCTATGTATTCACACATGTATCATGTTTCCGGTTAATACAATTCTAGCATGAATAATAAACATTTATCATGATATGAGGAAATAAATAATAACTTTATTATTGCATCTAGGGCATATTTCCTTCAGTCTCCCACTTGCACTAGAGTCAATAATCTAGATTACACAGTAATGATTCTAACACCCATGGAGTCTTGGTGATGATCATGTTTTGCTCGTGAGAGAGGCTTAGTCAACGGGTATGCAACATTCAGATCCGTATGTATCTTGCAAATCTCTATGTCTCCCACTTGGACTTGGTCCCGAATGGAATTGAAGCGTCTCTTGATGTGCTTGGTCCTCTTGTGAAATCTGGATTCCTTTGCCAAGGCAATTTCACCAGTATTGTCACAGAAGATCTTCATTGGTCCCGATGCACTAGGTATGACACCTAGATCGGAAATGAACTCCTTCATCCAGACTCCTTCATTTGCTGCTTCAGAAGCAGCTATGTACTCCGCTTCACATGTAGATCCCGCTACGACGCTTTGTTTTGAACTGCACCAACTTACAGCTCCACCGTTTAATATAAACACGTATCCGGTTTGCGATTTAGAATCGTCCGGATCAGTGTCAAAGCTTGCATCGACGTAACCATTTACGACTAGCTCTTTGTCACCTCCATATACGAGAAACATATCCTTAGTCCTTTTCAGGTATTTCAGGATGTTCTTGACCGCTGTCCAGTGATCCACTCCTGGATTACTTTGGTACCTACCTGCCAAGCTTATTGCTAAGCATACGTCAGGTCTGGTACACAGCATTGCATACATGATAGAGCCTATGGCTGAAGCATAGGGAACATCTTTCATTTTCTCTCTATCTTCTGCTGTGGTCGGGCATTGAGTTTGACTCAACTTCACACTTTGTAGCACAGGCAAGAATCCTTTCTTTGCCTGATCCATTTTGAACTTTTTCAAAATTTTGTCAAGGTATGTGCTTTGTGAAAGTCCTATTAAGCGTCTTGATCTATCTCTATAGATCTTGATGCCCAATATGTAAGCAGCTTCACCGAGGTCTTTCATTGAAAAACTTTTATTCAAGTATCCCTTTATGCTATCCAGAAATTCTATATCATTTCCAATTAATAATATGTCATCAACATATAAAACTAGAAATGCTACAGAGCTCCCACTCACTTTCTTGTAAATACAGGCTTCTCCAAAAGTCTGTATAAAACCATATGCTTTGATCACACTGTCAAAGCGTTTATTCCAACTCCGAGATGCTTGCACCAGTCCATAAATGAAACGCTGGAGTTTGCACACTTTGTCAGCACCTTTTGGATCAACAAAACCTTCAGGCTGCATCATATACAACTCTTCTTCTAGAAATCCATTCAAGAATGCAGTCTTGACATCCATTTGCCAAATTTCATAATCATGAAATGCAGCAATAGCCAACATGATTCGGACAGACTTTAGCATCGCTACGGGTGAGAAAGTCTCATCGTAGTCAACCCCTTGAACTTGTCGAAAACCTTTTGCAACAAGTCGAGCTTTGTAGACAGTAACATTACCATCAGCGTCAGTCTTCTTCTTAAAGATCCATTTATTCTCAATGGCTTGCCGATCATCGGGCAAGTCAACCAAAGTCCATACTTTGTTTTCATACATGGATCCTATCTCAGATTTCATGGCCTCTAGCCATTTTGCGGAATCTGGGCTCATCATCGCTTCCTCATAGTTCGTAGGTTCATCATGGTCAAGTAACATGACTTCCAGAATAGGATTTCCGTACCACTCTGGTGCGGATCTTACTCTGGTAGACCTACGAGGTTCAGTAGAAACTTGATCTGAAGTTTCATGATCAATATCATTTGCTACCTCACTAATTGGTGTAGTTGTCACAGGAACCGGTTCTTGTGATGAACTACTTTCCAATAAGGGAGTAGATACAGTTATCTCATCAAGTTCTACTTTCCTCCCAATCACTTCTTTCGAGAGAAACTCCTTCTCTAGAAAGGATCCGAATTTAGCAACGAAAATCTTGCCCTCAGATCTGTGATAGAAGGTGTACCCAATAGTCTCCTTTGGGTATCCTATGAAGACACATTTCTCCGATTTGGGTTCGAGCTTATCTGGTTGAAGTTTCTTCACATAAGCATCGCAGCCCCAAACTTTGAGAAACGACAACTTTGGTTTCTTGCCAAACCACAGTTCATAAGGCGTCGTCTCAACGGATTTTGATGGTGCCCTATTTAACGTGAATGCGGCCGTCTCTAAAGCATAACCCCAAAACGATAGCGGTAAATCGGTAAGAGACATCATAGATCGCACCATATCAAGTAAAGTACGATTACGACGTTCGGACACACCATTTCGTTGTGGTGTTCCAGGTGGCGTGAGTTGCGAAACTATTCCACATTGTTTCAAATGTAAACCAAACTCGTAACTCAAATATTCTCCTCCACGATCAGATCGTAGAAACTTTATTTTCTTGTTACGATGATTTTCTACTTCACTCTGAAATTCTTTGAACTTTTCAAATGTTTCAGACTTGTGTTTCATCAAGTAGATATACCCATATCTACTCAAATCATCTGTGAAGGTGAGAAAATAATGATATCCGCCACGAGCCTCAACATTCATCGGGCCACATACATCTGTATGTATGATTTCCAACAAATCTGTTGCTCTCTCCATAGAACCGGAGAACGGTGTTTTTGTCATCTTGCCCATGAGGCACGGTTCGCAAGTACCAAGTGATTCATAATCAAGTGATTCCAGAAGTCCATCAGTATGGAGTTTCTTCATGCGTTTTACACCGATATGACCTAAACGGCAGTGCCACAAATATGTTGCACTATCATTATCAACTCTGCATCTTTTGGCTTCAACATTATGAATATGTGTATCACTACTATCAAGATTCAAAAAATAGACCACTCTTTAAGGGTGCATGATCATAAAAGATATTACTCATATAAATAGAACAACCATTATTCTCTGATTTAAATGAATAACCGTCTCGCATCAAACAAGATCCAGATATAATGTTCATGCTCAACGCAGGCACCAAATAACAATTATTCAGGTCTAAAACTAATCCCGATGGTAGATGTAGAGGTAGCGTGCCGACCGCGATCACATCGACTTTGGAACCATTTCCCACGCGCATCGTCACCTCGTCCTTAGCTAATCTTCGCTTAATCCGTAATCCCTGTTTCGAGTTGCAAATGTTAGCAACAGAACCAGTATCAAATACCCAGGTGCTACTGCGAGCATTAGTAAGGTACACATCAATAACATGTATATCACATATACCTTTGTTTACTTTGCCATCCTTCTTATCCGCCAAATACTTGGGGCAGTTCCGCTTCCAATGTCCAGTCTGCTTGCAGTAGAAGCACTCAGTTTCAGGCTTAGGTCCAGACTTGGGTTTCTTCTCTTGAGCAGCAACTTGTTTGCTGTTCTTTTTGAAGTTCCCCTTCTTCTTCCCTTTGCCCCTTTTCTTGAAACCAGTGGTCTTGTTGACCATCAACACTTGATGCTCCTTTTTGATTTCTACCTCCGCGGCTTTCAGCATCGCGAAGAGCTCGAGAATAGTCTTGTTCATCCCTTGCATATTATAGTTCATCACAAAGCTCTTGTAGCTTGGTGGCAGTGATTGGAGAATTCTGTTAATGACGCTATCATCCGGAAGATTAACTCCCAGTTGAATCAAGTGATTATTATACCCAGACATTTTGAGTATATGCTCACTGACAGAACTGTTCTCCTCCATCTTGCAGCTGTAGAACTTATTGGAGACTTCATATCTCTCAATCCGGGCATTTGCTTGAAATATTAACTTCAACTCCTGGAACATCTCATATGCTCCATGACGTTCAAAACGTCGTTGAAGACCCGGTTCTAAGCCGTAAAGCATGGCACACTGAACTATAGAGTAGTCATCAGCTTTGCTCTGCCAGACGTTCTTAACGTCGTCAGTTGCATCAGCAGCAGGCCTGGCACCCAGCGGTGCTTCCAGGACGTAACTCTTCTGTGCAGCAATGAGGATAATCCTCAGGTTACGGACCCAGTCCGTGTAATTGCTACCATCATCTTTCAACTTTGCTTTCTCAAGGAACGCATTAAAATTCAACGGAACAACAGCACGAGCCATCTATCCACAAAGAAACATAGACAAGCAAAATACCATCAGGTACTAAGTTCATGATAAATTTAAGTTCAATTAATCATATTACTAAAGAACTCCAACTTAGACAGACATCTCTCTAGTCATCTAAGTGATTACGTGATCCAAATCAACTAAACCATGTCCGATCATCACGTGAGATGGAGTAGTTTCAATGGTGAACATCTCTATGTTGATCATATCTACTATATGATTCACGCTCGACCTTTCGGTCTCCGTGTTCCGAGGCCATATCTGTATATGTTAGGCTCGTCAAGTATAACCTGAGTATTCCGCGTGTGCAACTGTTTTGCACCCGTTGTATTTGAACGTAGAGCCTATCACACCCGATCATCACGTGGTGTCTCAGCACGAAGAACTTTCACAACGGTGCATACTCAGGGAGAACACTTCTTGATAATTAGTGAGAGATCATCGTAAAATGCTACCGTCAATCAAAGCAAGATAAGATGCATAAAGGATAAACATCACATGCAATCAATATAAGTGATATGATATGACCATCATCATCTTGTGCTTGTGATCTCCATCTTCAAAGCACCGTCGTGATCACCATCATCACCGGCGCGACACCTTGATCTCCATCGTAGCATCGTTGTCGTTACGCCATCTATTGCTTCTACAACTATCGCTACCGCTTAGTGATAAAGTAAAGCAATTACAGGGTGTTTGCATTTCATACAATAAAGCGACAACCATATGGCTCCTGCCAGTTGCCGATAACTTCGGTTACAAAACATGATCATCTCATACAATAAAATATAGCATCACGTCTTGGCCATATCACATCACAACATGCCCTGCAAAAACAAGTTAGACGTCCTCTACTTTGTTGTTGCAAATTTTACGTGGCTGCTACGGGCTTAAGCAAGAACCAATCTTACCTACGCATCAAAACCACAACGATAGTTTGTCAAATAGACTCCGTTTTAACCTTCACAAGGACCGGGCGTAGCCATACTCGGTTCAACTAAAGTTGGAGAAACTGACACCCGCTAGTCACCTGTGTGCAAAGCACGGCGGTAAAACCAGTCTCGCGTAAGCGTACGCGTAATGTCGGTCCGGGCCGCTTCATCCAACAATACCGCTGAACCAAAGTATGACATGCTGGTAGGCAGTATGACTTATATCGTCCACAACTCACTTGTGTTCTACTCGTGCATATAACATCAAACCATAAAAACCTAGGCTCGGATGCCACTGTTGGGGAACGTAGTAATTTCAAAATTTTCCTACGCACACGCAAGATCATGGTGATGATATAGCAACGAGGGGAGAGTATCGTCTACGTACCCTTGTAGACCGAAGCGGAAGCGTTGACACAGCGTAGTGGAAGTAGTCGTACGTCTTCCCGGTTCAACCGATCCAGGCACCGTTACTCCGGCACCTCCGAGTTCTTGACACACGTACAGCTCGATGACGCACCCTCGATCTCCAATCCAGTAGAGGCGCCGAGGGGGAGTTCCGTCAGCACGACGGCGTGGTGACGATCTTGATGTTCTCCTGTCGCAGAGCTTCGCCTAAGCACCGCTACAATATGACCGAGGTGTAATATCGTGGAGGGGGGCACCGCACACGGCTAAGGAACGATCAATGATCAACTTGTGTGTTCTAGGGTGCCCCCCTACCCCCGTATATAAAGGAGGGAGGGAGGAGGTGGCCGGCCCAAGGGGGGGCGCGCCATAGGGAGGGGGAAACCTACTCCAAGTAGGTTTCCCTCTCTTTTCCTTATCTTATTTGGAGGGGGAAGGAAGGAGTACTAGTATTAGGAAGTAGTACTAGTAGTATGAAAGGAAGAGGGGGAAGGAGAAAGGAAAGGGGGGGTCGGCCCCCTCCCCAATTCGGATTGGGCTTGGGGGGGCGCGCCCCCTTCCCTTGCTCCTTTTCCCTTCCTCCTACATGGGCCCAATAAGGCCCATATACCTCCCGGGGGGTTCCGGTAACCTCCCGGAGCTCCAAACTCTTCCGGAACCTTTCCGGTGTCCAAATATATCCGTCCAATATATCAATCTTTATGTCTCGACCATTTCGAGACTCCTCGTCATGTCCGTGATCATATCCGGGACTCCGAACAAACTTCGGTACATCAAAATACATAAACTCATAATATAACTGTCATCGAAACCTTAAGCGTGCGGACCCTACGGTTCGAGAACAATGTAGACATGACCGAGACACGTCTCTGGTCAATAACCAATAGCGGGACCTGGATGCCCATATTGGTTCCTACATATTCTACGAAGATCTTTATCGGTCAAACCGCATAACAACATACGTTATTCCCTTTGTCATCGGTATGTTACTTGCCCGAGATTTGATCGTCGGTATCCAATACCTAGTTCAATCTCGTTACTGGCAAGTCTCTTTACTCGTTCCGTAATACGTCATCTCATAACTAACTCATTAGTTACATGCTTGCAAGGCTTAGGTGATGAGTATTACCGAGAGGGCCCAGAGATACCTCTCCGACAATCGGAGTGACAAAACCTAATCTCGAATTATGCTAACTCAACATGTACCTTCGGAAACACCTGTAGTACTCCTTTATAATCACCCAGTTACGTTGTGATGTTTGGTAGTACCCAAAGTATTCTTCCGGTAAACGGGAGTTACACAATTCTCATAGTTACAGGAACATGTATAAGTCATGAAGGAAGCAATAGCAGAATACTAAACGATCAAGTGCTAAGCTAACGGGATGGGTCATGTCAATCACATCATTCTCCTAATGATGTGATCTCATTAATCAAAACACATGTCTATGGTTAGGAAACATAACCATCTTTGATTAATGAGCTAGTCAAGTAGAGGCATACTAGTGACTATATGTTTGTCTATGTATTCACACATGTATCATGTTTCCGGTTAATACAATTCTAGCATGAATAATAAACATTTATCATGATATGAGGAAATAAATAATAACTTTACTATTGCCTCTAGGGCATATTTCCTTCAAGAACACCTCGAGCGCACGCAGCCCCAACTAGAGCGACAAAAGAGATTCCATGGCTCGATAACCTCGTGTCCCGAGGAAGGGAGCCATGACAATGATATTAACAAATCTAGGAGTGTGCAGGTAAGAAGCAAAGAAACATGACTGCACACACTAATCAATCATAATTATCAGAAGGCAGGTTAGAAAAATTAACTTTTAACGTAAGTAAAATGTAATTTGTAGCTCCTTTAACTATTACATAGGCAACAGTGTAATCCTACATGGTGGCCAAAAAAATCTTGCAAATCACAAATAGTATTACATGTATCATCATTGCAAATCACACAAAAATAGAGTTATATATACCAAGGGAAACCACTCTACCATGCTCCCTATAGCATGTCCATCACTTATACACATACACCACAAGTACCCACTCTACCATGCTCCCTACGACTTGTGGATCAGTTACTTCAGGATATGAAGGAACAACACGTGGGAAGAAGTACATGTTCATTTCAATAGACAAGAAATAGGAACACACATTAATGTTGTGATGCGGAGCATCCCTCGACTACCCGCACCGCCACTCCATCACCACCTCGAGCACCGAGAGGACCGATGACAAGAGCACGTTCACGCGCCATCGAGAACAAGGTTGATTCTCTCCTCTTCGAGTTTTGTTCGGATTCGCATGAGAATTGGGTTCTACCTCATAAAGACATGTTATGCATTCTAGGATACCAAGGAGATGATTGTGAGAAGGAGAAGGTGAAGGTTCGAGCATCCATGGAGCAAGAGAAGGAAGGAGAGGACAAGAAGAACGAAGGAAAGGAATCTCTGGACACTCCGGGTGCCCGGACGGACGGACCCCGGGTGCCCAGATGAACAATCAAGGGGAGGGCCAAACTCCCTGAGCACCCCGGGTGCCCGGCCTCCTTGGGCTCGAGTGCCCGGCCACCACCTGGGTTGCACCCCTGCCCGCCCCGGGTGCCCGGCCTTGAGGCCCCGGGTGCTCGGCCTCCCGCCCGGCTGTCGCCTGGGCTGCACCCCGGGTGCCCGGCCCCTCCCGCGCCTCGCTCCAGCCCCGACCAGGTGCCCGGGCCTTGGACCCCCGGATGCCCGTCCGTGGCTGCCCAGCCTCCTACACCAACCCCGAGTGCCCGGGCTTAGGACCCCGAGTGCCCGGTCCTCCCATTGCCGGGTCCCTGACCGGTCCGGGTGCCCGGTCCCCTTTGCACCGGGTGCCCGGACCCCTCCGAGGGCCTGCGTGCCTTGTTGGTTTTTTACCCTTGTATCCCTCTCCCCTCTCCCAACTCGTCCCTAGGCTATATAAACTCTTTCCCTAGCTCTTTTGGAGGTTGGAAAAGTATTTAGAACACAAAAGAGGGCTTTGCTCATCTTCCTCCTCTAGGAGATCTAGACCTCCTCTTGGAGAAGCTCCTCTTGGAGATCAAGTCCTCCTCTTGGAGAAGATCATCTTGGATGCAAGACCTCACCTAGTGGGAAGAACTTTTACCCTAGTGCTATTTTCCTTGAATTGTTCATGTAATCTTGTGGATCTCATGTATGCTACTCGAGTGGATGTGATATTTGGGTTTGTTTGAGTGCTTTGTGCCTTGTGTTCTTGAGTGTTCATCCTCTTTTCCCCCTCCAAGTGTGAAAATATCCCCTCTAGGGTTTCATCCTACAACATCTTGGTATCATGAGCAAGGTTGATTCATATCTTGGAGTCCCATCCCCACATTTGCTAGCTTTGATTTTGTTGTTTTTCATCCAATTTCGAAAATTCCCCACAAAAATTGCCCCAAAAAATTTCTTGCAATTTGTTGGATCTTGTGAGATTTGGTTGTTTTGGTTCATGGATTTGATGTTTGGCAAGTGGATCTAGCCCCTCCCCAACAATCCCCACCATTCCCACCATGAAATCCACCGAATTTTGCTTTTCCCCCAAAATTTCCGCCCAAATCGTCGACCACCGGGTGCCCGCACCTCGAACCACCGGGCACCCGCACCCCTGGGCCATTTCCTCCTGACTATCCCGGGCACCCGCACCTCCCACCACCGGGTGCCTACACCCCCCCTCCCCCCGAATCAGCCCAACTACAATACCAATTTGACCATAACTTCCACCTCCCAAGTCCGTTTTTGTGTTCTTTAGCTCGTTTGGAAGCTCTTGACATCCACCATCCACTCATATCATTACCACCACCATTATCCTCCATCCAAAAAATCATCACAAAAACACCCACCTTCCGCATTTGACCGATTTTGAGTTGCAATTTCCGTTTCCTAAGGTGTTTCGGCTACTTAGGTGTGTGTGACATCATCATCACCTCAAAGTCATCTTCACCGCTAACCACAAGAAAGGATGGTAACCTCGACGACACTTACCTTTGCTTTTGCATCGATAACCCGAGCCATTTTGCGTCGCTTACCCATTGAGACTAGCGAGTTGAGAATTGTTGGGCCACGCTATTGTGCACCGTAGTGATCTTGTTATCATCTTAGTGCCATAAGTCTCTCCCGTGCATATCTTACACACTGGTCTCATATCATACTTGGCTCGAGCATCCAGCATAGAGAAAAAATAGAAAGAAAGAAAAGCTTTTAAGCAAAAAGAGGAGAAACCAAGAGCTTGCAAGCAATAGCATTGAGCCATTTTGCATAGACATATCATCTCGGTCGCCGCATACATAGCATAGTTGGGATTGCAGACGGCATGTTTCTCTCATAGGTTGGTGCACAAGCGTATCTTGCCCATTTGAGAAATCGAGCTAGCGTCTCTCTAGCATTCGCACAACAAGAGAATTTTCCGTGGTTGCACATTTCGAGCTCACCCTTGGTTGTGCGGATCCCATCTATCTTCCGTGTGTGTGTTTCTAGTGATGCTCTTGGCTTTGATCTATTTGCTTTACTTGCATTTTTTTTGAACCTTCTCAACCTTTTCGATATCTTGACTAACATTTGCTTGAAATTTTGCCACCATCCTAACCTGAATAGGCGATAAACCTGGACTAGAGACTTGAGTGTTTAGGTAGGCCGTGGCTGACACCCTCGCCAGGCTTCCGCTTGAAGGTTGCCCAGATACATGACGTGTACATGGCGGTAAGTGGCGAGAGCGTGTGTGAAGAAGTACACCCCTGGAGGGTTAACATCATCTATTCGAATAGCCGCGTCCACGGTAAAGGACCTCTGGGTTGCCTATACAGTTCATAGACAAGTGAAAGTGGATACTCTAAAATACGCAAGATAAGCGTGAGTGCTATGGATGGCATTCTCGTAGGGAGACGGGAGCGGATCCATAGTGGTGTATTGATATGGTGAATATGTGGACTCGTGTGCGCCACCTCAAAAGAGTTACTTGCAGTCGTAGTTCAGGATAGCCACCGAGTCAAAGCTGGCTTGCTGCAGTGAAACTCCACCACCCCCTTTGTTGATAATGATGCATATGTAGATAGTTCTGATGTAAGTCTTGATGGGTACATTTGTACTCACGTTTGCCTATTTTATGTTTTTGCAGAGAGACTTCAGTCTCACTAGTAGTTCTGTGTGGACTTCGATGTTTAGCTTGTTACCTCAGCTACGATCTTGTGCCCTCGGCAGGGTCTGGTAGATAGTCAGGCTTCTCAGCCTTTTTCATTTGTAGATGTCTGTACTCAGACATGTTAAGCTTCTGCATGTGCTTTGACTTGTATGCCCTGAATGTTGGGTCATGAGATCCATGTTTGTAATATCTCTCTCCTCGGAGCCTATTGAATAAAATACTTGAGTTGTAGAGTCATGTTGTGATGCCATGTTGTATTTGCACATATCGAGCATATTGTGTGTATGTTATTAAAATGCTTGGTATGTGTGGGATCTGACTATCTAGTTGTGTATCCTTCATAGGCTCTGTTACCGGGAAATGTCTCCTAGTGCTTCCACTGAGCCCTGGTAGCTTGCCACTGCTCCAGAACACTTAGGCTGGCCGGCATGTGTCCTTCTTCGTTCCCGTGTCTGTCCCTTCGGGGAAATGTCACGCGTTGTCTACCGGAGTCCTGTTAGCCTGCTACAGCCCGGATTCTCCGGAGTCCTGTTAGCCCAGCTGCTACAGCCCGGATTCACTCGCTGATGACCGACACGTTCATTGTTCGGTCATGTATGCATGTCCCTGTAAGTAAGTGCCACTTTGGGTTCACGACTAGCCATGTCATCCTGGGTTCTTTGTCATATGGATGCTAGCGGCACTATCATATATGTGAGCCAAAAGGCGCAAACGGTCCCGGGCCTGGTAAGGCGACACCTGTGGGAATACCGTGCGTGAGGCCGCAAAGTGATATGAGGTGTTACATGATAGATCGGTGTGGCATAGGATCGGGGTCCTGACAATGATTGGGAGGATGGGAAAGTTAACCCCGATGATCCGGTTGGGAATAAGGACTCGGAAGATAGTAACTACCTATCGATCTCCGAAGAGGACGTGAGCCTCGGTGACGAAGACTTCATCATGCCGGAGGAACCCCTCAAACAAGAGTGCTTTAAGCACCGGCTAATCGCCACTGCGAGAATCCTAATAAATAAGCAGCAGGAGCTTCAAGCTGAACAGGATTTACTCAATGTCAGATGGACTGATGTCCTGCCAGCCGAGGAATAAGGCCTCGAACGCCCAACTAAGATTTACCTGAAGCGCAAGCTACTACCACAATTTGACGACGAGGCCCTTGAGCCAATACCGCCATAGCATAAAATGGCTGACGAACCCGACCGACCACCACGTGGACGGGACAGACCAGCTACTTACGCCGAACACCAGCCCGCGCCTCCTCGCCGTCGAGGCAAGGAGGCAACGGCCCGGGCTATACCTATGACCTATGCAAGGAACTGGACAATAGAGCCGGTCAGACAAGATCAATCTATGGATCGAGGGGGCATGCTCCAACGTGAGAGGACGACCATTAGGCCTGGCGTGGCAGGCACAACCTCACCCGGGCCGAAAACCGCATACAGACTTCATCCGAACTGCACCGCGACATCGCCTGATACAGAGGCACTGCACACCCCTTATGCTTCACCGACGAAGTGATGGAACATCAATTCAGAGCAGAGTTTAAACCCGTGAACATTTAATCATACGATGGTACGACAGATCCCACAGTATGGATTGAAGATTTTCTTCTCCATATCCACATGGCCCGCGGTGATGATCTCCATGCCATCAAATACCTCCCGCTCAAACTAAAGGGACCAGCACGGCACTGGTTAAACAGCCTCCCAGAAAATTCTATTGGTAGCTGGGAAGACTTGGAAGATGCCTTTAGAGACAACTTCCAAGGTACCCATGTTCAGCCTCCAGACGCCGATGACCTTAGTCACATAGTCCAGCAACCCGGAGAATCAGCCCGAAAACTTTGGACCGGGTTCTTAATTAAAAAGAACCAAATTGTGGATTGTCCAGACGCCGAAGCCCTCGCTGCCTTTAAACATAGCGTCGGAGACGAGTAGCTCGCCCGAAACTCGGCCAAGAAAAGCCGAAGTCCATGGCAGCCCTTACCGCACTTATGACCTACTTTTGCACGGGAGAATATAGTTGGCTAGCTCGTAGAAGCAATAGCACTAGCAACCCTGGCACTTCTGAAGCCAGGGATAGCAATGGCAAGCCACGACGCAACAAGCGCAAGCATCGAAGCAATAACGAAGATATTGAAGACACAGCGGTCAACACTGGATTCAGTGGCTATAAACCCTAGCCCGCGAGAAAGTGAGGGAGGAATACAACCCTGTCACCGGGCTCTGGAGTGGGTATAACTTGCTCTTTGGCAAGGAGCCTATGTCTGATTTCCGTTGTCAAATACCTCGCCTCCCGAAGCTCCTTGATGTCCTCCGTCACGGAAGAGGCCATCCACTTGCCTTGCGAGCCAGATCCGGACATGGCTGGAGTAGTTGGTGGCGAGGGGAAAGTTTGAAACTTGGGCGTTGGAGCTCGGGGACGGAAGGGCTGAGGAAGGAGAAAGGCGTGGGGTAAAAAGGTGGA
This sequence comes from Triticum timopheevii, assembly GCA_963921465.1. Classification (NCBI taxonomy): domain Eukaryota; kingdom Viridiplantae; phylum Streptophyta; class Magnoliopsida; order Poales; family Poaceae; genus Triticum; species Triticum timopheevii. The sequence goes on along the minus strand of OY997266.1, from coordinate 59,727,810 downwards.
TCCTTATCCTCTTATAAAGGCGGTGAATATCAAGCGCCCCCCTCATGGGCCTTAAAACTCGCCTATTCCCAAGGGGTCGTGCAAATGGCACAGTTGGATTACCAAACCCGTATTGATGAGAATCCCGCAATAAGGGGACACGGTCTCTGCTTTGACAAGACGTGTCAATGAACACCGCACCTTGAAACGCGAGGCTGAAAAATGGTTCGAAAATAATAAGGCCAGAACATAACGTCTCGCCGGAAAAACTGTCAGTAGACATGACTTGTTTTGTTTAAGTATTTTGCCCTTGTGGTTCAGGGTTGTGACTGTTATACAGAGCCGACCATAGTTCTTTTGACCAACTGCTTTGGAGTATTCGGAGGAGGAACCCACCTTGCAATGCCGAGACAATCTGCACGTCGGGCACATCGTCATTGAAGCCTGGTTCAGGGGCTACTAAGGGAGTCCTGGATTAGGGGGTCCCCGGGTGTCTGGGCTATGTGATATGGGCCGGACTCATGGGTTGTGAAGATACAAGATAGAAGGCCTTCTCCCGTGTCCGGATGGGACTCTCCTTTGCGTGGATGGCAAGCCTGGCATTCGGATGTGAAGATTCCTTTCTCTGTAAACCGACTTTGTACAACCCTAGGCCCCTCCGGTGTCTATATAAACCGGAGGGTTTAGTCCATAGAGATATATCACAATCATACAGGCTAGACATCTAGGGTTTAGCCATTACGATGTTGAGGTAGATCAACTCTTGTAACCCCATACTCATCAAAGTCAATCAAGCAGGAAGTAGGGTATTACCTCCATTAAGAGGACCCGAACCTGGGTAAACATCGTGCCCCCTGCCTCCTGTTACCTTCGATCCTCAGACGCACAGTTCGGGACTCCCTACCCAAGATCGGCTGGTTTTGACACCGAGAGTGGGTGATACGTCTCCAACGTATCTATAATTTTTGATTGTTCCATGCTATTATATTATCTGTTTTGGATGTTTAATGGGCTTTATTATACACTTTTATATTATTTTTGGGACTAACCTACTAACCAAAGCCCAATGCAAATTGTCGTTTTTTGCCTATTTCAGTGTTTCGCAGAAAAGGAATATCAAACGAAATCCAAACAGAATGAAATCTTCGGGGGAGTGATTTTTGGAACAAACACAATCCATGAGACTTGGAGTGGACGTCAAGGAAGCAACGAGGAAGCCACGAGGCAGGGAGGCGCGCCCAGGGGGTAGGCGCGCCCCCCACCCTCGTAGGCCCCTCGTGGCTCCCTTGACCGACTTTTTTTGCCTATATATACTCATATACCCCGACAACATTCGAGAGCACCACGAAACCCTATTTCCACCGCCGCAACCTTCTGTACCCATGAGATCCCATCTTGGGGCCTTTTCCGGCGCTCCGCCGGAGGAGGAATCGATCACGGTGGGCTTCTACACCAACACCATAGCCTCTCCGATGATGTGTGAGTAGTTTACCATAGACCTTCGGGTCCATAGTTATTAGCTAGATGGCTTCTTCTCTCTTTTTGGATCTCAATACAAAGTTCTCCTTGATTCTCTTGGAGATCTATTCGATGTAATTCTTTTTGTGGTGTGTTTGTCGAGATCCGATGAATTGTGGGTTTATGATCAAGATTATCTATGAACAATATTTGAATCTCCTATGAATTCTTTTATGTATGATTTGTTATCTTTCCAAGTCTCTTCGGATTATCAGTTTAGTTTGGCCTACTAGATTGATCTTTCTTGCAATGGGAGAAGTGCTTAGCTTTGGGTTCAATCTAGCGGTGTCCTTTCCCAGTGACAGTAGGGGCAGCAAGGCACACAATGTATTGTTGCCATCGAGGATAAAAAGATGGGGTTTATATCATATTGCTTGAGTTTATCCCTCTACATCATGTCATCTTGCCTAATGCGTTACTCTGTTCTTATGAACTTAATACTCTAGATGCATGCTGGATAGCGGTCGATGTGTGGAGTAATAGTAGTAGATGCAGAATCATTTCGGTCTACTTGTCGCAGACGTGATGCCTGTATACATGATCATGCCTAGATATTCTCATAATTATGCACTTTTCTATCAATTGCTCGACAGTAATTTGTTCACCCACCGTAATACTTATGCTATCTTGAGAGAAGCCACTAGTGAAACCTATGGCCCTCGGGTCTTCTTTGTTGCATCACCCTTTCCTCTTCAAGGGAAAACCAACGCAATGCTCAAGAGGTAGCAGCGGGCGCGCCGTCCTCATCATCCTTTACCCACAATACTCCCACGCTCTTTACTTGGACTCGGTGAAGAACATGAACAAAAAGAATTACACCCACATCAAGTTTGTTCTCGATGGTGCTATCTTTTACTATAGCGTACGGGGTGGAGTGATCAAGACCAAGAAGGCAAGGAATAGCAGGCCCGACTTTGGCCATAAGACCGACTTCTGTTGCATCCAGCAACCGAGTGATACTCTTAGTGATGGATTCTATGTCCTACACCACATGCTTGAGTACAGACGGGATCAGCAGAACTCGCATGTCACCTACATCCGGCGATGCCCATATTCTGCAATGGGCAAAGAACGTATTAGATATCCCGGATCATCGACTTTGAGCTGAGTTCTATCACATCCAGCATGAACTTGCCCAATCATCATGAAGGAGGTCCTCGAAAAAACAAGGATGTTCTATGAGGAAGGGCAAATGTCGCGGGAGACGTCTGAACACGCATAGCCGCTCAGCGTCTCGACCTGAAGCCTTTCACTAAGCTCGGGGACTATCTCCCTGACTTGGATGGATGGTGCGACATGTTGGAGTGATTGTTGATATATGACAATGTGTCCGTTTAGTCCATACTTTTTGATTGACGAAACTTTGAGTTATGCATGACGAAACTTTATTTGTGATGTAATTAAACCGTCTTCCTCAACTTGCGAAGATCACTCTAGTTAGGGCGTTTTGGGTACGATGAACTTTGTTATTTATGCTTATGATATCTTGCTTCTATTTTTGCCAAGTCTGTCTCTTTCTATTGCTCAACTATATATGTTGCATATCACCGACTCATGTTACGATGCAGGTGCATAGCTCATCGATGACGAAGAAGTGTTACGCCAGGAGTATACGACGAGTGGCCGGAGTGTCAGGCCCAGGTGTACCAGTTTCCGGTTTCGGAGCGACAGCCAGTAGTTAGTTTACGTTTACGCTAGTGCGAGAGAGGGATACGAACCGACGCCTTAAGAAGTACTACATTATGTATGATGAGACATGTCATGTAACTTGTATAGCTATATCGTGATTATGATGTGACGACATGATTTGTGTTGGATGATATGATGAGACTATTATGTGTATGATATGATGAGCATATTGCATGTTTATGATATGATCAGAATACTATATAAAACCTACAAAAACATCACAAATACGCAGCAAAAAAAGATATGAGAAAATATAGTAGTAGCGCTCTTTAGCGCTGGACAGGAAAACGCTACTGCTAAAGCACTTAGCAGTAGCGCTGGTGTGTTAAGCGCTACTGCTAAGTAGGTATAGCAGTAGCGTGTGTCAACACGCGCTACTGCTAAACATTAGCTGTAGCATCTTATTAGTAGCACGGTCACCCGCGCTACTGCTAGGCTTTTCCCTAGTAGTGAATATATATGACAAGGTTGGCAAAATAGTAGAGTGGAAACACCCTGATCAAGTACAGTACCTAGTATGTTCTTATACAATCCTACAGAGACTGGAGCAAAGAGAAATATGCTGCTTTTAGTTTGGGAGATTCTTTCAGTTTGATTTTAAAGCAGTTCAAGATAACAGGCATGCCATAAATTGCAGTCTACTTAATCCGATGATAACAAGCAACCATGTCAATCAACAAGAACAAAAGAATGAGGTTGGGTAAACCAGCACACAGGTCTGATGCACTAACCACAAGTAGCATCACACTAACATGGACAACGAGAACACCACGAGCGCACGCAGCCCCAACTAGAGGGGCAAAAGAGATTCCATGGCTCGATAACCTCGTGTCCCGAGCAAGGGAGCCATGACAATAATATTAAAAAATCTAGGAGTGTGCAGGTAAGAAGCAAAGAAACATGACTGCACACACTAATCAATCATAATTATCAGAAGGCAGGTTAGAAAAATTAACTTTTAACTTAAGTAAAATGTAATTTGTAGCTCCTTTAACTATTACATAGGCAAAAGTGTAATCCTACATGGTGGCCAAAAAAATCTTGCAAATCACAAATAGTATTACATGTATCATCATTGCAAATCACACAAAAATAGAGTTATATATACCAAGGGAAACCACTCTACCATGCTCCCTACAGCATGTCCATCAGTTATACACATACACCACAAGTACCCACTCTACCATGCTCCCTACGACTTGTGGATCAGTTACTTCAGGATATGAAGGAACAACACGTGGGAAGAAGTACATGTTCATTTCAATAGACAAGAAATAGGAACACACATTAATGTTGTGATGCGGAGCATCCCTTGACTACCCGCACCGACACTCCATCACCACCTCGAGCACCGAGAGGACCGATGACAAGAGCACGTTCACGCGCCATCGAGAACAAGGTTGATTCTCTCCTCTTCGAGTTTTGTTCGGATTCGCATGAGAATTGGGTTCTACCTCATAAAGACATGTTATGCATTTTAGGATACCAAGGAGATGATCTTCAGAAGGAGAAGGTGAATGTTCGAGCATCCATGGAGCAAGAGAAGGAAGGAGAGGACAAGAAGAACGAAGGAAAGGAATCTCTGGACACTCCGGGTGCCCGGACGGACGGACCCCGGGTGCCCAGACGAACAATCAAGGGGAGGGCCAAACTCCCTGAGCACCCCGGGTGCCCGGCCTCCTTGGGCTCGGGTGCCCGGCCACCACCTGGGTTGTGCCCCTGCCCGCCCCGGGTGCCCGGCCCTGAGGCCCCGGGTGCTCGGCCTCCCGCCCGGCTGTCGCCTGCGCTGCACCCCGGGTGCCCGGCCCCTCCCGCGCCCCGCTCCAGCCCCGACCAGGTGCCCGGGCCTTGGACCCCCGGGTGCCCGTCCGTGGCTGCCCAGCCTCCTACACCGACCCCGGGTGCCCGGGCTTAGGACCTCGAGTGCCCGGTCCTCCCATCGTCGGGTCCCTGACCGGTCCGGGTGCCCGGTCCCCTTTGCACCGGGTGCCCGAACCCCTCCGAGGGCCTGCGTGCCTTGTTGGTTTTTTACCCTTGTATCCCTCTCCCCTCTCCCAACTCGTCCCTAGGCTATATAAACTCTTTCCCTAGCTCTTTTGGAGGGTTGGCAAAGTATTTAGAACACAAAAGAGGGCTTTGCTCATCTTCCTCCTCTAGGAGATCTAGACCTCCTCTTGGAGAAGCTCCTCTTGGATATCAAGTCCTCCTCTTAGAGAAGATCCTCTTGGATGCAAGACCTCACCTAGTGGGAAGAAATTTTAACCTAGTGCTATTTTCCTTGAATTGTTCATGTAATCTTGTGGATCTCATGTATGCTACTCTAGTGGATGTGAATTTGGGTTTGTTTGAGTGCTTTGTGCCTTGTGTTCTTGAGTGTTCATGAGAAAGGTTGATTCATATCTTGGAGTCCCATCCCCCCATTTGCTATCTTTGATTTTGTTGTTTTTCATCCAATTTTGAAAATTCCCCACAAAAATAGCCCCAAAAAATTTTCTTGCAATTTGTTGGATCTTGTGAGATTTGGTTGTTTTGGTTCATGGATTTGATGTTTGGCAAGTGGATCTAGCCCCTCCCCAACAATCCCCACCCTTCCCACCATGAAATCCACCGAATTTTGCTTTTCCCCCAAAATTTCCGCCCAAATCATCGACCATCGGGTGCCCGCACCTCGAACCACCGGGCACCTGCACCCCTGGGCCATTTCCTCCTGACTATCCCGGGCACCCGCACCTCCCACCACCGGGTGCCTGCACCCCCCCCCCCCCCGAATCAGCCCAACTACAACACCAATTTGACCATAACTTCCACCTCCCAAGTCCGTTTTTGTGTTCTTTAGCTCGTTTGGAAGCTCTTGACATCCACCATCCACTCATATCATTACCACCACCATTAGCCTCCATCCAAAAAATCATCACAAAAACACCCACCTTCCGCATTTGACCGATTTTGAGTTGCAATTTCCGTTTCCTAAGGTGTTTCGGCTACTTAGGAGTGTGTGACATCATCATCACCTCGAAGTCATCTTCACCGCTAACCATAAGAAAGGATGGTCACCTCGACGACACTTGCCTTTGCTTTTGCATCGATAACCCGAGCCATTTTGCGTCGCTTACCCATTGAGACTAGCAAGTTGAGAATTGTTGGGCCACGCTATTGTGCACCGTAGTGATCTTGTTATCATCTTAGTGCCATAAGTCTTTCCCGTGCATATCTTACATACTGGTCTCATATCATACTTGGCTCGAGCATCAAGCATAGAGAAAAAATAGAAAGAAAGAAAAGCTTTTAAGCAAAAAGAGGAGAAACAAAGAGCTTGCAAGCAATAGCATTGAGCCATTTTGCATAGACATATCATCTTGGTCACCGCATACATAGCATAGTTGGGATTGCAGACGGCATGTTTCTCTCATAGGTTGGTGCACAAGCGTATCTTGCCCATTTGAGCAACCGAGCTAGCGTCTCTCTAGCATTCGCACAACAAGAGAATTTTCCGTGGTTGCACATTTCGAGCTCACCCTTGGTTGTGCGGATCCCATCTATCTTCCGTGTGTGTGTTTCTAGTGATGCTCTTGGCTTTGATCTATTTGCTTTACTTGCATTTTTTTGAACCTTCTCAACCTTTTCGATATCTTGACTATCATTTGCTTAAAATTTTGCCACCATCCTAACCAAGATACTCCATAAGCCTTTTACTTGTAGGTGTGAGAAACAAACCCGGTTCCAATTCTCCTATTGTGGCATCACATTGAGTAACACTTGGTACATCCTCAATCCTCGGAAAAGGTAACTTCGGTATTGTTCTCTCATTTTCCCACTCACCCCACTTGTTTATGATGGATAGGCCAAGTTCGTCGGCAAACCCGCTTTTGAAGGAGCAAGATGGTGATCACGGCTACGTCACAAAGAACCACTTATTCATTGTGCAACGAGCTCTCCGTCAAGAAAGTGAGGCCTTGGATGAACGCCTTGACCAACTCGCCGCTGACCTTCGTCAATCCGAAGCAAGGAACTGCGACTACATCGACGACAAGTTCACTACACAAATGGAAGAACTCCGCAACATGATCGTGCGGCGCCCTTCTTCCTCATCCTCATCATCAAGACGGCGCCACTCAAGCCACCGCTCAAGTCGGCCATCTTCGGCCTACTCATCTTATGATGCAAGTCCTCCCCGAGATCGGATCCCTCGACGTGATGCTCCCCAAGATCGCCAAGCTCCAGAAAATCCATTCCATGGCAATGGCTTACAAGACCGAGTTAGAGCATGTGACAGGGCACGACATCAAGTGCAAGAAGAAATGGAGCAAGAGCAAATACTCCTCAAGTGCAACGTCAACCATCTCAAGATGGTGATGCAATTCGACAAGCACAAGAGCGCCGTCAAGCACAAGCCCTCGAACGTGAAGCTCAAGCACTCGAAGCTCAATGAACACTCAATGAGGCCACTAGAGCCGTCGAAGAGCGCAACCGCCAAGTCCGTGAACAAGAAGATGCACTTTGCCAAGCGCGACAAGAAGAAGCCGCTTGACTTGAAGAACAACAAGAAAGGCACAACCAAGTGCATATTCCTCGTCATCCTCCACGCCAAGAGCGACAACTTGAGGAACGAGCATTCGAGGACCTCTCTCCACGGCAAGGGCAACATCAAAACCGCTACTATGATGAAGAACTCTGCTACGGCAAGCTCAAGTTCACCATGCCCAAGTTCTCCGGAAGCAATGACCCTGAAGAGTATCTCTCATGGGCCTTGAAGGTGGACAAGATATTCCGTCTTCACAACTACGACGAGGAAAAGAAGATCGCAATGGCCTCCCTCGAGTTTCAAGACTACGTCCTCATTTGGTGGGAACAAGTGATCGAGCGAAGACATACAAGAGGATCCACCAATAACAACTTGGACAGAAATGAAGGATGTCCTGAGAGCTCACTTCGTGCCTACACACTACACCTATGATCTTTTCAAGAAGTTGCAACTCCTCAAGAAAGGCACAAAGACGGTGGAAGAAAACTACCAAGAAATGGAGATTGCCATGATACGAGCCAATGTCAAGGAAGACGATGAGCAAACAATGGCACGCTTCTTGATAGCCTCAACCACCCAATCAAGCGTATTGCCGACTTCCAACCATACTCAAACCTTCTTGAGCTAGTTCATCAAGCGACCAAGGGCGAGTGACAAGTGCAAGATGACTTCAAATACGCCAAGTACTCGTCCAAGACCTGCGGCTCCTACTCTCAAGCTCCCGTGACTTAGGCAACTCCTACCTCAACTAGAGCATCACCAAGTACCGGCGACAAGTCAAGTTCCAAGCAAGCTACGCCTTCCTCGACTCGTCCGCCGGCAAGCACCTACAAATCCAAGACTCCCTCATCTTCGGCGCCACCGAATGACCCCGTCAAGACAAGTTATTTCAAGTGCTTCACATGTGGTGGCCACGGTCACAAGTCCTTCAAATGCACAAACAAGCGGACAATGATCTTCAACGATGATGGCACATATGACTTGATGAGTGAAGAAGAAATAGAAGCCATTGAGCACTTGGCCATGCACCGACGCGTGAACGAAGATGAAGATGATCAAGTGTTTTGTGACAACGATTCAAGTCCCTCTCTCGTGGTCTCCAATGTCTTGATGCTCCAACACCATCAAGATGAAGACCAATGGTGCCACATATTCCACACCAAGGTCGGCATCAACGGGCGTTCCGTGAAGGTCATCATCGATGGAGGAAGTTGTCACAACTTGACAAGCGAAGAGCTATGTTCCAAGCTCCAATTGGTCAAGAAGAAGCACCCTTGTCCCTACAAGGTGCAATGGCTAAGCGACTCCGGCACTATTCAAGTGGAGCATACGGTGCACGTGTCTTTCAAGATCAGCGCCTACGAGGACACCTTGGAGTGTGTGATGTAGTTCCTATGTCGGTGTGTGATACGTCTCCAACGTATCTATAATTTTTGATTGCTCCATGCTACTTTATCTACTATTTTGGACTATATTGGGCTTTATTTTCCACTTTTATATTATTTTTGGGACTAACCTATTAACCAGAGGCCCAGCCCAGAATTGTTGTTTTTTGCCTATTTCAGTGTTTCGAAGAAACGGAATATCAAACGGAGTCCAAACGGAATGAAACCTTCGGGAACGTGATTTTCTCACCGAACGTGGTCCAGGAGACTTGGACCCTGCTCCAAGGAACAAAAGAGACGGTCACGAGGGTGGAGGGCCCCCCCCCCGGGCGCGCCCCCTACCTCGTGGGCCCCCTGCTGCTCCACCGACGTACTCCTTCCTCCTATATATACCTACGTATCCCCAAATGATCAGAACAGGAGCCAAAAACCTAATTCCACCGCCGCAACCTTCTGTATCCACGAGATCCCATCTTGGGGCATGTTCCGGAGCTCCGCCGGAGGGGGCATCCACCACGGAGAGCTTCTACATCAACACCATAGCCCCTCCGATGAACTGTGAGTAGTTTACTTCAGACCTTCGGGTCCATAGCTAGTAGCTAGATGGCTTATTCTCTCTTTTTGGATCTCAATACAATGTTCTCCCCCTCTCTCGTGGAGAACTATTCGGTGTAATCTTCTTTTTGCGGTTTGTTTGTTGAGACCGATGAATTGTGGGTTTATGATCCAGTATTATCTATGGAAAATATTTGAATCTTCTCTGAATTCTTTTATGTATGATTGAGTTATCTTTGCAAGTCTCTTCGAATTATCCTTTTTGGTTTGGCCAACTAGATTGGTAGTTCTTGCAATGGGAGAAGTGCTTAGCTTTGGGTTCAATCTTGCGGTGTCCTTTCCCAGTGACAGAAGGGGCAGCAAGGCACGTATTGTATTGTTGCCATCGAGGATAACAAGATGGGGTTTTTATCATATTGCATGAATTTATCCCTCTACATCATGTCATCTTGCTTAAGGCGTTACTCTGTTTTTAACTTAATACTCTAGATGCATGCTGGATAGCGGTCGATGAGTGGAGTAATAGTAGTAGATGCAGAATCGTTTCGATCTACTTGTCTCGGACGTGATGCCTATATACATGATCATTACCTAGATATGCTCATAACTATGCTCAATTCTGTCAATTGCTCAACAGTAATTTGTTCACCCACCGTAGAATATCTATGCTCTTGAGAGAAGCCACTAGTGAAACCTATGGCCCCCGGGTCTATTCTCATCATATCAATCTCTTTATTTACTTGCTTTGTTTTACTTTGCCTTTTACTTTTTACTTTGCATCTATCTATCAAAAATACCAAAAATATTATTTATCATCTCTATCAGATCTCACTCTCGTAAGTGACCGTGAAGGGATTGACAACCCCTAATCGCGTTGGTTGCGAGTAGCTATCATTTTGTGTAGGTACGAGGGACTTGTGTGTGGTCTCCTACTGGATTGATACCTTGGTTCTCAAAAATTGAGAGAAATACTTACGCTACTTTGCTGCATCATCCTCTCCTCTTCGGGGAAATCCAACGCAGTGCTCAAGAGGTAGCAGTGTGCCACCTTCTCTTGGGACGACCTTGGCAATTTGATCGCGGAGTCTTCCACAACGAAAGAACCAACCACTATAGCTTCAAGATGAAAGGCAAGGAATATGTGCTTCGACCAGTGTGACCAAGCCAAGTGATCGCCGACAAGCAAGCATCCACCCATCGTGGAGATACTAGTGAGAGAGTGAACCACCAAAAAGAAAGTGAGCACCACAAGCCAAAATTGAGAGACTCTTCGCCAAGAGAGAAAAACTTAGTCCTCCTAGCCACAAAAAGAGAGATGAGAGAAGTGTGTGAGAACCCATCGAGTGTCATCCACTTTGTCCTCCTATGCAAATATGAGGTGGCAAAATCTAACACTCCTAATCCTCTTCCTCTAGTGTTTTCTAACTTGTTGCAGGAATTTGAGGATGTCTTTCCCGATGAGCTACCTCCCGGTCTTCCTCCTCTACGTGGCATTGAACATAGGATCGACCTCATCCCCGGAGCGCCTCTTTCGAACAAGGCTCCCTACCGAGTCAACCCCGAAGAAACTAAGGAGATCCAACGGCAAGTACAACAACTCATCGACAACGGCCATGTACGTGAAAGCTTAAGCCCTTGTGCCGTTCCGGTTATACTTGTGCCCAAGCAAGATGGTGGTTTTCGCATGTGCTCTGATTGTAGACCCAACAATGCTATCACCGTTCGTTATAGGCATCCCATTCCTCGCCTAGGTGATATGCTAGATGAGCTTAGCGGTGCCACCATTTTCTCAAAAATTGACCTTAAAATTGGCTATTATCAAATCCGCATGCAAGAAGGTGATGAATGGAAAACCGCTTTCAAAACTAAATTTGGCTTGTATGAGTGGTTGGTTATGCCTATGGGTTTATCGGAAGCTCCTGGTACTTTCATGCATCTTATGCATTTTGTGCTTCGCCCTTAAATTGGAGTGTTTGTTGTGGTCTACTTCGATGACATACTTGTTTTTAGCAAATCCATCAAAGGTCATGTGAAGCATGTTAGGGCCGTTTTGCAAACTCTTCGCAAGGAACGTCTTTATGCAAACATGAAAAGGTGCACTTTTGGAGTTGACAAGCTTGTTTTCTTGGGTTTCGTTGTTTCTTCAAAGGGTGTCCATGTTGATGAGTCTAAAATTGAAGCAATTAAAACTTGGCCCCAACCCACTAATTTGCAACAAGTGCATATTTTTCTTGGTCTTGCGGGTTTCTATCGTCGTTTTGTGAAAGATTTAGCACTATTGCCGCACCTTTGCATGCTTTGAGTAAGAAAAATGCTCCTTTTGTTTGGGGACCTTTGCAATCTACCGCTTTTGATGAGCTCAAATCTTTTCTTACTCATGCTTCGATTCTTTCTTTGCCTAACTTTGACAAAACTTTTGAGGTCCACTGTGATGCTAGTGGTAATGGAATTGGTGGAGTCTTGATGCAAGAAAAACGAGCTATTGCATATTTTAGTGAAAAACTCTCTGGTGCTCAACTTAACTACCCATCTATGACAAAGAGTTGTATGCTTTAGTGCGTGTGTTACATGTTTGGGAGCATTATCTTAGACCGCATGAGTTTGTCATACATACTGATCATGAGACACTAAAGTACCTTAAAGGTCAAACCAAGTTGAATAAATGGCATGCTAAATGGAGTGAATTTATTGAATCTTTCCCCTATGTGATCAAGTACATTAAGGGCAAAGAGAATGTTGTGGCGGATGCCCTTTCCCGCAAATGCATGTTACTTACTCAACTTGAATTGAATGTTGTTGGATTTGACCATATCAAAGATTTGTATGAGCATGATGTGACTTTTGCTACTCCTTATGCTAAGTGTGTGATGCATACTTCTTGGGAACGATACTACAAAGCTAACAAACTATGCATTCCTGAGTCTTCTCTTTGTTTGTTACTTTTGCAAGAGGCTCATGGAGGTGGACTCATGGGACACTTTGGACGCGACAAGACTTTTGCCATGCTCTCCAAGAACTACTTTTGGCCCAAGATGTTTCACGATGTCGCCCGCTTCACCAACCGGTGCTCTACATGTTGCAAAGCTAAGTCACAATTTCAATCCCATGGTTTGCATATGCCACTACCTATTCCACATCAACCTTGGGAAGATATTAGCATGGATTTTGTGCTTGGATTACCTAGAACTCAAAATGGAAAGGACTCCCTATTTGTTGTTGTGGACCGTTTCTCTAAAATGGCTCATTTTATCCCATGCAATAAGATAGACGATGATTCACATGTTGCCAATCTCTTTTGTAGGGAAATCTTGAGGTTGCACGGTGTGCCAAAGACAATTGTGTCGGATCGAGACGTCAAGTTCTTAAGCTACTTTTGGAAGATGCTATGCGCCAAGCTCGAAATCAAGCTACTCTTCTCCACGGCGTATCATCCTCAAACCGATGGCCAAACGGAAGTCACCAACCGGACGCTTGCAACTCTCCTACGCGTGTTGATAAAGAAGAACATCAAGGAGTGGGAGGAGTGCCTACCCATCACCGAGTACGCCTACAACCGTGCAAGACACTCTACCACTGGCAAGTCCCCCTTCGAGGTTGTCTACGGCTTCAACCCATTGTCACCGTTGGACATTCTTCCTCTACCGCTTCAAGAACAAGCAAACATGGACGCAAGTGCAAGAGCCACCTACCTCAAGAAGATGCATGAAGAAACACGTTCCACGATCGAGCGCCAAGTATAACGACTCGCCTCCAAGCTAAACATCAACAAGTCTCCGATGGTGTTCCAACCGGGTGATCAAGTATGGATACATCTCCACAAGGACCGCTTCCCCAAGGAACACAAGTCCAAGCTAATCCCGAGAGCCGACGGACCATTCAAGGTGCAAGCACGCTACAACAACAACAACGCCTACAAGATCGACATCCCACGTGACAAGTACAACGTAAGCGACATCTTCAACATCAAAGACTTGGCCAAGTACCATGGTGATGAAGAGCACGATCCGTGGACGGATATCTCCCAAGGGAGGGAGATGATGCGGAGCATCCCTCGACTACCCGCACCGACACTCCATCACCACCGCGAGCACTGAGAGGACCGATGACAAGAGCACGTGCACGCGCCATCGAGAATGAGGTTGATTCTCTCCTCTTCGAGTTTCGTTCGGATTCGCATGAGAATTGGGTTCTACCTCATAAAGACATGTTATGAATTCTAGGATACCAAGGAGATGATCGTGAGAAGGAGAAGGTGAAATTTTGAGCATCCATGGAGCAACAGAAGGAAGGAGAGGACAAGGAGAATGAAGGAAAGGAGTCTCTGGACACTCTGGGTGCCCGGACGGATGGACCCTGGGTGCCCGGACGAACAACCAAGGGGAGGGCCAAACTCACTGAGCACCCCGGGTGCCTGGCCACCACCTGGGTTGCGCCCCTGCCCGCCCGGCTCCAACCCCGACCGGGTGCCCGGCCGTGGCCGCCCAGCCGCCTACACCGACCCCGGGTGCCCGGGCTTAGGATCTCGGGTGTCCGGTCCTCCCATCGCCGGGTCCCTGACCGGTCCGGGTGCCCGGACCCCTCCGAGGGCCTGCGTGCCTTGTTGGGTTTTTACCCCTGTATCCCTCTCCCCTCTCCCAACTCGTCCCTAGGCTATATAAACTCTTTCCCTAGCTCTTTTGGAGGGTTAGCAAATTATTTAGAACACACATTAATGTTGTGTCGAAGAAATGACGAGATACACCAGCGGCTGAGGGAGATCAAAGGATAGGTAGGAACCACGGGCGTACCTATGCTAGAACCAAAGAGGAAGCAGCCACCATCGGAGGGGCGGGAGAGGAGGAGTCGGAGTGATCACCAAAGCAAGTACAGTATAGCTGCTTCGCCGGCCAAACTTGTGCCAGGCAGCACCAATGTCCCAAAAGCAGCGTCGATCATGGGATGTTCACCAAGACCATTCCCCTTTGCCATCATCTTCGCTATCATGGGGCCCACCCCCACATACTGCATCGAGTTCGTCTCCTCCCCTGACATGGCCAAGGAACTGCTGAAAACTTTCATCGCCTCGGAGGATTAGCTATAGTCCCTAATATCAATTAAAATCTTATTTTTGTATCTTTATTTCAGCTCTTTATTTTCTTGTTGTAAGTGGCCGTCCTGTAATTCTGGCCGGTCGATGGCTTTGTTAATTCAAAGTCGGGCTCTTCTTGAGCCTTCGTTCTAAAAAAATCTTATTTTATTTCTTATCAACTTTTTATGAGCTAAAGATTAGAAGCATCCCAATGGTCAATTTTGTTGCAGTTTAATCTGATTTCAACACATAACAACTTGCATGCATGCATCGATCCAACCCAACAGCCTGTAGTATAATTCAGTAGATGCCGAAAAGTGCAAGTAGAGGCCGAGCTCCATAGAGCTCTTTATTAGTTTTTCAGCTAAAATACATTTTCCATACCTCAAAAAATCTGGAAGAGGTACATATTTAGACATATATTTGTAGTATACATGTAAAGAAAATCATGAACATATATGTTCATATGTGATGTAAACAAAAAACAAGAAATACATAGATTATAAATGGGCTGTTTCTTTGTTGTTAAGGATCGGGCCGCGACGTCGGAAGCGCTTGCGTGTCGTGAAGGTTTAGCTCTTGCTCTAGACCTCTCACTACAAAGAGTTATCATTTCTTGTGACTGCAAATCTGTTGTTTCGGAGATTAAAGGAGGAACTGAAGGAAGATACGGACCTATCATCAGGGAGATCAGTGCGAGTGCACCTGAGTTTACTACTTCTGATTTTGTGTTTGAAGGTCGAGACATGAACAAAGAGGCACATAACTTAGTTAAACTTTCTAGTTCCTTAGAAACAAGGTGCCACTTGTGGCAGGGGTTTCCCATTACCCTTTTGTTATTCCTTGTAAACCTAGTTATTGATTAATAAAGGAGGTTTTCCCACTCAAAACAAAGTTGATCAAACTTAATACATACTTGAAGAACATGCATATGTATTTATTTCAAAAAATGCCATTTTTTTGAAACTTTTAACATATGTTCATAAAAAAGAGGGACGGGTCTAGCCGGCGCCCAGCCGCCCAGTATGATTAGCGAGCGGCCGGTTATTTAAGGAAATATTTTGTCCCCTTTCCTAATCAGGAAATATTTCTCATCTAATTCATTTTCCCCGCGACGTATTAAATAGCAACACGTCCATATGTTTCGGTGCATACGCTTTGTTCTCCTATGCATTTATTTGTGGTTTCAGAATTTTAAAAAGGTATAACTTTTAATCCGCACATCGGAATTGCGATCTGTTTTCATCGTTGGAATCTTCGCGACATGCTCTTCAAAACTAGATCCCGCATGGATATATTTCGACGAACTAGTCTACCTGCCAACTAAACATCAATATGTGTGCAACTAGACTACATGCCGCGCCAACTGAGCATATGTGTGTGCCAATAGTCTTTTTGTCAACTAAACATCAATGTGTGTGCAACTAGACTACATTCCTGCGCCAACTGAGCATATGTATGTGCCAATAATCCTGCCAACTAAACACCAATGTGTGTGCAATTAGACTACATTGCTGCGCCAACTGAGCATATATGTGTGTAACTAGTCCTGTCAACTAAATATCAATGTGTGTGCAACTAGACTACATTGCCGCGTCAATTGCGCATATGTGTGTGCAACTAGTGTCCTGCCAACTAAACATCAATATGTGTGCAACTAGACTAAATTACAAGCCAACTTAGCATGTGTGTGTGCAACTAGTCCTCCTGACAACTAAACATTAATGTGTGTGCAACTAGACTACATTATAAGCCAACTAAAACATCAATGTGTGTACAATTAGATTAAATTACAAGCCAACTGATTTTAAAAAAAGTTGCACCATGTAGTACTAAAAGTTGCACAATGCAGTACTTTAGTTGCACCATATAGCACCAAAGTTGGCATAAAAAAAGTTTGTTGAAACATATCCATGCGGGATCTAGTTTCAAAGATCTCGTCGCGATGAATCTAACGGTAAAAACCGAACTGAATTCCGACGTGTGATTTAAAAGATATGGCTTTAAAAGAATTTGAAATCCCGAAATAAAAGTACGTGGATCTGTTTTCGCTATGATGGGACTAATGTGAACACATTTAATGCAAGTACCAACATGAGGAGGAAGGCAAGGAGCGGGGGTAGTGCAGCGGTGAGCCTCCGACCAGGTGGCACCTGCCCCACGCGCGAGCGAGATCGAGCAGCCCGAGCCGGCCGCTCGATTCGACTAAAAAGCGCGCGGCCACTTTTTAGATTTCAGGAAAAAAGAGCCTATCCTTTGCAACACCGCTCTCACTAGATGCTTGTTTTTCTTTTAAGATGAGCCCAGTAGATGCCGCCAAACCCTATGTATCGCTCGTTGCGGCAAATTGTCACCAGAATGCATGGGCGACTGCACCAGCGAGAGCAAGTGGGCTGCCCATTTAGGGTACACAGAGGCATTCCGGCTCGTGTTTTAGTACCGGTTTGGGGGAACCTTCTAGAAGCATTCTAAACTGTTTTTTGTTTTCTCATTATTTCTTTATTGGGTTTTTAATTTTTATTTTGGGTTTTTTCTGTTTCTTGTTTTTATTTTACAAAAGAAAATTTGTAAATGTCCGCAAATTTTAAAAAGTTCAAAAGTTTGCAAAAAGATCATAATTTCAAACAATGTTCAGAATTTGGAAAATGCTCAAACAATTTTTAAATGGTTTATGATTTCAAAAAAATAAAAAACATGTTTCTAAAATTATTCACGAATTCATAAATTATTTGCATTATAACAAGTTCAAAAAATAAAAAAATAACTGTGTTTTCATAAACGTCGGCAAATTTCAATAAATGAACGCAAGTATCAAGAATATTTGTGATATAGGGCTCAACCCTCATCACTTTTTTTTTTGGAGACAACTCAACCCTCAGCTGAAGCTGAAGGGAGTGACAACTACATGTAAATACTTTGTAACATTCAGAAAGATCATTGGGTTTAGAACAATCTGTTTGAATGTATGTACACCTGACACGTCTGAACAATATGTCCATCATACTCCGGCAGGGCTGCCATCTTTCCTCGGGTCGCTCACCGCCGTCAGCATCCCGCGGAACACGTTCTCGCCGCCGCCGCCCCCACCTGAGACCGGCGCCAGCAAGTCCTGCACGATCAACTGGCACACGGCCCCAGGCGACGTGCTCTCCAGCACGTGGCCCCTCCGCCGCAGAAACTCCATGGCCTCGGCGCTGAGCTCGATGACCTCGCCGTCGGCCGTCGTGGCGTCCTCGTACCGCACCACGTTGGGCACCAGCTTGTGGTACACCCTGGGGCTCTGCACCGCGGCGAGCGGGCTCATCCCCACCACGAAGTGGTTCAGGAACACCTGCGTCACGGCCGTGATGATGTTGGTGCCCCCGCTGGCGCCCACCACGCCGGCCAGCTGGCCGTCCCTGAGGATGATCGCCGGCGTCATGGAGGAGAGCGGCCGCTTCCCCGGCGCGATGAAGTTGGCCGGCGCCGGCGGGAGCTCGTCCGGGGTCGGGTTGGACGACGGCACCGAGAAGTCGTCCATCTCGTTGTTGAGCACGATGCCCGTGGACGGCGACAGCACGTGCGCGCCGAAGTAGTAGTTCACCGTCGTCGTCATCGCCACCGCGTTCCGGTCGCCGTCCACCACGCACAGGTGGCTCGTGCCGTTGTCACGCAGCTGGCTCCATCTGATTAATCGATGCACACAAAACATGTCAGCGACTCAGCGTGCAAAGGGACGATACGTGCACAAATGTTGATGACCGACAATGGCATCGATAAATTTGTTCAAACGTAGTACGTACTTTGCGAGGTAGTAGGCGGGAGGGAAGGTGGTGTTGTCGGCGATCCTCCGCCGGATCTTGTCCGCGAACTCCGGCGACATCATCTCGGAGACGTTGCCGGCGACGTTGACGAAGCCGGGGTCGCCGAGGTCCATCCGCACGGCCAGCATGTGCTTCACCGCCTCGATCAGCCGGTGCACGCCGAGGAACCCCTTCAAGAACTCGGTCGACTTGTACCCACCCAATACGTTCAGCACCAGCGCCAAGCCGACGGTGCCGCTGGACGGCGGCGGCATGCCGAGGAAGGTGAACCCCATGGCGTCGGCTTCCATGGCCTTGCTCACCCCTACCCTGTACCCCTTCAGGTCCTCCGCCGTCACGATGCCCCCCGCCCGCCTCACGTCCTCCGCGAGCCTCTCCCCGACAGCGCCGCCATAGAACGCTGAGATGCCGTCCTCCGCCAGGGTCTCCAGCACGTCGGCCAGCGCCGGGTTGCGGCAGAGCTCGCCGTCGCGCAGGAGCCGCCCGCCGGGCGCGAACACGGCGCGCAGGCCGGGGTCGGCGAGCACGTCGACCTCCTCGTCCTTGAGCGCATTGGCCACGTAGGACACGATGGTGTAGCCGTCGCGCGCGAGCGCGATCGCCGGCGCGAAGAGGGACTTCCACGGCAGCCGGCCGTAGCGCGACCACGCGGCGTGCAGGCCGGCGAGCTCCCCCGGCACGCCCATGGCCAGCGCGCCCTTGAACTTGGTCGTCGGGTCGGCCGCGTACATGGTCTGGTAAACACATTGCACATAATTTCAGCCACCCATCCGTGCATGATCTTTCTTGTCTAATCCACAATGAGTTGCAGAAACTAATTAACATGGCAGGTTAATTAGACTTGGAAAAAGTACATTTTAAACCTTGAATTTGTAGAGCTTAGCTAAATCGAACCCCCACCTCTGAATCCCGGTCGTTGGCACCCCGAACTTATCAATCCCGGTCTAAATTGAACCCTGGAGCTATTTGGCGCACCGGGAAAGCGACGATCCTGGGATTACATCTCTCACTTTCCTTCTTTAGTGGGCCGGCCAGCCTAAAAAATAGTCACATTTTTTTTACGAATTCAAAAAATTGTGCTTGGTATTGAAAAATGTTCACAAATCAGAAACAATGTTCGGAAATTAAAAATTATTATTAAATACGAAAAAACTTTAAGAGTTTGAAAACATGTCCGGGAACTAAAAATTATCATTAAATACGAAAAAACTGTAGGAGTTTGGAAAAATGTCTGTGAACTAAAAAAATGTACGGAAATCTAGAAAAAAGAGGAACTAAAAAATATCCTTAAATTTGAAAAATCTCCAGGAGTTTGGAAAAATCACGAACTCAAAAATTGTTTGCCAAATTGAAAAGGATTCTTGCATTTGAAAAAATTGTGAACTCCAAAAATGTTTTGAATATTAAAAACTGTTTATGAATTTGAGATTGACAATTGTTTGCGAAGTTGAACAAACATCGACAAACTCGAAACATGTTGGCAAAGTCATGAAATATTTATGAATTCTAAATAGTTTACATGATTTTTTTTAAAATATTCACAAGTTTGAAAGATGTTCACGAATTTTAAAATCCACCTGTAGTCTCGTGCGGGCTGCCCAGTAACTGATTCTTTGCGTACCCGTGCCCACTTGCATAGCAAACTTAAGCCTTTTTTTTTTAAATGTCGTTCCGGCAATGGTCTAGTGTCTAGATTTTTTTTTCTCTTTTGATTTTCTGTTTCCGTAATTTCTATTATCATTTTATATCCCTTTTTGTTTCTTTGTAATTTACAATTTCCTTAGACCTTTTTATTTACATATTTGTTTTTATTTGTTTCTTTTTATTTTCCTTCCTGTATTTTATTATCATATTTCGTTTTTAAATACATGAACATTTTTCTCTTAAATATATGTTGAACATTTTTCAACTCCGTTCTTTTTTACGCGAAAAACAGCTACATGGTTCGATTTAGACCGGGATTGATAAGTTCATGGTGCCAATGACCGGGATTCGGAGTTGAGGGTTCGATTTAGCTAAGCTCTACAAGTTCAAGGTTTAAAATGGACTTTTTCCATTAGACTTGCATAAGTCAGCAAAATCACTGGGCAAAATCGTTGTTGTGACACGCACGTTCAACGCGGTGAAGTAGAGCAAAGATGGGAGAGAGAAGATTAAAAATGTGGGAGCACCTATATCAATAGTTGTCTAAAAAAAAGTTGTTTGGAAAATAAAAATAGTTGTGTCGATTCTCTGTGAATGGTTGGATGTGAATCCAACGGCTGCCCTCCCACCGAGCATTATTCATCATCTTCCCTAGCTGACCTCTTTTTCCTCTTCCTCCTGATCGTCTTGTCTCTGCCATGCCTCGTCAGCGACCCTGCGACTTGTTGTCGCTCACCGCGGTATCTCTGGCTTGGGCTCGGTCTAATCTGATCAGGATTGTCAAAACAAAAGGCGCCCCCCCCCCCCCCCCCCCAACCTACCCCATCTCATCTGCACTCTCGGACTCGCCTCCACCTGCGACGCCCCGGCGAGCCGCATCGTCATCGGCTCTGGCAAGGCCTCGCCTACGCCCCTCTCTCAGTCTCGGAACTTCATCCTCTCCTATCCAGCTCCGGTACACATTATTTAATTTCAGACAATTAAAGATTAGCAGAAGTATAAAAAAATCTTTATGAATGATTATTTTGTCACACTCGCATGTTACACATTGTGATATTTCAAAATGGGGTAAGTGGGCATACCGCAAAGGCTTCTCTTAAGGAATTGTTTAGAGCTGTTGAGGAAGCTCGGTGGGCTAACCTAACCACTACAGTGACCTAATTAAAGCTAAATCTAATCGTCCTCATCAAGCTCAACGATAAGCTAAATTGCATTAGACCATACAAATTTCCTCTAGCCATCCACCCATGCACTGGCTTTCTTGTACAATTGACAATGAGTTACAGAAACTAATTAACAAGACTAATTATTTGCGAAGAATTATCTTGGTCAACTAATTAACAAGACTAATTATTTGCGAAGAATTTCCTCTAGCCATCCACCCATGCACTGGCTTTCTTAGTAATTACTATGTAATTAAGCACAATTGAATGGGATTAACCACGAGCAACCGATTAATGCCAATTTGAAGTTAGTAATGCAAAATCTTAACTATTGTGAAGTACTCCCTCCGGGTTTTTTTAGTCTTTATATAAGTTTTGTCTGAAGTCAAAATATGTATATTTTTGATCAAACTATTAAAAAAATTATCAACATTCACAATGTCAAATCAATATTGTTAGGTTCATTATGAATGTAGCTTCATGGTATATATATTTAGTAGTGTAGGTGTTGATATTTTTTAACATAAATTTGGTCAATTTTTGCAAAGTTTGATTTGACACAAATCTAATACGCGAAGTAAAAAAGGATCTTATGGAGTACTAACAAATGAGAGAGAGAGGGGGGGGGGGGGGGGGGGGGCAGAGATTATAGTGGACACACATAGCACGAATCATGGTGGTCACACTGGCATATGTTACACATTGCCGTTTCTTTTGCGATGGGGTAGGTGGGTTGCAGAACGCAAAAGGCTTCTCTTGATTTGTTTACTGTTACAGATAAGATGCCCCATAAGCCATAATATACCATTTTTGTTGATCTGTGACTCGTGGAGGCGGAGCACTGGAGCACGAGATGATTCTAAGATCTCAGCCAAAAACAGATATGAAAATATTGTCAACTACTCCCTCCGTTCTCAAATATTTGTCTTTCTAGAAATTTCAACAAGTGACTACATACGAAGCAAAATGAGTGAATCTACACTCTAAAATATGTCTACATACATCTATATGTTGTGTCCATTTGAAATGCCTAGAAAGACAAATATTTTGGAACGGAGGGAGTAGATAGGCCAAGCACTACTACACCCACTACAGCTGAGGGGATGACCTAATTAAAGCCAAATTTAGTCGTACAAGTTTTTTTAAACGGAATTTTAGTCGTACAAATTGGGTAGCTTAGCTAGGATGTGAGTCACGAGTAAATCTGTAAATGCTTTGCCACCCTTATAAAGTTATTATAATCACTGTAATTAGAGTAGGGCATTTTGGAGACAGAGCTCCATGAAAGCCTTAATTTTGAAAAATTCAAAATTCAAACTTTTCACTTCCAAAAAATCTGAAAAAAATTACACATCTATACAAGGATGTAATGTGTGTGTGTGTGTGTACAATTTCAGGATGAACTTTAAGGATGCACAATACATATGCTAAAAAGCCACAGGTTCGTCTTTTTTGTGTAACTCTCGTTTAACGCATTTCAACCTTAAAATTTACACGCGTGTACGTTATGTCTTTAGGTATATGAGCTTTTATAGATTTTTTAACTAAAAAAATTAAACTTTTTAAATTAAGGCCTCCATGAAGCCCCGTCTTCATTTTGCATTTTCGCAGTAACTAAACCTATTTTACCGCCGTTCTTTGCTTCGACATAGTACTAGTAGTTGATGCATAGTCTTTGTCGTCATAACAATTACTGTAAATCTGGATGCATAGTGTTTTGTCATGTTCATTGAGCTACCACTCCATTGGTCTAATCAAGAGCGCAAGCTATAGATGACACGAGTCGGTTCCCTATTGCGTACGCATGCAAGGCCCACCATACAGTGACCTCAAGCGCGAGCACGACGGGCCCACCAGACAGCGACCTCCCCGCCCAAACCATAGCGGCTCGCAAGGGACCCACAGGCCATAGCGCAACGAGCGAGCGAACGAACGCATGGGCGAAAAAATCTCGCTTTTCGCTGTCGTGCCGCTCTCATGAATGATTGCAACGTATAGTATGGAGTAAACGTACCGGCGTGGCCGCTGCCGGCGCCGTCTCGCGAGCGTCGAAGGCGACGGCGTCGCCGGAGGCCGCGTCCCTCACCACGATGAACGCGCCGCCGCCGAGGCCGCTCGACATCGGGTGCACCACGCCGAGGCAGAGCGCCGCCGCCACGGCCGCGTCCACGGCGTGCCCGCCCGCACGCAGCGCCGCGGCGCCCACCTCCGAGCACCGCCCGTCGTCCGCCGCCACCGCGGCCGCGCCGGACTCCACCTCGTGCCGGCTCTCCCGCGCGCCAGACACCCTCCAGCTCCGGCCCCGATCGGCGGCAGGCTCCGCGCCGGAGCCCAGGAGCAGCAGCAGGACGCCGGCCAGGGCGAGCAGCGCCACGGCGATGCCCAGGGCGGCGCACGGACGGCGGACCCTGCGGCGCGGAGAGCTCACGTCCGGCGAGACGGCGCCGACGCCGCCGAGGAGCGGGCTCTGCAGGGCGGCCATGGCCGGAGATTCCGTGGACGGCCAAGTGTGGGACGGAGCCAAGGAGAGGAGGATTCTTTGGATGGTGAGAGCTGACGGTGCGTGCTGCCGTAGTGCTCTGCTCTGCTGTTCTGCTGGCCTGAGATTTTTTTTATAGGTCCCTCCAACTGGCCGAACAAGTCTCTCATTTTTATTGTTAGTTTTCTCGTTGTGAATGAATATATCTATGACCCGATCAGAGACTGGGTTTCAGGATACAAAATTCAGAAGAGGAAGGCTAGACGTAATCGCAACTAATCCAATTCGCCATTAAAAAAATTGCAACCTTTGCTTAATTGCTCCAGGCCGCCGGTGTGGATTGCCTTGCCTGCACTTATTTAGTGGACACGTTATTGCCGAGCGTATTTTGTTAGCTCTCATTGTGGACAGGGAAGCAGATAAGTGGTGCACAAGCACTTGGTGCTGGATCAGCTTGCCTCTGGAGGAGTAGTACCTGTGTGTTGTGCTTCGAGGGAGGAAGGACTGCTAGCTTATGTCGAGCTTGCAGAATTTTCAGGTTCCATGTTGGAGCCTGAATGCCTGATGGTTGTAGCTTGTATTGAAAACATGTTATGGTTTCGTTTCGTTAATGAGATCGGGGAGAAATCTCTTTCTTGAACAATAAATGTCAAAATGTATCATTTTGTGACTACAAAATGAAAAGAAAAAAAATTACTCTGTGTTTTTCCATTAGTGGACAAGAGTGGCCGTAGCAAAAGGACCAGCTAATCCAAGTTTTTAGGAAACTACTATGAGCAAGGATGTCGCTGTCGAGGTCACGCTTGTAAACGGGACGGCACACCCTTTCCCTTGTAGTTGCGGTAGTGCTAGTAGTATTTCCTTCCACGCCTCAATTCCTCCTCTTTCTCTCCGCCTGTCATCAGGGTTACGTTTCCACCGGTACGTCTCGCCGCCGGCCGGCCGCATGTCTGTTTGTGACTATCTGCAATTGGGCAAACCAGGAAGCCATAACAAGCGTCGCGGTCCATGTCACAGAGTATTCATACATTCTGTGTACATGGCGGCAAAACTGTCTAGATGCGTCGGCCATGCATGTTTGCGGTACGATTCTCTGGTCCATCAGCATGGATGTACTTGGCCAAAAAAGGGGAGCATTGACTGCGAAAAATGAGTTTCTTTATTTATTCTTATTTTATCATAAAAACGCACGTCAATATACATTTTTCATATGTAGCATAAATTAAAAATATAGGAGTATATATTGTACATAAATCAAAATTTTGTCTACCATCGTTGGTGGGCGTGTGGAGGTGTCTCCGGCGGATCTATCCTCAGTGGATTTGCTCGGATCTGGTTGTTTTTCGTCTATGATCGTGTGTCTTCGCATTGGATCCTTTCGATCTACGTTATCCTTCATCGGTGGTGATTGCTGTTCCAGTGCGCTGGTCCTATGGGGCCTTAGCACAACGACTTCTCGAGTGTCTACAATGAATTTCTAGTGTTAGTTGTGCTGCCATGATTGGATAGGAATAGATCGGAAGTTTTTCGAAAAAGAAAAGAATGTTGTCTTGTTTGCTTACAAAACAAATCACCGTGGTGCAGTATTTTTGTAATGAAACCGTAGAGATACGTACGTAAACATCACGTAAATGTTCCCGTAGGAAAAAAAATGAATGTCTTTGAAACTTTGGGTACAGTGATATTGGGGCACTGACATGTGGGCTTCCTTAAGTAAGATGGGGAGCGTGACAGCTGACAGTCCGGTGGTTGGGTGAGCGGAGCAGGCGACACAAAATTAATTAATTATCGGCCTACATTTCGCCTCGCGCGATGGTGACAAGATTGCAACAGCGGATCGCACCAGACGCTGTCTCCAGCCAAAGCCTCCACGCCCGTTTCGACCCGAACGGAATTGAAAAGCCGATCGTGCGTAATGATCGATGGGCAGCAGTGTCAGAGAGTCGTCCCAACATCTGGGAGGATCAGACACTGGTGCAGCGGGCGTAAAATTTGTTCTGCGCCCGCTTACCTTCTGTTACGCCTCCGACGGAACGGAATCGCGGCAGCTCCACGGCCGGACAGACTCAGCGAGGCAGCTCCTACAAATGGACAAACAAACCAAAGGCAGCAATCACATGCGTCGCCGTCAGAGCGCATCCATCACCGTTTCGTCACGGTAGCAAGGCCCGTCTAGATGCGGTATGCATGGCTGGGCGACCCCGGCCAACCTCCGTCTGGTTTGGGTCTCTCCAGGAAACGCGTCGCCTTCAGAAACGATAACCTCCATGTACAGGTTCGGAAAAATAATTAACTTCCATGCACTTAGATCACTACTTTATTAATGATCTAAACGCTCTTATGTTTCATTCGGAACACACGGAAACATATTTCGGCCTCTCTCTGTGTCACTAGCTCGAACCTATAAGGCCGCCGAGATGGGAGCGCCCGTGGAAGAAAAATGTAAAGTGTCTTACGCGAAAAGGATCTCGCACAACTCAACCTGCCGGTGGACTGTCCCATTTCGAGACAAGAGCCATATCAGCTTATCAGGATCAGATCCTGCAGTGGTGAACCAAGGAAGAGCCTACCTAGGGAAAGCATCTGCAGGCAAGGCAATGATCGCATATCTAGACGTCATTCCAGAAGCTAGCTAGCCTTCTCCCCATTACCAACCAGCCCCAACATGACCAAAAAGGAGGATTGGATGCCAAGCTCCAGGCTCATTAAACAGCCTCCATAACCATTTTTCCAACAGGGATATGGTCCATGATACTGTATTTGATGGATCCCTCCAATGTTCAAAGAATCTCCCTTTGCAGGCGACCCACTCTGTTCCCTGATTTGCTAGGGCCTTTTACCTGGCGCGTTCTTCCATTACCAGCATTTGCCACATCCTAGCTGCTAGTTCCTGTGATGTTGGCATGACGGGATCTTCGGTTCGTGACGTCCGCAAGCCGGCTCGTCCATCGCTTTCGGTTTCGTCTTGGTTTTCTAGGTTCCAACATGTGCGGCCAGCAAACTACTTGTACAATTAAAGATCTCACGAAACTTACTGTCTAGTTGGCGCTGCATTTGGCATTGTCAACTTGAAACTTGAACAGTGCAATCAAGATAACTTCAGTTGACTGAAGTGGTGCAATTAAAAGGACACGGAGGGAGGCCGGGAGAAGAAATTAAAAGAAACATCAATCCTCCATGCCTTGAGGAACTCTTGTGTTTGCACCTTGACAATTATTCTATGTACTAGGCTGGTTTCCCAATGTATCCAACCTGCAGCGGTAAAACCCTGCAAAGCCAAAGTACCCATCAGCACAAAGAAGGTACCACCAAACATCAAGTTTACATCGAGGACGTGGTCATAATAACCGAGTAAAAAGGCTTCACTGAGATAATTGTTACAAGAAAGTTTACCTGGCCTGCGTGACCTACTTCATAAGTGGGCATGTCCTATTTCGTTACAACCCGACACTGGGATTGGCAGATCCCGCGGCCACGACTCCCATCCCACCTCCCTGGGCAGGCCTAGCGGCTCCGCGTTGTCTCAGCTGCGAGTCTGCACGACGATCTTCCACCCATTTGCCATCTTTGTCAATATCTTGCACGAGTTGATCAATCTTGCGAAACTGGTACGGCCATGTTGAGTTGTATAGGAACTGCCGGAGATCAAACCTGTTATCCTCTGGTGAATAGCTCTGCAAAATAAATAAAAGAGTAGATTAATATTATAGCAGCATAAGGCGGCAGATCCTATGCCTACAAACTGAAATGAGCGAGCACCTCGGCATGATATGATGGTGTCAAGACCGTCATCTTGTGCCGGTTTATGGCATAGTACTTGAAGAAGTGCTTCACTTTATCAGCCACTTCTGAGGGGGATAGTCGCCCACACCACCTGTGGCAGAGGTTCTGTAGCAAGATGTGTTAGCATTTAATACTTGGAAACATATTTGCACTGATGACAATAAATTCGATAATTTCACTGGCAATTTTAAGATAAACTACTCCCTCCCATCCATACTAATTGCCGCTGATTTAGTACAAAGTTGTACTAAATCAGTGACAATTAATATGGATCTGAGGGAGTAGTTATTTCCTGTATCCAATCCAACATTTTTTTCATGAACATCATTGCAATAGTAAGACTACTGAATGGCAGTGCTCCTGCCGTTGCCCGTCAAAAAAAGTAAGACTACTGAAATAGGAACGCTACTAAACACAATAGAAACACACGGCGGCACCACTACAAATAATTTAAAAAATCTGAAACTTCTTGTGTAGATGGAAGGTAGCATAATCTAGCATACTGCACAAATTCAGTCCAATACATAACACATATTAAGAGAAAGTATTGGGTGCTCATGGTACTCCTAAATTAAAAAATAAACCCCATAAAAGTCATGAAATTCTCACATGTATACACCAGAGAAACAACAGCGGATGCTCCCAGTCTTGTTAGTACATAGATTGACTTTTGATGTCTATTGGTAAGTTTTATTATTCAAGTTTAAAAATAAGTTTGTGGAAGTGTCAGTTTTTTTACTTCATAAAAGACCTTTTCTACCATCTACTATTTTCACCCTAACGGTGAGAGGAGAGGTGAAAAACATGCAGGCAAGTAAAATATCAAACTTTGTGTAGCCATCCCCTTTTAAGTATTGCTTAACTGAAAGAAACTGCATTGCAATCCATGAAAAAACGTAACAATGCAGACATACTTCATGTAACAGTAACTACAAACAAAAGGATGCAAAAGCTCAACATCATATATACATTTTAAGTGTGCTGCAAAAGGATATCTTGAATTCTAATTTTCGGTTAGGAAACAAAATAATCAAGTCAGCTGTAGACCAACCTGAAACATCGAAACAGGACCGCATCGGAATATTTTCCTTAATCTCCCATATATCGATAACTCCTCGTATGTCATCCCCATGTCCACTTCATCCAACTACACAAATGGAAATAGGGTCAAATGAGAATACTTGAGTAAAGATACCTAAGTATAATTTTTGTTGATAGCAGCTGGCATAAGACAATCTTATGAACAGGTATAACTGAAAATTGAATGGATAATATGCTAATGGGATATTTTGAGGGCAGTGTAACAATTGAGCTAAACAATGTTCTGTTACCAATCGCGAGACAGAAGCAGCATCCACATATATATTAAGCTATAATGCACTCAAAGTACCAACACAGAGGGGGGAAAGGAGCAGAGTCAAAAGCACCGGGAACACCAAGTTCCTGTCAGCAAACTAGAGCCAAACTAGAATGAATAGAATTATTTGGACATTTGGTCACCTGGCTATAATCCGTGCGGATTGGCTCAAGCTCTGCAGTAGGAGGTGCAGCTTCAACCTCAGCCAATGAAGAATACTGAAGATCAACTGCTGCCCATCGTAGGAAAGCCCTAAGGTCTTGCTTACTTACACTTCCAATGGGATTTATATCGGCTGAACTGCAGTCATACTTAACAGACAAAGCAATGGTTATTGTCATTACTCATTAGTTGTCATCACAGAGTATCAAAGAGTTCCAACAGTTGCTGACTTGAAATGAAGGATTCATGAAGGAAAATATATACTTGGTTCCCTAGGGCCAACATGGGCGAGAAAATTGTATCTAAAAGGGAGCAGATATGTGTTAAAACTTTTAACTTACTTTCGTCAAGTAACCACGCAATCCTTCGTCCACATTTGAGCTTCCAAGAACAAGATAGAACCCAGACTTGTTATGAACCCATGGCATTAGAGAAGCCATCATAAAGGCAAGCACCATCCTGATTCGAGCTTGAATATTTTGTAATCCCAGATTCTCAGTATGTGATCCCCCGTCAACCTGAATTATTTAGCATAGAATACTGATCATCATAATTTGCCTCAACTGCTTCCAGCTTCTCAAGGAACCAAATGCAAGCATGTCACTATTCATGGTCACTTCGTGATTTATGATAGTTGTTGCTTGGTGGGTTATCGAAATTAAAACATTTGGTTTCTCAAACTAGGAAATAGGATTTCAGAATTTTATGCCATGTGATAAATGATTATCCACTTTAGTATACAACAAAATAGAAGCGGTACTCTTAACTACTTGAAAGGAGCACACATAGCGCTTGTTCTTGGTTTCTTGCAGTTTCTACTTCCATAGTTACAAAGAAATGTTTCTCTGCTCATATACTTCAGAATGGATGAGTACTTATGTTAGGGATATTTTGCATTTCATGAATATTGCATCCAACAAGTTAACATTTACCCACCACTAAGGATATAAGACAAAAACTTCAGCTCAACATTTTTCTTTAGTAGATTAGAATGCCATGGTGTCAAAATACCTTATAGCGTGGTCGCTTGCCGGTTAACCTTTCAAACAAAGAAAGAAATGCAGACACTACACTGTCAATAGGTACATCAAAGTGGAATGAACCAATTTCTTCGGCCAGCCTTTTGGCACGTGATCTGGTATCTTCAGAACTGTGGAGAAACAATGCTATGAATAAGGGAAAACAAAAAATATATACTATTTGGCAAGCAAAGTATATGCAAATCATATATACACTCTATGAAGAACATTAAGAAATAGTAAAGATATAAATTAATGAAGAAACAATCAGCAGCATATGTGAAAAGGTTCAATGCCTGTGAAATTTTGGTAGCTATTTCAGTAGTAAACTATGTTGTTCTGGTTTCAGAGATAAATGCCAACTTCAGTTCCATGAGATGATTCTTCCCAATAGTCAATCAATGCCAATTTCATTAGTACTCTCATGGAACTGAAGTCAGGGTATACAATATTGTGCCATGGATGTCCGAAATGCTAGTTTCAGTTCCATGAGATACAACATAAATGATACAAGTCGAGCAGGGTTTGGGAGAAAATACAGTACATATCATCATTATCAAGTTAATCAATTTTCATAGAGAATAAATATTACCGATGTATGTCAAATGAGAAGGATGGTACTCTAGATGAAGGCACACTGAAAAGAACTGAATCCTTAAGCCAAAGATTACCTGTTTTCTGTTCCCATGTAAACAGTATAAAATAAACGTTTTGCAAGTTCTCTGCTGTCTGTGGGGAACTCCCCATCTTTATACTGACCAATCCGCATAGCATCTGCCTTAACTTGCTCATCTCCTTTATTTATATCTGCATGTTGGGTGTATGAAATGAGTCTCATAAATATTCCCTCCATTCAGAAATAAAAGGCAAATTTTAACTTCAAAGTTCAAGCTTTGACCAACAATGAATTCGATGATAATAACGTGTAGGTTATGCGACACAAATTTGGTACTGTTCGATTCATATTTAAAAGAAATTATTATCGCAATTTTTCTCGCTACTAAAAATACATTGTACAAGAAAATTATGATAAACACTTGAACTTGAACCATCAAAACACGCCTTATATTTAGGCAGTATTGTCTTAATGGAACCTACTATTACTGAAATGAAAAGAATAAGAATACTACAGCTAAGAATATCTACAGAGAATCAGTGCTGATAGTTGCACAGATGGGCATGTAGTCGCTTCTATTTCTTTTCTAAGGAGGACATATCAGTGTGCAGATAAACTATTTAACTACTTTCCTGCGACCTACTCCCTCCTTGCCAAATCGATGACCCAGAGGCTCCATGAACCAATGCATGAAGCATAAACAATCCTTCCTAACTCATCCTTGGTATGCAGGTTGTTGCTAATATGCACTATAATTTGGCAAGGAGATGGTACATCTCAAAAGGCATTTACAGAAAATTATGCCAATGGAGAAAAACTAAGAAAGACTTTTTGACCTGACCTTTTATGACAAGCTGGCACATGCAGCCAACAATTGCTGCAACAGATGAACTATCTGCACCACCAGAAAGTGGAAGCAAAAATCCCGATGCTCGACTTCTGCGAAGATAATCCCATAGCCAGCAACTAGGTCCAAACGCAATCTCCTCTTCAGGACAGTGATACATAATCTTCAGAGGTGGTAAAAAAAGGTTAGTCAAAACTTCAGACAATGTCAACTGTGGCTTGTCAAAGTTTGCATAGGAAGTCCCAACACTACCCATGTTGGTC
This sequence comes from Triticum timopheevii, assembly GCA_963921465.1. Lineage (NCBI taxonomy): Eukaryota > Viridiplantae > Streptophyta > Magnoliopsida > Poales > Poaceae > Triticum > Triticum timopheevii. The sequence goes on along the minus strand of OY997266.1, from coordinate 59,695,958 downwards.
CACATTTCGGGTTTTTTTCAAGCACTACAAAGAAAAATAAAACAGAAAGATGACAGCGCCAAATCCTAATCATCGCAGAGTATTAAGTCATAAAAAGTTCACTGAGCACCCCTGCTGTCCGTTGACCCATTTAGCCATATACCTTAACCCAGTTTAAGAATTTACTCCTTTGACTCAACTGTGAAAATAAGAAGGCAGCTTAGTAACTAACAATGCACCAGCCGTCCCACATGACTTCAAAGCTTTGTCATCTCATACACTATACTTGTGCGCTGTCTAGAACAAGGCTATCAGGATCGCGATACAGATCGTATCATGAATTCTTACAACTACCAGGCCGAAGCGATACATATCGCTCTTTTATTGTAATTTTCTGGAATTGTTGCCACTTGTCAGACTGTGATCCCATCGGTAGATTAGCTGGGAACACAATAAGGTCTTCTCCAGGGGAAACGGGAAAAAGAACAGTGCAACATGGCAACCCACTTAATTTGAGCAGGTCGGTGCACGTGCAAAGGTTTATAAGCATGTCCATGCCTAGGTGATTTTGCGATGTGGTACTAAACTCTAGTCCGTTGCTGCTGTACCATCATTTGGCAGTGGTCCAAATCTTTGCTTCTTCTCATTCCATAGGAGAAACGATGGACATTCATACGGTTGCAGGCTGGGCTGCAGTTTTCATTTGGAATTAGGAGCACAATTTGCATTTGCTAAAAATTGTTCCAGCGGTGATAGTAAGAAATTGTGTTAGATAATTCATCTCAGCATTATTAGATATAACACACAAAATAATTATACTTGGAAATATAAATCTCAGAGTATCGTGATCCTACGATACGGTGGGTTCTATAACAATTTGGTCCCTTTCGGACACATTTAAAAAGTAAAATATTATATACTGAGCGTTCCAGAAACAGAAACTGACCTCAATTGGATCAGTTGGGATCATTCCATCACGAAATGTTTGGCAAAGCTTATATTGTACCTTAACACAAGGTACTTTTGTTACGTGGCTTGCTTGCTCCCTAAAACTAGAAACACATGCTCGATAACTCGATACCTGGTTCCACAAAAGAATGTTCAGTTATGCGAAAATTCAATCAATATAATAACGTCGAAGATAAACCGTTATCTGCCAGAAGTAGCAGTACTTACATGCTAGAAAAACTCTCTTAACAAATACTCCCTCTGTCACAAAATAAGTGACTCAACTTTGTACTAACTTTGTACTAAGGTTAGTACAAAGTTGAGTCACTTATTTTGGGACGGAGGGAGTATAAAAGAGAAGAACCAAAAACTTACGACCTTAGAGAACCCTATACACAATAATAATTCAACTACACAAGAATAAAATTAAACGTAGTGGAGATGCCAGTATTCCTGAACAGCATATAATGATGCAACAGTTGTTAGCAAATATTCTTCCAGGCGAAAACAAAGAAAGTAAGCTAACAAATTTACAGAAGTGAGCAGAAATTATTTGTCTGGTGTGAGTATAGCTCGATTACCCTATTCTGAAGTAAGTACTCCTACAAAGCATGTTTTCATACTGCCATTAATACTGATTCAAGAGCCCTCAATTTTGGAAACCCACTAATTCAAAGAATAATAGGAACCACTAGCAGCATTATAGGACTGCAGCTAAAATCCAAAGGAGCTAGAACTTACAGCATCCAGATCTATCAAAGCATCCAACACTTCAACATCCTTCAATGAGAATTGTGATCCCTGGGCAACCACATCCCCATTTACCGCAATGCAGCAGCAGCCATCTAGTGAGGAACATTCAGGACAACTTAGAACAAATGAATCAAATCATACAACTCTGATAAAGACGATCCATGAATGCAAAAAATCAACTTGGCACATAACTACTGCTGGATTCACAATGTAGGTATGCTATGGATGGTTGCATTGCTTAAGGCATTTTCTCTAGCTTGTGTACATCACTCACTGGCCTTCTGTTGATAAATGTGCTCGAGTCTTTTGTTTAGTTTTGAATGAGAAAGCTATTACTGGATTGAAGACAAAGGTCTCAATGATAAATGGAAGTCAGAAACAATAGAACCAAAAGCAATGTATATCATCACTGCAACTTGTGCAACAAAACAAGAAAAAATCACCATACGATGTTAGTAGTGCCAATTCAGTAAAATACTGAAATATCACTCGAAGTTCAGTTTTTGCAAAATCCGATTACTGTTACCACAGTCAACAACATGTGTCGGGTATATCCAAATACAAAGGTTATTTTAGAAGGAACATTGAGGAATTCCAATCACACACACTTCCTTCAAAGTGACCCTCGATCGACTGCATCCTTAATGTCGGAAAGAATAACAGTAGAACCTAAACGCCGAACTATAACTGATAATAAAGTTCTATGAAGTTTTAAAGTTCCAAAGGGATAGATAATGCTAAGAAAAACATAGAGAAAAACTGACATATTAGCATACCATAATAAAGGCGGCCACCATCACAACCCTGGTGATTAGCATACATGTATACACCACCACATAAGCGGGTTGCATTTCTCATGGAATCAATCCGAAGATTGAGCTTCCTTAACTGATGATGGCTTCCACTTGCATTCATGAAGACCTCGACGCCACTGAATGCTAGGTCAATCCGAGGAGCATTTGCAGTAAATAGCTCTTCACAGGTTTCAGCAGCCAAAGATCTGAAATTAATAACTAACATGAAAAGCTATAATAGAATCAGGTTAATTAAGCAGTCTAATATCATCAAGAAATGCAAGATCATCAATCACATAACATATATAACTAGTAATTAAGAACGTGTAATAACATAAACCATATTAGCAAAGGGCAAATTGAGCATATATGCTAAAAATCATAAACATGTTATAGCACATTTACATTAGATAATAGGACTAGCTGGGTGTCAAGAACTAGAGATGCATTCTGAATATTGTAAGGAGGCAGGAAAAGGCACTGCAAGGACATTTGGCTCAAAATGATCGTAGAGGACTATAAATAATGATTAACAAAATAAAACATCCTAGACCTAGACACTTAGGTTCTATATCCAACTTGATTTAGAAAATATTCGTAAAACATTGCTCTATCCGGTATGATAGCCAAGACAGAATCAGGCTGAAATCACATGTTCCCAATCATAAAAAACAATTTAGCATTAGTACTTACACGTCAAGAAACTGAAGATAACCATAACCAAAAGGCACAGTTTCCTGGTTTGTAGCCTCTGAGACATCAATAGGGAGTTGAAAGTCGACAAGTTCATCTTTATATGTCCAAGCAGAAAACCATCGAAATTCACGATAGTTTCCGTCATTTGCAAGGGACATCTTTGGCCGAATCATAATTATCTTGCGATTTAGGCAGAAAACCTGGCAGTTGTATCGCACACTCTTGAAAATAATAGGCATTCCTATGCTGCACAAGATGTTGTCTGTATAGTCACCAGACAAAATGTCCTTGAGGCACTCCCATCTGCAGGTTGTAGATACAGAAGAGCAATTAACAGAGAGTATAACTAAAGCTTGCAAGTATTTCATAGAAATGTGAAACCCTAGGCAGAATATCATTACCAGGGAGAAAATAGGTATTGTTTGTTACACTTTAGAACTACCAACTGGTACCAAATGAGCACTAAAGGAGTTGACACACAAATTCAAGCTCCGTACGCATATGGTAAAGTTTGCATGAAACACATAAATAAAGCTAAACATATTTACGAAATTACTGTTTACAAGTGATTTCCACACACTGCTTAAAGAAGCAACTAACTAGTGATACACTAAATATAACTCCAACCACCTCAATTATAATTTACAAGTGATTTCCATACATAGATTAAGTTACCAAGCAGTGGAGAGCCATAACTTCCTAGCCGTAATTCTGTGTGAGAGAGTACATCTTAACATTTAACAGTTCATTCAGGTTCTTAGCACTGCTACGACGGTAGTACATGTTTTGTACAACTCACAGGTTCTTCGGCTCATCATCATCAGTGAGTAGGTTACATGGAGAAGGAGCACTCACGCGTGCGCGGTGGTGTCCTGCTCGAGGAAATGGTCCTCGCAGCCGTATCCGGTGAGCTCGAGCTCGGGGCCGATGCGGACGACGGCGCCGGCGGCCTTGGCCCGGGAGATGGACTCCTTGACGTTGCGGAGGTTGGTGTCGAAGTCCATGGCCCACTGGTTGAGGTTGCAGGTGGCCACCCGCAGAAGCCTCATCTTGCCGCCGCCGCCCGAACCAGCAGGCTACACACAAGCACAAGCAGCTAAATAGCAAATCCAGATGATTAACTGAACAAGTACACACCGCTACTGAATTTCCGGAAAATCGCAGGCAACCTTCAGTCGCTGCTGAATTGGGTACGGAGGGTGGGTGGAGCGGCCCTTGGATCCGGAGCAGGCGAGCGGCGGATCTGGAGGGAGTGGGCGGCGGACGGCGACCTGGGCAGGAGGAGCAGGAGGAGGAGGGTCGGCGGTGGAGCACGGCCCGGCCCGGCGGTTGTGAGGTGGAGCGGCGCGAGGGCGGTGGTGGGGAAGGTGGCGGCAGCCCCGTCGGGCGAGGAGGAGCAGCTTGTGGGGGAGGGGCCGCTGGCGGGGAGGTGGGGGGCGGCGGCGGAGCAGGAGGAAGGAGAGAGGGAGAGAGGGCCGGCCTCTGACGGCCAGATGGGTAATGGAGGGGAATTTTCACGGGATTCCGGTCCTCAGGGTCGTCGCGTTTGGATCGCAGGACGGATCGTGGCGCTGAGATTCCCCAGGATCGGATTCCAGAGGATTTTTGGGGGCATCGGGTCCGTTCGGCCCCTCGGCGAATTCGCTGGCGCGAAAAGAGAGCGGCCGCGTGGTGCGCTCGCGCCAAAAGGAACAGCGGCAGCCGGCCGCGGTACTCTGCTGCCTCTGCTTCGTTTGTCCCTCCCTGGTGCCTGCTGGCAAAGACCAAAGAGTCACCACGCCCGAGAGTTTTTTTTTTTTAACCTCACTTTTGAAAACGAATGTTTTGGCAATGCTTCACGATGTATTGATCGGGCATAGTGCACGTATATATGGAGTACAACGTGGGCCACAACCTCAGCTATACAAAGGATAGGAGGTGGGCCAGGCTATACAATATACATGCACAAACCATATATTCAACACCCTCCGCAGTCGAAGCGTCGCCGGAGACGCAAAGACTGGATCTGAACTCCTCGAAGACAGAAGTAGGCAGTCCTTTCGTCATGACGTCGGCGAACTGCTGCGCCGTCGGGACGTGGAGGATCCGATGCGCCCAAGAGCCACCTGCTCACGAACCAAGTGTATATCGAGCTCAATATGCTTCGTTCGACGATGATGGACCGGGTTGGCGGAGAGGTAGATGGCGGAGACGTTGTCGCAATAGACGAGTGTGGCCTTGTGAACGTCACAAAGCAACTCCTGAAGCAGCTGACGGAGCCAAGAGCATTAAACAACGGCATTAGCCACTACTCGATACTCAGCCTCGGCACTCGAGCGGGACACGGTGGGTTGTCGCTTGGAGGACCAAGAGATTAGGGACGGCCCAAGGTAGACACAATACCCCGAGGTGGAGCGCCGTGTGTCCGGGCAGCTGGCCCAGTCCGCACCAGAGTAGGCGACAAGGTCGGTGGAGGCGGAGGCCGTCAGCGTAAGTCCCAAGGACTGGGTGCCGCGTATGTATCAAAGGATACGCTTCACCAGAGTCCAGTGAGAGTCGCGCGGGGCATGCATGTGAAGGCAGACCTGCTGAACAGCATACTGCAAGTCGGGGCGCGTCAGGGTCAGGTACTGCCAGGCACCCACAATGGAGCGGTAGAAGGCCGCATCAGATGCAGGCGAGCCTCCAAAGCGGAAACCTTGGCCTTGGTGTCGACGGGCATAGGAGCGGGCTTGCAGTTAAGCATGCCAGCTCGATTGAGAAGCTCATTGGCGTAGCGCTGCTGGTGTAGGAAGAACCCATCTGGCCGTCGAACCACCTCGATGCCAAGGAATTAATGCAGAGGACCCAAGTCCTTCAGGGCAAACTCATCGCGAAGACAAGCAGTGAGCCGCTGGAGAAGCGCGACAGTGGATGCCGTCAGAATAATGTCATCGACGTACAACATCAAGTAGGTCGTGTCAACTCCGTGATGATACACGAAGAGGGACGCATCGGAGCGAGTCGATGTAAATCCAAGCGTCTGCAGGTAGGCGGCGATGCGCTGGTACTAGGGCCGAGGTGCTTGCTTCAACCCGTAAAGAGAACGGGAGAGCAAGCACACATGATCTGGATGCGTGGCGTCGACAAAGCCGGTGGGCTGCTCACAAAACACCTGCTCAGCTAGGTGACTGTGCAAGAAGGCGTTGGACACGTCCAACTGATGCACAGGCCAAGCTCGGGACACGGCTAGCTGGAGCACGGCGCGGATCGTACCCGGTTTAACAACCGGGACAAATGTGTCGGTGAAGTCCATGCCCGCGCGTTGCCGAAAGCCCCGAACCACCCAGCGAGCTTTATAGCGCTCGAGAGTGCCATCCGAACGAGTCTTGTGCCGAAAGACCCACTTGCCCGTGTGTTGGAAATATGCCCTAGAGGCAATAATAAAAGGATTATTATTATATTTCCTTGTTCGTGATAATTGTCTTTTATTCATGCTATAACTGTATTATCCGGAAATCGTAATACACGTGTGAATACATAGACCATAATATGTCCCTAGTAAGCCTCTAGTTGACTAGCTCATCGATCAACAGATAGTCATGGTTTCCTGACTATGGACATTGGATGTCGTTGATAACGGGATCACATCATTAGGAGAATGATGTGATGGACAAGACCCAATCCTAAGCATAGCACAAGATCGTGTAGTTCGTTTGCTAGAGCTTTTCCAATGTCAAGTATCTTTTCCTTAGACCATGAGATCGTGTAACTCCCGGATACCGTAAGAGTGCTTTAGGTGTACCAAACGTCACAACGTAACTGGGTGACTATAAAGGTGCACTACATGTATCTCCGAAAGTGTCTGTTGGGTTGACACGGATCGAGAATAGGATTTGTCACTCCGTATGACGGAGAGGTATCTCTGGGCCCACTCGGTAATGCATCATCATAATGAGCTCAAAGTGACCAAGTGGTTGGTCACGGGATCATGCATTACGGTACGAGTATAGTGACTTGCTGGTAACGAGACTGAACGAGGTATTGGGATACCGACGATCGAGTCTCGGGCAAGTAACGTACCGATTGACAAAAGGAATTGTATATGGGGTTTGATCAAATCCTCGGCATCGTGGTTCAACCGATGAAATCATCGTGGATCATGTGGGAGCCAACATGGGTATCCAGATCCCGCTGTTGGTTATTGACCGGAGAGTCGTCTCGATCATGTCTGCATGTCTCCTGAACCCGTAGGGTCTACACACTTAAGGTTCGGTGACGCTAGGGTTATTAGGAAGACTTGTATGTGATTACCGAATGTTGTTCGGAGTCCCGGATGAGATCCCGGATGTCACGAGGAGTTCCGGAATGGTCCGGAGGTGAAGTTTTATATATGGAAAGTTGTCATGCGGACACCGGAAAGTTTTGGGGGCATATCGGTATTGTACCGGGGCCACTGGAGAGGTTCCGGGGGTCCACCGGGAGGGGCCACCCCTCTCGGAGGGCCACATGGGCTGCAAGGGGCAGGGAACCAGCCCCTGGAGGGCTGGGCGCGCCCCCCACCTTGGGCCCATGCGCCTAGGGTTGGGGGGAAACCCTAGTGGGGGCGCCCCCCTTGCTTGGGGGGCAAGTCCCCCCTCCCTGGCCGCCGCCCCCCCTCTAGATCCCATCTAGAGGGGCCGGCCCCCCTTGCCCCTTCCCCTATAAATAGAGGGGTGAGGGGAGGGCTGCTAAAAACCATAAAAGGTGCAGCCCCTCCCCTCCCCAACACCTCTCCTCCTCCGTTACGTGCTTGGCGAAGCCCTGTCGGAGTACTGCTGCACCAACACCACCACGCCGTCGTGCTGCCGTTGGAGCAATATTCCTCAACCTCTCCTTCATCCTTGCTGGATCAAGACGGAGGAGACGTCGTATGTGTGTTGAACGCGGAGGTGCTGTCCGTTCAGCACTTGGTCATCGGTGATCTGAAGCACGGCGAGTACGACTCCATCATCACCCTTCCCTTGAACGCTTCCGCACTCGATCTACAAGTGGTATGTAGATGCAAACTCACTCCGTTGACTCGTTGCTTAGATGAACTCATAGATGGATCTTGGTGAAACCGTAGGAAATTTTTTAATTTTCTGCAACGTTCCCCAACAGTGGCATCATGAGCTAGGTCTATGCGTAGTTCTCTATTGCACGAGTAGAACACAATTTTGTTGTGGGCGTGGATCTTGTCAACTTGCTTGCCACTACTAATCTTTTCTTGCTTCAGTGGTATTGTGGGATGAAGCAGCCCGGACCAACCTTACACGTACGCTTACGTGAGACCGGTTCCACCGACAGACATGCACTAGTTGCATAAGGTGGCTGGCGGGTGTCTGTCTCTCCCACTTTAGTTGGAGCGGATTCGATGAAAAGGGTCCTTATGAAGGGTAAATAGAAGTTGATAAAATCACGTTGTGGTTATTCGTAGGTAAGAAAACGTTCTTGCTAGAACCCAATTGCAGCCACGTAAAAGATGCAACAACAATTAGAAGACGTCTAACTTGTTTTTGCAGCAATTGTCATGTGATGTGATATGACCAGAAGTTGTGATGAATGATGAATGATATATTGTGATGTATGAGATCATGTTCTTGTAATAGGAATCACGACTTGCATGTCGATGAGTATGACAACCGGCAGGAGCCATAGGAGTTGTCTTTATTTTTTGTATGACCTGCGTGTCATTGAAGAACGCCATGTAAATTACTTTACTTTATTGCTAAACGCGTTAGCCATAGAAGTAGAAGTAGTCGTTGGCGTGACAACTTCATGAAGACACGATAATGGAGATCATGATGATGGAGATCATGGTGTCATGCCGGTGACAAGATGATCATGGAGCCCCGAAGATGGAGATCAATGGAGCTATATGATATTGGCCATATCATGTCACTACTATATAATTGCATGTGATGTTTATTATGTTTATGCATCTTGTTTACTTAGAACGACGGTAGTAAATAGGATGATCCCTTACAACAATTTCAAGAAGTGTTCTCCCCTAACTGTGCACCGTTGCTAAAGTTCGTCGTTTCGAAGCACCACGTGATGATCGGGTGTGATAGATCCTTACGTTCACATACAACGGGTGTAAGCCAGTTTTACACATGCAAAACACTTAGGGTTAACTTGACGAGCCTAGCATGTACAGACATGGCCTCGGAACACAGAGACCGAAAAGTCGAACACGAGTCGTATGGAAGATACGATCAACATGAAGATGTTCACCGACGATGACTAGTCCGTCTCACGTGATGATCGGACACGGCCTAGTCGACTCGGATCGTGTAACACTTAGATGACTAGAGGGATGTCTAATCTGAGTGGGAGTTCATTGTAATAATTTGATTAGATGAACTTAATTATCATGAACTTAGTCTAAAACCTTTGCAAATATGTCTTGTAGATCAAATGGCCAACGCTCATGTCAACATGAACTTCAACGCGTTCCTAGAGAAAACCAAGCTGAAAGATGACGGCAGCAACTATACGGACTGGGTCCGGAACCTGAGGATCATCCTCATAACTGCCAGGAAACAATATGTCCTAGAAGGACCGCTAGGTGACGCTCCCGTCCCAGAGAACCAAGACGTTATGAACGCTTGGCAGTCTCGTGTTGATGATTACTCCCTCGTTCAGTGCGGCATGCTTTACAGCTTAGAACCGGGGCTCCAAAAGCGTTTTGAGCATCACGGAGCATATGAGATGTTCGAAGAGCTGAAACTAGTTTTCCAAGCTCATGCCTGGGTCGAGAGATATGATGTCTCCGACAAGTTCTATAGTTGTAAGATGGAGGAAAACAGTTCTGTCAGTGAGCACATACTCAAAATGTCTGGGTTGCACAACCGCCTGACTCAGCTAAACATTAACCTCCCTGATGAGGCGGTCATTGACAGAATCCTTCAGTCGCTCCCACCAAGCTACAAGAGCTTTATGATGAACTACAATATGCAGGGGATGGTGAAGACCATTCCTGAAGTATTTTCAATGCTGAAGTCAGCAGAGGTTGAGATCAAGAAAGAACATCAAGTGTTGATGGTCAATAAGACCACTAAGTTCAAGAAGAGCAAGGGCAAGAAGAACTTCAAGAAGGACGGCAAGGATGTTGCCGCGCCCGGTAAGCCAGTTACCGGGAAGAAGTCAAAGAATGGACCCAAGCCTGAGACTGAGTGCTTTTATTGCAAAGGGGAAGGGTCACTAGAAGCGGAACTGCCCCAAATACTTAGTGGATAAGAAGGCCGACAACACTAAAGGTATATTTGATATACATGTAATTGATGTGTACCTTACCAGTACTCGTAGTAACTCCTGGGTATTTGATACCGGTGCTGTTGCTCATATTTGTAACTCACAGCAGGAGCTGCGGAATAAGCGGAGACTGGCGAAGGAGGAGGTGACGATGCGCGTCGGGAATGGTTCCAAGGTCGATGTGATCGCCATCGGCACGCTACCTCTACATTTACCTACGAGATTAGTTATAAACCTTAATAATTGTTATTTGGTGCCAAGTTTGAGCATGAACATTGTATCTGGATCTCTTTTGATACGAGATGGCTACTCATTTAAATCCGAGAATAATGGTTGTTCTATTTATATGAGAGATATGTTTTATGGTCATGCCCCTATGGTCAATGGTTTATTCTTAATGAATCTCGAGCGTAATATTACACATATTTATAGTGTGAATACCAAAAGATGTAAAGTTGATAACGATAGTCCCACATACTTGTGGCACTGCCGCCTTGGTCACATTGGTGTCAAGCGCATGAAGAAGCTCCATGCTGATGGACTTTTAGAGTCTCTCGATTATGAATCATTTGACACATGCGAACCATGCCTCATGGGCAAAATGACCAAGACTCCGTTCTCCGGAACAATGGAGCGAGCAACCAACTTGTTGGAAATCATACATACCGATGTGTGCGGTCCAATGAGCGTTGAGGCTCGCGGAGGATATCATTATGTTCTCACTCTCACTGATGACTTGAGTAGATATGGGTATGTCTACTTAATGAAACACAAGTCTGAGACCTTTGAAAAGTTCAAGGAATTTCAGAATGAGGTAGAGAATCAACGTGACCGAAAGATAAAGTTCCTACGATCAAATCGTGGAGGAGAATATTTAAGTCACGAATTTGGTACACACTTAAGGAAATGTGGAATCGTTTCACAACTCACGCCGCCTGTAACACCTCAGCGTAACGGTGTGTCCGAACGTCGTAATCGCACTCTATTAAATATGCTGCGGTCTATGATGTCTCTTACCGATTTACCACTATCTTTTTGGGGATACGCTCTAGAGACAGCTACATTCACTTTAAATAGGGCACCGTCTAAATCCGTTGAGACGACACCATATGAATTATGGTTTGGGAAGAAACCTAAGCTATCGTTTCTAAAAGTTTGGGGATGCGATGCTTATGTCAAGAAACTTCAACCTGAAAAGCTCGAACGCAAGTCGGAAAAATGCGTCTTCATAGGATACCCTAAGGAAACCGTTGGGTATACCTTCTACTTAAGATCCAAAGGCAAGACCTTTGTTGCCAAGAACGGATGCTTTCTAGAAAAAGAGTTTCTCTCGAAAGAAGTAAGTGGGAGGAAAGTAGAACTCGATGAAGTACTACCTCTCGAACGGGAAAGTAGTGCAGCTCAGGAAAATGTTCCTATGATGCCTACACCAACTGAAGAGGAAAATAATGATGATGATCAAGGTACTTCGGATCAAGTTGCTACTGAACTTCGTAGGTCCACAAGGACACGTTCCGCACCAGAGTGGTACGGCAACCCTGTCTTGGAAATCATGTTGTTAGACAACGGTGAACCTTCGAACTATGAAAAAGCGATGGCGGGCCCAGATTCCAACAAATGGCTTGAAGCCATGAAATCCGAGATAGAATCCATGTATGAAAACAAAGTATAGACTTTGACAGACTTGCCCGATGATCGGCGAGCGATAGAAAACAAATGGATTTTTAAGAAGAAGACGGACGCGGATGGAAATGTTACCATCTATAAAGCTCGACTTGTCGCTAAGGGTTATCGACAAGTTCAAGGGATTGACTACGACGAGACTTTCTCTCCCGTAGCGAAGCTGAAGTCCGTCCGAATCATGTTAGCAATTGCCGCATACTATGATTATGAGATATGGCAGATGGACGTCAAAACGGCATTCCTTAACGGACATCTTAAGGAAGAGTTGTATATGATGCAGCCGGAAGGTTTTGTTGATCCTAAGAACGCTAACAAAGTATGCAAGCTCCAACGATCCATTTATGGGCTGGTGCAAGCATCTCGGAGTTGGAACATTCGCTTTGATGAGATGATCAAAGTGTTTGGGTTTATGCAGACTTATGGAGAAGCCTGCGTTTACAAGAAAGTGAGTGGGAGCTCTATAGCATTTCTCATATTATATGTAGATGACATACTCTTGATGGGAAATGATATAGAACTTCTGGATAGCATTAAGGCCTACTTGAATAAGTGTTTTTCAATGAAGGACCTTGGAGAAGCTGCTTACATATTAGGCATCAAGATCTATAGGGATAGATCGAGACGCCTCATAGGTCTTTCACAAAGCACATACCTTGATAAGATTTTGAAGAAGTTCAAAATGGATCAGTCCAGGAAGGGGTTCTTGCCTGTGTTGCAAGGTGTGAGATTGAGCTCGGCTCAGTCCCCGACCACGGCAAAAGATAAAGAAGAGATGAGTGTCATCCCCTATGCTTCAGCCATAGGATCTATTATGTATGCCATGCTGTGTACCAGACCGGATGTAAACCTTGCCGTAAGTTTGGTAGGAAGGTACCAAAGTAATCCCGGCAAGGAACACTGGACAACGGTCAAGAATATCCTGAAGTACCTGAAAAGGACAAAGGACATGTTTCTCGTTTATAGAGGTGACGAAGAGCTCGTCGTAAAGGGTTACGTCGACGCTAGCTTCGACACAGATCTGGATGACTCTAAGTCACAAACCGGATACGTGTATATGTTGAATGGTGGAGCAGTAAGCTGGTGCAGCTGCAAGCAGAGCGTCGTGGCGGGATCTACATGTGAAGCGGAGTACATGGCAGCCTCGGAGGCAGCGCATTAAGCAATTTGGATGAAGGAGTTCATCACCGACCTAGGAGTCATACCCAATGCGTCGGGGCCGATCAAACTCTTTTGTGACAACACTGGAGCTATTGCCCTTGCCAAGGAGCCCAGGTTTCACAAGAAGACCAGGCACATCAAGCGTCGCTTCAACTCCATCCGTGAAAATGTTCAAGATGGAGACATAGAAATTTGCAAAGTACATACAGATCTGAATGTCATAGATCCGTTGACTAAACCTCTCTCGTGAGCAAAACATGATCAACACCAGAACTCTATGGGTGTTCGATTCATCACAATGTAACTAGATTATTGACTCTAGTGCAAATGGGAGACTGTTGGAAATATGCCCTAGAGGCAATAATAAAAGGATTATTATTATATTTCCTTGTTCGTGATAATTGTCTTTTATTCATGCTATAACTGTATTATCCGGAAATCATAATACACGTGTGAATACATAGACTATAATATGTCCCTAGTAAGCCTCTAGTTGACTAGCTCGTCGATCAACAGATAGTCATGGTTTCCTGACTATGGACATTGGATGTCGTTGATAACGGGATCACATCATTAGGAGAATGATGTGATGGACAAGACCCAATCCTAAGCATAGCACAAGATCGTGTAGTTCGTTTGCTATAGCTTTTCCAATGTCAAGTATCTTTTCCTTAGACCATGAGATCGTGTAACTCCCGGATGCCGTAGGAGTGCTTTGGGTGTATCAAACGTCACAACGTAACTGGGTGACTATAAAGGTGCACTACAGGTATCTCCGAAAGTGTCTGTTGGGTTGACACGGATCGAGACTGGGATTTGTCACTCCGTATGACGGAGAGGTATCTCTGGGCCCACTCGGTAATGCATCATCATAATGAGCTCAAAGTGACCAAGTGGTTGGTCACGGGATCATGCATTACGGTACGAGTATAGTGACTTGCCGGTAACGAGACTGAACGAGGTATTGGGATACCGACGATCGAGTCTCGTGCAAGTAACGTACCGATTGACAAAAGGAATTGTATATGGGGTTTGATCGAATCCTCGGCATCATGGTTCAACCGATGAAATCATCGTGGATCATGTGGGAGCCAACATGGGTATCCAAATCCCGCTGTTGGTTATTGACCGGAGAGTCGTCTCGGTCATGTCTGCATGTCTCCCGAACCCGTAGGGTCTACACACTTAAGGTTCGGTGACGCTAGGGTTATTAGGAAGACTTGTATGTGATTACCGAATGTTGTTCGGAGTCCTGGATGAGATCCCGAATGTCACGAGGAGTTCCGGAATGGTCCGGAGGTGAAGTTTTATATATGGAAAGTTGTCATGCGGACACCGGAAAGTTTCGGGGGCATATCGGTATTGTACCGGGGCCACCGGAGAGGTTCCGGGGGTCCACCGGGAGGGGCCACCCCTCTCGGAGGGCCACATGGGCCGCAAGGGGCAGGGAACCAGCCCCTGGAGGGATGGGCGCGCCTCCCACCTTGGGCCCATGCGCCTAGGGTTGGGGGGGAAACCCTAGTGGGGGCGCCCCCCTTGCTTGGGGGGCAAGTCCCCCCTCCCTGGCCGCCGCCCCCCTCTAGATCCCATCTAGAGGGGCTGGCCCCCCTTGCCCCTTCCCCTATAAATAGAGGGGTGAGGGGAGGGCTGCTAAAAACCATAAAAGGCGCAGCCCCTCCCCTCCCCAACACCTCTCCTCCTCCGTTACGTGCTTGGCGAAGCCCTGTCGGAGTACTGCTGCACCAACACCACCACGCCGTCGTGCTGCTGTTGGGGCAATCTTCCTCAACCTCTCCTTCCTCCTTGCTGGATCAAGACGGAGGAGACGTCGTCTGTCCCGTACGTGTGTTGAACGCGGAGGTGCTGTCCGTTCAGCACTTGGTCATCGGTGATCTGAATCATGGCGAGTACGACTCCATCATCACCCTTCCCTTGAACGCTTCCGCACTCGATCTACAAGTGGTATGTAGATGCAAACTCACTCCCTTGACTCGTTGCTTAGATGAACTCATAGATGGATCTTGGTGAAACCGTAGGAAAAATTTTAATTTTCTGCAACGTTCCCCAACACCGTGATGATGTCGGCACGGGGCGGCCGAGGGACGAGCTGCCAGGTACGGTTCCGCTGGAGCGCGTCGAACTCTTCCTGCATCGCAGCGAGCCAATGAGGATCCTGAAGGGCGGCTCGAGCTGACAATGGGAGACGGGACGGCTCAGAGACGGAAGCAGCGAGAAGATACTCATCGCTGGGGTACCGTGTGCTTGGGCGGAGGGTGCTAGCCCGAGAGCGAGTCATCGGGCGGGGCAGCGGGTCCGGAGCGGAGACGGACGACGACGAGGAAGAGCCCGCCTCCTCCGAGGCCGCAGGCGAGGCGGCGGGCGGGGCCGCCGCGGGCGAGGCAGCCGGGGAGGCCGATGGCGTGGTCGGGGCCGGGGACGTCAAGGGTGTCGTGGGCGCCGAGGAAGGTGTAGCCCCCAGGGCAGCCAACCAGGGAGAAACTCGACTCGTGGCGCGGGTGGCGGCCCAAGAGAAGCACGTGAGCGGCCGTCACTGGGAGCGGGCAAAGCCGCAACATCCGAAGGTACTTGCTGAAACGGAAAAACCATCTCATCAAAGTAAACGTGTCGTGAAGTGATCATCCGATGTGAGATAGGATCATAGCAGCGGTAGCCTTTGGTGTTGGGGGGATAGCCGAGAAAGATGCAGGCCACAGACCGAGGTGCGAGCTTGTGAGGAGTAGTGGAAGCGATGCTGGGGTAGCACAGGCAACCGAAAATGCGGAGCTCGACATAGGAGGGTGACGTACCAAACAAGAGGTGATGGGGTGCAAAATTCCCGCGAGTGCGACAGGGACGGATGTTGATGAGTAGTGATGCGGTGGCAAGCGCGTCGGGCCAGAAACGTGGTGGCACGTTGGCGTGAAAGAGGAGGGTGCGAACACAGTCATTAAGAGTGCGAAGCACGCGCTCAGCGCGACCATTTTGTTGCGAAGTGTACGGGCAAGTGAGAGGAAAAATCATGTCGTGTGTGGCGAGAAGGTTGCGGATCGCAAGATTATCGAACTCCTTCCCGTTGTCTGTTTGTAACGCATGAATGGGTCGACCAAACTGCGTGGAGACATAGGAGTAGAATGCGGTGACAGTGGCAACAGAGTCCGACTTTCATCGCAACGGGAAGGTCCACACATAGTGCGAAAAATCATCAAGTATAACAAGATAATAAAGATAGCCCGTGTTACTTGCAACATGAGAGGTCCAAACATCACTATGAATTAACTCAAACGGGTATGATGCGACATGCGAGGAAGTGCTAAAGGGAAGACGAACATGTTTGCCGAGACGACAAGCATGACAAGTGTGATCGTCGATCTTATTACACGTGAATGAAAAACTCCGAAGAATATGACGAAGGGTGGCGGTGTTGGGATGACCGAGACGAGCATGCCAAAGGTCCACTCCGGCGGAAAGCGCCATGGGTGCAGCGACGGAGGAGGTGGATGAGTGGAGCGGGTAGATCTCGTCGGGGTTGTCACATCGGTGGAGCACCATCCGGGTGCAGGCATCCTTAACAGAAAAGCTAAACATGTCAAATTCAACGGTGACAGGATTTTCACGTGTAAGAGAACGAACGGAAACTAGATTTTTAATGATATCAGGTGAACGAGTACGTTAGAAAGATATAATGGCATGGAGTTAGAAGGAAAAGCAGCATGGCTAACATGAGTAATAGGCATGGAGGAACCGTCGCCCGCGGTAATGCGAGCATCGGTGTGAACGGGGTGAGCGGTAAGAAGGTTACCAGGGTTGGCGGCCATGTGAGCCGTGGCTCCGGTGTCCATATACAAGTCGCCACCGCCAGTGTACTGCTGTGGCGTGGGGGCGGTGTGGAGAGCCGCTAGCAGCGCGGGGTCCCAAGGCGCCGGCGGGAGGGCCGGGGCCGACGGCAGTGGCTGGGGCGGCGGCGCCGCGAACCCACCGGCCGGAGGCAGCCCATAGGCCGCAGAGGGGCCGTAGAGCGGCGCCGGCGGATACAACTGAGGAGCCGCGTACAGAGCCTGATGAGGGGCCGAGCGGGCGCCAAAGAGGCCGGGGACGGGGGCGCGCGGTATAGGCATGGAGTACGCGTGAACAACCCCCGTCCAGGGGTTCTGGCCGGCCTGCCAGGGCGCCGACGAGAGCTGTTGCTACGGCTGGCGCGGCGCCCCGCCGTGGGTAGCCGGCTGCTGCTGCTGCTTGCGGCCGCCTCGACGCCCGCCCCGACGCTGCTGCTGCTCGGCGGGGGGCGGCGGGGGGCCTGCGGCGGTGCCGGGTAGGGGAACCCGGGCGGCTGCGGCGCCTGGAAGGGGCCCGGGGCAGGCCGCGGCGGGGGAGCCGGGGCGGTGGGCGGCGCACCGCCATGGGTACCGGCCGTGAGAGCCGTGTGGGTGGCCCGGGTGTGCGACATCCGCATCCTCCGCTCCTCCAACTTCAGGTACGCGAAGATCTTGGGGAAGGTCGGGTTGGTGATGAGAGGGATGTTGGAGGCGGCGTTCCCGAAGTCTTCGTTCAGGCCGGCGATGAGGGTGCTGAGAAGAAGCTCATCGGAGACCTTCTCGCCGAGGTCGCGGAGCTCGTCAACAAGCTTCTTGAGGCGCATGCAATAATCGTCAACAGACGAGTCGAGCTGCTGGCACCCAAAAAACTCGCCGTGCAAGAAAACCTTGCGTTGGAGCGCGTTGTCGGTGAAGAGGCCGTTGAGCTTGGTCCAAACGGCGTGAGCGTCATCGTCGGCGGAGACCACCGTGTGAAAGAGGTCCTTCGAGATGGTGGTGTAGAACCAACGGATAAGAGTGGCGCCGATGGACGTCCACTCCTCATCGTCCTTCATGAAGCGGGAGTCCACGGAGCCATCGATGTGATCCCAGAGATTGTACTCACGGAACACAAGGGAGAAGTACGTCTTCCAAGCATAGTAGGTGGAGGTGAGGTGATCGAGGACGATGGGAACCCGAGCAAGGATGTTGAGGTCGCGGATGACGACGGGATCGGGGCCTTCGAACGGGTTGGTGCGGCGGCTGCGGGTGGTACCGTTAGAACCGGGGGAGGCCATGGCCGAGAGGGAGGGGGGTGCGACGGCACGTGGTGAGACGACGCGATAAGAAGGATGGCGGCGCGGCTTGTGGCGGCGCTGCGGTGTGCGGGCGGAAGCGCGGGCGGCGGCGGCACACATGGGCGGCGGCGAAGAGAGGCGGCGGCGGCGGCACGAGGTGGCGGCGGCAGCGGGTGGCGGCTGCGGGATCGCGGCGGCGGCGGCAAGGGTTAGGGTTAGGATCGCAGGTATGATACCATGTTGAAAACGAATGTTTTGGCAATGCTTCACGATGTATTGATCGGTGCATAGCCCACGTATATATGGAATACAAGGTGGGCCACAACCTTAACTATACAAAGGCTAGGAGGTGGGCCAGACTATATAATATACATGCACAAACCATATATTCAACACTCACCACGCCCGAGAGTTGTCACATGTACTACAACACTGGAGAGTACTCGCTGACTTTGGAGTGGCTAAGTCATGAACTTTTTTTCAATCCACCGTACAGTCTTCATCCAACGACTGCTGTAACCTCTCGCGTTGCATTTTGATGCTTCACTCGCTATAGAAAGCTGCATTCTGCCTTACATTCTGATTAATGAAAGTTTATTCCTGAAAAATAATAATGAGTGAGGTTACAAAGCACTCCGTCCGTTTCTAAATAGTACAAGACGGGTTGAGATCCTCTGCAGTACCGTATGATGCTGTAGTGTCGATGACATATGGGGCCAGGTCCCACATGACAGTGACTGTACAGTACTGCAGAGGATCCTAACCCGTACAAGACGATTTGACAGTTTGAATTGAACAAACGTCTTGTACTTAGGAACGGAGAGAGAGTAATAAAAGTGAATTTTCTGAAATAGTATGAACAATGAAATATCAAGTGCTATCACACATAAATTTCACCTTTTATTTCTCTAATCCAATAGAACTGGGCTTTTATTACACACAGATACCGCTTGGTATCACACACAAGTTTTGCTTTTCATTTCATATATTTTCTGTTTTTGTTTCGCAGAGTTCTTTTTAACTTCAAAATTTTTACTTCTTGGACTACAAGATGAGGGGTCTGGTTGGCCTTCGATGGAGATTGCATGGTGGATGAGAGGCTAAGTCAGTCGGTGACTTAATTTGCCAATCAACGCCAGTTTAGTTACCCGCACAATTTTTTGGCCCCTTGCATGTGTGACTCAACTGGGCCTAGTTGAGCTAATGCGGGCTAAAAATCATGTTGTGCACATCATTTGGTAACATGCATTACATTACTGAACATATTAAGGACTGCTGCCTGCGTTTATGCTTCATGGATGAGCATATGTAAACCACAGTTGTTTGGCTACGTGCACGTAGTTGTCCTGCTCAGCGGTTTCAAATATGGTGGCCTTATCACCCTAAATGCAGCACACTCCACACATTTCACATATAAACTGAAGTAAATTAATACTACTCCCACACCATTATCACACAATTTAAGCCGAGCATGCTTAACTTTGGGGTTCTTCGAAGATCGGCTTACGAAAAAAAAGTGCACCTTGTTGATATGAGTAGTCTGTTACATAGTGGGTACCACATTTGTAGCAAACTTGTTCAAATATGAAGATCTTTTAGAAACCCACTAAAAACTATGGGCTTGGTTGTAAAAAAAAAATCATGTCCCTCACTATGGAAGTATCCTAGAAATAAAAGTGTATGAACATACTCAGTGTTATAAAGTACTCTCTTCATTCCAAAATAAGTTTCAAAATAAATGTTAAACCAGCAACATTTATTTTGGGACGGAGAGAGTACCATATATACTACCCAATAAAAGTATATACTGACGTAGATGTACCTACACCTTGCAGTTGGATGCATTTTCCTATTTTGGAATCTGTGTGTGTGTGTGTGTGTGTGTGTGTGTGTGTGTGTGTGTACACTCAAGAACACATTTGGATACCTATACAATTGAGTTGCTTGGGCTAGAAGAAATTCATGTACATTGCCATTCAGTACCTAACAAGATCTACTTCTGATGTCAATACGCTCGTCATCTTTGCTTTACAATCTTCCCGTCGGCAGTCCAGTTTTCAGGCACAAAAGACAGCCATGCCAAAGGCAACAATGCGGCCAAACTTTGCAGCAGAATACCCAGAGGCAAGCTTGAGTAGCCCCCAGAGGACAGCCCAATCAGGGCAGACAGTCCAACCCCAAACACACCACTCAGAATCGCTGAAAAGACCAATCCAGAGGTGAAGAAGGCGAAGAGCGAACCTTCGCAGCCAGGGGGGCAGAGGCTTGACAACAAGATCGAGAACGGCAGGACCTTGAACTGCGCGATCGCTTCGGCGAGGGCCGAGAAACAAAGCACATATACCTCATTTGGTATCCCCAGCATAAGGTTCACTTGCTTCACCAGGATCAACTCCGACAGCACCGCGAAAGCATACATTATCTGAACTCCGCCCACGAGTCGCCTCAAGGGAATCCTTTTGAGATGGCGGTTGTAGAGGACGGTTAGGGAGACGACCATGACCTGTCCCATGACCTTTGAAAGACCGATGATCGATGAATCGAGCTTCAGATGCTGTGTTTGAAAGCAGAACATGGTTCCAGAGAGAACAGGCACGACAGCGAACGAGGTCATGATCCATGCAAGTGGGTAGAATATCCTTTCCTCGCGGACCGCTGTCATCAGGTTTGAGAACTGCTTACGAAGATTCGCCGACAAAGGGCTTTTGACAAGAAGGCTTCTGGAGTTTCCATGGGAGCTTGGCAGTGTTTCCTTTGTGCCTATGGAGAGTGCTAGTTGGAGGCCAAGGAGGACAGAGAATGCTGTGAACATAATCTTTGGTTCCTGTGTTCTCAACAGAACGTATCCACCGGACAAGTTTCCTAGGAGGGCTCCAGCTGCCAGACCTATGAATGCATAAGACTGTAGTACGCCGGTCCTCTGTGTTCTGCTGAACTCCGTGACAACAGCATCGCTTACAACTTCCGTCACGGATGCTCCAAGATTTCCAATCAGAATGCATATCATGTGAGTTGGAAATGTGTCGCCTGTAACTGGCATGATCGCGAGTGTTCCCCAAGCAGTAAGCTGTAGTAATGCTGAAAGTTCACAACAGTAGCCAATATTAGCACAAACCATTTGAACTTCATTCAATTCTAAGATATCGTCTCCTAACAAAATCATCTGCAATAACATTTAATTTTCAGAGTACAAATTTTAGCACAGAAAGATAACCACTGAACAAGGAAATATGATTCTTGTTCAGTTTGTCAGCAAGTTACCAGCAGCAGGTTTTATATCCTGACAGTAAAAGTTATAGGACCAAAGTGTTCTTACATAGCCATGAACTGGAAATGAAACCAGCAGGTAACAAACAAACAAATCGGCATCATTTCATTTGGATGATCCTCCTAAACTAGGACAAACATCACAGAGATCCTGTCCCAATCACCGTACGGCGTAGCATGGGGGGTGGGGAATCTTAGAGGCAGCTTTCAGAGATTAGTGGACCACAAAACAGGCTCTAGGCTCTAGCAGGTTCTCACAAGCACCACAGAGGGCACGGGGCGCCCTCTGGAGAACTCCCTTGGCAAGGCTCAGATCGTGTGACCACCAATCATTCTGAGTAAAACATGCATGTATCCGGAACCACCAGAATAAGAGCAAGTAATCTCTGGGATTTACCAACTTGGCCAAGCTCAAAATGTGTGACTAGCAATAAGAGTGGCGTACACACACACTGGGCAGGAAGGTGCGGTGTGTTTCCGAAACGTATCTTTCTCTCCGGCAGGTGCCGACTACTGTAGATACCCATGATGCAGACAAGTCTTCCTCTAGGAAGAACAAGTGCCGACTTCTCTAGTATATACCCATGTTGCTTTCCAAACAACTCCCTCTCTAGAACAAGTCCGACTGCTCTAGTAGAAGTTGCTTAAACTACAAGTCTACAACAGCTGATCCCCAGCTATCAAGGGATTAGTTCGGCCAATCTGTTGGTCACTACAGAGAAATAGTAATCTTTTGAGACAAATGGCAATCCCAATCACACAGTGAAATTGGTACCCATAAGAATATGCGGTTTCAATACGTGAAATCAAACGTTGTCACTATCACTGAGCTCAGGAGCTCCCTAGTTTTCGCAGCTCTTGTGAAATTGGACAATATAGCAGCTGTTGAACCCTTGTACCCATAAGAATTTCCAATTTCAGACAGATACCTAAAACTATTGCAAGGTATATTCGTTGGGCTCTCAGCACTTCTGAGCTGAGAATTTTAAGCCGAGATGACCTCAATTATCACATTTGTTTCAATAAAGAATCTAAAGAAAAGTAAACAGACACAACAATTTCCAACAAATGAGGAAGAACAAGGGGTCGTAATCGTAGTAAAGGGAAAGGGGGGAGAGGGGCGGATGGAGTTAAGCACCTCCGATGGAGATGTAGGGAAGGCGGTGCTCGCGGCCGATGTAGACGGCGTCGGAGAGGACGCCGAAGAGCGGCTTGGCGACGAGCGGGAGGCTGCCGGCGTTCTGCACCAGCTGCAGCGCGACGGGGCTGAGCCCGAGCCCGCGGGTGAGGTGGAAGTTGAGCGCCAGCCACGGGAAGCACCGGAAGCCCTGCACCCAGTACCCGGCCCCGCACACCCACCACACCCGCCGCATCTCCCGCAGCGACCCCCACCGCTCCGCGGTCGTCCGCGGCGCCGGCACGGGCACGGGCGCGGCGGCCGAGCAGCCGCGGGGCCTCGCGAGCCGCCACCGCCGCGGCGCCGCGCGCAGCGTCGGGCGGCGCGCATTGCCGCCGGCGCCGGCGGAGGGCGGGGCCTTCGCGTGCGGACCGGGGAGGCACGGCCCGCGCGGCGAGAGGCAGAGCATTTCCGGCGGAGGTCGAGGCCTTTGCGGAGGGGGAGGAGAGAAAAGTGAAGGGTGTGTGTGTCTGTCGCGACGATTCCGTCGGAGCCTAGTAGCTGTACTGTATGGAAGCCGTATGTAACCTCAGGACACCACGTGTCTCGGCAAGGACAAAGATGATTTATGCGCACCGTACCGAGCTCTTTCTTTCTCAGGAAGAAAGACCGGGCGATTTTGGGGCAGCCGACAGGGCGTCTCCTTCCGTTGCCGTCCTCCGGCGGCTTCCATCCGCCGACGATGTCGGTCAGTGATGATGAGGGGGGTCGGCGGATTCACGCATGTGGATTGTTTTTAGATTTTTTTTCGAGAGTACGCATATTGCGTATCATATTTTTATAGAAGGGAGAAAATTTGATTACAAGAAGCCGATAGTAGTGCGAACACCACCATTAGCCCACCCACACCACAACAAGAGAGAAAGCTACACTCTCACAAATCTTTGTAAGCCACCTACTCCGCCTCTAGTAAGTTTCCATTCCTTTATTTCATCTAGGATGCTACTCGTCAGGGCCTGCGCGTCTAATTGTTGCTCTCTCCGATTAAAAACACGGGCATTCCGCTGCTTCCACATGGACCACGTGGCACAGATAACCAAAGTGTCAAACCCACGCCTATCCTCCTTTTGGAAGGCTTGTCTCTATGTCATCCACCATTCCAGGAAGCGATCATGAGGTGTCGTAACCGCGATGGGCAGGTTCAGTATATCGAAGCATCGATGCCAGGTCTCCCGGGCATAGACACATTGTGCAAGGATATGATCAACATTGTCCACCTCCTGGAGACATGTGTAGCACGCGGAAGGCTCGTCTTGAAGGCCATGCCTAGCACGACGATCCGAAGTCCAGATTCTCTTTTGCGTGGCCAGCCAAGAGAAAATTTTGCACTTGAGAGGTGCCCAACTCCTCCAAATAGCGTTGGCGTGGGGGAAGGAGATCAAGCCATGGCAAAGAGTGGCATAGGTGGACTGCACCGAGTACGATTGTGAGGCAGCGCAAGGCCAAGAAAACACGTCATCCGCATCGAGATCCCGCTGCACTGTAGAGATGGCCAACCGTAGATGCATTACTTGCAAAAGAACTTGGAAGGAGTTGTTGTCCGGGATGTCCAAAGCCCATCTGTCCTCCAAAGTGGCCTATTGCACTGTTCTCTGATTGATCGTCCGAGTGTCGATTAAGGCATGTACCACGGGTGCAATGTCCTTAACTGCAAAGCCATGGATCCATCGATCTCTCCAAAAGAGCACCTTATCTCCTTTCCCGACAGAGATATGCACCAGGCTGTCGAAGATTGCTCTAGCCTCAACGTCCACAAGGAGAGAGAGAGCCATTGCCATGGCCTGTTCTGATCCGTGCGTCGAAGCCACTCCCACCGAACCCTAAGGGCCAGACCTTGTCGCTGTTTTTAGGCCTTTGTGGTCTAGGTTTTTAGGTTGTTCGTTGTTTTGCTTCAGCGATGACGATGACGACGCTGAATAAAGATTCTTCAGATCATTCCCCGATGATGCGATCGGTCATATGATTGGGGATGAATTTGGAAATCAGTTTGTTCAAGTAAGGATGGCATGGCGGCGACATCCTCATGGTGAACCTGTGTCCTCGAGCTCCGTCATTCGACGGCGTTTGCTCCAGTGCTATCGCGGAGCTTGGGGGTGTCCAGAAGCGGATGCGGATTGTGGTCTGCATCAACGGCATTTGGAAGATGGTGAATCGTGTGTTGGGTTCATGGTTCGTCGTTGGCAGATATGGTTTCCTCCTCTGACAACTTAGTCGTGCGGGGGTGTCAGATCTAAAGTTTGATGGTGTGCCTGGAGTGTTGCCCCGATTTGATTCATTCAATAGTAATGGTTTCGCCTTTGGCGAGCCACTTTGGAGGTCCACAAAGCTGCATATCAGCAATGGGGTTGCACTGAGCTCGGATGAGAAGGTTGATATGTCCATTTTGCATCATGATTCCCTACTGTTATTTATAGTGTTTATGGAGAAATTCTAATGCCTTTTATCTCTTAATATGCAAGATTTAAGCTATGTCAGAGATACCTATTCTGCACATCTCCAAATGAGCTGAAATTTTATGGAGATTTATTTGGGAATAAATAAAAAATATTGGAGCAAAGAAGTACCAGAGGGGGCCACCCAGGTTCCCACAAGGCACCAGAGCGCTCCCAACCCCCCATGCGTGCTCTGGTGGCTTGTGGGGCCCCTGGCCAGCCTCCGGTGCCCATCTTCTGGTATATAAGCCCATTTGCCCTAGAAAAAAATAAGGAGAGGACTTTCAGGACAGAGTGCCGCTATCTCGAGGCGGAACTTGGGCAGGAGCACTTTTGCTCTTCGGCAGAGCGATTTCGCCGAGGACACTTCCCTCCCAGAGGGGGAAATCAAAGCCATCATATGTAACCTAGTAGCGGAGGTCGAGGCCTTTGCGGAGGACGAGAGAAAAGTGAAGGGTGTGTCTGTCACGATGATTCCGTCAGAGCCTAGTTGTTGTACTGTATGGAAGCCGTATGTAACCTCTGTTGGGGAACATTGCATGGAAGAAAAAATTCTATGCACACGCAATGATCTATCCATGGAGATGCATAGCAACGAGGGGGGAGAGTGTGTCTACGTACCCTCGTAGACCGTAAGCGGAAGCGTTTAACAACGCGGTTGATGTAGTCGAACTTTCTTCGCGATCCAACCAATAGAGTATCGAACGTACGACACCTTCACGTTCAGCACACGTTCAGCTCGGTGACATCCGTGCCTTCTTGATCCAGCAAGACAGCGAGGTAGTGGATGAGTTTCGACAGCACAACGACATGGTGACAGTGATGGTGAAGTGATCTCCGCAGGGCTTCGCCTAAGCACTATGAAAATATGACCGGGGGTGTAAACCGTGGACGGGGGACGCCGCACACGGCTAAGACAATGTTGTGTCCTTACTAGGCGCCCCCTCCCACATATATATATGTGGGGGTGGAGAGAGCAGCCAGGAGGGCGCCTTGATACGTCTCCAACGTATCTATAATTTTTGATTGTTCCATGCTATTATATTACCCCTTTTGGATGTTTATGGGCTTTATTTTACACATTTATATCATTTTTGGGACTAACCTACTAACCGGAGGCCCAGCCCGTATTGTTGTTTTTTTGCCTATTTTAGTATTTCGAAGAAAAGGAATATCAAACGGAGTCCAAACGGAATGAAACCTTCGGGAGAGTGATTTTTGGAACGAACGTGATCCAGAGGACTTGGAGTGCAAGTCAAGAAGCAGCCGAGGCTCCCACGAGATAGGAGGGCGCCCCCCTATAGGGCGCGCGCCCCCTGTCTCGTGGGCCCCTCGGGCGTCCACCGACATACTTCTTCCACCTATATAAGCCTACATACCCCGAAAACATCCAGGGAGCAGACAAAACACAATTTCAACCGTCGTAACCTTCTGTATCCGCAAGATCCCATCTTGGAGCCTTCGCCGGTGTTCTGCCGGAGGGGGAATCGACCACGGAGGGCCTCTACATCAACATCCTTGCCCCTCCGATGAGTTGTGAGTAGTTTACCACAGACCTACGGGTCCATAGTTATTAGCTAGATGGCTTCTTCTCTCTTTTTGGATCTCAATACAATGTTCTCCCCCTCTCTTGTGGAGATCTATTCGATGTAAACTCTTTTTTGCGGTGTGTTTGTCGAGATCCGATGAATTGTGGGTTTATGATCAAGTTTATCTATGAATAATATTTGAATCTTCTCTGAATTCTTTTATGTATGATTGAGTTATCTTTGCAAGTCTCTTCGAATTATTAGTTTGGTTTGGCCTACTAGATTGATCTTTCTTACCATGGGAGAAGTGCTTAGCTTTGGGTTCAATCTTGAAGTGTCCTTACCCAGTGACAGAAAGGGTTGCAAGGCACGTATTGTATTGTTGCCATCGAGGATAACAATATGGGGTTTATATCATATTACATGTGTTTGGAGAGGTCACAACGTTAAATAGCGTTGAACCCACTATCTCAGATTTCAAGGAATTTGATTATGATAATTGTTCTTTAGAAGGTTGTATTTCCTTGTTGCAATCCGTTGTTAATTCTCCTCATGCTTATAATCAAAATAAAGCTTTTACCAAACATATTATTGATGCCTTGATGCAATCTTATGATGAAAAACTTGATTTGGAAGTTTCTATACCTAGAAAACTTAATGATGAGTGGGAACCTACTATAAAGATTAGAATTAAAGATTATGAGTGTTTTGCTTTGTGTGATTTGGGTGCTAGTGTTTCCACGATTCCAAAAACTTTATGTGATATTCTAGGTTTCCATGATCTTGATGATTGCTCTTTAAATTTGCACCTTGTGGATTCCACCATTAAAAAGCCTATGGGAAGGATCAATGATGTTCTTATTGTTGCAAATAGAAATTTGGTGCCCGTCGATTTTATCGTTCTTGATATAGATTGCAATCTTTCTTGCCCTATTATTCTTGGTAGACCTTTCCTTTGAACGATTGGTGCGATTATTGATATGAAGGAAGGGAATATTAGATTCCAATTTCCATTAAAGAAAGGCATGGAGCACTTTCCAAGAAAGAAAGTCAAATTACCTTATGAATCTATCATGTGTGCTACTTATGAATTTAGTGCCAAAGATGGCACTCGTTAGATCTATCTTTGTTTTTATGCCTAGCTAGGGGCATTAAACGATAGCGCTAGTTGGGAGACAACCCAATTTTCTTTATGTTCTTTGTTTTTGCTCCTATTTAGTAATAAAATCTTGCATCTACCTTCTGTTTAGATGTGCTTTTATCTTTTAATTAGTGTTTGTGCCAAGTAGAACCTATAGGATAACCTACGATGATAGTTGATTTGATTCTGCTGGAAAACAGAAACTTTGCGCGCACGAATATAATTTTGTTAAATCACAGGAACGTGATTTTGCGTTGATTATTTTTTCTTATATTCAATAAACAAATTGTACAGGACTTCCTATTTTGGTAGGATTTTTAGAGTTCCAGAAGTTTGCGTTAGTTACAGATTGCTACAGACTGTTTTGTTTTTGACAGATTCTGTTTTTCGTGTGTTGTTTGCTTATTTCAATGCATCTATGGCTAGTAATTCAGTCTATGAACCATAAAGAAGTTGGAATACAATAGGTTTAACACCAAAATAAATAAAGAATGAGTTCATTGCAGTACCTTATGTGGTGGTTTTGTTTTCTTTCACTAACGGAGCTTATAAGATTTCCTGTTGAGTTTTGTGTTGTGAAGTTTTCAAGTTTTGGGTAAAGCTTTTATGGACTATGGAATAAGGAGTGGCAAGAGCCTAAGCTTGGGGATGCTTATGGCACCCCAAGATATTCAAGAATAGCCAAAAGCCTAAGCTTGGGGATGCCCCGGGAAGGCATCCCCTCTTTCGTCTTCGTTCATTGGTAACTTTACTTGGAGCTATATTTTTATTCGCCACATGATATGTGTTTTGCTTGGAGCGTCGTGTATTATATTAGTCTTTGATTTTTACTTTACCACAATCATCCTTGCTGTACACACCTTTTGGGAGAAGCCTATTTGATTAGAATTTGCTAGAATACTCTATGTGCTTCACTTATATCTTTTGAGCTTGATAGTTTTTGCTCTAGTGCTTCACTTATATCTTTTAGAGCACGGTGGTGTCTTAATTTTGAAGAAATTGCTATTCTCTCATGCTTCACTTATATTATTTTGGGAGTCTTTTAGAACAGCATGGTATTTGCTATTATCATAAAGTTGGTCCTAGAATGGTAGGCATTCAAGTTGGGTATAATAAGAACTATCATAGGAAGTGAATTGGATGCTATGATCAATTTGATACTTGATAATTGTTTTGAGATATGGAGGTAGTGATATTAAAGTCATGCTAGTTGGGTGATTATGAATTTAAAGAATGCTTGCGTTGAAGTTAGCAAGTCCCGTAGCATGCACGTATGGTTAAAGTTGTGTAACAAATTTGAAACATGAAGTGTACTTGGCTTGTGCATCCTTATGAGTGGCGGTCGGGGACGAGCGATGGTCTTTTCCTACCAATCTATCCCCCTAGGAGCATGCGCGTAGTACTTGGTTTTTGATGACTTCTAAATTTTTGCAATAAGTATATGGGTTCTTTTGACTAATGTTGAGTCCATGGATTATACGCACTTTTACCTTTCCACCTTTGCTAGCCTCTTCGGTACCGTGCATTGCCCTTTCTCACCTTGAGAGTTGGTGCAAACTTCGCCGGTGCATCCAAACCCCGTGATACGATACGCTCTACCACACATAAACCTCCTTATATCTTCCTCAAAACAGCCACCATACCTACCCATTATGGCATTTCCATAGCCATTCCGAGATATATTGCCATGCAACTTTCCACCGTTCCGCTCATCATCATGACATACTTCACTTTTGTCATATTGCCATTGCATGATCATGTAGTTGACATCGTATTTGTGGCAAATCCACCATGCATTATTTTTCATACATGTCACTCTTGATTCATTGCACCATCCCGGTACACCGCCGGAGGCATTCATATAGAGTCATATCTTGTTCTAGTTTCGAGTTGTAATTCTTATGTTGTAATCAATAGAAGTGTGATGATCATCATTATTAGAACATTGCCCAAAGAAAAAAAAGAAAGGCCAAAAAAAGAAAAGAAAGGCCCAAAAAAAGGAAAAAAAAAAGAAGAACAAGAAAAAGAAAAAAAAGAAAAAAATAAATAAAAAGGGCAATGTTACTATCTCTTTTGCCACACTTGTGCTTCAAAGTAGCACCTTGTTCTTCATGTAGTAACTCTCATATATTGTGCTTCAAAGTAGCACCATGTTTTTCATATAGTGAGGGTCATAAGTTGTCTTTTTCATACTAGTGGGAATTTTTCATTATAGAACTTGGCTTGTATATTCCTACGATGGGCTTTCTCAAATGCCCTAGGTCTTCGTGAGCAAGCAAGTTGGATGCACACCCACTAGTTTTATTTTGTTGAGCATTCATTTATAGCTCTAGTGCATCCGTTGCATGGCAATCCCTACTCCTCATGTTGACATCAATTGATGGGCATTTCCATAGCCCGTTGATTATCCTCGTCAATGTGAGGCTTTCTCTTTTTTGTCTTCTCCACACAATCCCCATCATCATATTCTATTCCACCCATAGTGCTATATCCATGGCTCACGCTCATGTATTGCATGAAGGTTGAAAAAGTTTGAGATTATTTAAGTATGATACAATTGCTTGGCTTGTCATCAGGGGTATAGAAGTTGGGAACATCTTTGTGTGACGAAAATGAAGCATAGCCTAACTATATGATTTTGTAGGGATGAACTTTCTTTTGCCATGCTATTTTGAGAAGACATGATTACTTTAATTAGTATGCTTGAAGTGTTACTCTTTCTTCTATCAATATGAACTTTTGTTTTGAATCATTTGGATCTGAACATTCATGCCACAATAAAGAAAATTACATTATGAATTATGTTAGGTAGCATTCCACATCAAAAATTCTCTTTTTATCATTTACCTACTCGAGGACGAGCAGGAATTAAGCTTGGGGATGCTTGATACGTCTCCAACGTATCTATAATTTTTGATTGTTCCATGCTATTATATTACCCCTTTTGGATGTTTATGGGCTTTATTTTACACATTTATATCATTTTTGGGACTAACCTACTAACCGGAGGCCCAACCCATATTGCTGTTTTTTTGCCTATTTCAGTATTTCGAAGAAAAGGAATATCAAATGGAGTCCAAACGGAATGAAACCTTCAGGAGCGTGATTTTTGGAACGAACATGATTCGGAGAGCTTGGAGTGCAAGTCAAGAAGCTTCCGAGGTCCCCACAAGATAGGGGGACGCCCCCCCTGTAGGGCGCGCCCCCCTTTCTCGTGGGCCCCTCGGGCGGCCACTGACGTACTTCTTCCTCCTATATATACCTACGTACCCCGAAAACATCCAGGAGGAGAACGAAACACAATTTCCACCGCCGTAACCTTCTGTATCCGCGAGATCTCATCTTGGAGCCTTCGCCGGCACTCTGCCGGAGGGGGAATCAACCACAGAGGGCTTCTACATCAACATCCTTGCCCCTCTGATGAGTTGTGAGTAGTTTACCACAGACCTACGGGTCCATAGTTATTAGCTAGATGGTTTCTTCTCTCTTTTTGGATCTCAATACAATGTTCTCCCCCTCTCTTGTGGAGATCTATTCGATGTAAACTTTTTTCGCGGTGTGTTTGTCAAGATCCGATGAATTGTGGGTTTATGATCAAGTTTATCTATGAATAATATTTGAATCTTCTCTGAATTCTTTTATGTATGATTGAGTTATCTTTGCAAGTCTCTTTGAATTATCAGTTTAGTTTGGCCTACTAGATTGGTCTTTCTTGCCATGGGAGAAGTGCTTAGCTTTGGGTTCAATCTTGCGGTGTCCTTACCCAGTGACAGAAAGGGTTGCAAGGCATGTATTGTATTGTTGCCATCGAGGATAACAAGATGGGATTTATATCATATTGCATGTGTTTATCCCTCTACATCATGTCATCTTGCTTAATGCGTTACTCTATTCTTATGAACTTAATACTCTAGATGTAGGCAGGAGTCGGTCGATGTGTGGAGTAATAGTAGTAGATGCAGGCAGGAGTCGGTCTACTTGTTATGGACGTGATGCCTATATACATGATCATGCCTAGATAATCTCATAACTATGCGATTTTCTATCAATTGCTCGACAGTAATTTGTTCACCCACCGTAATACTTATGCTATCACTAGTAGAAAAAGGACCTAATATGAGACACATTAGTGCCGGTTTGATTCTGAGCCGGCACTAATGTGTCCATTAGTGCCGGTTCCAACGGCTAGCCGGCTGAGGGAGTCCTGGACTAGGGGGTGTCCGGACAGCCGGACTATCATCGTCAGCCGGACTCCGAGACTATGAAGATACAAGATTGAAGACTTCGTCCTGTGTCCGAATGGGACTTTCCTTGGCGTGGAAGGCAAGCTTGGCGATACGGATATGTAGATCTCCTACCATTGTAACCGACTCTGTGTAACCCTAGCCCTCTTCGGTGTCTATATAAACCGGAGGGTTTTAGTCCGTAGGACAACATAACCATTACAACAATCATACCATAGGCTAGCTTCTAGGGTTTAGCCTCCTTGATCTCGTGGTAGATCCACTCTTGTACTACCCATATCATCAATATCAATCAAGCAGGAGTAGGGTTTTACCTCCATCGAGAGGGCCCGAACCTAGGTAAAAACATCGTGTCCCTTGTCTCCTATTACCATCCGCCTAGACGCATAGTTCGGGACCCCCTACCTGAGATCCGCCAGTTTTGACACCGACATTGGTGCTTTCATTGAGAGCTCCTCTGTGTCGTCGCTGATAGGCTTGATGGCTTCTTCAATCAACAACAACTCAGTCCAGGGTGAGACTTTTCTCCCCGGACAGATCTTCGTATTCGGCGGCTTCGCACTGCGCGCCAATTTGCTTGGCCATCTGGAGCAGATCGAAAGCTATGCCCATGGCCATCAGGTCAGGTTTGGAAGCCTAAACTTCACGGCAGACATCCGCGGAGACTTGATCTTCGATGGATCCGAGCCACAGCCAAGCGCGCCGCGCTGTCACGATGGGCAAGATCTAATTCTGCCGCCGGACAGTGTTTTGGAGGCCACACACGAATCCGCTCCGACCCATAGTTCGGAGCCGATCGCGCAGATCGAGGACGGATGGCTGGATGCCGCCTCGGGGGCTGCAACCGCTACGGCGATGGAGCCGAACACTGACCTTGTCCCTTATAAAGCTCATGACTCCGAGGCGCCGGACTCCTTGCCGGACTCCGAACCTCCCGCGCCCCGGCCAATCGAATCTGACTGGGCGCCGATCATGGAGTTCACTGCCGCGGACATCTTTTCAGCACCCACCCTTTGGCGACATCCTAAATTCGCTAAAGTATCTCTCGTTATCCGGAGAGCCCTGGCCGGACTACGGCCAGGATGTTTGGGATGTGGACAACGAAGAAATTCAAAGCCCACCCACTACCCACTTTATAGCCACTGTCGACGACCTAACCGACATGCTAGACTACGACTCCGAAGACATCGACGGTATGGACGACGATGCCGGAGACGATCAAGAACCAGCGCTCACCGAGCACGGGAACGCCACCCCAACCCATGACGTATATATGGTGGACACCCCAAAAGGAAGCGATGACGAGGAACAACGGGGCGCGGCAAAGGATAATCCCGCCGACAAACAACCAAAACGGCGACGCAGACGCCGCCCTAAGTCCCGCCTTGACAAAAACAGCACTCCTAATGACCCAGCAATAGAGCAGGGAAAATCAGTGGGCGACGAACATGCAACCAAGCAACCATCCGAACAGGATGAATCGGATAATCAATCTATGCCCGGCGAAAACAACAGTCCAGACGATCTCACGCCGGACACACCACCGGAGCAGAAGGACAATCACAAAAGACTCATCGCCACTGCAAGAAGTCTGAAGAAGGAAAAACGGAAGCTCAAAACAGCGGAAGACACACTCAGAATGAGGTGGAGCAAAGTACTCAAGACCGCAGACAAATATGGCAATGGCCATCAATCAAAGAGCTACCTGAAGCGCAAGCTGCTGCCAGAATTTGACGAGGAAGCCATAGAGCCACCACAGTCAAAAAATAAAGAAGCCGTCCGGCCGGATAGACGACCAGAAGACAGGGCAAAAGCGACAAGCGGCGCCGCACACAAGCCGACCCATGATCCTCGGAAAACAAATGGCCCGGTCAGGTCCATTTACGGGCCAAAAAAGAGGGCCCCAGGAAGCAACCCAACACGCCAAGTGTTCGAAGACAGCGGCACACCCAAATACAGGGGCGCCGCACACCCACTATGTTTCACCAATGAGGTGCTGGATCACGAATTTCCAGCAGGGTTCAAACCCATAAACATAGAGGCATACGACGGAACAACAGACCCTGGAGTCTGGATAGAGGATTACATACTACACATACACATGGCTAGAGGAGATGATCTCCACGCCATAAAATATCTACCCCTCAAGCTCAAAGGGCCAGCTCGGCATTGGCTCAAAAGCCTCCCAGAAAACACTGTTGGAAGTTGGGAAGAGCTCGAGGATGCGTTTAGAGCAAATTTTCAAGGGACTTATGTCCGCCCTCCGGATGCAGACGATCTAAGTCATATAACTCAACAACCCAGAGAGTCAGCGCGCAAATTCTAGAACAGGTTCCTTACCAAAAAGAACCAAATAGTCGACTGTCTGGACGCCGAAGCCTTAGCAGCTTTTAAACACAACGTCCGAGACAAATGGCTTGCCAGACACCTCGGCCAAGAGAAGCCGAGGACAATGGCCGCGCTAACAAGCCTCATGACCCGCTTTTGTGCGGGGGAAGACAACTGGCTAGCAAGATGCAACACCAGCGACCCGAGTACATCCGAGATCAGGGATGGAAACGGAAAATCACGGCGCCGAAAGGATCAGCGCCGAAATAAAGAAAAAAGCCCAAAGAACATGGCGGTCAACGCCGGATTCAAAAGCTCGCGGCCGAACAATAAAACACTGCCTCTTAAGGACAACGGTGATGAGCTATCCAATTTAAACAAAAATTTGGATCGGATATGTCAAATCCACAGTACCTCCGGAAGGCCTGCAAACCACACCCACCGAGATTGTTGGGTTTTCAAACAGTCCGGCCGACTCAACGCCGAACACAAGGGGCTCGATGCGCCGAGCGATGAAGATGACGAACCCCACCAGCAGAGCACCGGAAAACAAAAGACTTTCCCACAAGAAGTCAAAACAGTAAACTCACTTCATGTGATAGTACGGAAAAACAATGCGGCACCCGCTACGGTAGGTGTCGCACGGTCCACCCCAGCGGAACCTTGCAATTGGATGTCAAAACCAATCACTTTCGACCACCTGGATTATTCCAGAAGTATCCGAAACGCAGGATGGACTGCTCTGATATTGGATCCTATAATCAACGGACTACAATTTACACAAGTCCTGATGGACGGCGGCAGCAATTTAAATCTGCTATATCCGGACACAATCTGCAAGTTGGGGATAGACCTTACTAAAATTTGATATAGCCGCACTTCCTTCAAAGGAGTGACGCCAGGCCCTCACGCCAAGTGCACAGGCTCCTTACTACTAGAAGTTGCATTCGGGTCACCCGACAACTTTCGACGCGAAAGGCTAACCTTCCACATCGCCCCATTCAAAAGTAGCTATCAAGCACTATTGGGACGTGAAGCTTTTGTCCGCTTCAACGCAATACCACATTACGCGTCTCTTACACTTAAAATGCCCGGTCCACGTGGCATCATTTCCTTAAAAGGTCGCTCAAAGACCCCGGACACGGCTAGACGAGTCCGGCATAAATAGGCTAGGGGCTCCCTAGCCGCACACCCCTTCACAAGGGGCTGTGTGTATAAGCAACAATGAGCTAATATCGGCTCAACTTTATTTATTAATATTTCCATCCTTTTATACACTTTTCGCACGACTTCCTTTCAAACTAAGTTCCTCTCTTTTTACAGATGAACAACGTGCACACCCGTCCAGGATACGGCACAACGGAGACACAGGCGCAGACGTGCAGTAGGGACCCGTTGCAAGGATTCTTTTCAGATTAAGACCCTGCGTAAACCTTTTTTACTGTCTCTTGTTGCCATATTCCCCTGGTTTCTCATTATAACCAGAGAGGAGACTGACGTTTTGGCATCGGCCGCGTTAGAGGACCTCGCCCGTACCTGGACACCAGGGGCTTAGGGCATTGTTCTGCCCATTATTATAAAGACCAAACACCTTAGGGAGTGTTCGGCGTCTCGAGTTAGGCCTTATATGCATCAGCTCCGAATCATGTCTTGGGTCAAATGTTGGGTTTGCCCGGCTCCTATGTTTTGCTGCCTTACGTTCCGTATCATCGGCTAACGCGGCACCAGGAGAACTACTGCGATTGTGCCCCAGTTTGGCTGGGCGAGCACCTCAGTAGAGAAAGCCGAAAAATGACTGTCATGATACAGCGAGAGACTGGTCAACCACTCGATCGACTACTGGAATGTTTAGAATTCCTCCGCTTTGACGAAGGGCCGTTTCCCGGTCAGGCACACACGCGCCCCGAATTCGGAGAGCACGGTGCCACTAGGGGCTATATCGTAGCCCCACCCTCGAACTCCTATGGCTAAGTGAAAGTGATAAAGCATTATAGTCCGGTTGACTCGTTTGCTACGCTACCACCTCCTTAACAGGACCGAGACATCGGATTAAGTGTGAAAATGCGCTATTTTTTGCGAATACCCCCGCACCTTGTGCGAGGGGGCTGAAGCCGACGACTGCATCTTTCAGGTTATACACAAGTATACATAAACGGCCGCACGGGAGATATTTCACTATTTGGACATACAAATATGAAAGGCGCTTATATCATAAACATCGTCTTACAAATCAAAGCGTTCACTTGAACGTGACATTTTTTGAGCACTGCGACTCTATTACACGAGCACCACACAGAACTTCTCCAAAATAGTGCTCGGCGGGTAACCGGCTCTCATCCGAACCCTGGGTCGCAACGGCGGTGGCATCCATCTCTGTCCAATGTGTCTTCACACGGGCGAGGGCCATCCGTGCACCCTCTATGCAGGCCGACCGCTTCATCGCCTTGATATGCGGCACCGCCCCAAGAAATTGCTGCAATAAGCCAAAATAGCTCTTCGGCTTGGGCCTATCCGGCCAGACATGAGTCACGATATCCATCATGGCAAGTCCGGACAACCTATTCAGCTCAGCCCATTCGGCCAACCGATCGGTCAACGGAAGTGAACGATCCGGACTATGGAATTGAGACCAAAACAGCTCTTCCATCTTGTGATCCTTCTGGCTTCGGAAGTGCACAATGGCATCCGCCGCACTAGCCGATAAGTCGATATAAGGATCCTCCGGACCCCACAGCTGGCCGAGCTGAGCATACTTTGGATCTGTGAACCTTCGGCGCAGCAGAAAAGGCTTGCCAGCCATAATGTCCCCGGCTTGGCGCAGCTCCTCTTTTATAGCCCACATTGCAGAACGGGCATCCTTGGCTTCGACGGTGGCCTTCCCAAGGTCTTCTCGATCCGATAGGCACTCCTTTTCAAGAGCCTCCCTACGGTCGGTAGCATCCTTTAACTTCACGGCCATTTCGGCCATTTCTTCCCTGCTTCGGCAGTGTGCAGCCCTTTCGGCCTCTAACTCCTCGACCGCCCTCGAGGCAGCCGCATCACTCCTTCTAGCTTGCTCCTTGGCTTGAGCAAGTTTTGCCCGAAGGATCTCCACAGCAACGGCACCATCTACGTCAAGCACACATATTGTAAGAGGTGGGCTTCGACTCCCTTACTAGGTGACCACGGAGAAACAACTTACCTTGCGATTCGTCAAGTCGCCTGTTGACTAGCGCGATGTCCGCATCCGCAACGTCGAGTTGCCGCTTTAGTTCAGCAACTCCATCAGTCCAGCTGGCCCCCGGACTATCCGCCACCTGCACAGGAAAGGCGAAAGTTAATACCTGCGATTTTGATCCTCGGCACGCTGTCGCTTTCGACAACCTACCGAGTCTCAGGGGCTACTATCTATACAGGGCGCACGTTATGTGCAAAACTGTCAAAAAGGTGTGTCATTTTTACGTACCTCAAACCCCGCCAGCAAACTCCTGACGGCATTACGCAATCCGCTTTCGGCGGATGAAATCCTTCCAATCACCATACTCATCAATGCATGGTGATCTTTTGAGATGGACGCCCTCTCAAGCAGATCCTTCAGCTCCCCCGGCCGAACACTAGTCGGCGCCGAACTCTTCGGCTCTGCCGGGTTCGGGGACACCCTCCGTGATGACACTTCAGGCTTGTCCGCCCTATCCGACGGTGTAGCAGACGGAGGCGTCTTGCTCTCCACCATCTCCGGACGAAGGTCCCCCGAAGACGAGCTCATCTGAGAAGGCCGGAGATCCGAACTACAAGGTAAAAAGGTCAGTTATCCTCAGAAGCACAAACAGGGATGTCTCTTATTATCAAATTCCCCTTTCTCTACTTACGGCTCGCTGGAGGGCTGATTCTTTAAGGGAGACTGTGCGGCCGGGGCCTCCCCGGACGCAGGACCCTCTGGTGAAGATTTCTTCCCGCACTTAGGGGCTTTGGCCTCCGGGTCTTCGGAGGCGGTCCTTTTCTCCCCTTGGAGGGAGGGATTCTCAATCCCCCCTTTTTCAAGCGCCTCCTTGGGCGAGGCGGTAGCTCCCTTGTTTTCCCCTTCGCCTTCTTCTGAAGGCGCAACCTCCAGCATCCTGACCAGCACGGGATCCGGCACGGTCTCCGGGAGGGGGGCCGGACACCGTATCAGTTTTGCTTGCGCTATCCACTCCTGTTAAAGGATAACGGATTAAAAGGCGAATCATAGAAAGGCAAACAAACGATATGTCCGAACACTGAGCTACTTACTTGAGTATCCGGGCGATTGCAGCTTAGGCCAGCGTCCTCGGTCAATTCCAAACACACCTCTTATGATCCGAAGAACCATTTGTACATCTCCACGGGTGTTGAACCCATGAAGTGTTGGAGAATCCGTGGTCCCTCTGGATTAAATTCCCATAGCCGGAGAGGGCGGCGTTTGCAGGGCAAGAGAAGCCTAATCAGCATAACCTGCATCACCACGACCAGATCGATCTCCCTCACTTGGAGGTCTCAAATCCGGCCCTGCAATAGGGGCACGTCCTTTGACGGCCCCCAGTTGAGCCCTTGGTTGACCCACGACATCAACCGTCGTGGAGGTCCCGGGCGGAATATGGGCGGTGGCTTCTGCCTGCTGCCCTTCGGAACGGTAATATAGAACCACTCCTGCTGCCACAAGCCGAGCTCCTCTTGGAAGGAGCCCTCGGGCCACGGAACGTCGGCCCTCCTGCTTACGGCCGCCCCGCCGCACTTTGCTTGACGCCCCTCGATCATCTTCGGCTCCACATTGAAGGTCTTCAGCCACAGGCCGAAGTGGGGGGTGACGCGGAGGAAGGCTTCGCAGACAACAATAAATGCAGAAATATGGAGGATGGACTCCGGAGCCAAGTCGTGGAATTCCAACCCATAATAGAACATGAGCCCTCTCACAAAAGGATCCATCAGGAAGCCTAAACCCCGACGGAGGTGGGATACAAAGACGACATACTCGCCGGGCTCGGGGGTGGGGATGGCCTGCCCTTCGACGGGCAACCTGTGCGAAATCTCGTAAGACAGGTACTTGGCCTCTCGCAGCTTTAGCACGTCCTCCTCCGTGACGGAGGAGGGCATCCACCGGCCCTGAAGGTCGGAACCGGACATTGTTGAAGATCCGAGGCGCTCGAATCTGGGGCTCTGGGTGTTGGAACTCGGGGCAAGGAGAAGATTCGATGGAGAATTGAAGAAAAGAAACGAGCCTTGGTCCCATTATAAAGAGGAAGAATACCAAGAGCCGTCTCCGTGACCGTTTGAGACTCGCCTTCGATAGAGGAGGCGTGGCGACGGGCACGGTTGGGTTACCCACATCCGTATTGATGGGAATCCCGGAATAAGGGGAACACGATCTCTGCTTCGACAAGATGTGCCAAGGAAACCGCTTCGCTAAACGCGCTGAGGTGGTATAATAAAAAACGATTCCAGTAAAGGCTTGGTGGTGTGACGTCATACGTCAGCAGATTGAACTTGTGTACATAATATTCTCTCTACGGGGAAATGTGGAAATTATTTTGCAGAGCCGGACACTATCCTGTGTGCACAATCTTCTATGAATTATTCGGAGGAGGAACCCGCCTTGCAATGCCGAACAATATGCGCGCCGGACTCATCGTCATTGAAGCCTGGTTCAGGGGCTACTGAGGGAGTCCTGGACTAGGGGGTGTCCGGACAGCCGGACTATCATCGTCAGCCGGACTCCAAGACT
This sequence comes from Triticum timopheevii, assembly GCA_963921465.1. NCBI lineage: Eukaryota > Viridiplantae > Streptophyta > Magnoliopsida > Poales > Poaceae > Triticum > Triticum timopheevii. The sequence goes on along the minus strand of OY997266.1, from coordinate 59,655,788 downwards.
ATGAAGATACAAGATTGAAGACTTCGTCCCGTGTCCGGATGGGACTTTCCTTGGCATGGAAGGCAAGCTTGGCGATACGGATATGTAGATCTCCTACCATTGTAACCGACTCTATGTAACCCTAGCCCTCTCCGGTGTCTATATAAACTGGAGGGTCTTAGTCCGTAGGACAACATAACCATTACAACAATCATACCATAGGCTAGCTTATAGGGTTTAGCCTCCTTGATCTCATTGTAGATCCACTCTTGTACTACCCATATCATCAATATCAATCAAGCAGGAGTATGGTTTTACCTCCATCAAGAGGGCCCGAACCTGGGTAAAAACATCGTGTCCCTTGTCTCCTGTTACCATCCGCCTAGACGCACAGTTCGGGACCCCCTACCCGAGATCCGCCGGTTTTGACACCGACACCGGCTGTTCTCATTAGTACCGGTTCGTGGTGAACCTTTAGTACCGGTTCGTGGCACGAACTAGTACTGAAGAGGGTGGTGGCAGGGTGTTGTCAGTCTGAGGCCCCTCCAGCACCTTTAGTACCGGTTCGTGTCACGAACCGGTACTAAAGGTCGCCGTACATAAACCCTTCGTCCACCCGAGCCACTCTGTTCTTCCCCTTTCCCCTCACTTCCTCTGTTCTTCCCCTCTCTTCCTCGAGCTCCTCACAAATTTTGCCCAAAATTTGTCATTTGAAGGCCCCCATCCATTCAAATGATCACAAAGGTTAGCAACTTTGTCCTTTCAACTCTCATTGCTAGATTAGCTCTTGCAATGCTTTGTATAGTGTTTAATTTTGGAGGAATTATATTTGCTAGTATTTGATTTATATGCAATTTGAGGTCAAAAATAACACTTAGTTTGCATATGTAGGTGTGGTTTACTTAGTGCCTTCTAAATCTCCGTAGTAACCACCGTCGATCGCCCGCACCGTCCCGTCGCCAGCACCACCTTGTGGTGAGGCTCTTGTTCATGAATGTTTTACATTACCAAATTGATGTTTGTGTGATTTGGATATATAGTTACTCGTATAATTATCTTACCCATACGTTGTTTGTTATACATAGTGCCATGGTTTTGATATCCGTCCCCGTTGGCCCTCGTCCTTGTTATGATTCGGATGTGGTATATTCTCTTTTAAAACTAGTTGTTGCATTTCGTGTTTATGACAAATTATGCCCATCAAGTTGACATAGATATTTTTATCTAGGAGGTATGTGAACCAGAAATTCCAACCGACCCTATTCTCGAGAGGTTAAATTTAGTTGAAAGAGAAAACGAGTATTTGAAAGAAAAATTGAAAAGAATTAAGGGGGAGAAGATGGAATTGGAGTTGCATGTTGCCGATGTCGTCGATGATCACAAGATCAAGATGGAGAAAATGAGGTTGAAGATTAGAAAATATGCCATTGATAGTGTGGCTTGGTATCATTATGCTGTTGGATCAATTGTTACCTTAGTTGCGATCTTCATCGCATTTGTTGTTGCATTTAAATTCTTTAGCTAGAGAGTTATTTGTATGTTGCATTTAATTAAGTGCTGTATTTGAACTTTATGTATGAACTTTATGTATGAACTTATATTAATTTGGTCTATTCGGTGTTGTGTAATGAAGATGAGCCGGCACTGGATGTATGATAACCGATGCTCTCCCGAGTTCATTAATGGCGTGCATACTTTTCTGCGGGCCGCTGATGCAAACATGCGGGCGGATGGTTTTATGCCTTGTCCATGTGCTGGCTGTAAGAATGGTCACAGTTACTCTATGTCAAAAACCATTCACGTCCACCTATTTAAGTCCGGTTTCATGCCCCACTATAATGTTTGGACCAAGCACGGAGAAATAGGGGTTATGATGGAAGACAATGAAGAAGAAAAGGACGACGACGGCTATCCTGGCCATGGGTTCCCTGAATATGATGATACAACAATGGGGGAAGAAGCTGAGCCGGCAATGCGGGAAGAAGCTGAAGAAGAGGCATCAGATGAGCCCGCTGATGATCTAGGTCGGGCCATTGCCGATGCAAAGAGAAACTGCGCAAGTGATCTGGAGAGGATGAAGTTGCAGCGCATGTTAGAGGATCACAAGAAATTGTTGTACCCGAATTGTGAAGCTGACAAAAAAAAGTTGGGCACCACACTTGAATTGCTGCAATGGAAGGCAGAGAATGGTGTATCTGACAAGGGATTTGGAAAGTTGCTGGTAATGATAAAGAATATGCTTCCAAAGGACAACGAATTGCCCGAGAGTACGTATGAAGCAAAGAAGGATGTCTGCCCTCTAGGGTTAGAGGTGCAAAAGATACATGCATGCCCTAATGACTGCATCCTCTACTGCGGTGAGTATGAGGATTTGAACGCTTGCCCAGTATGCGGTGCATTGCGTTATAAGATCAGTCGCGATGACCCTGGTGATGTCGAGGGCGAGCGCCCCAGGAAGAAGATTCCTGCCAAGGTGATGTTGTATGCTCCTATAATACCACGGTCGAAACGTTTGTTCCAAAACAAAGAGCATGCAAAGGCGATGCGGTGGCACGCAGAAGACCGTAAGAAAGATGGAAAGTTGAGAGTACCCACTGACGGTTCGCAGTGGAGAAAAATCGAGAGAAAGTACTGGGAGGAGTTTGCAGGTGACCCAAGGAACGTATGGTTTGGTCTAAGCGCAGATGGCATTAATCCTTTTGGGGAGCAAAGCAGCAACCATAGCACGTGGCCTGTGACTCTATGTTTGTATAACCTTCCTCCTTGGTTGTGCATGAAGCGGAAGTTCATTATGATGCCAGTGCTCATCCAAGGCCCTAAGCAACCCGGCAACGACATTGATGTGTACCTAAGGCCATTAGTTGAAGAACTATTACAGCTGTGGAATGGAACAAGTGTACGTGCGTGGGATGAGCACGGCTAGGAACAATTTGACCTAAAGGCGTTGCTGTTCGTGACCATCAATGATTGGCCTGCTCTCAGTAACCTTTCAGGACAGACAAACAAGGGATACCGCGGATGCACGCACTGTTTGGATGATACCGACAGTATATATTTGGATGGTTGTAGGAAGAATGTGTACCTGGGACATCGTCGATTTCTTCCGACAAGGCATCCCGTAAGAAAGAAAGGCAAGCATTTCAAAGGTGAGGCGGATCACCGGACGAAGCCTCGCCACCGTACTGGTGCTGATGTACATGATATGGTCAAGGATTTGGAGGTAATCTTTGGAAAGGGTCCTGGCGGACAACCTGTTCCGAAGGATGCTGACGGACGCGCACCCATGTGGAAGAAGAAATCTATATTTTGGGACCTGCCATATTGGAAAGACCTAGAGGTCCGCTCCGCAATCGACGTGATGCACGTGACGAAGAATCTTTGTGTGACCCTGCTTGGCTTTTTGGGCGTGTATGGGAAGATAAAAGATACACCAGAGGCATGGGAGGACCAGCAACGTATGCACGGAAAAGACGACATACATCAGGGTCAGGCCAGCTACGCTCTTACCAAAGAAGAGAAGGAAATCTTCTTCGAATGCCTGCTCAGCATGAAGGTACCGTCTGGCTTCTCGTCGAATATAAAGGGAATAATAAATATGGCAGAGAAAAAGTTCCAGAACCTAAAGTCTCATGACTGCCACGTGATTATGACGCAACTCCTTCCGGTTGCATTGAGGGGGCTTCTACCGAAAAACGTTCGATTAGCCATTGTGAAGCTATGTGCATTCCTCAATGCAATCTCTCAGAAGGTAATCGATCCAGAAATCATACCAAGGTTACAGAATGATTTGGTGCAATGTCTTGTCAGTTTCGAGTTGGTGTTCCCACCATCCTTCTTCAACATCATGACGCACGTCCTAGTTCACCTTTGCGAAGAGATTAACGTTTTGGGTCCTGTATTTCTACACAATATGTTCCCCTTTGAAAGGTTCATGGGAGTCTTGAAGAAATATGTTCATAACCGTGCTAGGCCAGAAGGAAGCATCTCGAAGGGCCATGAAAATGAGGAGGTCATTGAGTTTTGTATTGACTTTATTCCTGACCTTAAGCCGATTGGTGTTCCTGAATCGCGGCATAAGGGCAGACTGGAAGGAAAAGGCACGCTAGGAGGGCATCAAATAATATGTATGGACGGGCATTCTCTCACTGAAGCACACTACACAGTTCTGCAGAATTCTGCCTTGTTTGCTCCGTATATGGAGGAACACAAGAATTTTCTATAGTCCAAACACCCGGAGAAGTCTGACCACTGGATTACATGCGAACAAACAAGGACTTTTGCCGGTTGGTTGCAGAAACGTGCCCTGAATGATGGCGATATTCAAAATGACCTGTACTCGCTGTCCTAGTTACCATCTTCGAATATAATGACTTTCAAAGGGTACCAGATAAATGGGAATACATTTTACATGATCGCCCAAGATAAGAAGAGCACCAACCAAAACAGTGTCCACTTTGATGCAACAACCAACACGGGAAAGGAAACATATTATGGTTACATAGAGGACATATGGGAACTTAACTATGGATCAGGTGGTTTGAAGGTCCCTTTGTTTCGGTGCAAATGAGTCAATATGACACGAGGCGGGGTAACGGAAGACCCGCAGTATGGAATGACAACAGTGGATCTCAACAATCTTGCGTATGCAGACGGACCATTCGTCCTAGCCAATGATGTGGCGCAGGTTTTTTATGTGAAAGACATGTCTACCAGGCTGAGAAAAAGAAAAGATAAGGAAGCGAATGGATCATACGACAAGCCAAAGCGCCACATAGTTCTTTCAGGAAAAAGAAATATCGTGGGAGTGGATGACAAGACAGACATGTCAGAAGATTATGAAAAGTTTGATGAAATTGCTCCATTCACAGTGAATATTGACCCGAGCATCTAGTTAAATGATGAAGATTTTCCATGGCTACGGCGCAAAGGGACACACGCGAAGAAAAAGTTTCACACCCAAAGATCTGGGATGTGATCGGCTTCACTATCATCACTTTCTTCTGTGTTTCACACCCAGGAGGGAATGTCTGTAATAGTTAGGGTAGTTATGTATTTTGGCATTTGAAACGCGAAGAAATTTTATGTGCAAACATATTCTTTTCATGCATTTACTGATTTTTTCCAGCTAAATGACCCTGAAATTGAAAAGCATTTCAAATGAACTCAGAAAAGGTTGAAAGTTGGCATGGTATCATAATTTCATACAAGTAGCATGTGCAAAAAAGTAGAGAGGGTTACGGCAAAAACTGGATGCACTTCGTGTACAAAATGGACAATCTCTTTCGAAGTATCAGGGTTTCCGATGAAAACTGAACTGTTACAAAGGCATTTCATTTTTTAAATAACCTAAGCATTACCAAATTGAATATAATGATAAAACACACTAATATTAAACATAAGAAAAAAGAATCACTGAAAAAACTTTTTTCAAAGTTAAGTTATTCACAAACTAGTGATTCACACAAATTTCAAATAATTCAAAATTTAAACTATTCAAATTTGAAAAATACCGGCACTAACAGAAAGTTTGTAATTTTTTGTACCTAAAGCAAAAATATTCACAAAGAAACTCTAAATACAGCAAAAAACAACTCAAAAATAAATAAAGCAAAAAAAATTAAGAAAATAAAAAAGCCCGCCTACTGGGCCAAAGCGGCCTGCATACGACTAGGAACACAACCTTTTGTTGGGCCAGAATGCAGGCCCGCAAAGGCCCAGTAGGCCCACTGGGCGAAGAGGACAGGTAGGCCCAGCAGGCCTGCTTAGGAGAGGAGCTCGAGAGAGCTACCGCACTGGGGCTTATAAACCAGTGCGGTAGCCCCTCGGCTAGCGAGGTGGGACTAAACTTGCGCACCGCCTGGAGCCAGCGCACCCCCTTTAGTACCGGGTCGTGGCTCCAACCGGTACTAAAGACCCCCCTTTAGTATCGGTTGGAGCCACAACCCGGTACTAAAGGGGGTGCGCTTCCCGCCGCTTGGCCTGGCCAAAACAGACCTTTAGTACCGGTTGGTGGCTCCAACCGGTACTAAAGGTCCATCCTATATATACAACACTTGAAAAAAATTCAGTTTCCCTCTGTTTCTTCCCTCTGTTTCCTCCCTCCGTCGCGCCGCCCTGCCCCGATCGACGCCGTCCCCGTCGACGTCGCCGCCCCCGCCCCTCGTCACCAACCCTAGCCGTCCCCGCCCCTTGTTGCCGCCCCCGTCGACGTCGCCGCCCCGGCCGTCCCCGTCCCCGTCGTCCCCGTCGCCACGCCCCGCCCCGCCCCGCCCCGTCGTCGCCGCCCCGGCTGCCCCGCCCCGTCGTCGCCGCCCCGTCCCATCGTCGCCGCCCCGTCCCGTCGCCCCATCGTCGCCTCGCCGGTGAGCTCGCCCCGACGGCCATCTCCACACACACACACACTACACACACACACTGCACACACACTACACACACACAAACATTAGTTTGTTTGTTATAAATTTTTCTGTTTTTTAGTTATAGAAATGTTAGAAATTATTCTGTTTTTTAGTTATATAAATATTAGAAATGTTAGTTATATAGAAATGTTATTAATGTTTTCTGTTTTTGAGTTATAGAAATATTTATAGAAATGTTAGCAATTTTTCTATTTTTTAGTTATATAAATATTAGAATTGTTATAGAAATGTTAGTTATATAATCAGGAAATTTTAGAATTTGTTTTAGTTAGATGAATTAGAATAATGTCAAATTGTTAGAATTTGCATATATATAGAATTTTAGTTATCACAATCCAATCATTTAAAAAATGTTACTTTTTGTGGGCATATAGTATTTGTTCTCGATGATATGCCCGGCCCGCATCCTCGCCGTCGACCCGTTCGTGATGATGTCCTGCTTCAGGGGACCCATGTCCGGGAGTGGGCTCCGCCGGGCTGGCACTGGGAGGTGCTACCTGGAGGGGCGCGCCGCTTGGTCAGGAACCCGACCTCGGGTCCCGTTGTCGACCCTGATCTTCTTTGGTGGCGTTCGCGTGGGCCACATTCGGTGCAGAGGCAGCCGGCTCCGCCGGAGGTGGTGCATTGCCGTGTCAGGGAGGAAGATGAGCACGTCCATCGCTACATGGCTGTTATGGACAACGTCAGGTTCTCCACTACTTGGCGGGTTCTTTGGGCAGATGACCGGAGATATGATCCTATGATGGTTCCTTCTCTTTGGGTGTGCACCGCCCGCGCCCCAGGAACCGCGAGTGGCGCCCTAGATTCTTGTGTAGTACTCGATCTTTATTAGGTACCTAGCCAGTGATGTATTCGATATATAATATTCGAGATGATGTATTCAAGATTATATATATTAAGATGATGATGTATTCGAGATTATATATTCGAGACAATGTATTCGAGATTCAGTTTTTCCTTATTGATTAATTGCATCCATGCATTGTAATTTGAATACTAAATTGTTTTATATTTCTTCTGTATTAGTAAAGTAAAAGCTATGGAGGACAATACCGGCAGAGAGAGAGAAGAGGAATTGTTCGACATCATACGCAACCCTCACAGGCTAGATGATCTGAATGAAGCAGATGACGGCTCCGAATATCTGAACAATACCAGAGAGGGTGATAAAAAGATATTCGATCTCGACGACCGAGCTGATGAAGTCATGAACTATGATTATGATTATGATGACACAGGCAATGTTTGTGATGACACAGACATTGCTGATCTTCAAATAACAAAGACTACCGGCGAGGTATATTTATATAAGCATGCATCATGGTGATCATCACATGTTTTTTTATTGAAGATATATTAACGAATCGATCTTTCTTCTTTCAGCCCTCCGGATCGAGCAAATCTTCTTCTACAAACAGCAAGACAAAGCGAGGCCCGGGCAGATTGTTGAAGGATGGTGTAAAGTACCACATCGAATCCACCAAACTTAGTGGCGAACCCCTCATGCCTAAGAACGTTGCGAACAAGTGGACTTGTCAGTGCGGAGTTCTTGTGAAGGACAAACTCCCGATCTCCATTCAAGAATGGAAAGAGCCAAAGACTAAACGTCCATGTGTTACTTGGGTCGACGACAGAGCCAAAAAAGACCTTTTGAAATCTCTGATGGAACATTTCACCCTACCAGATCATTTCACTGAAGCAGATGTGGAGAAAGTCAAGGCCGCTGCTCTTAAGAAGATGGCAATTGCATTCAACATCCACAAGAAAACTGTATGGGCCAACTACCTCGCTAATGAAAGGAAGACTCCAGATTTCAAGGGAAGACTGGAGAAGCAAAGAGAGCACTGGGACGATTTCGTGACCTTCAAGGATTCAGAATTATCTAAGGAACGGTCGATGAAAAACAAGACAAATGCCACAAGAAAGACGCAGTTCCATAGGCTGGGTCTAGGTGGCTACGCGGTGGGATTGCCTAAGTGGGATAAGTCTGAGCAAGAGATGGAGGATGCAGGGGTCACTCCGGTTACTAGGAACTGGCCCCCCAGGTGCAGAACTTGGTTCTATGCGCATGGGGGAGCGTTGGACCCGAAGACAGGCGAAGTTTCACAGAAGGCAAGTCTAAAAGGAGCCGAACAAAAGATAATTGACGCAATAGAAGAAGCTCGAAGGGGGGTGTTCACGCCCAACAAAGAGAACGACGAGCTTATGCGCGCCCTGGGAAATCCTGAACACCCGGGAAGAACATGAGGCAAGGGCGTTATTCCCTGGTATGAGGGCTTTTTAGAATGGAACGAGGACTACAGGACCCGTGCAAGAAGGAAGATGGAGGAGGAGAAGAAAAGGAAGCTGGAGGAGGAGCATAGGAAGCAGGACGCAGAATGCCTTCAAGGCCTAGAAGCAAGGCACGCGGACCTGGCACTCAAATTCCAGGAGCAGCAACAGCAGATCGACTCACTTAGCCAGGAAAGGGGGTCTCAGCAGCGGCAGCAGCAAGCGGATGATCGTCCAGCATTGGATAGCACCGTCCCATCCATGCTGAGAAGCAGCGTTGGTTCTGCCCCGGGCGACACACTGCTGGATACATACCCTGTGGATGACATCATAGAGAACACTAACTGTGAGCTACACTCCAAAATGAAGAACATATCCATGAAGGTGGCGGACGGTGTTGCTTTTACATTTACCCCCGAAGCAACCTACCATTGCATCCCGATTCCAGAGGGCTATGCTCGTGTCATGGTTGATGAAGTGGTGGACCCATATTCGGGGCTAACGCTTGACATTCCTGGAGGTGAAGACGAGCGCACACTGGGAGAGGCCATACATCGTATCATCCTATGGAGAAAGGATTGCATCATCTTTCAAAGTCCACCGACACCGCGTCGTCTACCGACTCCTCCTCGAAGTCCGCCACCAAGTCAGCAGACTCCCGCTCCTCCAAGTCCACGAACGCATGACACGACTCCTCCTTGAAGTCCACCACCTCCTCCAAGTCCCCGAACGCGTGAGCTGACTCCTCCGGTTTCATGTCCGGCACAGCGTCATGCCACTTCTTCGGTTTCAAGTCCGGCACCGTGTCAGGCCACACCTCCTGCTTCAAGTCCGGCACATCGTCAGGCCACTTCTCCTGGTCCAACTCCACGTCAGCCGTCTCCGCCGTCTCAGCAATCGCAGAAGAGACATGTCGCGGCTTTGGTGCTTAGCGGTACGAGTCGAGGTAGTTCAGGAAGTACAGGTGGAGACAAGCGATATAAATATGGTCCAAGCCTCGCTCCTCTTCCTCAGAGGCCTTACGACATGACTAAGGAGCAAAACACAGCCATAGTGCAAGCCCAAGTGGACGCCCTGGACCGAAACCGGCACCGCCGCCAAAGGAGAAAGTGCCTGAGAAAGTAATTGACCACTTCATTCGTATGGCTAGAGAACCAGCTCCCAAGCCTGTTGACTCGGACTATGAGCACCAAATCAGGAAACTACATCGAGAACGGCTAAAGAAGGAAGCGAGCTCGAGCTCGAGCCAACAAGCAGCTGGCAAAAAATGCGGGGAAACCGTTCCCCAGTTGGGAGAACAGGCGGCGCAAGCGATCCCCCCGCTTGTTGTGCCAACAACACATGAGAGGAGTAGTACGCGCGCCAAATATTATTGTGGGCAAACCGTTAGCGTTCCCCAGCATGGCGATGTGGTAATAACAGAGGATCATATAATGCAGGCTCAAATGCTCAATATCTCTGTTGGACAACTCCTCGAAATCGAGCCCATGCCTACGCTTAAAGAATCGGAAATAGCATGGAAATATGTCCGGGGCAAACCTTTGGTCCATCCAGACAAGGTCAAGGACCTCCCAACGAGAATGTATCAATTGCATCAATGGTACATGAACATTACCAAGATTTCCAATTGAGAGTCCCTCATGGTGAATGTCAAGCATGAGCATTATTACCATGAGAAAGCTCTGGCCATTGAGTATCCAGAACTATTTCAGTTATACAATCAAGACACACTCGACAAGTCTATCGTCAGTTGCTATTATCTGTAAGTGATTTCTTTCTGTAATTTAAGTCTCAAGCTAGTTATGTAGTGATAATTTTGATCAAGCATTACATATAATTATCCTCACTATATTCTTTTTCTGTGGTATTATATGTAGGATGAAGATGTATGAAATGAAAAAAGCTGGATGCTATGGCGTTGGGTTCATTGACCCAAATACCATTAATCAGGACATATGGCAACGTTGTCAAGATGCTGTAGAGGAAAGCATGCTAGAGTTCTTGAAGCGCCTCAATAGCAATGAAGATATACTACTTCCTTACAACTTCCCGTGAGTCACACTGTCTTGTACTACAAATTCTGTTTTTGCTTACTAGCTAGCTAGATGTTAATAATTAAGTGTATATGGTTTACGGTAGTTGATTAATTTTATGCACATGCCCGCTTAATTAAGACATGCAAACTTATGCGTATGCAGTTGGCACTGGGTCTTGTTAGACATTAAAGTTGAGGAAGGAAAAGTTGAATTACTGGACTCACTAACTAAAGAAGATAAAGACTACACCATCGTGAAGGGGATAGTCAACAGGTAATTTCAATCATTATTAACTATATCTCGGCCTATTAATTATTAGTTTGTCATTTCCTGATATGAACTATTTAATAACCCCTTTATTAATTTTCTTTGCCGGCGGGCAGGGCATGGGCAAAGTTCATCAAGGTGACTCCAGGCAAGTGGCCAAAAAAGTTGTTTTGGCATCGACCCATTGTAAGTAATTAAGTAGTACTAGCTAGCTACCATCTCTTTAATTCTTGTTTCAATATCATTAATTAATTATCATGCTTGATTAATCATTATCTGATTCAATTCCATTCTCGTAAAGGCCCTGAAGCAGGCGCCGGGGAATAATCTGTGTGCATTCTACGTTTGCGAGAACATTCGCATGATGACATGCGAAAGGAGCAGATCTGATACACAGGACTGGGTACATTTGTCAGAACACTATTCACACCATTATCGATATCTAGTCACACAACTAACACACAGGCATATTGATCTCCTTCTTAACAGTTCAGATCGGTGCGGGATAAGCTCCTACCATCGGACCGCATACTAGCACTTCAAGAGGAAATAGCCGGATTTTTGCTCGACCAGGTCATAGATCCCAAAGGAGAATACTATTACCCGCTACCGCCCCCATGAGCCACTTGTCATCATGCTCCGGAGGCACCAAAGGCAACATATGTAGGAGAAATTGTATATGTATATACATGTGTATGTGTGAATAATTAATGGTGTTGGTTTGTGAGACATTCGATGATATATATATACATACATACATACATATATATATATATATATATATATATATATATATATGCGGTTCTACGTACGAGAAAATCTATTTATATATATGCATGACATGTACAATTTGTAGTATCGTGAAAATACCAGCAAACAAAAAAAATTGAATGGAAAATAAATCAACCCCCCCGGTACTAATGCCCTACGCGCACCCCGGGCCTGGCTCGTGCCACGTGGTGGCACTTTAGCGCCGGTTCGTGACGAACCGGTACTAAAGGGGGGGGGCTTTAGTCCCCACTCTTTAGTGCCGGTTGGCAAACCGGCACTAAAGCCCGGTTCTGCACTAGTGTATCTCGAGAGAAGCCTCTAGTGAAACCTATGGCCCCCGTGTCTATCTCTTATCATATTTGCTTTCAATCTATCTTTTATTTGCATCTTTACTTTTTGCATCTATATTATAAAATACCAAAAATATATTTATCTTATCATACTATCTTTATTAGATCTCACTTTCGCAAGTGGCCGTGAAGGGATTGACAACCCCTTTATTGTGTTGGTTGCGAGTTCTCAGTTTGTTTGTGTAGGTGCGTGGGACTTTTGAGGAGCCTCCTACTGGATTGATACCTTGGTTCTCAAAACTGAGGGAAATACTTACGCTATACTTTGCTGCATCACCCTCTCCTCTTCGAGGAAAACCAATGCAAGCTCAAGACGTAGCAAACATTCATGCCACAATAAAGAAAATTACATTGAGAATTATGCTAGGTAGCATTCCACATCAAAAATTTATTTTTTATCACGCCCCAAGTAGGTCGAATCCTACTTGGGGTCCTCCCCAAGTGGCGCCCCTCTTTCCTTATATAGGTGCGGGTAAAAGGCATGGGAGGGAGCCCCCCTTTTCCTTTCTCCCTTGAGAGGGAAAAGGCAGAAGGGGCTAGCCCTCCCTCTTTCCTTTCCTAGGGTTGGCCGGCCAGGGAAAGGGATGCACCAGCCCCCTGTGGGCTAGTCTGTCCCTCCCTTGGCCCATTAAGCCCATATACCTACCAGGGTTTGTCAGGAACCCCTTCCGGTGACCCGATGGCTACCCGGTGCATCCCGAAACCCTTCCGGTGTCCGAATACCGTCATCCTATATATCAATTTTACCTCTCGACTATTTCGAGACTCCTTGTCATGTTCATGATCTCATCCAGGACTCCGAACAACATTCGGTCACCAAATCATATAACTCATATAACACTATATCATCAACGAATGTTAAGCGTGCGGGCCCTACGGGTTCGAGAACTATGTAGACATGACCAAGACACTTCTCCGGTCAATAACCAATAGTGCAACCTGGATGCCTATATTAGCTCCTACATATTCTACGAAGATATTTATCGGTCGAACCGTTATGACAACATACGTAATTCCCTTTGTCCATCGGTATGTTACTTGCCCGAGATTCGATCGTCGGTATCTCTATACCTAGTTCAATCTCGTTACTGGCAAGTATCTTTACTCGTTCCATAATACATCACCTCGTAACTAACTCCTTAGTCATTTTCTTGCAAGCTTATGATGTGTATTACCGAGAGGGCCCGAGATACCTCTCCGATACTCGGAGTGACAAATCGTAATCTCGATCTATGCCAACTCAACAAACACCTTCAGAGATACCTGTAGAGCATCTTTATGATCACCCAGTTATGTTGTGGCATTTGATAGCACACAAGGTGTCGGGGATATACCCTGTGGCGTAAACCGGCCAGAAGTATAACCCGGCCGGACTGGATGACTCACTGGTAACCTGCCCAGAGATTGGCGGTTCACGGGCTACCCGCCCGGTCTTGGCGGTTCATTAGTAACCCAGCGGGTGGGTCAGATGGATGACGAGGCCCATGGCCCAGAAGGCCGGTTCACGTTTAATGGTGGGCCGGTTTATGAGGAAAGCGTAAGGACTATTCTCCTACAAAGGAAGCAAGACTAGGACTCCACTTGTAATATAGTAATCCTAATCCAACTAGGACTAGCCATGTAAACCGCCCCTTCAACATATATAAGGAGGGGCAGGGCTCCCCAAAAAGGGGACAGGCTACAAGCAATAAGAAACAATCTTAGGGCTAGACACAAAGAGGAGAGCCGGTTTACGGCGACTCCCTCGTGATGATAATGAGATCTAGCCTCAAACAACATGTAGGATTATTACCGGATGATGTTTCCTGGGGCCCGAAGCTGTCTAAATCCTTGTCTAGTGTGTTGATCCGCCCTGCGTCTCTCATCCCACTCAACCCCTCTCAAGCTACCACATAGATGCGTTGGCCCTGCGACTAAGTCCTGACACTAAGGACATCTGCCGTGACAAAACCACGACAGTTGGCGCCCACCGTGGGGCCCGCGCACGATGGTGTTGAGTTCTTGGAGGGATTCTTTCCAAGGTTTCGAGGAGTTCCCGTGTTTCCAGATGAAGAAGAACCGATTTGGAAGACGTGCAATTTGTGAGATTCGTGTTCAAAGGAAAATTAGGGCTGTGTGCGTCGCCGTCCAGTCGTCTCAATCCGCCGAGTCCGAGACAAGATTTTTGGTACGAGGTGATCTTGTCGGCCACGTTACTACTCCGAGGCTGATTGGAGTTCAAGTGATCCATCCGACCACAGGTTCAGCGGAGCTGCCGCAGCCGCAGTGGTCCCTGTTGTTCTGCCGCGTTGCAGCTGCCGTTCTATACGTAGCGTCCACAGTAGCGGGAGCTCACGAGGGAATCAAGTCCCGTGGCAAACATCAATCTGCCGCTGCTGCTTTGTGCGTGAGACCAAAATCAAGTCATCAACTACTACTCCATCATCCACTATGACGTGTGAAGGCACAAGTCAAACTGATGGGTCAAACCAAGCACGACCCGGAGGAGATCTCGGTCGCACGGAGTCGGCCTCACGTCCACACGCCGCATCAAGTTATCACCGCGCCTCCGAGCTATTACGGCTGGCCTGGCCACTGCCATCGCCACTGCTGCACTTCTGCCTCCGTCGACCCCGTGCCGAAGCGGCCTGCAATCATCGTCGATCCACGGGTGCCGCCGTTGCTACTTTGAGCCGCCGGCCGCCGAGCCTCCCAAACCGCCAGCCTCCGAGTGTTGCGAGCTGCCCCGACCGGGTTGCCGTCGAGCCACCCCGGCCAAAGCGGCCTCACCTACGACTCGCCCTCAACCCAGCGGCCTCATGCCACCTATAAATCCGCTAGTCTGCCTCGGTCTCTGTTCCGGGTTGCCGCCAGCTTCGCCTGTTTCCGTTCCGAGCTGCCCTGTTGAGCCACGCTGCAGCTGTTTTGACCCGCCGCCGCCCATGCTGAGTCGCCACGGAACCTGCCCGTGAGCCGGCCAACCTCCGCCGTCGCCGCTTCAGCTTTGTTCTGAGTCACCAGGAGGGACCGCCTCGCCGCTTCAGCTTTGCTCTGAGTCACCAGGAGGGTTGTTCCGAGTCGCTTGCCTGCCAGTTCAGCCAGGAAGCGCGTCCTCTTCAGCTTCGCGCGCTTGCCGGCTCGCTGATCCGCCCCCGCGCCGGTTCACCATTAGCTGCGCGCTGATCTGTGCGGGTCACCGCCTCGCTTCTTCTGCCGCGATTCAGCCAGGGCCGCAACCGCTCGCCTCGCCAGTTTGTCACTTCGCGGCTGGAGTGTGCCTCGACCCGCTGTCCGCTTCATATTCGACCTGCACGACTCCGATCCGTTTCACCATCGCGGACGTACTTCAGCCGTGCCACCCTGAATCTGCCACGTCAGCACGCCGCCGCCACCGCAACCCGCTCATCACTGCCGGCTCACCTTGCACCTGTGCCGGAGTGGTCGAAGACGGCGCCACTCTTGAACCGCCGACCGCACGCCCTCATCTCTACAGCCGCGAGCCTGCCTTGGCTCCAACCCGCCTTGGCTGCTCCAACCCGCCGGTTTCAGCTGTGCCTCAAAACCTGCCGGTCTGTGGTCCTCCGAGTTACTACATCCGCGGTCCCGTTAAGTCGCTGTGCTGGTTCGCTTCTGGACCGGCTGCCCGCTTCACCACCTCCGCGAGCGGCGTGACGGGTTGCCGGTTTCCACCTCCGCTGCCTCACCACGCCAGTCAAAACGTCGTTCGAGGGCCGCTGCTGGCTCGCTCCCCTGATTCAAACCGCAGCCGGGTTGTCCCTCCACTTCGCTCCACCGCTAAACCGCCGCCGCTGCTGCTCCGGGCGACCCGCCGCTAGGCGGCCTTCCCTCCATCTCTACGGTCAGGCGCTTTACCTCCACCGGTCCTTGCTCCTGCAAAGGGATAAGGGAGACTGGTTTAAAGAAAAGTCAGGGTGGACAGCACATGTGTTGAAAAAAAAATTCATGGACGATGAATATACAGACCCTCGGTCGTCCGAAGAAATCAGGTCATATCCATCTGATTATATTTTATTAACATATATTGTTTTTCATCAGGGAGCAATTACTTGGTCTTGTTATATTTTCGCAGGACCATTACAAAAAGGTGTCCCCTAAGGGGGCGCGTCAACATCATTTTTGCACCGGTGTTTGTTCGTGTTATGATGCTCAACGGATACAAGTGCAAGTCGCCGCCCTGATGTTCGGATTACATCCGTCCGCACCTATGGCGGTTCACGCGTCCACACCGGCTTACAATGCCACGGCCGACTCATCTGTTGTCTGGGCGAATCAGGTGATATCCCTCTAAGTATAATTTTAGCATATATTGTTTTTGTCAGAGAGCAATTACTTTGGTCTTTGCATTTTATATGCAGGACAATTGGTCATTGCAAAGCCGGTGGCCGGATCATGGATATATAAATCACGTAATTACTGTCATGTGCTAGCATATGACCGTGCCACAATGATCAGAGAATGTGTGTGCAAGACACCGCCCCTGCTGCCCGGACTATTTCGACTCACCGGGACCGTGCCTGCAATTGCCTCGCCCTTCCGTACTGGCTTACAACACCGTGACCGACTCATCTATCTATATCACCTCTGATGATGCGGTCGTCTTTTTCGTCTGTCTCTCGCGGCCTGGTCTACTTCAGCATACCGGGCCGCACCTGTCTGCATGAGCTATTTATTGAGTATATGAGCAAGTCACTGCTTGGGTAGCCCGGTTTTTCTTCCAATACATTGGAGGCAAATTATCATTCAGCCGCCGTCTACGCTAGTTGGCTCAATGGGCAGGCACACAAGTCGCCGCCACTACAGTTTGGTTAACTTCAAATCGCCAGTTGGAAGGAACCATTGACCGAGTTGCTGACACGGCTCATACAGGATCATTTATAACCCGCCGCAATCACCTCAACCTTCTGTGGATTCACATCATGCTATCAACACCAATGATATACAAGTTATGCCTGTTTTTATCACAGTCAAATATGGAGAATCTCAAGCCAACTCCTCGAGTCACCTTGAGACTTGGGGGCTTTGGTCGAACCCGAACCATCGTCACCCCTCTTGATCGGTATAATGCCGATGCTTCACTTGGGGACTTGTGGTCACGTCTTAACCATAGTCACGCCTCTTGATCGGCCTAGTGCCACAGAATCACTTGGGGGCTTGGTTGAACCCGAACCATTGCTACACCTCTTGATCGGCATAATGCCACTACGTCATTTGGGGACCTGGCTGACTTGAACCATAGCTACACCTATTGGGGGCTTGGTCGTGTCCGACCATGGTAATGCCACTTGATCGGCTCAATAGCCTCCTTTTGCAAATGGTTTTATCATTACCTTTAAAATTTTGCTTTCCTTTGGATATATATTTCTTTTGTTGCGTTTTTAAACCGACAAAATTTGCAGACCGGTTCGACTGTCAATTGACGGAACACGGTCAATTCTTAATCCGGAGACTATTAGCCCGGTTTGATTTTTTGATTTTCTGTTACCATCCTATTATGGAGTAAACCAGTGTTCATTAACCCGGCTTGAATTTCAATTACAAATTGTCAGTACATGACCAATTATAATCCGTCGATTATTAACCCGGTCTAGTTCGACTACAAGTCACCAGTATTATATATGGATAATCCGGTGTCTATCATAACCCGGTACGGTTTTATCATAAACCGGCACAATATGGAAGGAGTTATCAGTACTCAAGATTGGGATTATCACCCTTACTACAAAAAGTTGGTAAACAAACGATGTGATTCAATGTCACAGGTATGATATATTTCATATTTGATTGTTCTTAAGTGCAGCCTTGGTTATAAACCTGGGTTATATGTTGGGCATTATTTCGGCGGTAAACCGCCAGGACACTTTAAACTTGTTGTATGCAGAAACAGGTTGAATAAAGCATGATTATAAATCACCGGCGTTTATTAAACCGGCCTGGCTTTCGACTATATGTCGCCAGTATGATGATAAATTATCCGGTGTTTATTAAACCGGCCTGGCTTTGGACTGTAAGTTGCCAGTATATATTTGGATTGCATCATTGGAATCATGCGCTTATAAATCATTGGGTTATATTATTCAAATAGCTAAACTTGGCTGAATTTTCATTATGATATTGAATGAATAAGGTTTTCATACCGGATTATATTATCTTGAATAGCCAACATGGCTGGATTTTATTATGGTTATTAATAACTGGTATTATTGAGGTTTTCAAAGTTGTTTTAGCGCAATGGCTAGTATTTTATCAAAGGATATGATTTATTCTACAATGGAAGGAATAGTTCCGAGTCGCTGCAGGCTTACGACCCAGCACTTGGGGGCTACATTATTCAAATTAAGATTACATGCAAGTCTCATGTCGCGGCAAGCATGCACCATGACACTTGGGGGCTACACATTGCTGCTCAAGTCTACATCATCATATTTATAAAGTCCCTGCTCATTATTGCATAATGACCCGGCCCTTGGGGGCTACATTGGTTGAAATTTTATGGGCATCAGTCAATTACAAGTCCCAGATTGCTGCAAGCATGACAACTCGGTACTTGGGGGCTACATAATATGGAGTATTCAGTTTTTACTAGTGACTGGGATGAACAACATGGATTTCTTTGAAAGTGGCAGTATTTATATTGAAGCAAGTCTTAAGCCATCACTTTGTTCTGCTCAAGACTTGGGGGCTACAAGTATTATATTATTATCAGAGAAATATTTTCAAATTCTCTGTTTTGAGCAAACCAGATTGACCCGGCATCACCAATCATCATGAACCAGCGTTAGCAACAATCATGAACCGGCGTTGGAAACAATCATGACCCGGTATTCAGTTTTTATAAACCGGCAATTTTGACAATGATAAACCGGCTGAATGTCAGATGAGTATTTCAAGACAAATATTTCTTAAACCGGCACTTTGGAAGCCGTCTCAAGTGGATTGTTCTTCACAATGTTTTTCTATGAGAAACCAACATCAGCAATTTGAGTATGAAGCTGGTTATTGACCCGGATTTTCTAGAAGGAGGAATGACAAGGACTTAAGGATGATCAGGTGCCGGTTTACAAGAATTCTTAACCCGGAGCGCAATCTGTCCAATTTGTTCTTGTGTTTATTTTGCAGCATAAGTTTACCATGGATAAATCCAAGCTAAACTTGGGGGCTAATGTCGAGGATATACCCCGTGGCGTAAACCGGCCGGAAGTATAACCCGGCCGGACTGGACGACTCACTGGTAACCTGCCCAGAGATTGGCGGTTCACGGGCTACCCGCCCGGTCTTGGCGGTTCATTAGTAACCCGGCGGGTGGGTCAGATGGATGACGAGGCCCATGGCCCAGAAGGCCGGTTCATGTTTGATGGTGGGCCGGTTTATGAGGAAAGCGTAAGGACTATTCTCCTACAAAGGAAGCAAGACTAGGACTCCACTTGTAATATAGTAATCCTAATCCAACTAGGACTAGCCATGTAAACCGCCCCTTCAACATATATAAGGAGGGGCAGGGCTCCCCAAAAAGGGGACAGGCTACAAGCAAGAAGAAACAATCTTAGGGCTAGACACAAAGAGGAGAGCCGGTTTACGGCGACTCCCTCGTGATGATAATGAGATCTAGCCTCAAACAGCATGTAGGGTTATTACCGGATGGTGTTTCCCGGGGCCCGAAGCTGTCTAAATCCTTGTCTTGTGTGTTGATCCGCCCTGCGTCTCTCGTCCCACTCAACCCCTCTCAAGCTACCACATAGATGCGTTGGCCCTGCGACTAAGTCCTGACACTAAGGACATTTGCTGTGACAAAACCACGACACAAGGTATTCCTCCGGTATCCGGGAGTTGCATAATCTCGTAGTCGGAGGAATATGTATTTGACATGAAGAAAGCAATAGCAATAAACTGAACGATCAATATGCTAAGCTAATGGATGGGTCTTGTCCATCGCATCATTCTGCTAATGATGTGATCCCGTTATCAAATGACAACACATGTCCATGGTTAGGAAACCTTAACCATCTTTGATCAACGAGCTAGTCTAGTAGAGGCTTACTAGGGACACGGTATTTGTTTATGTATTCACACATGTATTTAAGTTTCCGATCAATACAATTCTAGCATGAATAATAAAACTTTATCATGAATAAGGAAATATAAAACAACAACTTTATTATTGCCTCTAGGGCGTATTTCCTTCAGCCTCTCACTTGCACTAGAGTCAACAATCTAGATTACATTGTAATGAATCTAATGTTGGGGAACGTAGTAATTTCAAAAAAATTCTTACGCACATGCAAGATCATGATGATGCATAGCAACAAGAGGGGAGAATGTGTCCACGTACCCTCGTGGACCGAAAGCGGAAGCGTTAACACAACACGGTTGATGTAGTCGTACGTCTTCACGGCTCGACTGATCAAGTACCGAAACTACGGCACCTCCGAGGTCTTGCACACGTTCAGCTCAATGACGTCCCTCATACTCCGATCCAGCCGAGTGACGAGGGAGAGTTCTGTCAGCACGATGGCGTGGTGATGATGATGATGCTCTACCATCGCAGGGCTTCGCCTAAGCACCGCTACGATAATATCGAGGAGGACTATGGTGGAGGGGGCACCGCACACGGCTAAGAGATCAATGATCAATTGTTGTGTCTATGGGGCGCTCCCCTCCCCCGTATATAAAGGAGTGGAGGAGGGGGCCGGCCAAGGGGGGTGGCGCGCCCTAGGGGGGGAGTCCAACTCCCCCCGGGAGTAGGACTCCCCCCTTTCCTATTAGGAGAAGGAGAGGGAAGGAAGAGGAAGGAGGGAGGAAGGAAAGGGGGGCCGGGCCCCTCCCAATTTGGATTGGGCTTGGGGGGGGGTGCCCCCTCCCTTGCTCCTTTCCCGTCCTTTCCACTAAGGCCCATTAAGGCCCATATACCTCCCGGGGGGTTCCGATAACCTCCCGGAGCTCCGGTATTGTCCCAATCTCACCCGGAACCTTTCCGGTGTCCAAATATAGTCGTCCAATATATCGATCTTCATGTCTCAACCATTTCAAGACTCCTCTTCATGTCCGTGATCACATCCGGGACTCTGAACAACCTTCGGTACATCAAAACACATAAACTCATAATATAACTGTCATCTTACTTTAAGCATGCGGACCCTACGGGTTCGAGAACTATGTAGACATGACCGAGACACGTCTCTGGTCAATAACCAATAGCGGAACCTGGATGCTCATATTGGCTCCTACATATTCTACGAAGATCTTTATCGGTCAAACCGCATAACAACATACGTTGTTCCCTTTGTCATCGGTATGTTACTTGCCCGAGATTCGATCGCCGGTACCTCAATACCTAGTTCAATCTCGTTACCAGCAAGTCTCTTTACTCGTTACGTAATGCATCATCTCGTAACTAACTCATTAGCTACATTGCTTGCAAGGCTTATAGTGATGTGCATTACCGAGAGGGCCCAGAGATACCTCTCCGACAATCGGAGTGACAAATCCTAATCTCGAAATACGTGAACTCAACAAGTACCTTTGGAGACACCTGTAGAGCACCTTTATAATCACCCAGTTACGTTGTGACGTTTGGTAGCAGACAAATTGTTCCTCCGGTAAGCGGGAGTTACATAATCTCATAGTCATAGGAACATGTATAAGTCATGAAGAAAGCAATAGCAACATACTAAACGATCAAGTGCTAAGCTAACAGAATGGGTCAAGTCAATCACATAATTCTCCTAATGATGTGATCCCGTTAATCAAATGACAACTCATGTCTATGGTTAGGAAACTTAACCATCTTTGATTCACGAGCTAGTCAAGTAGAGGCATACTAGTGACACTCTGTTTGTCTTTGTATTCACACATGTATTATGTTTCCGGTTAATTCAATTCTAGCATGAATAATAAACATTTATCATGATATAAGGAAATAAATAATAACTTTATTATTGCCTCTAGGGCATATTTCCTTCATCTAACACCCATGGAGTCTTGGTGCTGATCATGTTTTGCTTGCGGAAAAGGCTTAGTCAACGGGTCTGCCACATTCAGATCCGTATGTATCTTGCAAATTTCTATCTCTCCATCCCTGACTTGTTCACAGATGGAGTTGAAGCATATCTTGATGTGTTTGGTTATCTTGTGAAATTTGGATTCCTTTGCCAAGGCAATTGCTCCAGGATTGTGACAAAAGATTTTCATTGGACCCGATGCACTAGGTATTACTGAAGGAAATATGCCCTAGAGGCAATAATAAAGTTATTATTTATTTCCTTAATTCATGATAAATGTTTATTATTCATGCTAGAATTGTATTAACGGAAACTTAGTACATGTGTGAATACATAGACAAAACCTATAGTCCCTGGTATGCCTCTACTTGACTAGCTCGTTAATCAAAGATGGTTATGTTTCCTAACCATAGACATGTGTTGTCATTTGATGAATGGGATCACATCATTAGGAGAATGATGTGATGGACATGACCCATATGTTAGCTTAGCATTATGATCGTGTTAGTTTCATTGCTACTGCTTTCTTCATGACTTATACAAATTCCTCAAACTATGAGATTATGCATTTCCCGAATACCGGAGGAACACTTTGTGTTCTACCAAACGTCACAACGTAAATGGGTGATTATAAAGGTGCTCTACTGGTGTCTCCGAAGGTGTTTGTTGGGTTGGCATAGATCGAGATTAGGATTTGTCACTCCGTGTTTCGGAGAGGTATCCCTGGGCCCTCTCGGTAATACCCATCACTATAAGCCTTGCAAGCATTGTGACTAATGAGTTAGTTGCGGGATGAATTATTACGGAATGAGTAAAGAGACTTGCCGGTAATGAGATTGAAATAGGTATTGAGATACCACGATCGAATCTCGGGCAAGTAACATACCGATGACAAAGGGAATAACGTATGTTGTTATGCGGTTTCACCGATAAAGATCTTCGTAGAATATGTAGGAACCAATATGAGCATCCAGGTTCCGCTATTGGTTATTGACCGGAGACGTGTCTCGGTCATATCTACATATTTCTCGAACCCGTAGGGTCCGCATGCTTAATGTTCGATGACGATTGTATTATGAGTTTATGTTATATGTTGTACCTAAGATTGTTCGGAGTCCTGGATGTGATCACGGACATGACAAGGAGTCTTGAAATGATCGAGACATAAATATTGATATATTGGATGACTATATTTGGACACCGGAAGTGTTCCGGAGAAGTGTCGGATAAAACCGGAGTGCCAGAGGGTTGCCGGAACCCCCCGAGGGACTAATGGGCCTCGATGGGCCCTAGTGGAGAGAGAGAGGGGCCGGCCAGGGTAGACGCGTGCGCCCCCTGCCCCTGAGTCCGATTAGGACAAAGAAGGGGGCGACGCCCCCCTTGCCTTCCCCCTCTCCCTCTCCTTCCTTCCCCCTCTCTTCCCCTAGTTGGAAACATACTAGGAATAGGATTCCTAGTAGGAATCCTACTAGGGGCACGCCCTACAGGGGCCGGCCGGCCTCCCCCTTGCTCCTTTATATACGGGGGCAGGGGCACCCTAGAACACACAAGTTGACAATTGTTTAGCCGTGTGCGCTGCCTCCCTCCACATTTACACACCTCGGTCATGTCGTCGTAGTGCTTAGGCGAAGCCCTGCGCCAGTAACTTCATCATCATGGTCACCACGCCGTCGTGCTGACGAAACTCTCCCTTAGCCTCAACTGGATCAAGAGTATGAGGGACGTCTCCGAGCTGAACATGTGCTGAACGCGGAGGTGCCGTACGTTCGGTGCTTGGATCGGTTGGATCGCGAAGATGTTCGACTACATCAACCGCGTTAACTAAATGCTTCTGCTTTCGATCTACGAGGGTACATGGACACACTCTCCCCTCTCGTTGCTACACATCACATAGATAGATCTTGCGTAATCGTAGGAATTTTTTTGAAAATACCACGTTCCCCAACAGTGGTATCCGAGCCAGGTCTATGCGTAGATGTTATGTGCACGAGTAGAACACAAAGGGTTGTGGGCGATAATAGTCATACTGCTTACCAGCATGTCATACTTTAATTCGACGGTATTGTTGGATTAAGCGGCTCAGACCAACATTACGCGTACGCTTATGCGAGACTGGTTCTACCGACGTGCTTTGCACATAGGTGGCTGGTGAGTGTCTATTTCTCCAACTTTAGTTGAATCGAGTGTGGCTACGCCCGGTCCTTTTTGAAGGTTAAAACAGCACTTGATGAAAAATCGTTGTGGTTTTAATGCGTAGGTAAGAACAGTTCTTGCTAGAAGCCTGCATCAGCCACATAAAACTTGCAACAACAAAGTAAAGGACGTCTAACTTGTTTTTGCAGGGCTTGCTGTGATGTGATATGGTCAAGCATGATGTGATATAAATTGTTGTATGAGATGATCATGTTTTGTAACAAAGTTATCGGCAACTGGCAGGAGCCATATGGTTGTCGCTTTATTGTATGCAATGCAATTGCCATGTAATTGTTTTACTTTATCACTAAGCGGTAGTGATAGTCGTAGTAACAATAGGTGGCGAGACAACAACGATGTTACGATGGAGATCAAGGTGTCGCGCCGGTGACGTTGGAGATCATGATGATGCTTCGGTGATGGAGATCATGAGCACAAGATGACGATGGCCATATCATGTCACATATTTTGATTGCTTGTGATTTTTATCCTTTATGCATCTTATTTTTCTTAGAACATCGGTAGCATTATAAGATCACCCCTTAGTAAATTTCAAGGTACAAGTGTTCTCCATGAGTATGCACCATTGCTACAGTTCGTCGTGCCGAGACACCACGTGATGATCGGGTGTGATAAGCTCTACGTTCACATACAACGGGTGCAAGCCAGTTTTGCACACGTAGAATACTCGGGTTAAAATTGACGAGCCTAGCATATGAAGATATGGCCTCGAAACACTAAGACTGAAAGGTCGAGCGTGAATCATATAGTAGATATGATCAACATAGTGATGTTCACCATTGAAAACTACTCCATCTTACGTGATGATCGGACATGGTTTAGTTGATTTGGATCATGTGATCACTTAGATGATTAGAGGGATGTCTATCTAAGTGGGAGTTCTTAAGTAATATGATTAATTGAACTTTAATTTATCATGAACTTAGTACCTGATAGTATTTAGCATGTCTATTTTGTTGTAGATCAATGGCCGTGCTACCGTTCCTTTGAATTTTAATGCGTTCCTAGAGAAAGCTAAGTTGAAAGATGATGGCAGCAACTACATGGACTGGGTCCGTAACTTAAGGATCATCCTCATTACTGCACAGAAGAATTACGTCCTGGGAGCACCGCTAGGTGCTAGGCCTGCTGCAGATGCTACTCATGACGTTAAGAACGTCTGGCAGCAAGGATGATGACTACTCGATAGTTCAGTGTGCCATGCTTTACAGCTTAGAATCGGAACTTCGAAGACGTTTTGAATGTCATGGAGCATATGAGATGTTCCAAGAGTTGAAGTTAATATTTCAAGCAAATACCCGGGTTGAGAGATATGAAGTCTCCAACAAGTTCTACAGCTGCAAAATGGAGGAGAATAGTTTTGTCAGTGAACACATACTCAAAATGTCTGGGTATCATAATCACTTGACTCAGCTGGGAGTTGATCTTCCAGTTGATTGTGTCATTAACAGAGTTCTTCAATCACTACCACCAAGCTATAAAGGCTTTGTGATGAACTATAATATGCAAGGGACGAACAAGACTATTCCTGAGCTCTTCGCAATGCTAAAGGCCGCAGAGAAAGAAATCAAAAAGGAGCATCAAGTGTTGATGGTTAATAAGACCACTAGTTTCAAGAAAAAGGGCAAAGGGAAGAAAGGGAACTTCAAGAAGAATGGCAAAAAGGTTGCTGCTCAGGAGAAGAAACCCAAGTCTGGACCTAAGCCTGAAACTGAGTGCTTCTACTGCAAAGGGACTGGTCACTGGAAGCGGAACTGCCCCAAGTATTTGGCGGATAAGAAGGATGGCAAAGTGAAAGGTATATTTGATATACATGTTATTGATGTGTACTTAACTAATGCTCGCATTAGCGCCTGGGTATTTGATACTGGTTCTGTTGCTCATGTTTGCAACTCGAAACAGGGGCTACGGATTAAGCGAAGATTGGCTAAGGACGAGGTGATGATGCGCGTGGGAAATGGTTCCAAAGTCGATGTGATCGCGGTCGGTAATCTACCTCTACATCTACCATCGGAATTAGTTTTAGACCTGAATAATTGTTATTTGGTGCCAGCGTTGAGCATGAACATTATATCTGGATCTTGTTTAATGCGAGACAATTATTCATTTAAATCAGAGAATAATGGTTGTTCTATTTATATGAGTAATATCTTTTATGGTCATGCACCCCTGCTGAGTGGTCTATTTTTGTTGAATCTTGATAGTAGTGATACGCATATTCATAGTGTTGAAGCCAAAAGAATGAAGTTTAATAATGATAGTGCAACTTATTTGTGGCACTGCCGTTTGGGTCATATCGGTGTAAAGCGCATGAAGAAACTCCATATTGATGGACTTTTGGAATCACTTGATTATGAATCACTTGGTGCTTGCGAACCATGCCTTATGGTCAAGATGACTAAAACTCCATTCTTCGGAACAATGGAACGAGCTAATGACTTGTTGGAAATAATACATGCCGATGTATGCAGTCCAATGAGTATTGATGCTCGTGGTGGGTATCATTATTTTATCACCTTCACAGATGATTTGAGCAGATATGATTATATCTACTTAATGAAGCATAAGTCTGAAACATTTGAAAAGTTCAAAGAATTTCAGAGTGAAGTGGAAAATCATCGTAACAAGAAAATAAAGTTTCTACGATATGATCGTGGAGGAGAATATTTGAGTTACGAGTTTGGTCTTCATTTGAAACAACATGGGATAGTTTCACAATTAATGCCACCTGGAACACCATAGTGAAATGGTGTGTCCGAACATCGTAACCGTACTTTATTAGATATGGTGCGATCTATGATGTCTCTTACTGATTTACCGCTATCATTTTAGGGTTATGCTCTAGAGACGGTTGCATTCACTTTAAATAGGGCACCATCAAAATCCGTTGAGACGACGCCTTATGAATTATGGTTTGGCAAGAAACCAAAGTTGTCATTTCTTAAAGTTTGGGGTTGCGATGCTTATGTGAAAAATCTTCAACCTGATAAGCTCGAACCCAAATCGGAGAAGTGCGTCTTCATAGGATACCCAAAGGAAACTGTTGGGTACACCTTCTATCACAGATCCGAAGGCAAAAATCTTTGTTTCTAAGAATGGATCCTTTCTAGAGAAGGAGTTTCTCTCGAAAGAAGTGAGTGGGAGGAAAGTAGAACTTGATGAGGTAACTGTATCTTCTCCCTTATTGGAAAGTAGTTCATCACAGAAATCAGTTCTAGTGATTCCTACACCAACTAGTGAGGAAGCTAATGATGATGATCATGAAGCTTCAGATCAAGTTACTACCGAACTTCGTAGGTCTTCCAGAGTAAGATCTGCACCAGAGTGATACGGTAATCCTGTTCTGGAAGTCATGTTACTAGACCATGATGAACCTACGAACTATGAGGAAGCGATGATGAGCCCAGATTCCGCAAAATGGCTTGAGGCCATGAAACCTGAGATGGGATCCATGTATGAGAACAAAGTGTGGACTTTGGTGGATTTGCCCGATGATCGGCAATCCATAGAAAATAAATGGATCTTTAAGAAGAAGACCGACGCGGATGGTAATGTTACTGTTTACAAAGCTCGACTTGTTGCGAAAGGTTTTCGACAAGTTAAAGGAGTTGACTACAATGAGACTTTCTCACCCGTAGCGATGCTTAAGTCTCTCCGGATCATGTTAGCAATTGCTGCATTTTATGATTATGAAATTTTGCAAATGGATGTCAGAATTGCATTCCTGAATGGATTTCTGGAAGAAGAGTTGTATATGATGCAACCAGAAGGTTTTGTTGGTCCAAAGGGTGCTAGCAAAGTGTGCAAGCTCCAACGATCCATTTATGGACTGGTGCAAGCCTCTCGGAGTTGGAATAAACGCTTTGATAGTGTGATCAAAGCATATGGTTTTATACAGACTTTTGGAGAAGCCTGTATTTACAAGAAAGTGAGTGGGAGCTCTGTAGCATTTTTGATCTTATATGTAGATGACATATTGTTGATTGGAAATGATATAGAATTTCTGGATAGCATAAAGGGATACCTAAATAAGAGTTTTTCTATGAAAGACCTTGGAGAAGCTGCTTACATATCGGGCATCAAGATCTATAGAGAGACAAAGCACATACCTTGATAAAGTTTTGAAGAAGTTCAAAATGGATCAGTCAAAGAAAGGGTTCTTGCCTGTGTTAGAAGGTGCGAAGTTGAGTCAGACTCAAAGCCCAACCACCGCAAAAGATAGAGAGAAAATGAAAGTCATTCCCTATGCTTCAGCCATAGATTCTATCATGTATGCAATGCTATGTACCAGACTTGATGTATGTCTTGCTATAAGCATAACAGAGAGGTACCAAAGTAATCCCGGAGTGGAGCACTAGACAACGGTCAAGAACATCCTGAAATACCTGAAAAGGACTAAGGATATGTTTCTCATTTATGGAGGTGACTGATGTCTACTACGCAACCTTCTCCTTGTAGACGTTGTTGGGCCTGCAAGTGCACTGGTTTGTAAGATAGTAGCAAATTTCCCTCAAGTGGATGACCTAAGGTTTATCAATCCGTGGGAGGCGTAGGATGAAGATGGTCTTTCTCAAGCAACCCTGCAACCAAATAACAAAGAGTCTCTTGTGTCCCCAACACACCCAATACAATGGTAAATTGTATAGGTGCACTAGTTTGGCGGATAGATGGTGATACAAGTGCAATATAGATGGTAGATATGAGTATTTGTAATCTGAAATTATAAAAAGAGCAAGGTAACTAATGATAAAAGTGAGCACAAGCGGTATTACAATGGTAGGAAACAAGGCATAGGGTTCATACTTTCACTAGTGCAAGTACTCTAAACAATAACATAGATAGATCATATAACAATCCCTCAACATGCAACAAAGAGTCACTCCAAAGCCAGTAATAGCGGAGAACAAACGAAGAGATTATGGTAGGATACGAAACCACCTCAAAGTTATCCTTTCTGTTCTATCTATTCAAGAGTCCGTAGTAAAAATAACATGTAGCGACTAGACCTCAAACAGTCTGATCTCTGTGCTCAGTATCATCCCTGGATCAGTAATGCTGACACCACATAGTACTTGGAGGATTTATAACAGAGTAGCAATCACACACTTATTACATCGAATGTCTCAAAAGAGAACTTATTGAAATAAATATGGCTTAAGGCCATCTAAAACGATAACAGTGGAAGGCTTGGAAGATAAGCGAGTCCATCAACTCCAACGGCATCACTGAGTATAGAACCACGACCTAAAAGCACCTTACTCGTCGTCTGAAAAGTCTGCAACATGAAACGTTGCAGCCCGAAAACGATTCAACACATGGAATATGCTGGCAATGTAACACATAGAGAATAACAATGGAGATAGGCTATACTACATGCATATTTGGCTGGTGGTAAAGCTCTATGGTTACAGTTTTTGCATAAAGCCAGATTTTTCCTACTACAAAGGAATAAATTTATTTAACTATCATGGTGGTTGTTAAACATTGAGAATGGTTGACAGCATTCTCAATCCCAATTAAAAAGTACTCATTAGAACCCAACAATATTAATTAAAGTAACATGATGAGATTCACATGATAATCAAGTACTAGATACTCAAGATGTCCATAACTGGGGACACGGCTAACCATGATTAGTTTATACACTCTGCAGAGGTTTGCGCACTTTTCCCACAAGACTCGATCGCCTCCGTTTGATTCCTCGCACTACATGATGTTTGAGAAACGGATGACCGAGACATAGTCTTTCGGAAGCACTAGCACCTTACATGTGGGTAGACCGGTACACCTACTTTCCCCTACATCTGCTAGTCTACCCGTAAGAGTTCGCACAACTTAGTCAACTATGCCAGAGCCCATAATGGCTTGTGGCTGCACACGTAAGTTTCTAGTTTGAATAATCTCATGATCCCTTTGAGCCTGGGTGGCCGTCCGAAGAAATACAAGCAAGTCCTGCTAGAAAACAGGTGCCTCAATCCACCCAGATGTGTATTCAACTTGCCACCTTAAATAAACCATTAATTAACAATCTCACATCTGTCATGGATACACTCACCCAATCCACGTCTACTAGCATAGCATGGCATAATAAGCAAACGTAGAAGTAACTCCCAAAGGTTTGATAATAAAACAGGTAATAGGTACTACCTCATCTACTTCCCATCCCATAATTTAATTAGATCCTAATCATGCAATGTTTGAGGATAGATCTAATGCATAAAAACTGGGTAGTAGAAAGGTATGATCAAGTGTTACTTGCCTTGCTGATGATCCGCGAAACCTAGAGACTCGAAGTAACAGGCGGCGCACTCCGGGTATTCTATCGCAGACAAACAAACAAGCATACAATAAGTATTCATCTAATGCACAGGTAAAACTCGAACAAAAGATCTAACCAGAATGTTCAACATAAGAACTCCGGTTTGCAAAAAGAATCAAATCAAATAAAGCAACAAAAGTCAAACGGCGAAAGAAAACAGCTTCGTTTTACCAATCTGGATCTAAGTCAAATTTTACAGAAGCAAAAACTTGTTTAAGTAGATTATTCGGAAAGAGGGTTTCGAGACGAAACTCCAGGCGCTTGAATCGCCTAATTCCGATAAACGAGCGAAAAGTTATACTAAAACAAAAATCGGATCAGAAATCACGATCAGAAAATAACTGCGGAAAATCTGAGAAAAAGAAAAACGACGAACGGGTTAACGAACGAACATTCGTTAACTAAACGAATCTGACGAAAACGTTCGTTGAAATGAACTAACGGACGAACGTGCGCTAATTAACCTAAACCAGAAAAAAAACCGAAAACTAAAATAAAAACGAATCTAAAAAAACCGAAGAAAAAAAACCGTAATAAAAACCGCCCGGTTTTTGGGAAAACCGGCGGCACGCGGTTCGAGGCGGCGGCGAACCTCGGCGGCGGCGAAGTACGGCGGGGCTCTGGCGTCGGCGGCTGGCGGCGTCAGCGGCGGCTGGCGACGGCGGCGGCGGGCGCTGGCTAGGGTTAGGGTTTCCGTGCGGGCGGGCCGGGGCGGCGAAGTGGGCTGGCGGCGGCGGCGGGATCGAGCGGCTGGGCCTGGGGCGCCGGGGGCGGCGCTATTTATAGTGCCCCCCCGAGCGGAGTCCCGCTCGGGCACGGCCCGTAGGTCGATGCACGTTTTTTTAAATAATTCCGCGCAGAAGAAAAATAAAAAGAAATAATAAACGGACTCCAAAAATCCCGAAATAAATTTTCCCCGGCTTCTAAAATCAAGCCGGACTAGATGAACATTTATTTGGGGCCTAAATGCAATTTTGAAAAATGCGCATTTTTCCTAAATTCAAGTAAAAAGCGAAAAACTCCAAAATAAATCTTATTTGATTTTTTTTATTAAATCTTCATTATTTCTTTATTTTGGGAAAGTCATTTTATTCCCTCTCTGAATTTTTGGTAGTAGAAATAATTGAAGATAAAATAAATAAAATCAATGATCCTATTTTCAAAAATTGAGAAATACTCAAATAAGAAAATAACGAAATCCCCAACTCTCTCCGTGGGTCCTTGAGTTGCGTAGAATTTCTAGGATCGAGCCAATAATGCAACAAAAATATGATATGCAATGATGATCTATGTATAACATTCCAAATTGAAAATTTGGGATGTTACAAACCTACCCCCTTAAGATGAATCTCGCCCTCGAGATTTGGGTTGGCTAGCAAATAGGTGAGGGTGGTCCTTGAGCAGATCTTCCCCTCGCTCCCAGGTGGCTTCTTCCTCGGTGTGGTGGCTCCACTGAACTTTGCAAAACTTGATAACCTTGCTGCGGGTAACTCTGCTGGCATAATCCAAAATCTTAACAGGTTTCTCTTCATAGGTCAAATCTTCTTTCAACTGAATCGTTTCCAATGGCACCGTATCTCTCAGTGGTATATCAGCCATCTCTGCGTGGCACTTCTTCAACTGTGAAACATGGAACACATCGTGAACTCCTGACAATCCCTCAGGTAATTCCAACTTGTATGCTACTTCTCCCATGTGTTCCAAAACCTTGTATGGCCCCACAAAATGTGGCGCTAACTTTCCTTTAGCTCCAAAACGTTTAACTCCCCGAAGTGGAGATACTCGAAGATAAACTCTGTCTCCGACTTTGTATTCTGTCTCCTTGCGTTTCGAATCTGCATAGCTCTTCTGCCTTGACTGAGCTACCTTGAGCCTGTCGCGAATCAACTTTACTTTCTGTTCAGACTCCTTAATCAAATTTGGTCCAAACAACTGGCGGTCTCCAACCTCATCCCACAACAATGGGGTTCTGCACCTCCTTCCGTACAAGGCTTCGAAAGGGGCCATCTTCAAGCTAGATTGGTAACTATTGTTGTAAGAAAACTCCGCGTATGGCAAGTTGTCATCCCAACTTGATCCATAATCCAAAACACAAGCTCTAAGCATATCCTCCAAAATCTGATTGACTCTCTCGGTCTGTCCATCTGTCTGTGGGTGGAAAGCTGTGCTAAACTCCAGTCTGGTTCCCAATGTTTCGTGCAACTGCTTCCAGAACTTTGAGGTGAATTCGGTTCCTTTATCCGATACGATACTCCTCGGAACTCCATGCAAACATACAATCCTCGTCATGTATATCTTAGCCAATTTGGCACTGCTGTAGGTAGTCTTTACTGGGATGAAATGAGCTACCTTCGTCAAACGATCAACTACAACCCAAATCGAGTCATAGCCTGAACGAGTCCTGGGCAATCCCGTGATGAAATCCATGCCTAGTTTTTCCCACTTCCATTCGGGTATAGGCAATGGCTGCAACAATCCAGCTGGCTTCTGATGTTCTGCCTTCACCCTCTGACATACATCACAAACTGCTACAAACTCTACGATATCCTTCTTCATTCCAGTCCACCAGAATGTTTCCTTCAAATCCAAATACATCTTTGTATTTCCGGGGTGAATCGAATATGGTGAATCATGTGCCTCTTGCAGAATCAACTTCCTGATCTCCGGGTCATTGGGCACATAAACACGGTCCTCAAACCGTAGGGTATCGTACTCATCCTCACGAAATCCCTTAGCCTTTCCCTTGCTCATTTGTTCCTTAATAGTGGCAACTTCCGTATCTGCCTTTTGAGCTTCTCTAATTTTATCCATCAACGTAGACTGAATCTCCAATGCTGCTACATAGCCTCTCGGAACTATTTCCAAACATAGCTCTCGAAGGTCCTCGGCTAACTCCTTGGGTATTTCCCCCGTCATTAGAGTATTGACATGGCTCTTGCGGCTCAACGCGTCTGCTACAACGTTAGCCTTCTCGGGGTGATAATGCAATCTCATATCGTAATCCTTAATAAGTTCCAACCATCTCCTCTGCCTGAGATTTAACTCCTTCTGCGTGAAGATGTACTTCAAACTCTTGTGATCCGTGTACACCTCACAATGATTTCCAATGAGAAAATGTCTCCACGTTTTTAATGCATGCACTACGGCTGCTAACTCCAAATCATGAGTAGCATAATTCAACTCATGAGGCTTAAGCTGTCGTGAAGCATACAAAACAACTCTTCCCTCCTGCATAAGCACTACTCCAAGTCCTCTACGTGAAGCATCGCAATACACTTCATAATCCTTAGTCTGATCTGGCAGAATCAACACTGGTGAGGTAACCAATTGTTTCTTCAACTCTTGGAAACTAGCCTCACACTCCTCAGTCCAAATGAAGTTGGTATCCTTCTTCAACAATTCTGTCATAGGCTTCGCAATCTTCGAGAAATTTTCAATGAATCTTCGGTAGTATCCTGCGAGTCCAAGGAAACTCCTGATCTCTCCAACTGTGGTTGGTGCTTCCCAGTTTGTCACAGTGACTACGTTAGTGGGGTCTACTGCGATACCTTCTCCGGATATAACATGTCCGAGAAATCCAACTTCCTTCAACCAAAACTCACACATGCTGAACTTGGCGTATAGCTGATGTTCCCTGAGCTTCTCGAGTACTAATCGCAAGTGCTCCTTGTGTTCCTCTTCATTCTTCGAGTAAACCAAAATATCATCAATGAACACCACGACGAACTTATCCAAAAACTCCATAAACACCTTGTTCATCATGTTCATAAAATAGGCTGGGGCGTTAGTCAGACCAAATGACATAACGGTATACTCATACAGCCCATACCTGGTGGTAAAAGCCGTCTTTGGTATATCTTGATCCCGAATCTTCAACTAATGGTACCCTGATCGCAAATCGATCTTGGAAAACACCTGAGCTCCTTGCAACCGATCAAACAGATCATTGATCATTGGTAGTGGGTACTTGTTCTTGATTGTTACTTCATTCAATCCGCGATAATCAACAACCATTCTTAACGATCCATCCTTCTTCTCCACTAGAAGTACTGGCGATCCCCAAGGCGAAGAACTTGGGCGAATAAAACCTTTGTCCAACAACTCCTTAATCTGCTTCTTGATTTCCTCCAAATCTTGGGCTGGCATCCTGTACGGTCTCTTGGATATTAGCCCAGTGCCTGGCAGTAGCTCAATTAAGAACTCAATGTCTCTATCCGGTGGCATGCCTGGCAACTCTTCTGGAAATACATCGGGGAAATCACTTACCACTGGTACTTCCTCCTGCACAACTCCTGATAAGGAATTTACATGTGCTCTCCTCGGCTCATGCCGTGATACATACTTGATTCTTATCCCTTCTGGTGTTGTGAGCAAAATTGTCTTACTGGCGCAATCAATGTTTCCTCCATACATCGACAGCCAATCCATACCAAGAATTACATCCAATCCTTGGGATTCCGATATAATCAAATCCGTGGGGAAAACATGCCTTCCTATACTCAACGGCACCTGGAAGCATCCTTGACTGACCATAAACTCAGCTCCCGGTGAACTTACTATCATGGGTGTCTTAAGAGTCCTAGTGGGCAGGCTAAACTTATTCACAAATCCCCTTGACATGTATGAATGCGATGCACCAGTATCGAAAAGAACAACTGCAGTAAATGCCTTAACCAAAAACTTACCTATTATTGCATCTGGCTGAGCTTCAACCTCCTCCACGGTAACATGGTTAACTTGCCCCCTGTTGAAAGGGTTTGGCTTCTTTCCTGAGCTTCCATTTCCATTTCCATTTTGGGCTTCTGGGCAATCATTTGCATAATGCCCCGTCTTGCGGCACTTATAACAGGTGATATGGCTCAGGTCTGCTTTGGATGGTGTTGACGGGTTGGTGCGGCTTTGTCCATTGCTTCCTCCATTCCCATTCCCATTCTTTGTGCCATTGTGATTGTGCGAGCTGCCTCCTCCATGAGTATGCTGAAAATGTCCTCCTGACTTTGGGGTAAAGCGTGGCTTCTGCTGAGCTCCAGAATTATACTTCCCCTGTGCATACTTCCTCTTACGATTATCAATCTGCTGCCGCTTCCCTTCAATCATAAGAGCACGATCTACTAACTCCTGGTAATTATTGAAAGTGGCTACCATCAACTGAATGCTCGGCTCATCATTCAGTCCTTCTAGAAACTTCTCCTGCTTAGCTGCATCCGTAGCAACGTCATCTGGGGCATAATGTGCTAGCTTACTAAAATCATCCACATACTGGCCAACTGTCCGTCCTCCTTGGCGTAAGTTGCGAAACTCACGCTTCTTCATGGCCATAGCTCCTGCTGAAACATGGGCAGTACGAAATGCTTGCTGAAACTGATTCCATGTGACAGTGTCTACTGGGTAAGTGGCTGTAAAATTTTCCCACCATGCTGCTGCGGGTCCGTCAAGCTGATGCGCGACAAACTTCACCTTTTCTCCATCTGTGCATCCTGCAGTGGTCAACTCCCTCCCTATCTTACGGAGCCAATCATCTGCTACTATCGGCTCGATGCTACTAGAAAACACCGGTGGATTCAACCTTAAGAAATGTGCCAGATGGTCAACAGGTGGTGGTGGTGGTGGGTTGTTGTTGTTGTTGCCTTGATTCTGTACCAATGTTTGAATCAAGGTATTTTGCTGCTGAATCAACTGAGTGATCTCTGGCGGGAAAAACTCGGGGTCGCGTCTCGGAGGCATCTGAGGGTTTAAAGGGGAGAGTTAAGAATAGAATGAGGTCTAGTGAGAATACACTACCCATATGCACATGAGTCAAAAACACACAATATCATTCCAATCAATTCAAACAAGGGCATACAACGGTCTAACTATCATTACAAAAGTGTTTGGACTAAAACTAGTTAAATGGTGGAAAATTCTACTACTGTTATGGTGGTCATCTAGAAAAACCGCTCTGATGCAGATTCCATGATATCTGCTCCAGCTTCATCAACATAGTCATCATCGCTGTCGTCGGGATCCAAGTCGGTGTCGTTGATGATGATATAATTATCTGGACATGTAGGTTCATCCTCTTCTCCTCTGGGTGCTGAACCTCCCATGAATACTCCAATTTTCTCCTTAAGGTCACTGTTCTATCTTACTAGAGCAACGGTTTCTTCCATATAGTCTTTACGTGTAGCCTTGAGTTCTGCTTCTAGCTCCTTGATCCTGGTCATAGCCTTCTGTAGCTCCTCCATATCTGCGCACATCTGGTTCTCCTGGCGTCGGATGTGTTGGTTTAACTCCTGAATATAAGCTGCGATTGATCTGTCCCTCCTAGTGGTGATCATCTCCCAATGCTCATCTCGGCGCCCACAAATCTGGTAGATAGTATTCTTGAGATCGTTGAGGTAAACTTCTCCAATTCGTCCCATGGCGATGTGAGCTGCCATACTCTTTCCTAGGCTCCATGTTGGCATATCAAAGGTAAACTCTATTGGCTCCGTGACTGGTGCAAACGTCCTTCCTGGAATGTAGACTTGAATCCTCCAGCGCTCCTCTTCGGGTAAAGTGGCGTTGAAAGTCCCAGTGAAGCTTGGTACTCCTATGTTCAAGTATCTAGCGGCTTCCTTCAAGTGACATCCAAAAGGTGAATTCTCATCGGGTTGCACGAACTTGATCCTTGCATCCGCCATCCTAAAGAATAGAAAAGATGAGGAGTCAGAAATGAGAAGAAAGAGTAGTGATCTAGGGCTTAAGCTTAGTGGCCGTGTCCTACAGTCAGCGTGTGCTCTGATACCACCTTGTAGCGACCAGACCTCAAACAGTCTGATCTCTGTGCTCAGTGTCATCCCTGGATCAGTAATGCTGACACCACACAGTACTTGGAGGATTTATAACAGAGTAGCAATCACACACTTATTACATCGAATGTCTCAAAAGAGAACTTATTGAAATAAATATGGCTTAAGGCCATCTAAAACGATAATAGAGGAAGGCTTGGAAGATAAGCGAGTCCATCAACTCCAACGGCATCACTGAGTATAGAACCACGACCTAAAAGCACCTTACTCGTCGTCTGAAAAGTCTGCAACATGAAACGTTGCAGCCGAAAACGGGTCAGCACATGGAATATGCTGGCAATGTAACACATAGAGAATAACAATGGAGATAGGCTATACTACATGCATATTTGGCTGGTGGTAAAGCTCTATGGTTACAGTTTTTGCATAAAGCCAATTTTTCCCTACTGCAAAGGAATAAATTTATTTAACTATCATGGTGGTTGTTAAACATTGAGAATGGTTGACAGCATTCTCAATCCCAATTAAGAAGTACTCATTAGAACCCAACAATATTAATTAAAGTAACATGATGAGATTCACATGATAATCAAGTACTAGATATTCAAGATGTCCATAACCGGGGACACGGCTAACCATGATTAGTTTATACACTCTGCAGAGGTTTGCGCACTTTTCCCACAAGATTCGATCGCCTCCGTTTGATTCCTCGCACTACATGATGTTTGAGAAACGGATGACCGAGACATAGTCTTTCGGAAGCACTAGCACCTTACATGTGGGTAGACCGGTACACCTACTTTCCCCTACATCTGCTAGTCTACCCGTAAGAGTTCGCACAACTTAGTCAACTATGCCAGAGCCCATAATGGCTTGTGGCTGCACACGTAAGTTTCTAGTTTGAATAATCTCATGATCCCTTTGAGCCTGGGTGGCGGTCCGAAGAAATACAGGCAAGTCCTGCTAGAAAACAGGTGCCTCAATCCACCCAGATGTGTATTCAAGTTGCCACCTTAAGTAAACCATTAATTAACAATCTCACATCTGTCATGGATACACTCACCCAATCCATGTCTACTAGCATAGCATGGCATAATAAGCAAACATAGAAGTAACTCCCAAAGGTTTGATAATAAAACAAGTAATAGGTACTACCTCATCTACTTCCCATCCCACAATTTAATTAGATCCTAATCATGCAATGTTTGAGGATAGATCTAATGCATAAAAACTGGGTAGTAGAAAGGTATGATCAAGTGTTACTTGCCTTGCTGATGATCCGCGAAACCTAGAGACTCGAAGTAACAGGCGGCGCACTCCGGGTATTCTATCACAGACAAACAAACAAGCATACAATAAGTATTCATCTAATGCACAGGTAAAACTCGAACAAAAGATCCAACCAGAATGTTCAACTTAAGAACTCCGGTTTGCAAAAAGAATCAAATCAAATAAAGCAACAAAAGTCAAACGGCGAAAGAAAACAGCTTCATTTTACCAATCTGGATCGAAGTCAAATTTTACAGAAGCAAAAACTTGTTTAAGTAGATTATTCGGAAAGAGGGTTTCGAGACGAAACTCCAGGCGCTTGAATCGCCTGATTCCGATAAACGAGTGAAAAGTTATACTAAAATGAAAATCGGATCAGAAATCGCGATCAGAAAATAACCGCGGAAAATCCGAGAAAAAGAAAAACGACGAACGGGTTAACGAATGAATGGCGTCGGCGGCGGCTGGCGACTGTGGCGGGCGCTGGCTAGGGTTAGGGTTTCCGCGCAGGTGGGCCGGGGCGGCGAAGTGGGCTGGCGGCGGCGGCGGGATCGGGCGGCTGGGCTGGGGCGCCGGGGGCGGCGCTATTTATAGTGCACCCCCGAGCGGAGTCCCGCTCGGGCACGGCCCGTAGGTTGGTGCGCGTTTTTTTTAAATAATTCCGCGCAGAAGAAAAATAAAAAAGAAATACTAAACGGACTCCAAAAATCCCGAAATAAATTTTCCCCGGCTTCTAAAATCAAGCCGGACTAGATGAACATGTATTTGGGGCCTAAATGCAATTTTGAAAAACGCGCATTTTTCCTAAATTCAAATAAAAAGCGAAAAACTCCAAAATAAATCTTATTTGATTTTTTATTAAATCTTCATTATTTCTTTATTTTGGGAAAGTCATTTTATTCCCTCTCTGAATTTTTGGTAGTAGAAATAATTGAAGATAAAATAAATAAAATCAATGATCCTATTTTCAAAATTTGAGAAATACTCAAATAAGAAAATAACGAAAGCCCCAACTCTCTCCGTGGGTCCTTGAGTTGTGTAGAATTTCTAGGATCGAGCCAATAATGCAACAAAAATATGATATGCAATGATGATCTATGTATAACATTCCAAATTGAAAATTTGGGATGTTACATAACATGAAGCTATTCTTTCCGTTCAATCTATCATAGAGTTCATACTAGAATAACACCTTAAGACACAAATCAACCAAAACCCTAATGTCGCCTAGATACTCCATTGTCACCTCAAGTATCC
Source organism: Triticum timopheevii (assembly GCA_963921465.1). Taxonomy (NCBI): domain Eukaryota; kingdom Viridiplantae; phylum Streptophyta; class Magnoliopsida; order Poales; family Poaceae; genus Triticum; species Triticum timopheevii. The sequence goes on along the minus strand of OY997266.1, from coordinate 59,615,871 downwards.
ATGGGTATGATTATACGATATGCATCACACAATCTCAGATTCATCTATTCAACCAACACAAAGTACTTCAAAGAGTGCCCCAAAGTTTCTACCGGAGAGTCAAGACGAAAACGTGTGCCAACCCCTATGCATAAGTTCATTGAACCTGCAAGTTGATCACCAAAACATACATCAAGTAGATGACGTGAATATCCCATTGTCACCACAGATAAGCACGGCAAGACATACATCAAGTGTTCTCAAATCCTTAAAGACTCAATCCGACAAGACAACTTCAAGGGGAAAACTCAATTCATCACAAGAGAGTAGAGGGGGAGAAACATCATAAGATCCAACTATAATAGCGAAGCTCGCGATACATCAAGATCGTGCCATAGAGAGAACACAAGAGAGAGATCAAACACATAGCTACTGGTACATACCCTCAGCCCCAAGGGTGAACTATGCTACCTCTTGAGCACTGCGTTGGATTTCCCCGAAGAGGAGAGGATGATGCAGCAAAGTAGCATAAGTATTTCCCTCAGTTTTTGAGAACCAAGGTATCAATCCAGTAGGAGACCACGCACAAGTCCCTCGTACCTGCACAAAACGATAGCTACTCGCAACCAACGCGATTAGGGGTTGTCAATCCCTTCACGGTCACTTACAAGAGTGAGATCTGATAGAGATGATAAATAATATTTTTGGTATTTTTGGTATAGAGATGCAAAGCAAAAAGTAAAAGGCAAAGTCAAAGCAAAGCAAGTAATAAAGCGATAGAGATTTATATGATGAGAATAGACCCGGGGGCCATAGGTTTCACTAGTGGTTTCTCTCAAGAGCATAGATATTCTACGGTGGGTGAACAAATTACTGTTGAGCAATTGACAAAACTGAGCATAGTTATGAGCATATCTAGAGAATAATCATGTATATAGGCATCACGTCCGAGACAAGTAGATCGAAACGATTCTGCATCTACTACTATTACTCCACTCATCGACCGCTATCCAGCATGCATCTAGAGTATTAAGTTAAAAACAGAGTAACGCCTTAAGCAAGATGACATGATGTAGAGGGATAAATTCATGCAATATGATAAAAACCCCATCTTGTTATCCTCGATGGCAACAATACAATACGTGCCTTGCTGCCCCTGCTGTCACTGGGAAAGGACACCGCAAGATTGAACCCAAAGCTAAGCACTTCTCCCATTGCAAGAACTACCAATCTAGTTGGCCAAACCAAAAAGGATAATTCGAAGAGACTTGCAAAGATAACTCAATCATACATAAAAGAATTCAGAGAAGATTCAAATATTGTTCATAGATAAGCTGGATCATAACCCCACAATTCATCGGTCTCAACAAACACACCGCAAAAAGAAGATTACATCGAATAGATCTCCACGAGAGAGGGGGAGAACATTGCATTGAGATCCAAAAAGAGAGAAGAAGCCATCTAGCTACTAGCTATGGACCCTAAGGTCTGAAGTAAACTACTCACACTTCATCGGAGGGGCTATGGTGTTGATGTAGAAGCCCTCCGTGGTGGATGCCCCCTCCGGCGGAGATCCGGAACAGGCCCCAAGATGGGATCTTGTGTATACAGAAGGTTGCGGCGGTGGAATTAGGTTTTTGGCTCTTGTTCTGGTCGTTTGGGGATACGTAGGTATATATAGGAGGAAGGAGTACGTTGGTGGAGCAGCAGGGGGCCCACGAGGTAGGGGGCGCGCCCTCCACCCTCGTGACCGCCTCTGGCACTTCTTGGAGTTCGGTGAGAAAATCACGTTCCCGAAGGTTTTGTTCCCTTTGGACTCCGTTTGATATTCCGTTTCTTCGAAACACTGAAATAGGCAAAAAAAACAGCAATTCTGGGATGGGCCTCCGGTTAATAGGTTAGTCCCAAAAATAATATAAAAGTGGAAAATAAAGCCCAATATAGTCCAAAACAGTAGATAAAGTAGCATGGAGCAATCAAAAATTATAGATACGTTGGAGACGTATCAGGCATCCCCAAGCTTAATTCCTGCTCGTCCTCGAGTAGGTCAATGATAAAAAAGAACTTTTGATGCGGAGTGATACTTTGGCATAATTTCAATGTAAGTCTTCTTAATTGTGATATGAATATTCAGATCCGAAAGATTCAAGACAAAAGTTCATATTGACACAAAAATAATAATACTTCGAGCATATAATCGAAGTAATCATGTCTTCTCAAAATAGCATGGCAAAATAAAGTGCATCCCTACAAAATCATATAGTTAGGCTATGCTTCATTTTGGTCACACAGAGATGTTCCCAACTTCTATACCCCCGATGACAAGCCAAGCAATTGTTTCATACTTAAATAATCTCAAACTTTTTCAACCTTCACACAATACATGAGCGTGAGCCATGGATATAGCACTATGGGTGGAATAGAATATGATGATGGGGATTGTGTGGAGAAGACAAAAAAGGATAAGGTCTCACATTGATGAGGCTAATCAACGGGCTATGGAGATGCCCATCAATTGATGTCAACATGAGGAGTAGGGATTGCCATGCAACGGATGCACTAGAGCTATGAATGCTCAACAAAAAGAAAACTAGTGGGTGTGCATCCAACTCGCTTGCTCATGAAGACCTAGGGCATTTGAGGAAGCCCATCGTAGGAATATACAAGCCAAGTTCTATAATGAAAAAAATTCCCACTAGTATAAAAAGGACAACTTTATGAGACTCACTACATGAAGAACAAGGTGCTACTTTGAAGCACAATATATGAGACTCACTACATGAGGAACAAGGTCCTACTTTGAAGCACAAGTGTGGAAAAAGAGATAGTAGCATTGCCCTTTTTTCTTTTCTCCTTTTTTTTCTTTTTTCTTTTTTTGGGCCTTTCTTTTTTTTTCTTTTGGCCTTTTTTTGGCCTTTCTTTTTTTTCTTTTTCTTTTCTTTTTGGGCAATGCTCTAACAATGATGGTCATCACACTTCTATTGATTACAACATAAGGATTACAACTTGAAACTTAGAACAAGATATGACTCTATATGAATGCCTCCGGCGGTGTACCGGGATGGTGCAATGAATCAAGAGTGACATGTATGAAAAATAATGCATGGTGGCCTTGCCACAAATACGATGTCAACTACATGATCATGCAATGGCAATATGACAAAAGTAATGTATGTCATGATGATGATGATGGAAGTTGCATGGCAATATATCTCGGAATGGCTATGGAAATGCCATGATAGGTAGGTATGGTGGCTGTTTTGAGGAAGATATAAGGAGGTTTATGTGTGATAGAGCATATCGTATCACGGGGTTTGGATGCACCGGCGAAGTTTGCACCAACTCTCAAGGTGAGAAAGGGCAATGCACGGTACCGAAGAGGCTAGCAAAGGCGGAAAGGTGAGAGTGCGTATAATCCATGGACTCAACATTAGTCAAAAGAACTCATATACTTATTGCAAAAATTTAGAAGTCATCAAAAATCAAGTACTACGCGCATGCTCCTAGGGGGATAGATTGGTAGGAAAATACCATCGCTCGTCCCCGACCGCCACTCATAAGGATGCACAAGCCAAGTACACTTCATGTTTCAAATTTGATACACAACTTTAACCATACGTGCATACGGGACTTTGCAAACTTCAACACAAGCATTCTTTGAATCATAATCACCCAACTAGCACGACTTTGATATTATTACCTCCATATCTCAAAACAATTATCAAGCATCGAACTTATCTTAGTATTCAATTCACTCAAAAGAAAGTTTCACATATCTTGAATACCAAGTATATTAATATTAAGCAAATTACCATGCTATCAACAACTCTCAAAATAATCTAAGTGAAGCATGAGAGATCAATAGTTTCTTTAAAACAAATCCACCACCGTGCTCTAAAAGATATAAGTGAAGTACTAGAGCAAAAATTATCACGCTCAAAAGATATAACTGAAGCACTATGAGCAAAACTATCAAGCTCAAAAGATATAAGTGAAGCACATAGAGTATTCTAACAAATTCCAATTCATGTATGGCTCTCTCAAAAGGTGTGTACAGCAAGGATGATTGTGGTAGACTAACAAGGAAAGACGCAAATAATACAAGACGCTCCAAGCAAAACACATATCATGTGGTGAATAAAAATATAGCTCCAAGTAAATTACCGATGGAAGTGGACGAAAGAGGGGATGCCTTCCGGGGCATCCCCAAGCTTTGACTTTTTGGTGTCCTTGGATTATGTTGGGGGTGCCATGGGCATCCCCAAGCTTAGGCTCTTTCCACTCCTTGTTCCATAATCCATCAAAAGAATTCACCCAAAACTTGAAAACTTCACAACACAAAACTCAACAGAAATCTCGTGAGCTCCGTTAGAGAAAGAAAACAAAAAACTACTTCAAGGTAATGTAATGAACTCATTTTTTATTTATATTGGTTTTAAACCTACTGTATTCCAACTTCTATATTGATTATAAACGATTTTACTAGCCATAGATTCATCAAAATAAGCAAACAACACACGCAAAACAGAATCTGTCAAAAACAGAACAGTCTGTAGCAATCTGTAACTAACGCAAATTTCTGGAACTCTAAAACTTCTACCAAAATAGGAAGTTCTGGAAAATTTGTTTATTGAACAGCATAAAAAAGAATCAACGCAAAGGCACGTTCCTGTGATTTAAAAAAATTATATTCGTGCGTGCAAAGTTTCTGTTTTTCAGCAGAATCAAATCAACTATCATCGTAGGTTATCCTATAGGTTCTACTTGGCACAAACACTAATTAAAAGATAAAACCACAACCAAACAGAGGCTAGATGGATTATTTATTCCTAAACAGAAGCAAAAACAAAAACACAAATAAAATTGGGTTGCCTCCCAACAAGCGCTATCGTTTAACGCCCCTAGCTAGGCATAAAAGCAAGGATAGATCTAGGTATTGCCATCTTTGGTAGGCAATCCATAAGTGGCTCTCATGATAGATTCATATAGTAATTTTATTTTCTTTCTAGGGAAGTGTTCCATGCCCTTCTTTAAGGGAAATTGTAATCTAATATTCCCTTCCTTCATATCAATAATTGCACCAATCATTCTAAGGAAAGGTCTACCAAGAATAATAGGACATGAAGGATTGCAATCTATATCAAGAATGATAAAATCTACGGGTACATAATTCCTATTTGCAACAATAATAACATCATTAATTCTTCCCATAGGCTTTTTAATAGTGGAATCCGCAAGATGCAAGTTTAGAGAGCAATCATCAAAATCACGGAAATCTAGCAAATCACACAAAGCTTTGGGAATAGTAGAGATACTAGCACCCAAATCACACAAAGCATGAAACTCATAATCTTTAATTTTAATTTTAATAGTAGGTTCGCACTCATCATAGAGTTTTCTAGGGATAGGAACTTTCAACTCAAGTTTTTCTTCATAAGATTGCATCAAGGCATCAACAATGTGTTCGGTAAAGGCCTTATTTTGACTATAAGCATGAGGAGAATCTAGCACGGATTGCAACAAGGAAATACAACCAATCAAAGAGCAATTTCATAATTAAATTCCTTGAGATCCAAAATAGTGGGTTTAGCAACATCTAGGTTTTTATTTCTTTCAATCGCACTTTCATCAATTTCATCATCAAGATCTAGAAACTCTGAATTCTTAGAACGCCTTCTAGGTAAGGGAAGATCATATTCAGTTTCATCAAGATTCATATTGCAAAACAAAGATTTAATGGGGGGCACATCAATAACTTTTAGATCTTCATCTCGATTTTCATAGGAATTGGAAGAACACGCTTTAATAATGGGATCTTTGGAAGCACGCATCCTAGTGGTTCTTTCTTTGCACTCATCAATGGAAATTATCATGGCTTTGAGAGACTCATTGATATCATGCTTAGGAGGGATAGATCTAAGCTTTAAAGAATCAATTTCAAGAGAAATTCTATCAGCATTCCTAGCCAAATCATCAACTTTAAGCAATTTCTCTTCAAGCAAAGCATTAAAATTCTTTTGTGAATTCATAAACTCTTTAACACTACTCTCAAATTCAGAGGGCATCCTATTAAAATTTCCATAAGAGTTGTTGTAGAATTTCCATAATTATTAGAAGGATTACTAGGATAAGGCCTAGGATTAAAATTCTCTCTATAAGCGTTGTTTCCAAAACTATTCCTACCAACAAAATTCACATCCATAGATTCATTATTGTTCTCAAGAAAAGTAGATAAAGGCATATCATTGGGATCAAGAGGAGTATTTTTAGGAGCAAACATCTTCATAAGTTCATCCATCTTTTCACTCAAAACATTGATTTCTTCTATAGCATGCACTTTTTTACTAGAAGATCTTTCGGTGTGCCATTGAGAATAATTAACCATAATATTATCAAGTAATTTTGTAGCATCTCCTAACGTAATTTCCATAAATGTGCCTCCCGCGGCCGAATCTAAAAGATTTCTAGAAGCAAAATTCAATCCGGCATAAAACTTTTGTATGGTCATCCATAAATTCAAACCATGAGTAGGGCAATTGCGAAGCATCAATTTCATTCTTTCCCAAGATTGGGCAACATGCTCATGATCAAGTTGTTTAAAATTCATAATATCGTTCCTAAGAGTGATGATCTTAGCGGGAGGAAAATACTTAGAGATAAAAGCATCTTTGCACTTGTTCCAAGAATCAATACTATTTTTAGGCAAAGACGAAAACCAAACTTTAGCACGATCTCTAAGTGAAAACGGAAATAACTTCAATTTGACAATATTGTTATCCGTATCTTTTTTCTTTTGCATGTCACACAAATCAACAAAATTGTTTAGATGAGTAGCGGCATCTTCACTAGGAAGGCCGGCAAATTGATCTTTCATAACAAGATTCAGCAAAGCGATATTGATTTCACAAGACTCATCATTATTAAGAGGAGCAATCGGAGTACTAAGGAAATCATTATTATTGGTATTCGAGAAGTCACACAATTTGGTATTATCTTGCGCCATGGCAACAAGTAATCCAACACACAAGCAAACAGAAAGGCAACGAAAAAGGCAAACGGGAAAGGGAGGAGGAGATTGGGAAAGAGAGGGCGAATAAAACGGCAAGGGTGAAGTGGGGGAGAGGAAAACGAGAGGCAAATGGCAAATAATGTAATGCGAGAGATAGGGATTGCGCTGGGTACTTGGTATGGTTGACTTGCTTGCGTGAGCCTTCCCGGCAACGGCGCCAAAAATTCTTCTTGCTACCTCTTGAGCACTGCGTTGGATTTCCCCGAAGAGGAGAGGATGATGCAGCAAAGTAGCGTAAGTATTTCCCTCAGTTTTTTAGAACCAAGGTATCAATCCAGTAGGAGACCATGCACAAGTCCCTCGTACCTGCACAAAATGATAGCTACTCGCAACCAACGCGATTAGGGGTTGTCAATCCCTTCACGGTCACTTACGAGAGTGAGATCTGATAGAGATGATAAATAATATTTTTGGTATTTTTGGTATAGAGATGCAAAGTAAAAAGTAAAAGGCAAAGTAAAAGCAAAGCAAGTAATAAAGCGCTAGAGATTAATATGATGAGAATAGACCCGGGGGCCATAGGTTTCACTAGTGGCTTCTCTCAAGAGCATAGATATTCTATGGTGGGTGAACAAATTACTGTTGAGCAATTCATAGAATTGAGCATAGTTATGAGCATATCTAGAGAATGATCATGTATATAGGCATCACGTCCGAGACAAGTAGATCGAAACGATTCTGCATCTACTACTATTACTCCACTCATCGACCGCTATCCAGCATGCATCTAGAGTATTAAGTTAAAAACAGAGTAACGCCTTAAGCAAGATGACATGACGTAGAGGGATAAATTCATGCAATATGATAAAAACCCCATCTTGTTATCCTCGATGGAAACAATACAATACGTGCCTTGCTGCCCCTGCTGTCACTGGGAAAGGACACCGCAAGATTGAACCCAAAGCTAAGCACTTCTCCCATTGGAAGAACTACCAATCTAGTTGGCCAAACCAAAAAGGATAATTCGAAGAGACTTGCAAAGATAACTCAATCATACATAAAAAAATTCAGAGAAGATTCAAATATTGTTCATAGATAAGCTAGATCATAAACCCACAATTCATCGGTCTCAACAAACACACCGCAAAAAGAAGATTACATCGAATAGATCTCCACGAGAGAGGGGGAGAACATTGTATTGAGATCCAAAAGGAGAGAAGAAGCCATCTAGCTACTAGCTATGGACCCGAAGGTCTGAAGTAAACTACTCACACTTCATCGGAGGGGCTATGGTGTTGATGTAGAAGGCCTCCGTGGTGGATGCCCCCTCCGGCGGAGCTCCGGAACCGGCCCCAAGATGGGATCTCGTGGATACAGAAGGTTGTGGCAGTGGAATTAGGTTTTTGGCTCCTGTTCTGATCGTTTGGGGATACGTAGGTATATATAGGAGGAAGGAGTATGTCGGTGGAGCAGCAGGGGGCCCACAAGGTAGGGGGGCACGCCCAGGGGGCGGCGCGCCCTCCACCCTCGTGACCGCCTCTGGCACTTCTTGGAGTAGGGTCCAAGTCTCCTGGAGCACGTTCAGTGAGAAAATCACGTTCCCGAAGGTTTTATTCCGTTTGGACTCCGTTTCTTCGAAACACTGAAATAGGCAAAAAACAGCAATTCTGGGTTGGGCCTCCGGTTAATAGGTTAGTCCCAAAAATAATATAAAAGTGGAAAATAAAGCCCAATATAGTCCAAAACAGTAGATAAAGTAGCATGGAGCAATCAAAAATTATAGATACGTTGGAAACGTATCAAACTACTCCCTCCTCGTCATGGATAGCGCCGGGATAATGAAGATGGCCACCAGTGAGGGATCCCCCCTCCGGCAGGGCACCGGAACGGGCTCCCGAGAGGTTTTTGGTGGCTATAGAGGCTTGCGGCGGCGGAACTTCCGATCTATCTTGTTCTTCGATGTTTTTAAGGTATATGGGAATATATAGGCGAAAGTAGTCGGTCAGGGGAGCCACGAGGGTGGAGGGCACGCCCCCCTATCTCGTGGCTTCCTTGAAGCTTCCCTGGCTTGCACTCCAAGTTCCCTGGATTGCTTCTATTCCAAAAATAAGTTTCCCAAAGGTTTCATTCCGTTTGGACTCCGTTTGATATTCCTTTTCTTCGAAACGCTAAAATAGGCAAGAAAACAACAATATGGGGTGGGCCTCCGGTTAATAGGTTAGTCCCAAAAGTAATATAAAAGTGTATAATAAAGCCCGTAATCATCCAAAACACATAATAATATAGCATGGATGCTTCATAAATTATAGATACATTGGAGACATATCAGTGACAAAGAGCTCGTCATAAATGGTTACATCGATGCAAGCTTTGACACTGATCCGGATGACTCTAAGTCGCGAACCGGATACGTATTTTTATTGAACGGAGGAGCTGTCAGTTGGTGTAGTTCCAAGCAGAGTGTCGTGGTGGGATCTGCGTGTGAAGCGGAGTACATTGCTGCTTCGGAAGCAGCAAATGAAGGAGTTTGGATGAAGGAGCTCATATCCGATCTAGGTGTCATACCTAGTGCATCGGGTCCAATGAAAATATTTCGTGACAATATTAGTGCAATTGCCTTGGCAAAGGAATCCAGATTTCACAAGAGAACCAAGCACATCAAGAGACGCTTCAATTCTATCTGTCATCAAGTGTCGGAAGGGGACATAGAGATTTGAAAGAAACACACGGTGTCGGTGTCAAAACTGGCGGATCTCGGGTAGGGGGTCCCAAACTGTGCGTCTAGGCGGATGGTAACAGGAGACAAGGGACACGGTGTTTTACCCAGGTTCGGGCCCTCTTGATGGAGCTAAAACCCTACGTCCTGCTTGATTAATATTGATGATATGGGTAGTACAAGAGTGGATCTACAACAAGATCAAGGAGGCTAAACCCTAGAAGCTAGCCTATGGTATGATTGTTGTAATGTATATTGTGTCCTACGGACTAAAGCCCTCCGGTTTATATAGACACCGGAGAGGGCTAGGGTTACACAGAGTCGGTTACAATGGTAGGAGATCTACATATCCGTATCGCCAAGCTTGCCTTCCACGCCAAGGAAAGTCCCGTCCGGACACGGGACGGAGTTTTCAATCTTGTATCTTCATAGTCTTGGAGTCCGGCGGACGATGATAGTCCGGCTGTCCGGACACCCCCTAGTCCAGGACTCCCTCAGTAGCCCATGAACCAGGCTTCAATGACGATAAGTCCGGCGCGCATAATGTTCGGCATTGCAAGGCGGGTTCCTCCTTTGAATAATCCAGAGAAGATCATGAACACCCGGATAGTGTCTGGCTCTGCAAAATAAATTCCACATTCCACCGTAGAGAGAATAAAATGTACACAAGTTCAATCTGCTGACGTATTTTGCGGCATGACGTCACACCACTACCAAGCCTTTACTTGAATCATTTTTTATTATACCACCTCAGCACGTTTAGCGAAGTGGTTTCCTTGGCACGTCTTGTCGAAGCAGAGATCATGTTCCCCTTATTCCGGGATTCTCATCAATACGGGCGTGGGTAACCCAACCGTGCTCGTCGCCATGCCTCCTCTATCGAAGGTGAATCCCGAACGGTCACGGAGACGGCTCTTGGTATTTTCCCTCTTTATAAGAGGACCAAGGTTCGTTTCTTTTCTTCAATCTCCCATCGAATCCTTGCTCCAAGTTCCAACACCCAGAGCCCCAGATTCGAGCACCTCGGACCTTCAAAAATGTCCGGCTCCGACCTTCAGGGCGGTGGATGCCCTCCTCTGTCACGGAGGAGGACGTGTTAAAGCTGCGTGAGGCCAAGTACCTGTCTTACGAGATCTCACACAGGTTGCCCGCCCAAGGGCAGGCCGTACCCACTCCCGAGCCCGGTGAGTACATCGTCTTCGTATCCCACCTCCGTCGGGGTTTAGGCTTCTCGACGGACCCCTTTCGTGAGAGGGCTCATGTTCTACTATGGGCTGGATTTTCACGACTTGGCTCCGGAGTCCATCCTCCATATTTTCGCATTCATTATCGTCTGCGAAGCCTTCCTCCGCGTCACCCCCCACTTCGTCCTGTGGCTGAAGACCTTCAATGTGGAGCCGAAGATGATCGGGGGGCGTCAAGCAGAGTGTGGCGGGGCGGCCATAAGCAGGAGGGCCAATGCCCCATGGCCCGAGGGCTCCTTCCAAGAGGAGCTCGGCTTGTGGCAGCAGGAGTGGTTCTATATCACCGCTCCGAAGGGCAGCAGGCAAAAGCCACCGCCTTCATTCCGCCCAGGACCTCCACGATGGTTGATGTCGTGGGTCAACCAAGGACTCAATTGGGGGCCGTCAGAAGACGTGCCCCTATTGCAGGGCCGGATTCGAGACCTCCAAGCGAGGGAGATCGATCTGGTAGTGGTGATGCAGGTCATGCTAATCAGGTGTCTTCTGCCCTGCAAACGCCGTCCTCTCCGGTTATGGGAGTTCAATCTGGAGGGACCACGAATTCTCCAACACTTCATGGGTACGACACCCGTGGAGATGTACAAGTTGTTCTTCAGACCGCAGGCGATGTGTCCGGAATTGACCGAGGATGCGGGCCTAAGCTGCAATCGCCCGGATACTCAGGTAAATAGCTCAGTGTCCGGACATTCCGTTTGTTTGCTTTTCTATAATTCGCCTTCTAACCCGTTATCCTCCATCAGGAGTGGGTAGCGCGAGCAAAACTGATAAGGTGTCCGGCCCCCCTCCCAGAGACCGCACCGGAGCCCGTGCTGGTCAGAATGTTGGAGGTAGCGCCTGTAGAAGAAGGCGATGGGGAAAATAGAGGAGCTATCACCTCGCCCAAGGGGGCGCTTGAAGAGGGGGGATCGAGAATCCCTCCTTCCAGGGGGAGAAGAGGACCGCCTTCGAAGACCCGGAGGCCAAAGCCCCTAAGCGGGGGAAGAAATCTTCACCGGAGGGTCCTGCGTCCGGGGAGACCCCGGGCGTACAATCGTCTCTAAAGGATCAGCCCTCCAGCGAGCCGTGAGTAGGAAAAGGGGAGTTCATTAATAAGAAAATATCCCTATTTGTGCTTCTGAGGATAACCAAAATTTTTACCTTACAGTTCGCATCTGTGGCCTTCTCAGATGAGTTCGTCTTTGGGGGATCTTCGTCCGGAGATGATGGAGAGCGAGACGCCTCCGTCTGCTGCGCCGTCGGACAGGGCAGACGAGCCTGAAGTATCGTCACGGAGGGTATCCCAGAGCCCGGTGGAGCCGGAGAGTTTGGCGCCGACTAGTGTTCGGCCGGGGGAGCTGAAGGATCTGCTTGAGAGGGCGTCCATCTCATAAGATCACCGTGCATTGATGAGCATGGTGATTGGAAGGATTTCGTCCGCCGAAAGCGGATTGCATAGTGTCGTCAGGAGTTTGCTGGCGGGATTTGAGGTACGCAAGAACGACTCACCTTTTTGACAGTTTTGCACATAGAAGTGCGCCCTGTATAGATAGTAGCCCCTGAGACTCGGTAGGTTGTCGAAAGAGACAGCGTGCCGAGGATCAAAATCGCAGGTATTGAATGTCGCCTTTCCTATGCAGGTGGCGGATAGTCCGGGGGCTAGCCGGAATGGTGGAGTTGTCGAGTTAATGCGGCAACTTGATGTGGCGGATGCGGACATCGCGCTTGTCAACCGGTGACTTGACGAGTCGCAAGGTAAATGAATTCTCCGCAGTCACTTATTTAAGGGAGCCAAAGCCCGCCTCTTACAATATTTATGCTGTGATGCAGACGGTGCTGCTGCTGTGGAGAGCCTTCGGGCCGAGCTTGCTCAAGCCAAGGAGCAAGCCAGAAGGAGTGATGCGGCTGCCTCGAGGGCGGCCGAGGAGTTAAAAGCCAAAAAGGCTGCACACTGCCTAAGCAGGGAAGAGATGGCCGAATTGGCCATGAAATTGAAGGATGCTACCGACCGCAATGAGGCTCTTGAAAAGGAGCGCCTATCGGAGCGAGAAGACCTGGGGAAGGCCACCGCCGAGGCCAAGGATGCCCGTTCTGCAATGCGGGCTATGAAGGAGGAGCTGCGCCAGGCCGGAGACATTGTGGCTGGCAAGCCTTTTCTGCTGCGTCGCCGGTTTACGGATCCAAAGTATGCCCAGCTTGGCCAGCTGTGGGGTCCGGAGGATCCATATATGGATTTAGCGGCAAGTGCGGCGGATGCCGTTGTGCACTTCCGGAGTTAGAAGGATCACAAGACGGAAGAGCTGTTTTGGTCTCAATTCCATAGTCCGGATCATTCACTTCCGCTGACCGATAGGTTGGCCGAATGGGCTGAGCTGAACAGGTTATCTGGACTTGCCACGACTGATATCGTGGCTCATGTCTGGCCAGAGAGGCCCAAGGCGACGAGCTATTTTGGCTTATTGCAGCAATTTCTTGGAGCGGTGCCGCATATCAAGCAGATGAAGCGGTCGGCCTGCATAGAAGGTGCGCGGATGGCCCTTGCCCGTGTGAAGACACATTGGACAGAGATGGATGCCATCGCTATTGCAACCCAGGGTTCGGACGAAAGCCGGTTACCCGCCGAGCACTATTTTGGGGAAGTTATGCGTGGCGCTCGTGTAATAGAGTCGCAGTACTCGAAAAATGTCACGTTCAAATGAACGTTTTATCTTGTAAAACAATGATTATGATGTAACCGCTTTTTATACTTGTGCGTTCCAAGTATTGAAATATCTCCTATGCGGCCGTTTATGTATACGTTTGTATAACCTAAAAGATGGCAGTCTTCGGCTTCAGCCCCCACGCACAAGGTGAGGGGGTGTTCGCAAAAAATAGCGCGTTTTCACACTTAATCCGACGTCTCGGTCCTGTTAAGGAGGTGGTAGCGTAGCAAACGAGGCAATCCGGACTATGATGCTTTATCACTTTCACTTAGCCATTAGAGTTCGAGGGTGGGGCTATGATATAGCCCCTGGGGGCATTGCGCTTCTCCGGATTCGGGGCGCGTGTGTGCCTGACCGGGAAACGGTCCTTCGTCTAAGTGGGGAATTCTAAACATTCCGGTAGTCGATCGAGTGGTTGACTAGTCTCTCGCTGTATCATGACAGTCAGTTTTCGGCTTTCTCTACTGAGGTGCTCGCCCAGCCGAACTGGGGCACAATCGCAGTAGTTCTCCTGGTGCCGCATTAGCCGATGATACGGAACGTAAGACAGCAAAACACAGGAGCCGGGCAAACCCAACATTTGACCAAAGACATGATTCGGAGCTGATGCATATAAGGCCTAACTCGAGACGCCGAACACTCCCTAAGGTGTCCGGTCTTTATAAAAATGGGCAGAACAATGCCCTAAGCCCCTAGTGTCCAGGTACGGGCAAGGTCCTCTGACGCGGCAGATGCCAAAACATCAGGCTCCACTTTGGTTATAATGGGAAACCAGGGGATTATAACAACAAGAGACAGTAAAAAAGGTTTATGCAGGGTCTTAATCTGAAAAGAATCCTTGCGACGGGTCCCTACTGCACGTCTGCGCCTGTGTCTCCGTTGTGCCGTTATCCTGGACGGGTGTGCATGTTGTTCATCTGTAAAAAGAGATGAACTTAGTTTGGAAGGAAATCGTGCGAAAAATATATACGAAGGAAAAAATATAAATAAATAAGTAAAGTGGAGTCTATATGAGCTCGCTGTTGCTTATGCGCGCAGCCCCTTGTGAAGGGGTGTGCGGCTAGGGAGCCCCTAGCTTATTTATGCCCGACTCGTCTAGCCGTGTCCGGGGTCTTTAAATGACCCTCGCACTGAAATGATGCCACGTGGACCGGGCATCTTGAGTGTAAGAGACACGTAATGTGGTATGGCGTTGAAGCGGACAAAAGCTTCTCGTCCCAAGAGTGCTTGATAGCTACTTTTAAATGGGACGACATGAAAGATTAGTTTTTCGCGTCGAAAGTTGTTCGGTGACCCGAACACAACTTCTAGTAATAAGGAGCCTGTGCACTTGGCGTAAGGGCCTGGCGTCACTCCTTTAAAGGAAGTGCGGCTATGTCGAATTTTAGTATGGTCTATCCCCAACTTGCGGATTGTGTTTGGATATAGCAGGTTTAAGTCGCTGCCTCCGTCCATCAGGACTTGTGTAAATTGCAGTCCGTCGATTATAGGATCCAATATCAGGGCAGCCCATCCTGCATTTCGAACGCTTCTGGAATAATCCAGGTGGTCGAAAGTGATTGGTTTTGATGTCCAATCTCTATGTTCCGCTGGGTTGGACCGTGCGAGACCCATTTTAGCGGGTGCCGCATTGTTTTTCCGTATTATCACATGAAGTGAATTTACTGTTTTGACCTCTTGTGGGAAAGTCTTTTGTTTTCCGGTGCTCTGCTGGTGGGGTTTATCATCATCCTCACTTGATGTGTTGAGCCCCTTGTGTTCGGCGTTTAATCGGCCGGACTGTTTGAAAACCCAACAATCTCGGTGGGTGTGGTTTGCAGGCCTTCCGGGGGTACTATGGATTTGACATATCTGACCCAAAATTTTGTTTAAGTTGGATAGCTCATCACTGTTATCCTTAAGGGGCGGTGTTTTGTTGTTTGGCCGCGAGCTTTTGAATCCGGCGTTGACCGCCGTGTTCTTTGGGCTTTTCTCTTTATTCCGGCACTGATCCTTTCTGCGCTGTGATTTTCCGTTTCCATCTCTGATCTCGGATGTACTTGGGTCGCTGGTGCTGCATCTTGCTAGCTAGCTGTCCTCTCCTGCGCAAAAGCGGGTCATGAGGCTTGTTAGCGCGAACATTGTCCTCGGCTTCTCTTGGCCGAGGTGTCTGGCGAGCCATTCGTCTCGG
Organism: Triticum timopheevii; assembly: GCA_963921465.1. Lineage (NCBI taxonomy): Eukaryota > Viridiplantae > Streptophyta > Magnoliopsida > Poales > Poaceae > Triticum > Triticum timopheevii. The sequence continues at coordinate 59,600,075 of OY997266.1, read as the reverse complement.
ACGTTGTGTTTAAAAGCTGCTAGGGCTTCGGCGTCCGGACAGTCGACTATTTGGTTCTTTTTGGTGAGGAACCTGTTCCAGAATTTGCGCGCTGATTCTCCAGGCTGTTGAGTTATATGACTTAGATCATCTGCATCCGGAGGGCGGACATAAGTTCCTTGAAAATTTGCTCTAAACGCGTCCTCGAGCTCTTCCCAACTTCCAATAGTGTTTTCTGGGAGGCTTTTGAGCCAATGACGGGCTGGCCCTTTGAGCTTAAGGGGTAAATATTTTATTGCGTGGAGATCATCTCCTCTAGCCATGTGTATGTGAGTATATAATCCTCTATCCAGACTCCAGGGTCTGTTGTTCCGCCGTAAGCCTCTATGTTTATGGGTTTAAATCCTGCTAGGAATTCATGATCCAGCACCTCGTTGGTGAAACATAGTGGGTGTGCGGCGCCCCTGTATTTGGGTGTACCGATGTCTTCGGACACTTGACGTGTTGCGTTGCTTCCTGGGGCCCTCTTCTTTGGCCCCTAAATGGACCTGGCTGGGCCATCTGTTTTTCCAGGGTCATTAGTCGGCTTATGTGCGGCGCCGATTTTAGATGTTGGCCTATCATCTGGCCGTCTATCCGACCAGGTGGCCTCTTTGTTTTTTGACTGTGGGGGCTCTATGGCCTCCTCATCAAATTCTGGCAGCAGCTTGCGCTTCGGGTAGCTCTTTGATTGATGGCCATTGCCATATTTGTCTGCGGTTTTGAGCACTTTGCTCCACCTCATTCTGAGTGCATCTTTCGCTGTTTTGAGCTTCCGTTTTTCCTTCTTCAGGCTTCTTGCGGTGGCGAAGAGTCTTTTCCGAAGGTTTTTATTCTCCGGCGGTGTGTCCGGTGTGAGGTCGTCTAGACTGTTGTTTTCGCCAGGCCTGGACTGATTATCTGACTCGTCCTGTTCGGACGGTTGCTTGTCTGCGTGTTTGTCGTACACTGGTTTGCCCTGCTGTATTGCTGGGTCATTAGGAGCGCTGTTTTTGTCGAGGCGGGACTTAGGGCGGCGTCTGCGTTGCCGTTTTGGTTGTTTGTCGGCGGGATTATCTTCTGCCGCGCCCCGTTGGTCCTCGTTATCGCTTCCTTTTGGGGTATCCACCATGTATACGTCGTGTGACGAGGTGGTCTTCCAGTGCCCTGTAGGCGCTGGTTCTTGTTCATCTCCGGCATCGTCGTCCATACCGTCGATGTCTTCGGAGTCATAGTCTAGCATGTCGGTTAGATCGTTGACAGTGGCTACAAAGTGGGAGGTGGGTGGGCTTTGAATTTCTTCGTCGTCCGTATCCCAACCGTCCTGGCCATAGTCCGGCCAGGTCTTTCCGGATAGCGAGAGATATTTTAGCGAATTTAGGATGTCGCCAAAGGGCGAGTGTTGGAAGATGTCCGCGGCGGTGAATTCCATAACCGGCGCCCAATCAGATCCGATTGGCAGGGGTGCGGGAGATCCGGAGTCCGGCGGGGAGTCCGGCACCTCGGAGTTACAAGTTTTGCAAGGGACAAGGTTAGTGTTCGGCTCCACCGCCGTGGAAGTTGCAGCCCCCGAGGCGGTGTCCAACCACCGGTCCTCGATCAGGGCGATCGGCTCCAGACTAAGGGCTGGAGCGGATTCGTGTGCGGCCACCAAGGCACTGTCCGGCGGCAGAGCTAGATCATGCCCATCGTGACAATGCGGTGCGCTCGGCTGTGGCTCGAGCCCGTCGAAGATCAAGTCCCCGCGGATGTCGGCCGTGAAGTTTAGGCTTCCGAACCTAACCTGATGGCCAGGGGCGTAGCTTTCGATCTGCTCCAGATGGCCAAGTGAATTAGCCCGCAGTGCGAAGCCGCCAAATACGAAGATCTGTCCGGGGAGAAAAGTCTCATCCTGGACAGCGTGGTTGTTGATTGAAGAAGCCATCGAGCCTATCGGTGACGACACAGAGGAACTCTCAATGAAAGCACCAATGTCGGTGTCAAAACCGGCGGATCTCGGGTAGGGGGTCCCGAACTGTGCGTCTAGGCGGATGGTAACAGGAGACAAGGGACACGATGTTTTACCCAGGTTCGGGCCCTCTTGATGGAGGTAAAACCCTACGTCCTGCTTGATTAATCTTGATGATATGGGTAGTACAAGAGTGGATCTACCATGAGATCAAGGAGGCTAAACCCTAGAAGCTAGCCTGTGGTATGATTGTTGTAATGTATATTGTGTCCTACGGACTAAAGCCCTCCGGTTTATATAGACACCGGAGAGGGCTAGGGTTACACAGAGTCGGTTACAATGGTAGGAGATCTACATATCCGTATCGCCAAGCTTGCCTTCCACGCCAAGGAAAGTCCCATCCGGACACGGGACGGAGTCTTCAATCTTGTATCTTCGTAGTCTTGGAGTCCGGCGGACGATGATAGTCCGGCTGTCCGGACACCCCCTAGTCCAGGACTCCCTCACACGGATCTGAATGTTGCAGACCCGTTGACTAAGCCTCTCTCTTGAGCAAAACATGATCATCACCAAAGCTCCATGGGTGTTAGAATCATTACTGTGTAATCTAGATTATTGACTCTAGTGCAAGTGGGAGACTGAAGGAAATATGCCCTAGAGGCAATAATAAAGTTATTATTTATTTCCTTAATTCATGATAAATGTTTATTATTAATGTTAGAATTGTATTAACCGGAAACTTAGTACATGTGTGAATACATAGACAAAACCTATAGTCCCTAGTATGCCTATACTTGACTAGCTCGTTAATCAAAGATGGTTATGTTTCCTAACCATAGATATGTGTTATCATTTGATGAACAGGATCACATCATTAGGAGAATGATGTGATGGACATGACCCATCCGTTAGCTTAGAAGTATGATCGTGTTAGTTTCATTGCTACTACTTTCTTCATGACTTATACAAGTTCCTCGGACTATGAGATTATGCAACTCCCGAATACCGGAGGAACACTTTGTGTGCTACCAAACGTCACAAAGTAAATGGGTGATTATAAAGGTGCCCTACAGGTGTCTCCGAAGGTGTTTGTTGGGTTGGCATAGATCAAGATTAGGATTTGTCACTCCGTGTTTCGGAGAGGTATCTCTGGGCCCTCTCGGTAATACTCATCACTATAAGCCTTGCAAGCATTGTGACTAATGAGTTAGTTGCAGGATGAAGTATTACGGAACGAGTAAAGAGACTTGCCGGTAATGAGATTGAACTAGGTATTGAAATACCGACGATCGAATCTCGGGCAAGTAACATACCGATGACAAAGCGAACAACATATGTTGTTATGCGGTTTGACCAATAAAGATCTTTGTAGAATATGTAGGAACCAATATGAGCATCCAGGTTCCGCTATTGGTTATTGGTCGGAGACGTGTCTCGGTCATGTCTGCATAGTTCTCGAACCCGTAGGGTCTGCACGCTTAACGTTCGATGACGATTGTATTATGAGTTTATGTGATATGTTGTACCGAAGATTGTTCGGAGTCCTGGATGTCATCACGAACATGATGAGGAGTCTTGAAATGATCAAGACATAAAGATTGATATATTGGACGCCGAACACTGGAAGTGTTCCGAAGAAGTTTCGCATAAAATCGGAGTGCCCGAAGGTTACCGGAACCCCCGAGGGACTAATCGGCCTCGATGGGCCCTAGTGGAGAGAGAGAGAGAGAGGGGGGGCGGCCAAGACAGTCTGTGCGCCCCCTCCCCCTGAGTTCGAATAGGACAAGGAAGGGGGGTGCTACGTCTTGAGCTTGCATTGGTTTTCCTTGAAGAGGAAAGGGTGATGCAGCAAAGTAGCGTAAGTATTTCCCTCGGTTTTTGAGAACCAAGGTATCAATCCAGTAGGAGGCTCCTCAAAAGTCCCACGCACCTACACAAACAAACAAGAACCTCGCAACCAACGCAATAAATGGGTTGTCAATCCCTTCACGGCCACTTACGAAAGTGAGATCTGAAAGAGATAATATGATAAGATAAATATTTTTGGTATTTTTATGATATAGATTGGAAAATAAAAGATGCAAATAAAAGTAGATGGAAAACTTATATGATAAAAGATAGACCCGGGGCCATAGGTTTCACTAGTGACTTCTCTCAAGATAGCATAAGTATTACGGTGGGTGAACAAATTACAGTCAAGCAATTGATAGAAAAGCGCATAGTTATGAGATTATCTAGGCATGATCATGTATATAGGCATCACGTCCGTGACAAGTAGACCGACTCCTGCCTGCATCTACTACTATTACTCCACACATCGACTCCTGCATGCATCTAGAGTATTAAGTTCCTGAAGAACAGAGTAACACATTAAGAAAGATGACATGATGTAGAGGGATAAACTCATGCAATATGATATAAACCCCAACCTTTTTATCCTCGATGGCAACAATACAATATGTGCCTTGCTGCCCCTGCTGTCACTGGGAAAGGACACCGCAAGATTGAACCCAAAGCTAAGCACTTCTCCCATTGCAAGAAAGATCAATCTAGTAGGCCAAACCAACTTGCAAAGATAACTTAATCACACATAAAAGAATTCAGAGGAGATTCAAATATTTCCCATAGATAAACTTGATCATAAACCCACAATTCATCGGATCTCGACAAACACACCGCTAAAAGAGTTACATCGAATAGATCTCCAAGAAGATCGAGGAGAACTTTGTATTGAGATTCAAAGAGAGAGAAGAAGCCATCTAGCTAATAACTGTGGACCCACATGTTTGTGGTAAACTACTCACAACTCATAGGAGAGGCCTTGGAGATGATGTAGAGGCCCTCCATGGTCGATTCCCCCTCCGGTGGAGCGCCGGCGAAGGCTCCAAGATGGGATCTCGCGGATACAGAAGGTTGCGGCGGTGGAACTAGGTTTTTGTGGTGCTCCTGGATGTTTTCGGGGTACGTAGGTATATATAGGAGGAAGAAGTAGTTCGGTGGACGCTCGAGGGGCCCACGAGGGTGGGGGGCGCGCCCACCCCTAGGGGGCACGCCGGGCACCCTCGTGGCCGCCTCCTCTGTTGCTTGACGTCCATTCCAAGTCCCCTGGATCACGTTTGTTCCAAAAAGATCGCTCCCGAAGGTTTCATTCCGTTTGGACTCCATTTGATATTCCTTTCCTTAGAAACACTAAAATAGGCAAAAAAAAAAGCAATTCGGGCTGGGCCTTCGGTTAGTAGGTTAGTCCCAAAAATGATATAAAAGTGTAAAGTAAAGCCCATAAACATCCAAAACGGGTAATATAATAGCATGGAACAATCAAAAATTATAGATACATTGGAGACTATCAAGCATCCCCAAGCTTAATTCCTGCTCGTCCTCGAGTAGGTAAATGATAAAAACAGAATTTTTGATGTGGAATGCTACCTAGCATAATTCTCAATGTAATTTTCTTTATATTGGCATGAATGTTCAGATCCAAATGATTCAAAATAAAAGTTCATATTGACATAAGAAATAGTAATACTTCAAGCATACTAATCAAAGCAATCATGTCTTCTCAAAATAACATGGCTAAAGAAAGTTATCCCTACAAAATCATATAGTCTGGCTGTTGCTCTATCTTCATCACACAAAGTATTTAATCATGCACAACCCCGATGACAAGCCAAGCAATTGTTTCATACTTTAGTAATCTCAAACTTTTTCAACTTTCATGCAATACATGAGTGTGAGCCATGGACATAACACTATATGTGGAATAGAATGGTGGTTGTGAAGAAGAAAAAAAGGAGAAGATAGTCTCACATCAACTAGGCGTATCGACGGGCTATGGAGATGCCCATTAATAGATATCAATGTGAGTGAGTAGGGATTGCCATGCAACGGATGCACTAGAGCTATAAATGTATGAAAGCTCAACAAAAGAAACTAAGTGGGTGTGCATCCAACTTGCTTGCTCACGAAGACCTAAGGCATTTTGAGGAAGCCCATCATTGGAATATACAAGCCAAGTTCTTATAATGAAAATTTCCCACTAGTATATGAAAGTGACAACATAGGAGACTCTCTATCATGAAGATCATGGTGCTACTTTGAAGCACAAGTGTGGTAAAAAGGATAGTAGCATTGTCCCTTCTCTCTTTTTCTCTCATTTTTTTATTTGGCCTTTCCCTTTTTTTTATTTGGCCTTTCCTTTTTTTATTTGGTGGGCTCTTTGTCCTCTCTTTTTTTAAAGTCCGAAGTCTCATCCCGACTTGTGGGGGAATCATAGTCTCCATCATCCTTTCCTCACTGGGACAATGCTCTAATAATGAAGATCATCACACTTTTATTTATTTACAAATCAAGATTACAACTCGATACTTAGAACAAGATATGATTCTATATGAATGCCTCCGGCGGTGTACCGGGATATGCAATGAATCAAGAGTGACATGTATGAAAATTATGAAGGTAGCCTTGCCACAAATACGATGTCAACTACATGATCATGTAAAGAGCAATATAACAATGATGATGCGTGTCATATAAATGGAACGGTGGAAAGTTGCATGGCAATATATCTCGGAATGGCTATGGAAATGCCATAATAGGTAGGTATGGTGGCTGTTTTGAGGAAGGTATATGGTGGGTGTATGGTACCGGCGAAAGTTGCGCGGCACAAGAGAGGCTAGCAATGGTGGAAGGGTGAGAGTGCGTATAATCCATGGACTCAACATTAGTCGTAAAGAACTCATATACTTATTGCAAAAATCTACCAGCCATTGAAAACAAACTACTACGCGCATGCTCCTAGGGGGATAGATTTGTAGGAAAAGACCATCGCTCGTCCCCGACCGCCACTCATAAGGAAGACAATCAATAAATAAAATTGTGCTCCAACTTCATCATAAAGCGGTTCACCATGCGTGCATGCTACGGGAATCGCAAACTTCAACACAAGTATTCCTTAAATTCATAATCACCCAACTAGCATGACTCTAATATCACCACCTCTATATCTCAAAACAATTATCAAGTATCAAATTGATCATAGCATCTAATTTACTTTCTATGATAGTTTTTATTATACCCAACTTGGATGCCCATCATTCTAGGACCAATTTTATAACCATAGAAAATACCATGCTGTTCTAAAAGACTCTCAAAATAATATAAGTGAAGTATGAGAGACCAACAATTTCTACAAAATTAAGCCACCGCCGTGCTCTAAAAAGATATAAGTGAAGCACTAGAGCAAAAATTATCTAGCTCAAAAGATATAAGTGAAGCACATAGAGTATTCTAATAAATTCTAATCAAGTGGGTTTCTCCCAAAAGGTGTCTACAGCAAGGATGATTGTGGTAATACAAAAAGCAAAGACTAATATCATACAAGACCCTCCAAGCAAAACACATATCATGTGGCGAATAAAAATATAGCTCCAAGTAAAGTTACCGATAGACGAAGACGAAAGAGGGGATGCCTTCCGGGGCATCCCCAAGCTTAGGCTTTTGGTTATCCTTGAATATCTTGGGGTGCCATGGGCATCCCCGAGCTTAGGCTCTTGCCACTCCTTATTCCATAGTCCATCAAATCTTTACCCAAAACTTGAAAACTTCACAACACAAAACTCAACAGGAAATCTCATAAGCTCCGTTAGTGCAAGAAAGAAAAACCACCACATAAGATACTGTAATGAACTCATTCTTTATTTATATTGGTGTTAAACCTACTGTATTCCAACTTCTCTATGGTTCATACCCACCGATACTAGCCATAGATGCATCAAAATAAGCAAACAACACACGAAAAACAGAATCTGTCAAAAACAGAACAGTCTGTAGCAATCTGTAACTCTCGAATACTTCTGGAACTCTAAAATTCCTACAAAAATAGGAAGTCCTGGGAAATTTGTCTATTGATCTACAGCAAAAAGAATCAACGCAAAAGCACGTTTCTGTGAATTACTAAACTTATTTTCGTGCGGGCAAAGTCCTGGATGTGATCACGGACATGACGAGGAGTCTCGAAATGATCAAGACATAAAGATTGATATATTGGATGCCGAACACTGGAAGTGTTCCGAAGAAGTTTCGGATAAAATCGGAGTGCCGGAGGGTTACTGTAACCCCCCCTGGGGACTAATGGGCCTCGATGGGCCCTAGTGGAGAGAGAGAGGGGCCGGCCAGGACAGTCCGCGCGCCCCCTCCCCCTGAGTCCGAATAGGACAAGGAAGGGGGGTGATATGTCTTGAGCTTGTGTTGGTTTTCCTTGAAGAGGAAAGGGTGATGCAGCAAAGTAGCATAAGTATTTCCCTCAGTTTTTGAGAACCAATGTATCAATCCAGTAGGGGGCTCCTCAAATGTCCCACGCACCTACACAAACAAACAAGAACCTCGCAACCAACGCAATAAATGGGTTGTCAATCCCTTCACGGCCACTTACGAAAGTGAGATCTGATAGAGATAATAAGATAAGATAAATATTTTTGGTATTTTTATGATATAGATTGGAAAATGAAAGATGCAAATAAAAGTAGATGGAAAACTTATATGATAAAAGATAGACCCGGGGGCCATAGGTTTCACTAGTGGCTTCTCTCAAGATAGCATAAGTATTACGGTGGGTGAACAAATTACTGTCGAGCAATTGATAGAAAAACGCATAGTTATGAGATTATCTAGGCATGATCATGTATATAGGCATCACGTCCATGACAAGTAGACCGACTCCTGCCTGCATCTACTACTATTACTCCACACATCGACCGACTCCTGCCTGCATCTAGAGTATTAAGTTCATGAAGAACAGAGTAACACATTAAGAAAGATGACATGATGTAGAGGGATAAACTCATGCAATATGATATAAACCCCATCTTTTTATCCTCGATGGCAACAATACAATACGTGCCTTGCTGCCCCTGCTGTCACTGGGAAAGGACACCGCAAGATTGAACCCCAAGCTAAGCACTTCTCCCATTACACGAAAGATCAATCTAATAGGCCAAACCAAACTGATAATTCGAAGAGACTTGCAAAGATAACTTAATCACACATAAAAGAATTCAGAGGAGATTCAAATATTTCCCATAGACAAACTTGATCATAAACCCACAGTTCATCGGATCTCGACAAACACACCGCAAAAAGAGTTACATCAAATAGATCTCCAAGAAGATCGAGGAGAACTTTGTATTGAGATTCAAAGAGAGAGAAGAAGCCATCTAGCCAATAACTATGGACCTGAAGGTATGTGGTAAACTACTCACAACTCATAGGAGAGGCCTTGGAGATGATGCAGAGGCCCTCCATGGTCGATTCCCCCTCCGGCGGAGCACCGACGAAGGCTTGATACGTCTCCGTCGTATCTACTTTTCCAAACAATTTTGCCCTTGTTTTGGACTCTAACTTGTATGATTTGAATGGAACTAACCCGGACAGACGCTGTTTTCAGCAGAATTGCCATGGTGTTGTTTTATGTGCAGAAAACAAAAGTTCTTAGAATGACCTGAAACTCCACGGAATATCTTAGAATAAATAATAAAAAATCCTCGCCAAAGATGAAGGCCAGGGGGTCCACACCCTGTTCACGAGGGTGGGGGCGCGCCCCTCCCCCCTGGTCGCGCCCCCTACCTCGTGGGCCCCCTGGTGGCCCTCCGACGCCAACTCCAACTCCATATATTGGCTTTCGGGGAGAAAAAAATCAGAGAGAAAGTTTCATCGCGTTTTACGATACGGAGCCGCCGCCAAGCCCTAATCTCTCTCGGGAGGGCTGATCTGGAGTCCGTTCGGGGCTCCGGAGAGGGGGATTCATCGCCGTCGTCATCATCAACCATCCTCCATCACCAATTTCATGATGCTCACCGCCGTGCGTGAGTAATTGCATCGTAGGCTTGCTGGACGGTGATGGGTTGGATGAGATTTATCATGTAATCGAGTTAGTTTTGTTAGGGTTTGATCCCTAGTATCCATTATGTTCTGAGATTGATGTTGCTATGACTTTGCTATGCTTAATGCTTGTCACTAGGGCCCGAATGCCATGATTTCAGATCTGAACCTATTATGTTTTCATGGATATATGTGTGTTCTAGATCCTATCTTGCAAGTCTATAGTCACCTACTATGTGTTATGATCCGGCAACCCCGAAGTGACAATAATCGGGACCACTCCCGGTGATGACCATAGTTTGTGTATTCACTATGTGCTAATGCTTTGTTCCGGTTCTCTATTAAAAGGAGGCCTTAATATCCCTTAGTTTCCATTAGGACCCCGCTGCCACGGGAGGGTAGGACAAAAGATGCCATGCAAGTTCTTTTCCATAAGCACGTATGACTATATACGGAATACATGCCTACGTTACATTGAGGAACTGGAGCTAGTTCTGTGTCACCCTATGTTATGACTGTTACATGATGAACCACATCCGGCATAATTATCCATCGCTAATCCGGTGCCTACGAGTTTTCCATATACTGGTTTACGCTTATTTACTTTTCCGTTGCTACTGTTACAATGACTACAAAAATACCAAAAACATTACTTTTGCTGTCTTTACTTTGTTACCGTTACCACCACTATCATATTACTTTGCTACTAAACACTTTGCTGCAGATACTAAGTTTCCAGGTGTGGTTGAATTGACAACTCAGCTGCTAATACTTGAGATTATTCTTTGGCTCCCCTTGTGTCGAATCAACAAATTTGGGTTGAATACCCTACCCTCGAAAACTGTTGCGATCCCCTATACTTGTGGGTTATCAAGACCTTTTTCTGGCGTCGTTGCCGAGGAGCATAGCTCTATTCTTTGAGTCACTTGGGATTTATATCTGCTGGACACTATGAAGAATTTGAAAGATGATCGAACTACTATTTTGCCCTCAACTACGAGGGGAGGTAAGGAACTGCCATCTAGCTCTGCACTAGATTCTCCTTCTGTTATGAGTAAGTTTGCAACATCTAAACCTACTACTGCTATTGATTCTGATATGTCGCATGTTATTGATGATGCCACTTCTGCTATGCATGATACTTATGATGAAACTACTTCTATGCTTGATACTATTGTGCCACTCGGTGAATTTCTTGATGAGCAAGTTGCCAGGTCTAGAGAAAGAGAAATTATTGAACCCGAACACGATGATGTTAGTGATGATGAGCCTATGCCTTCTATTCCTGAGGGTTATCTTTTTAGTGCTAAATCTTTTGAAGCTGTTGTTGCTTGCCAGGATAGTCTTGAATGTAAGAGGTTGCTAATTAAGTGGAGTAAAGAATCTTTTAGAGGTAGGATGAGACCCGACCCTGCTTTTGCTACTTCACCTATCTGTGTTCCTGATTATGATTATTATGATATCTCTGTCGATCCAGATATAATTACTTTGGTTGAATCTGATCCTTTTTATGGCTATGAATCTGAAACTGTTGTGGCACATCTTCGTAAGTTAGATGATATAGCTGCCCTGTTTACTAATAACCTGAGATCGCGCCACTTTTATATACTCAAAATATTTCCGTTCTCATTAAAGGGTGATGCTAAGAAATGGTTTAATTCTCTTGATCCTGGTTGTGTGCAAAGTCCCCAGGATATGATTTATTACTTCTCTGCTAAATATTTCCCTGCTCATAAGAAACAAGCTGCTTTGAGGGAAATATACAATTTTGTGCAAATTGAAGAAGAGAGTCTCCCGCAAGCTTGGGGGAGGCTTCTCAAGTTACTTAATGCTTTGCCTGATCATCCTCTTAAGAAACCTGAAATATTTGATATCTTTTATAATGGACTAACTGATGCTTCCAGATATTACCTGGATAGTTGTGTTGGTTCTCTTTTTAGGGAAAGAACACCGGATGACACTGAACTTCTATTGAATAATATGTTGGCTAATAAAAATAATTGGGCACCTCCCGAGCCAACTCCTGAGCCAACTCCTGAGCCTATTACTGAGCCTATTCCTAAACCAACTCCGAAAAAGAGAGGTGTTCTATTTCTCAGTCCCGAAGATATGCAAGAGGCAAAGAAATCTATGAAAGAAAAAGGTATTAAAGCTGAAGATGTTAAGAATTTACCTCCTATTGAAGAAATACATGGTCTTAATTTACCGCCTGTTGAAGAAGTATATGATCTCAATTACTTATTTACTGAATAACCTCCCGATATCCCGGCACAGGTAGTAAAGGTAAATTCTCTCTATAGATATGATAAAGCTGAAGTTCCTCCTACTAAAATTGCTAGTCAGTGCCTGGATGAGTTTGATGACTCTATGTTTAAGCAAGATGACTTTAATGCTTATTTTGGTAGACAATTAAAACAGAATACCTTTATGATTAAACGCTTGAGTGATTATATGGCTGATATTAGAGGTGAACTTAAACTTGTTAGCAAGCATGCTTCTATGGTTACCACTCAAGTAGAACAAGTACTTAAAGCTCAGAAAGAAGTGCTTGATGAAATGAATAGTAAGAAAAATGATTATGCTGTTAGAGTGGCTACTAGAACTGGTAGAATGACTCAGGAACCTTTGTATCCTGAAGGCCACCCTAAGAGAATTCAGCAAGATTCTCAGAGAAATAATATTGATATGCCTAGTTCTTCTAAGAGGAAGAAAAAGAAAAATGATAGGACTGTGCAAACTTCTAGTGAACCTATTGCTGAACCACCTGATAATCCAAATGATATCTCTATGCCTGATGCTGAAACACAATCAGGTGATGAACATGAACCTGGTGATAATGTTAATGATAATGTTCATGATGATGCTCAACCTAGTAATGATAATGATGTAGAAGTTGAACCTGCTGTTGATCTTGATAACCCACAATCAAAGAATCAACGTTATGATAAAAGAGACTTCGTTGCTAGGAAACATGGTAAAGAAAGAGAACCATGGGTTCAGAAACCCATGCCTTTTCCTCCCAAACCATCCAAGAAAAAGGATGATGAGGATTTTGAGCGCTTTGCTGAAATGATTAGACCCATCTTTTTGCGTATGCGATTAACTGATGTGCTCAAAACAAATCCTTATGCTAAGTATATGAACGATATTATTACTAATAAAAGGAAGATACCTGAAGCTGAAATTTCCACCATGCTTGCTAATTACACCTTTAAGGGTGGAATACCAAAGAAACTTGGAGATCCCGGAGTGCCTACTATACCATGCTCCATTAAAAGAAATTATGTTAAAACTGCTTTATGTGATCTTGGAGCCGGTGTTAGTGTCATGCCTCTCTCTTTATGTCATAGACTTGACTTGAATAAGTTGACACCTACTAAAATATCTTTGCAAATGGCTGATAAATCAACTGCTATACCTGTCGGTATTTGTGAGGATGTGCCTGTTGTGGATGCAAATGTTACTATTTTAACGGACTTTGTTATTCTTGATATTCCCGAGGATGATAGTATGTCTATTATTCTTGGAAGACCTTTCCTTAATACTGCAGGGGCTGTTATTGATTGCAACAAAGGCAATGTCACTTTTCATGTTAATGGTAATGAGCATACGGTGCATTTTCCGAGGAAACAACCTCAAGTTTATAGTACCAACTCTATTGGAAAAGTTCCATCGATTATATTTGGAGGTTTTGAATTTCCTCTCCCTACTGTCAAGAAAAGTATGATATTCTTATTGTTGGGGATTTTCATATCCCCGTTGAGGTAACTTAGTGTCATTCGAAATTTCTCCGGTTCCGGGATTATTTGGAATGAGTTTGTTAACAAGACTTGATCAACCTTGTTAGCGGGTTCATTTGGATGATCACGAGATGGATGAAACTAGAAGCACAACCTTCTGTACCCTCTTTATATTTTCTGTTATTTAGTAGAAATAAAGTAAAATAGTATTTTTCTGTCTGTCTCCCGACTTATCCGTGCAATATAAAAATATCCCGAAAATAAAAGTCCTCAGAATGCCATGCCAATTTAATATGATTTTTTCAGAAATATTTGAGAATTTACTGTGCAAAAATTACCACCGGGGGAGCTACCACCTGGCCACGAGGGTGGAGGGCGCGCCCTACCCCCCTGGGCGCGCCCCCCTGCCCCGTGGGCCCATGGTGGCCCTCCTCCACTTATTCCTGCACCCATCTTCTTCCTTTGTCTCACACAAACACGAAAAAACAACTCAAGCACAGAGTTCCAGCCCCCGTTGCTGTGATTTTCGATCTCCTTGCTCAAAACACCTCTCGCAAAACTTCTTGGGGAGATTGTTCCTTGGTATGTGACTCCTCCATTGGTCCAATTAGTTTTTGTTCTAGTGCTTTATTCATTGCAAATTTGTGCTGCATAGGTGACCATGTTCTTGAGCTTGCATGTCAAATTTATATGGTTCCAAGTAGTTCTAATGCTTGATATAGGCCCTAGGCACTTGTGGGAGTTGTTGCTATCAATTTTATTGAAGTTGGTTCACTTTTATTTGAAGTTACTAAAAATTTCAGAAATTTTTCAGAGGAAACAATATGCTTAGGAGGATGTTCCAAGGTGGTCCTTCAAGGAAGCAAGGTCCCAGGCTTGCAATACGTGATGCTGACGAGGAACCACCAAGAGACGCACTCGTGAGGCCCTGTCAATGGCCTTCAGAAAATTTTATGAATCAAGTGGGAATTAAAGAAGAATTCTACGCATATGTGCGTAATGCCGGTCTTGAGGACTTTGAAGCTGATAAATGCCCACAGTATCGTTACCTCACAAGTTCATTTGTGGGGAGGTTTGATTTTACAACTTCGCGTAATTCTCCTTCAGTCATTTTTGACCTTTATGACAAATCTTATACCATGGACTTAGAGGATTTCACTCTTGCATGCAAACTTCCATCTTGGGGTAGTATCAGGGATCCCCCTAAATATGAATATAGAGACTTTCCTGCTAGAATAACTGTGGGGGAATCTAGAGATATAGCGCAGGCCACTATAGGGAGCATTCACTTTCCTGCTATACATTATTTTGCTCTCTTCATTGGTAGATGTATAACTGCTAAGGATGAAGCATGTCACATGTGTGCCCCTGATCTCAGCATTCTTAGAAGTGCTGTGTTAGGAGACCAATCTTATCATATGGGCATCATTGTAGCTCGTAGGTTGCATCAGAATAGGCATAGCGGAGATTTCTTTGGAGGAATTTATGCAACCCGCTTAGCTAATTTTCTTGATGTAGACATTCGTGAGGGTGATATGGAGTTACCCTCTTCTTATTTAGATCTTGATCCTATGTTTTCCCACCAGTTCATTGAGAGGACTGGACCACCTTACCAGTACCGACTAATCTTTAACAAATGGCATGTGGTCCGTGTTGCTCTTCCTGCTCCTACCTTCTTTGATTTTCAGGCGAGAGGAAGATATATTATTACCAGAGAGGAGGCAGATGAGTACGAAAGGGGAGTGGAGGTTGCTCGACTCCATGCTACAGCTCAGGCAGCGATAGCCGCTGCGTCACATTACGACCCCAGCTTCACCTACGGATATCCACCAGGCCACCCCTGGCAATAGACCAACTTAGGCCAAAAGCCTAAGCTTGGGGGAGTACGTATTTCCCACCGACATTACATTCATGTTCACACACACTCATTGCTAGATATCGGTGCTCATACTTTTTCACTGTAATATCCATGCTAGTTTATTTTCTTTTTCCTGCTTTCTTCTTGTGTGTTTGTTAAAACTTTAAGAAAAATCAAAAAAATTAGTTAGTTTACTTTCCATGCTTGTAGTAGAACTAAAAAGAAAACCCAAAAACATTTTCCGTTCTTCTTTTGCTTGTTGGGAGCTTTCCCGTGTAAATAGTTTTTATTTCTTTTCCTTTCTTTGGGGGTCGAGAAGACCATATTGAAAATGCTTAGTGGCTCTTATATGCATGATTGTTTATTTAACTTAGAGCCCATATTACTTGTCTTCTCTCTTGAGTTGAATGCTTGCAGATTCTACCTTAGTCCAATGCACGTGCACTCTTATTATTATTCACACCGTTCGGTCGTGCAAGTGAAAGGCCATAATGATGATATATAATGTACTAATTGGGAAGAGAAAAGCTGGTATGAACTCGACCTCTCTTGTTTTTGTAAATATGATGATTCATCGTTCCTGATTCAACTATTATGAAGTAAACATATTTGCAATGACATTTAGAGATTATAGTTGCTTGTGCCATGCCTGATTAGCTATGAGTTACAATGGTTTACCTTGCGTGCCAGCATGCTATTAGAATGATTATGATGTGGTATGATGGGATGGTATCCTCCTTTAAATGAATTGAGTGACTCGACTTGGCACATGTTCACGCATGTAGTTGAATCAAATCAACATAGCCTTCATGATATTTATGTTCATGGTGGATTATATCCTACTCATGCTTATATTCGGTGTAAATTAATTTTAATGCATGTTTACGACTGTTGTCGCTCTCTCAGTTGGTCGCTTCCCAGTCTTTTGCTAGCCTTCACCTGTACTAAGCGGGAATACTGCTTGTGCATCCAAAGTCCTTAAACCCCAAAGTTGTTCCATATGAGTCCACTATACCTTCTTATATGCGGTATTTACCTGCCGTTCCAAGTAAATTTGTATGTGCCAAACTCTAAACCTTCAAATAATCATTCTGTTTTGCATGCTTGAATAGCTCATGTGTCAACTAGAGCTGCCCTTATCTTCCGTGTTAGGCGGGTTATTCTCAAGAGGAGTGGACTCCGCTCCTCATTCACGAGAAAATGGCTGGTATTCGGGATGCCCAGTCCCATGCTTTATGCAAACTAAATCAAAATAACTGCAAACAAAACTCCCCTTGGGACCCGTTGAATGTTGGAGGCACTCGTTGTTTCGAGCAAGCCATGGATTGATGCTTGTGGAGGAGGGGGAGTATAACCTTTACCATTCTGTTTGGGAACCGCCTATAATTTGTTTAGCATGGAAGATATCATCGTCTTTTAGTTGTTATGTTGACAATGAAAGTATGCCGCTCAAAATATAATTTATCTCTATTTCAAAACCGAGCTCTGGCACCTCTACAAATCCCTGCTTCCCTCTGCGAAGGGCCTATCTATTTACTTTTATGTTGAGTCATCACCCTTCTTATTCAAAGCACCCGCTGGAGAGCACACTGTCGTTTGCATTCATTATGATTGGTTTATATTGGGTATGACTTGACTGGATCTCTTTTACCATGAATTACAATGTTTAGTCAGTCCTTGATCTTTAAAGGTGCTCTGCATTTATGTTTTGCGGTCTCAGAAAGGGCTAGCGAGATGCCATTTTGGTATATCATGTTATAATTATTTTGAGAAAGTGTTGTCATCTGAGTTTTATTATTATGGCTCGCTAGCTGATTATGCTATTGATATTAGTAATTGTGAGACCTACGTGTTATTGTGAGTATGGTTAGTTCATAATAATTGTTGAAACTTGAATGCTGGCTTTTCATGTTTACAACAACAAGAGCAAACAGAGTTTGTAAAAGTTTTTCTTTTTCTCTTTCAGTTTGTCAACTGAATTGCTTGAGGACAAGCAAGGGTTTAAGCTTGGGGGAGTTGATACGTCTCCGTCGTATCTACTTTTCCAAACACTTTTGCCCTTATTTTGGACTCTAACTTGTATGATTTGAATGGAACTAACCCGTACTGACGTTGTTTTCAGCAGAATTGCCATGGTGTTGTTTTATGTGCAGAAAACAAAAGTTCTCAGAATGACCTGAAACTCCACGGAATATCTTAGAATAAATAATAAAAAATCCTCGCCAAAGATGAAGGCCAGGGGGTCCACACCCTGTTCACGAGGGTGGGGGCGCGCCCCTCCCCCCTGGTCGCGCCCCCTACCTCGTGGGCCCCCTGGTGGCCCTCCGACGCCAACTCCAACTCCATATATTGGCTTTCGGGGAGAAAAAAATCAGAGAGAAAGTTTCATCGCGTTTTACGATACGGAGCCGCCGCCAAGCCCTAATCTCTCTCGGGAGGGCTGATCTGGAGTCCGTTCGAGGCTCCGGAGAGGGGGATTCGTCGCCGTCGTCATCATCAACCATCCTCCATCACCAATTTCATGATGCTCACCGCCGTGCGTGAGTAATTGCATCGTAGGCTTGCTGGACGGTGATGGGTTGGATGAGATTTATCATGTAATCGAGTTAGTTTTGTTAGGGTTTGATCCCTAGTATCCATTATGTTCTGAGATTGATGTTGCTATGACTTTGCTATGCTTAATGCTTGTCACTAGGGCCCGAATGCCATGATTTCAGATCTGAACCTATTATGTTTTCATGGATATATGTGTGTTCTAGATCCTATCTTGCAAGTCTATAGTCACCTACTATGTGTTATGATCCGGCAACCCCGAAGTGACAATAATCGGGACCACTCCCGGTGATGACCATAGTTTGAGGAGTTCATGTATTCACTATGTGCTAATGCTTTGTTCCGGTTCTCTATTAAAAGGAGGCCTTAATATCCCTTAGTTTCCATTAGGACCCCGCTGCCACGGGAGGGTAGGACAAAAGATGTCATGCAAGTTCTTTTCCATAAGCATGTATGACTATATACGGAATACATGCCTACGTTACATTGATGAACTGGAGCTAGTTCTGTGTCACCCTATGTTATGACTGTTACATGATGAACCACATCCGGCATAATTATCCATCGCTAATCCGGTGCCTACGAGTTTTCCATATACTGGTTTACGCTTATTTACTTTTCCGTTGCTACTGTTACAATCACTACAAAAATATCAAAAACATTACTTTTGCTGTCTTTACTTTGTTACCGTTACCACCACTATCATATTACTTTGCTACTAAACACTTTGCTGCAGACAAGGTTGTCAGAATCGTGATTCTGAATCGGATCAGAGCTCCAATGGCAGGATCGCAAATCATAGAATCTTCACTATCAAGATCGTAAAAACGTAGATTCTATGAACCAAAATCGTAGAATCAGAGGGGGTTAGTTTGGATCGTAAAGTCGTAGAATCGTACAATAGAATCGCGATTCTGACAACCTTGGCTGCAGATACTAAGTTTCCAGGTGTGGTTGAATTGACAACTTAGCTGCTAATACTTGAGAATATTCTTTGGCTCCCCTTGTGTCGAATCAACAAATTTGGGTTGAATACTCTACCCTCGAAAACTGTTGTGATCCCCTATACTTGTGGGTTATCAAGGCTCCAAGATGGGATCTCGCGGATACAGAAGGTTGTGGCGGTGGAATTAGGTTTTCGTGGTGCTCCTGGATGTTTTCGGTGTACATAGGTATATATAGGAGGAAGAAGTAGGTCGCTGGACGCTCGAGGGGCCACGAGGGTGGGGGCGCGCCCACCCCTAGGGGGCGCGCCGGGCACCCTAGTGGCCGCCTCCTCTATTGCTTGACGTCCACTCCAAGTCCCCTGGATCACGTTTGTTCCAAAAAGATCGCTCCCGAAGGTTTCATTCCGTTTGGACTCCGTTTGATATTCCTTTCCTTCGAAACACTAAAATAGGCAAAAAAAATAGCAATTTGGGCTGGGCCTCCGGTTAGTAGGTTAGTCCCAAAAATGATATAAAAGTGTAAAGTAAAGCCCATAAACATCCAAAACAGGTAATATAATAGCATGGAACAATCAAAACTTATAGATACGTTAGAGACGTATCAGGGGGCGGCGCCCCCCTTGGCCCTCTCCTTCCTTCCCCCTCTCTTCCCCTAGTTGGAAACCTACTAGGAATAGGATTTCTAGTAGGAATCCTACTAGGGGCGCGCCCTATATGGGCCGGCCGGCCTCCCCCTTGCTCCTTTATATACGGGGGAAGGGTCACCCTAGAACACACAAGTTGACAATTGTTTAGCCGTGTGCAGTGCCCCCCTCCACAGTTACACACCTCGATCATATCGTCGTAGTGCTTAGGCAAATCCCTGCACCGATAACTTCATCATCACCGTCACCACGCTGTCGTGCTGACGAAACTCTCCCTTCGCCTCAACTGGATCAAGAGTACGAGGGACGTCTCCGAGCTGAATGTGTGCTGAACGCGGAGGTGCCGTACGTTCGGTGCTTGGATCAGTTGGATCGCAAAGACGTTCGACTACATCAACCGCGTTAACTAAACGCTTTCGCTTTCGGTCTACGAGGGTACGTGGACACACTCTCCCCTCTCGTTGTTATGCATCACATAGATAGATCTTGCGTGATCGTAGGAATTTTTTTGAAATTACCGCGTTCCCCAACAATTACACCCAGATCAGGTATGAACTCCTTCATCCAGACTCCTTCATTTGTTGCTTCCGAAGCAGCTATGTACTCCGCTTCACACGTAGATCCCACCATGACGCTCTGCTTGGAACTACACCAACTGACAGCTCCACCATTCAATATAAATATGTATTCAGTTTGTGACTTAGAATCATCTATATCAGTGTCAAAGCTAGCACCAACTTAACCATTTACGATGAGCTCTTCATCACCTCCATAAACAAGAAACATATCCTTGGTCCTTTTCAGGTACTTCAGGATGTTCTTGACCGTTGTCCAGTGATCCACTCCTGGATTACTTTGGAACCTCCCTGCCAAACTTATGGCAAGGCACACATCAACTGTGGTACACAACATAGCATACATGATAGAACATATGGCTGAGGCATAGGGAATGACTTTCATTTTCTCTCTATCTTTTGCAGTGGTCGGGCTTTGAGTCTGACTCAATTTCACACCTTGTAACACAGGCAAGAACCCTTTCTTTGACTGATCCATTTTGAACTTCTTCAAAACTTTGTCAACGTATGTGCTTTGTGAAAGTCCTATTAAGCATCTCGATCTATCTCTATAGATCTTGATGCCCAATATATAAGCAGCTTCACTGAGGTCTTTCAATGAAAAACTCTTATTCAAGTATCCTTTTATGCTATGCAGAAATTCTATATCATTTCCAATCAACAATATGTCATCTACATATAATATCAGAAATGCTACAGAGCTCCCACTCACTTTCTTGCAAATACAGGCTTCACCGAAAGTCTGTATAAAACCATATGCTTTGATCACCTCATGAAAGCGTATATTCCAACTCCGAGATGCTTGCACCAGTCCATAGATGGATCATTGGAGCTTGCACACTTTGTTAGCACCTTTAGGGTCGACAAAACCTTCTGGTTGCATCATATACAACTCTTATTTAAGAAATCCATTAAGGAATGCAGTTTCAACGTCCATTTGCTAGATTTCATAATCATAAAATATGGCAATTGCTAACATGATTTGGGCAGACTTAAGCATCGATACGGGTGAGAAAGTTTCATCGTAGTCAACCCCTTGAATTTGTCAAAAACCTTTTGTGACAAGTCGAGCTTTGTAGATAGTAACATTACCATCAGCGCCAGTCTTCTTCTTGAAATCCATTTATTCTGTATGTCTTGCCGATCATCGGGCAAGTCCACCAAAGTCCACACTTTGTTCTCATACATGGATGCTATCTCAGATTTCATGGCATCAAGCCATTTATCGGAATCTGGGCTCATCATAGCTTCTTCATAGTTCATAGGTTCGCCATGGTCTAATAACATAACTTCCAGGACAGGATTTCCGTACCAATCTGGTGCGGATCGTGCTCTCGTCGACCTACGAAGTTCAATAGCAACTTGATCTGAAGTTTCATGATCATTATCATTTGCTTCTTCTCCAGTTGGTGTAGGCATCACGGGGACGGTTTTCTCTGATGTGCTACTTTCCAATTCGAGAGAAGGTACAATTACCTCGTCAAGTTCTACTTTCCTCCCACTCACTTCTTTTGAGACAAACTCCTTCTCTAGAAAGGATCCATTCTTAGCAACAAAGATCTTGCCTTCGGATATGTGGTACAAGGTGTACCCAATTGTTTCCTTAGGGTATCCTATGAAAACGCACCTCTCCGATTTGGGTTCGAGCTTATTAGGTTGAAGCCTTTTGACACAAGTGTTGCAACCCCAAACTTTAAGAAACAACAGCTTAGGTTTCTTGCCAAATGATACGTCTCCAACGTATCTATAATTTTTTATTTTTCATGCTATTATATTATCCATCTTGGATATTTTATATGCATTTATATACTATTTTCTATGATTTTTGGGACTAACATATTAACCTAGAGCCCAGTGCCAGTTTTTGTTTTTTTCCTTGTTTTTGAGTTTCATAGAAAAGGAATATCAAACAGAGTCCAAATGAGCTGAAAATTTACGGTGATTATTTTTGGACCTGAAGAAGCCCACGGACCATCGGAGTTGGGCCAGAAGAGTCCCGAGCCAACCACAAGACAGGAGGGCGCTCCCTATCCCCCTGGGCGCGCCCCCCTATCTTGTGGTTGACTCGGGGACCCCCTGACTTGTTCCCGACGCCAACACCTCTTATATATCCTCAAACTTCCAGAACAGAACCTAGATCGGGAGTTCCGCCGCCGCAAGCCTCTGTATCCATGAAAACCCAATCGGGACATGTTCCGGGACCCTACCGGAGGGGGGAATCATCACCGATGGCCATCTTCATCATCCCGACGCTCTCCATGACGAGGAGGGAGTAGTTCACCCTTGGGGCTGAGGGTATGTACCAGTAGCTATGTGTTTGATCTCTCTTTCTCTCTCTCTCTCTCTCTCTCTCTCTCTCTCTCGTGTTCTTGATTTGGCACGATCTTGATGTACCGTAAGCTTTGCTATTATAGTTGGATCTTATGATGCTTCTCCCCCTCTACCTTCTTGTAATGGATTGAGTTTTCCCTTTGAAGTTATCTTATCGGATTGAGTCTTTAAGGATTTGAGAACACTTGATGTATGTCTTGCATGTGCTTATCTGTGGTGACAATGGGATATTCACGCGATCCACTTGATGTATGTTTTGGTGATCAACTTGCGGATTCTGTGACCTTGTGAACTTATGCATAGGGGTTGGCACACGTTTTTGTCTTGACTCTCTGGTAGAAACTTTGGGGCACTCTATGAAGTTCTTTGTGTTGGTTTGAATAGATGAATCTAAGATTGTGTGATGCATATCGTATAATTAAACCCGCGGATACTTGTGGTTACATTGGAGTATCTAGGTGACATTAGGATTTTGGTTGATGTGTGTCTTAAGGTGTTATTTTAGTAAGAACTCTAGGGTTGTCTGTGACACTTGTAGGAATAGCCCAATAGATCGATTAGAAAGAATAACTTTGAGGTGGTTTCATACCCTACAATAATCTCTTCGTTTGTTCTCCGCTATTAGTGACTTTGGAGTGACTCTTTGTTGCACGTTGAGGGATTGTTATATGATCCAATTATGTTATCATTGTTGAGAGAACTTGCACTAGTGAAATTATGAACCCTAGGCCTTGTTTCTAAGCATTGCAATACTGTTTTCGCTCACTTTTGTTACTTGCTACCTTTCTGTTTTTATATTTTCAGATTACAAAAACCTATATCTACCATCCATTTTGCACTTGTATCACCATCTCTTCACCGAACTAGTGCACCTATACAATTTACCATTGTATTGGGTGTGTTGGGGACACAAGAGACTCTTTGTTATTTGGTTGCAGGGTTGTTTGAGAGAGACCATCTTCATCCTACGCCTCCCACGGATTGATAAACCTTAGGTCATCCACTTGAGGGAAATTTGCTACTATCCTACAAAATTCTGCGCTTGGAGACCCAACACGAGTCTACAAGAAGAAGGTTGCATAGTAGACATCACCAAACCACAATACATACGGTGTCGTCTCAACGGATTTAGATGGTGCCCTATTTAACGTGAATGCGGTTGTCTCTAATGCATAACCCCAAAACGATAGTGGTAAATCGGTAAGAGACATCATAGATCGCACCATATCTAATAAAGTATGATTACGACGTTTGGACACACCATTACCCATTGTTTTAAATGAAGGCCAAAATCGTAACTCAAATATTCACCTCCACAATCAGATCGTAGAAACTTTATTTTCTTGTTACGATGATTCTCCACTTCACTCTAAAATCCTTGGAACTTTTCAAATGTTTCATGCTTGTGTTTCATCAAGTAGATATACCCATACCTACTCAAATCATCTATGAACGTCAAAAAATAACGATACCCGTCACGTGCCTCAGCACTCATCGGACCGCATACATCGGTACGTATTATTTCCAATAAGTCATTAGCTCGCTCCATTGTTCCGGAGAACGGAGTTTTAGTCATCTTGCCCATGAGGCATGGTTCGCAAGTATCAAATGATTCATAATCAAGTGATTCCAAAAGCCCATCCACATGGAGTTTCTTTAGGCGCTTTACACCAATATGACCTAAACGGCAGTGTCACAAGTATGTTGTACTATCATTATCAACTTTGCATCTTTTGGCATCAATATTATGAATATGTGTATCACTACAATTGAGATTCAACAAGAATAGACCACTCTTCAAGGGTGCATGACCATAAAATATATTATTAATATAAATAGAACAACCATTATTCTCTGACTTAATGAATAACCGTCTCGCAATAAACAAGATCCAGATATAATGTTCATGCTCAACGCAGGCACCAAATAACAATTATTGAGGTCTAAAACTAATCTCGAAGGTAGATGTAGAGGTAGCATGCCGACGGTGATCACATTGATCTTGGAACCATTCCCGACGCGCATCATCACCTCGTCCTTAGCCAATCTTCGTTTATTCCACAACTTTTGCTTCGAGTTACAAATATGAGCAACCGGACCAGTATCAAATACCCAGGAGCTACTACGAGCATTGGTAAGGAACACATCAATAACATGTATATCAAATATACCTTTGTTCACTTGCCATCCTTCTTATCCGCCAAGTATTTGGGGTAGTTCCGCTTCCAGTGACCACTCCCTTTGCAGTAGAAGCACTCAGTTTCAGGCTTATGTCCAGCTTTGGGCTTCTTCACGGGAGCGGCAACTTGCTTGTCGTTCTTCTTGAAGTTCCCTTTCTTTCCTTTTCCCTTTTTCTTGAAACTAGTGGTCTTTTTAACCATCAACACTTGATGCTCCTTCTTGATTTCTACCTCCACGGCCCTAAGCATTGCGAAGAGCTTGGGAATTGTTTTGTTCATCCCTTGCATATTATAGTTCATCATGAAGCCTGTGTAGCTTGGTGGCAGTGATTGAAGAACTTTGTCAATAACACAATCAACTGGAAGATCAACTCCCAGCTGAGTCAAGTGATTATAATACCCAGACATTTTGAGTATGTGTTCACCAGAACTGTTCTCCTCCATCTTGCAGCTATAGAATTTGTTGGAGACTTCATATCTCTCAACACGAGCATTTGCTTGAAATATTAACTTCAACTCCTGGAACATCTCATATGCTCCATGATGTTCAAAACATCTTTGAAGTCCCGGTTCTAAGTCGTAAAGCATGGCACATGAACTATTGAGTAGTCATCAGATCAAGCTTGCCAGACGTTCATAATATCTGCATCATCTCCTGCAGTAGGCCTGTCACCTAGCGGTGCATCAAGGACATAATTCTTCTGTGCAACAATGAGGATAATCCTCAAGTTACGGACCCAGTCCGTGTAGTTGCTACCATCATCTTTCAACTTAGCTTTCTCTAGGAACGCATTAAAATTCAAGGGAACGGTAGCTCGGGCCATTGATCTACAACATAGATATGCAAAACTAGAAGACTAAGTTCATGATAAATTAAGTTCAATTAATCAAATTACTAACAAACTCCCACTTAAATAAACATCCCTCAAGTTATCTAAGTGATACGTGATCCAAATCAACTAACCCATGTCCGATCATCACGTGAGATGGGGTAGTCATCAATGGTGAACATCTCTATGTTGATCATATCTACTATTTGACTCACGTTCAACCTTTCGGTCTCCAGTGTTCCAAGACCATGTCTGTACATGCTAGGATCGTCAAGTTTAACCTAAGTATTCTGCATGTCCAAAACTGTCTTACACCCTCTATATGTGAACGTAGAGTCTATCACACCCGATCATCACGAGGTGCTTCGAAACGACGAACTTTAGCAACGGTGCATACTCGGGGAGAACACTTTTATCTTGAAATTTGGTGAAGGGATCATCTTATAATGCTACCGCCGTTCTAAGCAAAATAAGATGCATAAAAGATAAACATCACATGCAATCAAAATATGTGACATGATATGGCCATCATCATATTGTGCTTTTGATCTCCATCTCCAAAGCAGCGTCATGATCTCCATCATCACCGGCTCGACACCTTGATCTCCATCGTTGCATCGTGGTCGTCTCGCCAACTATTGCTTCTAGCTAACGCATACTGATAAAGTAAAGCAATTACATGGTGTTTGCATTTCATACAATAAAGAGACAACCATAAGGCTCATACCGGTTGCCGATAAATTACAAAACATGATCATCTCATACAATAATGTATATCACATCATGTCTTGACCATATCACATCACAACATGCCCTGTAAAAATAAGTTAGACGTCCTCTACTTCGTTGTTGCAAGTTTTACGTGGCTGCTACGGGCTTCTAGCAAGAACCGTTCTTACCTACGGCAAAACCACAACGGTGATTTATCAAGTTTGTTGTTTTAACCTTCTTCAAGGACTGGTCGCAGCCAAATTCGATTCAACTAAAGTAGGAGAAACAGACACCCGCCAGCCACCTTTATGCAAAACTAGTTGCATGCCAGTCGTGGAACCGGTCTCATGTGCATGGACATGTAAGGTTGGTCTGGGCCGCTTCACCCTACAATACTGCTGAATCAAAATAAGACGTTGGTGGTAAGCAGTATGACCATCACCATCCACAATTCTTTGTGTTCTACTCGTGCATATCATCTACACATATTCCTAGATCAGATGCCACTGTTGGGGAACGTTGCATGGAAGAAAAAAATTCTACGCACACGCAATGATCTATCCATGGAGATGCATAGCAACGAGAGGGGAGAGTGTGTCTACATACCCTCATAGACCGTAAGCGGAAGCGTTTCACAGCACGGTTGATGTAGTCGAACTTTCTTCGCGATCCAATCGATCGAGTACTGAACGTACGACACCTCCGCGTTCAGCACACGTTCAACTCGGGGACGTCTGCGCCTTCTTGATCCAGCAAGACAGCGAGGTAGTGGACGAGTTCCAATAGCACGACGGCATGGTGACGGTGATGGTGAAGTGATCTCCGCAGGGCTTCGCCTAACCACTATGAAAATATGACCAGGGGTGTAAACCGTGGAGGGGGGCGCCGCACACGGCTAAGACAATGTTGTGTCCTTGCTAGGCACCCCCTCCCACATATATATAGGTGGGGGTGGAGGGAGCAGCCAGGAGGCAGCCCCAAGTTGGACGAATCCTACTTGGGGTCCTCCCCAAGTGGCGCCCCCTTTCCTTATATAGGAGTGGGGAAAAGGCAGGGGAGGGAGGCGCCCCCCCCCCCCCTTCCTTTCTCCCATGAAAGGGAAAGGCGGGAGGGGCTAACCCTCCCCCTTTGCTTCCCTAGGGCTGACCGGCCAGGGAAAGGGGTGCACCAGCCCCCTGTGGGCTGGTATGTCCCTCCCTTGGCCCATTAAGCCCATATACCTACCGGGGTTTATCCGGAACCCCTTCCGGTGACCCGATGGCTACCCAGTGCATCCCGAAACCCTTCCGGTGTCCGAATACCATCGTCCTATATATCAATATTTACCTCTCGACCATTTCGAGACTCCTCGTCATGTCCGTGATCTCATCCAGGACTCCGAACAACATTCAGTCACCAAATCATATAACACTATATCGTCAACGGACATTAAGCGTGCAAACCCTACGGGTTCGAGAACTATGTAGACATGACCGAGACACCTTTCCGGTCAATAACAAATAGGGGAACCTGGATGCCCATATTGGCTCCTACATATTCTAGGAAGATCTTTATAGGTCAAACTGTTATGACAACATACGTAATTCCCTTTGTCCATCGGTATGTTACTTGCCCGAGATTTGGTCGTTGGTATCTCTATACCTAGTTCAATCTCGTTACTGGCAAGTCTCTTTACTCGTTCCGTAATACATCACCTCGTAACTAACTCCTTAGTCATTTGCTTGCAAGGTTATGATGTGTATTACCGGGAGGGCCCAGAGATACCTCTCCGATACTCGGAGTGACAAATCCTAATCTCGATCTATGCCAACTCAACAAACACCTTCGGAGATACCTGTAGAGCATCTTTATGATCACCTAGTTACGTTGTGACGTTTGATAGCACACAAGGTATTCCTCCGGTATCCGGGAGTTGCATAATCTCATAGTCGGAGGAATATGTATTTGACATGAAGAAAGCAATAGCAATAAATTGAATGATCGATATGCTAAGCTAACGGATGGGTCTTGTCCATCACATCATTCTCCTAATGATGTGATCCCGTTATCAAATGACAACACATGTCCATGGTTAGGAAACCTTAACCATCTTCGATCAACGAGCTAGTCTAGTAGAGGCTTACTAGGGACACTGTATTTGTTTATGTATTCACACATGTATTTAAGTTTTCGATCAATACAATTCTAGCATGAATAATGAACCTTTATCATGAATAAGAAAATATAAAATAACAACTATATTATAGCCTCTAGGGCATATTTCCTTCAACCTCAGGTCACCACGTGTCTCAACAAGGACAAAGATGATTTACATTACCACCAAAGTTGAGGGCATGTACCCCCCACAAACGTCTGAACTGATCTGTCTGAACGATGTAAGCATCCAACAATGTCACGCATCGGTCTATGGATACGTCCGCACGTTCGTTTTTCCCAATCCAAAAGCAAATAGGGGCTTTGCAGGAGTTCGGGCCTCTGCCACGTATGATTGTGACACCCCGGGTCCATTCAAAACCACACCGAGAGCCGCGTATCCATCATTTCCCCCTTGCAATGCATCCACTTCCTCCCTATCCTACACCACCATTCCACCTCTCGCCCGTCCATCGTGCAGGTACCATCCACCACTGTGGATGCCGTCCGTTGGCTTTCCACGCCCCTCAAGTGTTTGGTGAAATGCCCGTGCTAAATTTTGACAATTTTTCTCCCTTCATTGAAGCAATGGATTCGGAATGGAGTACTTGTATGACTACTACGGAGTCGCTTGACGAGGAGAATTACGTGAATGAAAAGGTGATGATGCAGGCGGTTCTTGTACATGTGAAGCATGCGGAAGAACGTGTTCTCAATTTCAAGAATCGATTAAAGGACCGTCGAGTGGTGGTTGGAACAGGGCACAACGACATTTGGCGCTGGTGGGAAACTACTCTGCCCTTGATGCCCAATTTGCAGACCATTTTCGCCGGCGCTTTTGGATGCGGAAAAATGTGTTTGATCGCCCTTACAATGGCGCGAGTGACTACGATGACTACTTCATCTTGAAGGATGTCGTAGGAAGAATTGGATTCTCTGGTTACCAGAAGTGCACTGTTGCATTGCGGTGCTTGCATATGGCATAACTACAGATTCGTGGGACAAGTACCTCCGGACGTCCAAGAGCACATGAGCATACGCCATGGTCAGATTTACTACTGTAGTGGTCGAGGTATTTGGACATCAATACTTGAGAGAACCAACTGTCTCAGACACTGAAAGACTCATGGCACTCTTGGAAGCAAGTGGATGGACATGTATGCTCGGATCTCTTGATTGCATGTACTTAAGATGGAAGAACTCCATATGCTCTACAAGGGCAATAGCATGGCCATGTTAAGAAGCCCACCATCATTCTTGAAGCAGTTGCATCACAAGATCTCTCGATTTGGCAGGCTTTCTTTTGCAATGCCCGAGGCTCATAACAACATCAATGTGATGTTACGGTCCCTATTGTTTGCGAGGTTAACTGAATGACAGGATCCTCCGTGCAACTATATTGTCAACGGGCATGACTATAACATGGGTTACTATCTGGTTGGCGGTGTCTTGTGTGTGTGACGTTCGTCAAGATCGGAGTAGTGCCTTGCCTGCATTCCTTGGATAAAGCGCCCTAGGCGACCGGACTCGACAAGGGTAAGATCCCGAAGCTGTTCGATTCGATTACCGGCTTGACCACACTGATGTCGTGTTGTATTACCTGGTTTCCCACCTTTGGAATAGGGCCTTCTTGTAGCTAGGGTCTCCTTTGGTTGTATGCTTGCTACGAGGTCGCTCATTGGGTAGGGCCTGCCTCATGCCTATATTACTATACCTAACAGTCTAAGTAAGCCCCCCCCCCCCCCCCCCCCTCTCTAAGCTAGTTGGTCAAAAAAGAGTTCACTTTGCCCAAAGACGAGAAGGGACTAGAAAAGATTGTCAGAAAAGAGTTCAATTTGCCCAAAGACGGGAAGGGGCTAGAAAAGATGTGGAAAGTGCATCTGGCGGTTCGGATCTAACTTTGGTCATACTATCCACATAAACGGTTGTCGAATGTTTTTATTTTTGCGAGATTTTCTATCCAATTTTCTTTTGTCGAGCTAGTCCATCAAATACCTTCTAATCATTACCCCCTCCGTCCCAGTGCGGATTAGGGACATTTACTGTTGTTCCGGCCGAGTGATTAGGGAGCGGATTTAGGACACAAGTGTGCGGGCACTGAGTCCCTCGTACATGTTTTTTCTTTTGGCTTTCAATTTTTTAAACTTTTATACCTTTTAAATAGAAAGTTTAAATTTAGTTCTTTTTTATATTGTGTTTCTCGTGATGAGGGCTTTTGAGTACTTTTGATCAACTTTGAAAATAATGTTAAATTTCAACTCTTGAAAATTGATACGAGTGACCGATAAAATCATGATTTTTGTGCCTACGACCAACAAAAGAATATCTTAAAATTTTATCTATGATACTTGGTAAAAAAATGAGCGAGAAAATTACAAACTTAAAACTGGACATGGCTTGGCAGGTGCGTGCCCCTACAAATTTCCGGAGTGATTATAAAAGCACTCATCCATAGTTCGATCAGTCCGTACATATCAGCGTTTACAAAATGGTATCAACAATCACAACACTCTATTAAATGGCCACACTCTGATCCATAATCACAAAACGCTATCAAATAAATGGTCATCTGACCTTGGCGCACTCTGCACACGGGAGGCGGCCTTTAGAACGGCACTTCGAGCAAGGGGCCAAATCTGCTGCCTTTGTTTCAGCTCCAAGCGACTCATAGATGTCCTCCAGCATGCCGAATGTGAAGGTTCCACCTTTCCTAACAGAGCCCATTCCTTTGCATTGCGAGCATGCCACCATGCGAAGATCACCACAGCGCTTGCACATGTTTAAAGACCTGCAATGCAGTAGCAATTTTTTTTAAGTGAAGTAAGGGTACTTGGGTCTCATACTTTGGTTGCACTTGAATTTTCTAATAAGAAATTGTTGCAAGTTTGTTTATTTAAGTTTAATCCGTGGATCCAGGGAGTTTTCACTTTACTTAAGTTTAAAGCATGTCATAAAGTGTTTTGTTCTCAAAGCAAAATTATACTATTCTGAAGCACAGCATACAAGAAGAGAGAAGGACAGATACAGTAGTCTGTTGGTGTCGAAAGGGATTCATTTATCTGGGATCTGAAGGAAATACAATGCCATCTGATTTCAGTTATTTCCCATAAACTCTTTTATTTTTGGACTTCCCATAAACTCTTTTGCTATCCACTCCTACCAGATATTCTGAGCTACAGTACATTGGTACATTATTGGAACTGCTTGGAAGAACAGATTAAGTGATGGTGTATAGTTCATTGCCAAGTTATATTTGGTTTGTATACTGCTATTCACTCATTCATTCGTGTGATTTTGGTGACACGAAACAATGCCTAGTACAGTAATTCGACTTTTTTTCTCAGCCGCAATGCTGTTGATGTTCCACCTGCAGAACACAATTAAAGATGGCACTGCAGCGGGCAAAGAAGCGAGCGAGGAATGACCTTCTCTGCGAAGCGGCGACGAAGCCGTCGACCCTCTGCGCGGCGATGCTGGCGCCGAGCAGAAAGGCGCCCACCGCGAAGCCGGCGACCTCGCTCTCCGTCAGCCCCTCCATGCTCGCTGGCTCGGCTTCAAACGAATCCACAGAAACAGCTGGATGATAGTTCCGGGAAGAAGGGGAGATTTGGATTAGAACGAAACAAACGGCCACAACAGAACAGATCATCGTTAATAATCCAAGCAAAGCTATGATCAATTCGTCACCTGGAGCTGGAAGAATGAGAGATCGATCGGTGCCACGGTCGCGGACGAGGGCAGCAGCGACTCGGAGAGGAAGAAGCTCTTTGCAGGTGACGCGCTTGGGCGGGAGGATGTTTGGCGGAGAGGCCGTCCGTTGCCGAGGGAAGGAGGAAGAGGATAAGGAGCTTCCCGTGGAATGTGGATTTTTGGAAGCCGGGTGCGCATGTACCCGATTTAGCAAAAACAAATAAATTAGAATAGTAAAAAAGATCAAATATATTTGAAAGTTTTTTTTGCAAAAAACATTGTCAGTGTATCACTCAAATGTGAAGTTTCACGACAAAATGATTTTTGTGGTATTGTTGGCAAAAAAATATAAAATTACAACTACAAAATGTGTGGATACAAATAGATAAACATGCCTGCTTTTATTTTTGAAACGGAGGCAAAAATTTTGCTTCATTGATTTTAATTAAGAAGAAGATAATTGCCTAGTTAATTAAAAAAAAGTGAAAACCAATACAAATGAAGCACAGACAAACTACTCACACGTCATGAAACCCGACAACCGCACAAGCGGCCTGACACTAAGAATACACAACATGCACAATTCCCGAGGCACCTCCCAACCCATAACGACAACCCAATCAAGCAGCCAGATACGTCTTGCCTTTGGCGCCATTCTTGGCTTTGCCCACCTTCTTTTGTTTGCTCCTTAATGGCGTCCCCGTTAGGAGACAAGCAATGGACCTACCCAAACCAAGTTGTAGCAACTTCCACGTTGGCTAGCGAGTCACAAAGTTCCTTCGCGAAGAGAGCGTTTGAATTTGGAGTATGTGCCAACACAAGTGGCTCAATGGTCATGTCACTCACAGGCATCAGTTGCCCGATGGTCACATATGAGGGCAGCAACATCTAAAACTCCGCGCTCCATGACACAAAGAGGTGGGATGTTTGACGCCCGACAAGGCTCCGCACGGGGTGGTGAGGACACCAGGTCCACCTTCGAAGCCTCGAGAGAGTCCAACTTGAGTTGCTCATCAAAAAAGGCGAAACAGATTCCCCACACAACATCTGCACCTCGGGCATGATCTGCAGAACCGGAGACACAACCTCGGCGAAGGCCTCACCCTCGAAGCTCGGCATGGGGCATTGAACTAGACCCAACACGGGGCAAGAAGCCCGAAGCACGAGGGGAGAAGTAGCCATAAAGATCCACACATTTGTCGCCCTCGAAGTCAACAACCAGTTTAGGCAGAGGAGGCGGCATAGGAAGTAGTAGCACCTCAACCGTCGCAGGAGATAGCCTGCCCAAAGCAACCTCTGTACGCTCCAGAAGGCTTCCAAACTGCAGCAGCCATTTGTGCATTGAGTCAACCACATTACATAGAGGCTAAATCGCCTTCACCATCTTTAAGGAAGCCATGCCTTGCAGCTTAGAGCGTAGCAGCTCGGCTTTGGGCAACAAAAACAGACTGAAGCGCCACCTTAGCCGAGGCAGCAGAACCAGCAGAAGAAGAAACAACCGATGGCCAGGAGTCATGTTGGATCGCCTTGGAGGGAAGCGTGGCATCAGACTGGGCCTGACATAAAGATGATGGATGGCGTCGAGGCGGGACAATGATGAACAAATCTACACATGTAACTTTTCAGATGAGCGAGCTAGATGTAGTTATGTTTATTAAGTTGGATGCAGTAGTTTTTCGGTGTAGTCAGTTAAACTATTTTTTTTAGTTCAGTCATACAATATTATTTGTCATGTAGTAACATTTTTCCCTTACGATCTGTAGCACAATATGAAACACATATTTAATCTTAATTTCCAAATCTCTTTCATTCTTTCACACCATTATGTCCCAAAAATTTGATATGGTTTGTATGTCCATATGCTTTTATTATTTGCGTCGTCCGTTCGAATTTCTCGGGATATGGGATGGAGACTATCGTTTATTGGAACTATTCGACTCACTTATTGATTTGAGGCTGCTATACACACGACGCCTGCACGATTCCGCCGTGGCAGCGCCAACAGCGAACGTGCTCACAAGAGCATTGTTGGGGAGGGAGCATTGTTCGTAGGTCGTGCGGAGACTGTCGTGTATGAAGCAATTTCGTATTTGATTCTTCTTCTTCTTCTTCCATTTCTCATGAAAACGATAATACGGCGTACGACAAGATTCAGAAAGATCCAAACCGTAAAATAAAAAAATAGAAAAAACAAGGGAGCACAAATTGCCCCAACCTGTTGATAATAAGGAAATCGTCCCACCCCCAGCACCAACATATTTGCTGAAACCAAACTCCACTCAACAAGTCTTTTGCCGAAAAAGGTTTTCCCCCCGCTTTGTATACAAAGCAACCAACCGAACCATACAGGGATAGATGCTGGAGCGGAAGCAGCACAGTCACGCCCAAAAGAAACGACAGAGAAAGAGCAAAAAAAACAAATGCCGACAATGGCGGATCAACAAAAACGAAGAAGCCTCGCGATCGCTGCGCCCGCCGGGCTCTACCACTAGGCTCCAGGACTCCGAAGCGCCGGCACCAATCAACACCTTCAAGAAGGATCGCGACGATGACGACGCTGCTGCCAAGGGTTTCCCCCGGTACACCACGAGGCGAGAGGAAGGGTAGCCCCCGACGCCCTCCCGGAAGGTCAGGTGGCACCCTCAGGCGCCACCGCGCCGGAGTCGGCCATGCCGACAGGGGTTTCCCCCGATCCCAACCCGCACCTCGGGCGCTCCGGATCCAGCAACCAAACCAACCACCACCCTGCGCCAACACGGTCATGAGGCCTTCACGCTGTCTCACCACGGCACCGCAAGGTGAGGACAGCGCGGCGAAGAATCAGAGCCGGCACTAGGGCATCAGCATCAATGGCACGCGGGAGGGCCCCACCTCCACCGTCAGCGACGGTAGCCGTCCGGATGCAATAGCAGGAGCACACCAGGCCCGTAGGCCCACAGACCCGGCCGAGCCCTCGTGGGCCCGTAAAGCTCCCGCCTTCGCGCTGCTGCCGGCACGCCGTCGGCACCGACGCCCCGTGTCCGAGCCGCTCCTCCTCCTCGCCGCGCCGCAGACAACGAGACCACGCCGGGGGGGGGGGTGGCCCGCTAGGGCCCGGAGGGGCCCGGAGGGCCAAGATCTGGGTCGGGGGCGCGTCGACGACCACCCAGCACCATCACGCCGCCCCGCCGCCAAGGAGCGGTGCCGTCACCACGCCTGCCGCCGGCCGTCGCCGCACGCCCGCCGGACCGCACCCAAGCCGGGCTGCACCGCCGCCGCCTCCCTGCCCCAGGAAGGGAGGACGCGCGCGCGAGGACGAGAAGGCCCGCCGCCGGCGGCACCACCCGGGCCAGCGCCGGGGGCGCCCGCCGGCGACGGCGGGGGGAGACGGGGGAGGAGGGGGCCCGCGGGAGAGGAGCGCGAGCTCCGTCCCAGCCACCTCCCGGGGAGGCGGCGCGAGGCGGACCTGGACGGCGAAGGGGGAGGGCGGAAGGGGGGCGGAGGCGGGGCGCGAGGCCGGCGGCCGGCGGCGGCGGGAGGGGAGGAGGGGAAACCCTAGCGCCCGCCTAGTCGCGGGAGCCTGGTTCCTGCTGTATTTCTCCTTTTGCCTGCAATGTTCTAGTTCAACAAGTCTTTTTCCTAGAAGCTCTGCTGCGTGGCATTCGTTTTCACAAAAGAAACCAGAAAATATAGTTGGTTTCGGCGTGTTCATATACAAAAACATACTCCCTCCGTTCCAAAATAAGTGTCATGGATTTAGTTCAAATTTGAATTAAAACCACGGCACTTATTTTTGGATCGGAGGGCAAATTTGAAATGACAGCGAGTAGGGACCTAAACAGAGAGTCAAAAAGTTTGAAACAACAGCAAGGAAGACTCAACATCAGGGCATTGATCTTCTTTTTCTTCAGTCATCCTGGTGCTGCTTGAAACGCCAGAAAGGAAATACCAATCGAACACATTAACGTGTGCAGAAGGAGCGATCGCTCATGGTGTCCACGTAGGCAGGGCTCGATCGAGCGAGCGCGTGGGTTGGGCAAGAGGTGTCGATGGGAGTGAAAAAAAGAAGAGGAGGAGAGAAAAAGAAAAGAAGGAAAGGGCGCTCGTCATCCCTTCCTCACGAAGCAAACCCCATATCCCTCCTCTCCAGTCTATCTCGCACACGTAGCGTCCGCATCTCTCTCTCTCATCGCCTCCGCCTCTGCCTCTTCTCCTCCTCGTTCCTCTCTCCTAGCCGAGCTCCGGTCCATCTCGTCATCCCTTTCTCTTGAGAAAGAGCACGGGCCTATCGTTGCGCCTCAGTCGCCACAAGGGCATCAGGTGGAGGGGATCCGGTGCGGACGGCGCACGTCTCGGCCCCGTAGCAGGAGCGGGAAGGTGTCGGCGGCGGAGATGATCGATGGGGCATCCTCCTCTCGATCTCTAGTGTTCCCAGCCCCACTGTACCGCCACCGCCCACCCCAGACCCCCCCCCCCCCCCCCCCCTTCCGGTTCGTCTCCTCGCCTCTCGTCGCGCCGCCGGTTCCTCCCCGAGCTCCGGACACCTCTTCGTGTACGGCGGCCGATGCAGCTCCGCCTCCAACCTTACGCTTGCAGTGGCGGTGATCCACGGCACCGTCACCATCACCCCAGCCGCCATGTCCAGGAGCTCGTTGTCGTCCTCATTCGACGCGTCCGCCTTCGAGGCCAGGAGGCTCCGCCTCGACGCCAACGCCCGGGCCGGGCACGGCCGTGAGGACGAGGGAACCGCGCACTGGAGCGCAACCCCCGCCACGTCCACCACCGCATCTCTAACTTCGATGGTGTCGTCGTCATTGCCGATTCAGTTCGGTCTCTCTCCGTCTCCCTTTCGCTTATGTCCCATGCAGCCCTCGCCAAAAATACTACACGCTGGTGCGGCTGCAGTTATACGCAGTTCCTAAATTTTTCTTTGTAGTGTTTGGTGTTGCTTACCTGGATTGTTTGCAATGCCTATGGGCTTGATGGTGGTAACTATGGCAAGAAAGAGATCACTGGGTAATCTCCAGCAGCGCAGAGTTCCTACTTCTGTGCTCTGCAGCGACACGCAGATCCTTTGGTCAATTCGCCATTGTTCTACAGAAGGCTCGGGTTTATGTCTGAGCATTGTTCTGAGATTTCGTTTTTGTTGCCGTGTCAATTTTCTTTTGTGGAAATTAAGAGAACTATATGCACTTTGTAAGCATATAAATAACTTCCCTCCTGTAATAGTTCAGGTCAATTGTTCTTTGTCTTTTCCCTTGTCTGAACAATAGAACATCAGTAAAAACAATAGTAGTTAATTTAAGACTGCTTTTATCTCTCCTGCAATAGTTCAGGGTGATTGTTCTTTGTTTTTTCTGTAGTATTTAATTTGATGATCTACTTCACAAAAAAAAGAAGCAAGCACCTCTGTTTGTTTGTTGCAGGTTCTGAGATGTGATCGTTGTCCATTTGTCTGAGGTGGGGCAACAGAGATAATTAGCAATATGTATCCTAACCAGAAGAACATCCCTTTCCCAATTTGGTTTTTGGATTATGTTCATTGTATTAGAAAATTAGTGCCCTTGGTAAAACAAACACCACAATTTGCCATGTGAGTCGATATGGAGTTGAAAGCCAATATATGCCTCAATGTCTATTTAATGGCCTAATAACACTGGCATGTTTTCGTAGGATTTTTTCATCTCTACGTCTCAGCCGTGGGCTATTCCCAGTTGAGGGTGACTATGCATCAGTTGCACAATCATGTGTCCTGTGCTTCTTGTTTGAATCGTATAAAATCTAGAGCTGGCCTCCAAAATTGTTCTGATTACTATGGCCTATATAATCTAGAGCTAGCTTATAAAACTACTTTGAAAATAGCTTTGGGCCTTCACATGTGGGTGTAATATAGGACACTTCATATTCCTATTTTATTTTTCTCTCTATATATACATTGTTTTCGGAATCTATTCGTTTGCTGCTGAACCTATTTTTCTTTACGCTCGTTGCATTTTCCTCCAATTACATCATGTCCAACTGAAAATAAATTGTCACACATTGTGATCCCTTTCATCTGGGATGTTGTTTCAGTGGTTGGGAACAATCTGTGCAAATACCAAGAGCACATGCGGGAGTTCATCTCTAAATCAGACCAACTTGAAGGTACTATTTTCTTTGGTGACATGAATGATAGTATTACGCTTTTCTGAAATTCATGTCATATTGTTTCACTTTCTTATTGATCATTAGCTGGTTTGCTTGGTTGTTAGATTCCATCTGATCTGATACAATGCCATATATCTATGTTATCGGTACCTGTAGGTTGTGGTGCAAAAGAACATGGAAAATAGATGGCTGATTTTCAGTAAACTTTTCATGTGTCACCTGAAATTCAAGGAGTTGAGAACTAATATTTGTGTTGCTCTGTGCTGACATCCTCATACGGCCTTAATTCCAAGGTCCTTAGTTGCTTAATTACGTCAGCTTATGTGTCTTCATTTTGGTGTCGCTGGATTATTATTAGTGCAGTTCAGTAGTAGTCATTCTTGGCACTGCTAAATTCTATTTGGAATGCTGGCATAAGTACTAAAATAAAAACAACCTTATATAACTTCTTGTGCATCATCATATGCGTGTCCGGACCACTTCAGGGAGGCATGTTGTGGAAGCATGAGGTTGAAGGCTTGTGCTAAGTGGGAGATATGGTGAAAGTAGAAAAGGGGAAAGGCTCCAGATTGTTGGATTGGGACTCTGCATGGAAAATGTTTGACGGACTGACAGGCTAGGATTGGGCACTTCTCTGGGTTGCTCTTTGCTTATACAGGCAAAAAGTTATATTGTATTTCCATTGGCTACAGTTCATCTCTACATTCTAGCAAGTATGTTAATTGAAGAGCTTTTCTCATTGTCATAGAAGATAATTGATAGATTCAAAACATATATATCTATTTTTGCTAATTTCTTCGTTGCTTAAATAGATGGTAATTTCTTTTAAAAAAGTAAGTAGGATGGATGGTTATATAAAGAGAATTGTTGTACATGGATACCTTTATTTACTGTCGTTTGGAGTGAAGTAATAGCAAGTTCTAGAAATTAGAATATCTTTTTGGGTTTGTAAGACACTAAGACTATGGTGACAACTACATGTATCTGGATTAGGTTGATGTTTACCTAATGCCCATATACTCTGGGTTGTTCATGTTTCATGTAGGTTTATCTGTGAAGATTTGGGTTGTTAGTATTGTTCAAGTCAAATGGTATCCTGCATAAATGCACTGCTATGTTGGTTTTCTCAATCTAGATAGTTGCATGGGTGTAGTAACTTGTGTATAAGCAACAAAATATATTGCACTTCCACTGATCATAGTTCATCTCTACATTCTCAGCAGGTATGACATACCGCACTTCATGAAAAACTACTTACATAAACATATGTAAGGCACGCATACATTTCAGTTTTGACACATTTGGTTTGCAGCATGCTGATGTTGTTGATCACGGATGGAGCCATTAGTACAATGAATGCCGCCATTGCGCTGCTCTCTTTAGCAATCTCACGGCTTCTCAGGGTTGAGTGAGGCAAAGAGCCATCGATGTGCAGCTCTTGCCTCTCTCCCACTGCACTATCCATCACAGAGCAGGTCAAACGCTCAGCCAGCATAACCATGTTAAGGAAGGGCACCATATATCTTTCCAATATTCAGTTAAAAAAACTTTTCTTGCATAAATGTTGCTGGGTTGTTTCCGAGGTAAGATACGTACCTTGGATATGATACTCACTTTGCTGGGTCTCATGTACGAATATTATTTCTACAGGAACACATTTTCTTTTCCTGTGTGCATATTGATACATTGTCGGTCCCAGATTTTGGTGAACATTGATTATGTCTTCGCTTTTGTACTACTGCTTGTATCATGTCAAGTTATAAATCGTCTCTGGGCCTAATCTATTATTTTACATTTTCAGATCAAAACAATTGTCTTCCGATTTATCCATTTGGGAATCAATTCTTGGAATTTCCTGCTGGAATTCCTTTGGTTTCCCTTTATTGTCTTCAGACCACTCATTCTCCATCACCTCCGATGTTTTCTTCAAAAACAATAATCACATGCCAGCCTCTTATGGTTCGTCTTCTTCAACATTAATAATAAAACCTAATGTTCAACTTTTCTGTCTGATTAAATATTGCCTGTAATTTGCATTTTAGGTAAGAATTGCCTCATTCTTAGTTGATGCAGTTGCGCCTCACAGTGCCACATTTGCTGACTCCTCAGTTAACAGTTTGTCGTGTACTCTCAAAGAGTTTGATCTATCACTTCCATTTGATGTTGAAGAAATTGTAAAGTGCAGTGCAACTAAGACCGCTTGCTCCGAGCAATCATTTTCAGCAGCAAGACTTCATGTAGAGGACCTACACTTTTGTGAATCACCATCGAAAAAGTGTACACTGCAGCAGTCTTAGATATACATACCGTTAAGATTGTTCTTTTTTTGGCTGAATTTGATTCACAAAAGGTAGAAAGATACCACTTCCTTTCTAGATATACATAGCGTTAAGATTGTTCTTTTTTTGGCTGAATTTGATTACTTTTGAACAAGCCACCGTATGTAATGTATCTTCTATATAACCTGCTGCCACTTTCCTAAGTTTGCTTTGCTTCTAAATCCATGATTTATCTTACCAATATGCACGTGTTACGTAGTATAAACAAGACAGTGAAACGGGCGCCTCCCACCTGGCACCGCCCAACTTCCACTCAGGCGGCGCCACAGGTGGCGCCCCAACCGCTAGTGGTTAGTCAAAGGAGAAGATAAGGCAGCACGCCGAAGCGGTGCGCAGCAGGCCCATCGGACACGCGTCATTCGTGGGAGGAGGTGGAAGCAATGGAAAAATGAAAAATCAACCGACTGAAGGGGGTCATTTCCCTTAAAAAATTGTAAACAATTTTTAAATATTTGAACCCTTTTCTAGAAACAACATGAACGTTATTCAATGTTTTGAAGAAAAAATGGGCAGGAAAGAAGTTTGAGAAAATAATCAAGACTGGTAGATAAAACAATTGAAAAGAAACAAAGATGAAAAATTGAATCAGAACCTTCCAACAACTGGCAAATCCAGACTCAAACCAGGAAAAATAAGCATGGGTTTGCACTTGGCCTGACCCACCAAAGATTACATTTGCGCCATAAGTGCTATTGTGAGCTCGAGCTCACTGCAGCTCGGGTCAAAGAAAACTTTAAAAATCCTAATTTTTTTGGGCAAAAAATATGGGGCAGCTAGGAGTCTGCCGGCGGATCTTTTAAAAATATATGTCGCGTCACGGGTCGTTGGATCTAATACACAATCTAGTTGTTGAATGTCTTTCTCTACTTTGCAACAGAGATTTTGTTGCAAAAACATTCGCAACAGAGGTTGTGTTGCGGATTATTTTTTTGCCACATAGGTCGTGTTGCGGATTTTTTTTAAACAAAGTTCTTGTTGCAGATGTTTTTTTTTGCAACAAAGATTTTATTGCAAAGAAAAATGCAACAGAGGTGATGTTGCAAAAACTTGTCTAAGTTGTCGTTCACCGCCATGGTCTGCAACACCGCTGTTATTGCAAGATAAGGCAAGGAAGCATGTGGTTGGTAGGCAAAATAACTAACGTGTGCGAGTGTGCGTGAGGACGCATGAATCAAGGGCAATCCAACGCCTGTGCGGGTGGCAGAACTCTCCGCGCGATCAGCCGGCGGAGTCTTAGCATTTCCCTAAAAATATTGATGTTTTTTCACACAGGTGCAAAATTTTGCAATGAAATCACATCCGTGGAGGTGTGAAAAAAAATCGATGCTCCAAAATGCTTTGAAAAACAATCTTTTTGGAGCATTGTTTTTTCCCACTCCTTCACGATTATGATTTCATTGCGAATTCATGTGTAGAAAAAACATCAAAATATTGTCAAAATATTTCAAATTGTTTTGAATTTTTTACTATTTTTCAGAATTTATTGTTCATTG
The DNA here is from genome assembly GCA_963921465.1 of Triticum timopheevii. Classification (NCBI taxonomy): domain Eukaryota; kingdom Viridiplantae; phylum Streptophyta; class Magnoliopsida; order Poales; family Poaceae; genus Triticum; species Triticum timopheevii. Next base: position 59,558,105 of record OY997266.1, on the reverse strand, counting down.
GTGCTCCAGTGAGATCGAGCTCGCATACTCCATGTCCCATTTGCTCAACAATTTGTCGCAAAGAGCGTTAAATAGCCCCCCACCCCACTACATGGACATAAGTTGATGAATAGCATACGACTATGTATGAGTGGTCCTTTTTTTAGGCATATAAGTGGTCTTTATAAAGACCTCATCCATAGCATCCCATAGATGGGCCAGACCTAGCGCGTGACGGGAGAGATGCGTCTACCGCGAGCTGAGCGCACATACGGTATTTTTTTTCTCACATTTTTGTTTTCTATGTGTATTTTCACGCAGCTTAAGAAAAGTGTGTGTGTATTTTTCTGAACCTCCATGAAATTTGTAAAAATGTATCACACATTTGGAAAAAGATGTTCATGAAAAAATCATGCATTTTACTAAAATGTTTATGAAATTTCAGAAAAAACTTCTACATATACACAAATATTCATGAAATTTAAAATGTTGTACCATTCAAAAAAAATTACGTGCTTAAAACATTGTTCATGAGATCTAAGAAAATGGTCATGAAATGAAAAATTATTCACACAATCTTTAAATAATGTTCATGACATATAAAAAATGATTGTTCCATTTTAAAAATGGTTCAAAACATTTATAAAACGACCACACATTCAATATAATGTTCGTGAAAATGTAAAAGTTTGTTAGTGCAAATTTTTTAAAAAAAATAAGTACTTAGTGGCCTACAGAAGAATTATAATTTTATTTGATATGTTAATAAGAGGTGGGACAGTTGAGCCAGTTTTCAGAGAAAAAAGGGTGAAAAAAAGAGACTAAAAGAAAAATAAATCAAAACAAGAAGAGGAAGTGGAAACGTACATAAGGTTGGACAACATACGAGCGAACCCTGGAACCTTATATATTTTTTAGGTATAATAGGACAGAAAGCGGTGGAAAATAAGAGATGAAAAGAAAAGAAAATGAGAAGTGTAAAAAAACGTACATAAGGTTGGACGAAGGACGAGTGAACTTCAGAACCTTATGTCTTTTTTAAATAGGAGAGAAACCCAATGGAAATATCAGAGATGGAAAAAAATGAGAAGAGGAAGAGAAAATGTACATAAGGTTGGATGAAGGACAACCAAACCACTGAATCCTATGTCTTTTTTAAGTAAGAGAGAAAACCAGTGGAAAGACCAACAATGAAAAAACACAAGAAGAGGAAGGTGAAACAAAACAAGAATGAGTGAACCGTGTAACCTTATGTCATTTTTAAATAGGAGAGAAAACCAGTGGAAAAAACAGAGATGGAAGAAAAAAAATCAAAACTAGTAGAGAAAGGGGATATGTGCAGCCGCGGGAATGACCCGAGAGGTTTTGAGCGCTAAGAGCATCTCCAATGGGGAAATCCATTTAGTCCGCCCATGTCCATTTGCGTCTATACGGACAAAAACCACAACCCAGCGCAGCAATCCATTCCTATTTCTGTGTGGCTCGTGTCCGCTTGGACCCATTTCCGGCCTAAATTTGGACCACATTTGGGTCGGAGGCAGACCAAAGCGGACTTTTTCTACGCCCGCCTCGTCCGTCTGTGTCCGGGCCTGGCCCACCTGTCACCCTCTCTCCTCCTTTTCTCTCCCTGGCCCACCACGACCACCCACCCACCAAGTCGGACCACGAGGCAGCCGCAGGGCGCCGAGGAAGAGCCAGCACACGACGCAACTCCGGCGGCCTCCAGCGGCACGGCTGTGCTCCTGCCGGCGCGAGCAGCGTGGCGGCGCAGTGGAGTTGCTCTAAGAAACCTGAGTAGTCTGCTTTCCTTTTTCTATAAAGTTGATATTATGTCAGTTTCAAAAAAAAAGACTTTTTTTAGATAAAAGAAAAAGGAAAGTACTTGTTCAATAAAGTTTGGTTTTCGAATATATTGGTGGTGGATATGTCATGGTTTCCTTCTGTCGGTTTGTTAGGTTTGTTTGTGCTCCCTTTGATGCTTTGCGGTTTGTTTGTGCTCCCTTTGATGCTTTGCGCTTTCTGAATGGGTATTGGTCCCAACTGGTACTTCATTTGGATCTCCCTAGTTCCTTGTTCTGTTTCTGATCACTCCCCCTTCCTGATCCCATGCTATACCTGATGCATATGGTGCCCGGCTTTGAGATCTCCCTCTTTCATGAATATATTTAGGTGTTCTTTGAGGCCTCTTTTATTAACATATATTCAGGTGGGGAAATTACAGTGGACGTTCTGCCAAATTTTTGAACTAAATTTTGAAATAATTTAAATCCAAGATATGCATGTTTACAGCTGCCTAATTTTACATTTAACAACTGAAAAAAAATGTTGTTTCTTCAGTAATGTGAATAATTTTGGTCACAAGTTGCACCGGGGTTAAAAACGTCTTTTCAGGTGTCATTTAAACCGTTAGTGCTTAAAATGGACGAAGTATCACAAAAGCAATAAATGTTAGAGTTGGTGTTAGATGAGGAAGAAAAAGGTTTCATGTGTCAAATTGGCAAAAAAACAGTGTTAAAATTTATTTATTTTGAGACATAAAACAACAGTGTTAAATAAGGAATTCTCTCTTTCAAAAAAGGCCAGATTTTCACGAGAAAAAATGGCCAGAATTGTCAATTTTCACGGGTAGAGAAGACAGCGCAGGGGGGAAAGAATATAGACACGGGCGCAACCGCGAGACGGTTGCAACCTCCGCCACGCCACCGCGTGCGTCACGAGCTCTCTCGCCGGTTCTCCCTCGCGGCCGCGTCCACGAATATTCTGGGCTTCTCCAGCGCTAGGAACCGCCATGCCCAAAACTTCCTCCATGACCATGCCCCGCCGTATATAAGCCGGGTCGCGTCCCCGCTCTCCCTTCACCAACCGAGCAAGCAAGCAAGCAAAGCAATTGATTGATTGAAGCGAAGTCACAGAGCGTGCGTGCAAGAAAGCATCGGCCGCCGGAGCTGCTGCAGGAAGCCAGGAATCACCCCCGTCTCCAGTCGAGTATGGACAAGGTGCTGGCCTTCTCCATCCTTAGCGCGTCGCCGGCCGACGTCGCCCCCGGCGCCGGCTCCGGCGCTCGGTTCTCCTGGCAGCGGCAGGGGAGGAAGCTGCAGGAGGACGATGACCAGGCTAGAGCAGGGCAAGACGGAAAGCAGGGCGGACTGCCGGCGGAGGCGGAGCAGCAGCCGGACAAGGGGAAACCGCGGTCGCCGCCGACGTTGCGGCCGCGGTTCGCGCCGGAGTTCGACGGGATTGACTGCTTCGGGACCATCGTGTGCCACTGAACAGTGAATCATGAGCTGCTCGTGGTCGTGTATGAGACTAATTCTTTCTCCGTTCGATCACCCTACGATCGGCGTGTTCATTTGCTGTTAACTTGTGCTTCTAACTGAAGCCGCGTGTTGTACAGAGTACAGAGCTAGAAAGAAACCAATTTCAGGCGATCAAAGCCATCGAACTGAGTTTATGTCTGAAGATACCGACGCTTTCGTCAGTTAACTGAAATAGACTCACCACCCCACGTCCTGCGAGTTCAGAGTACATTCATAGTCCAACAGATATTTACAGAGATAAACCAAATAGGAAAGCAAAGGAAAAGAGCAAGGATGAGGCGATTTTTCCCCTCCCCCCCTCCCCCACCTACCTCCCTCCCTCTCCCACCTACCTCCATCCCCACCGCCATTACTGCGCCTCCCCCGTGCTTATCCACTTTCCCTTTCGCCTCTCGACTGGATGACCGCACCTCGCCGTCGGGGTGCTCAGATCCGTCGCGTCCTGCCGGCGACGCGGGTGGCGGCGCCGTTGCGTCTTCCGCCGCCTCCAGTCGATGCGAATTCACCGGAGGCGTACCAGGAGATGGAGCGTGTGGTGCGGGAGAGATTCCCCGACCGCTCGATGTGGGCGGAGATCTTCGAGAGCATCCTGCAGCACGCCAGGTACGACGAATACGCGAGGTTCACCGGCGACGATGGCGCATCGGATGTGGAGTTCCTCTTCTCGGCGATCCAGGAAGCGGACTCGCCAGATCCGGCGCAGGCGGCGCGGTGGAGGGAATTCCGATCCAATCCTCCTCGCCTCAACATCGCCAGGCCACGCATGGAGGCGATATCCAGGATCCCCTCCGGGATGCTTCCTCTCGGGGCCCGTCCTCCTCACCGGCCGTAGCGTTTGTCAATGGTGCCGGCCGTGGGGTGCACGGTGGAGGTCGCCGTCCTGGAGGCCTACACCGAGCGCGCGCGGGCGGCCGACGCGGCATCGAGCCCCCACCTTGGCCTGGCGACCAAGGTATGATTCCGGGCGTCATTTCTGTCCATTCTATGAGATTTTTGCGTGCATTTCGTGCGCGGCGTATATGTGTTTCGACAGAAAAACTTGATTCAGTTGAAGTTCATAGTTCTAGTGTACCGTGTGCGGGGATTTCCCCTTCTGTTGACAGTTTAGTAGGAAAAAATTGAGAGATAGAGGAATTGAGGGTTCTCCCTCATGGTAATTTGTCATCAGAAATTCAGGTGGTGGTCGAGGGTAAGGATAGCTCATGTGAGGTCGATAGCGGTAGAATTGCCCAATCTAGTTTGAATTCGAAAAGAGGGGAAAAGTTGGGAGCATGTGCTTCTGGAAAAAGTGATCAAAAGCAGAGAGGCCCCATTCCTGCTCTGAAGATTGGCGAACCCTCCATCCGTGGATGTGTGGTTGTGAGGAAAATGAATTCTGAGAGTGCACCTTCCCAGCCTAGCCATGACCTAGAATATATAGAGGAGCACTATGGCCAGTTGTGGTCGATCCCCTCTCCTCCTCGCCGCCGCAGTAACCCTAACCCTTTCCTCCCTAAACCTTTCCCCACTACCTTCTGGGTGAGGAAAGATCTGCTTGCTGCTGGGAAGTTAACTAGGGCTGATTGTCACCCTGCTATTGTGAGATCTTTTGATCCTCCTCCTAAATTGATTTGCTTGTCGTGTGAGGGTATTAGCCCGGGTTCTAGATCTTTTGCTGAGGTTGTTAAGGGAGGAGTAGAGATGGCTGATAAGCGTCCTTCTGGATCTAGCTCAGGGGCTGACTCTCAACGAGGGGGGTGGTCAGCGAGCTCCGGCCCCTCAACGCCGGCAAGGTGCTGCCAATACTGGTAAAGACCATGTTCCTGTGCAAAAAACTAAATCTACTGTGTCTACTACCTCCTCTTCTCAAATCCCTACTCCAGTTGTGGTTGCTGAGGTAGAACAGGTGCTTGACCCTAGATATAAGGAGATGATTTGCTTCAATTGTGGGGGCCCTGGCCACTATGTGGGGAACTGTGTGAAGACTAAGGCTTGTTTCATTTGCCAACAAAATCACAATGTTAATAATTGTGCTGCTTGGGCTAAGATTCAACCTTCAGCCACTTTCTTTGGAACTGGAGCTAGTGGTCTTGGTTTTTACCATGTGGAGGTCCCTGCTGCTGCTGAGACCAAATGGTTGAATTACCAGAATTGTGCAGTTGTGAATATCATCAAAAGAGAAGTGCAGAAAACTGAGCTTTGTGGCCTGTTGTCTGCTGTTTTTTGTAAGAATAGGCAATGGCCATGGCAGGTGAGGGAGTTATCTAGCAAAACCTTTTTAGTTAGGTTTCCTCCATGGAAAAGTGTTGAGGATTTGATTGAATTTCCAGCCTTTGATCTGCCTAACGATGATGTGAATGTGAATGTGACTGAATGGAAAGGGGCTTGTGATCCTTTTGGAGAAATGGTTGAAGCCTGGGTCCTGATTGAGGGTATACCACCTAAATGGTGTACCTGGAAGGTCTTTTGTCAGATAGCCTCAATGTTTGGGATTCTTACTGATGTAGACTGGAATGGCATGTTCAGGACATTTTTTGAGAATGTGGGGGTTAAGATTGCTTGTAGGGATCCAACCAAATTTCCTTTTGAAAGATTGATAGAAATGAAGAAGAAGTTGTTTCTTATGGATTTACTATGGAAGGGTTTGAACAAACTGGTGGCTGGATTCTGTGGTTAATGATGAAGACGATGATGATGAAGAGCTTGAGCAAGATAATGAGAATAACCATGAGGGCAAGGATGATGGTACTCAGGATGACATCTTATCCAATGATGAAAATGCTATAGATGATCTAGATAAGGCTAATTTAGGCTCTAAAAGGACTCCTGATGCTGGTAACCACAAAAAAGTGTTGGAAATATGCCCTAGAGGCAATAATAAAATGGTTATTATTATATTTCCTTGTTCATGATAATTGTCTATTGTTCATGCTATAATTGTATTAACTAGAAATCGTATACATGTGTGAATACATAGACCACAACATGTCCCTAGTGAGCCTCTAGTTGACTAGCTCGTTGATCAATAGATGGTTATGGTTTCCTGACCATGGACATTGGATGTCATTGATAACGGGATCACATCATTAGGAGAATGATGTGATGGACAAGACCCAATCCTAAGCATAGCACGAGATCGTGTAGTTCATTTGCTAAAAGCTTTTCTAATGTCAAGTATCATTCCCTTAGACCATGAGATTGTGCAACTCCCGGATACCGTAGGAATGCTTTGGGTGTGCCAAACGTCACAACGTAATTGGGTGGCTATAAAGGTGCACTACGGGTATCTCTGAAAGTGTCTGTTGGGTTGGCACGAATCGAGACTGGGATTTGTCACTCCGTGTGACGGAGAGGTATCTCTGGGCCCACTCGGTAATGCATCATCATAATGAGCTCAATGTGACTAAGTAGTTAGTCACGGGATCATGCATTACGGAACGAGTAAAGTGACTTGTCGCTAACGAGATTGAACGAGGTATTGGGATACCGACAATCGAATCTCGGGCAAGTAACGTACCGATTGACAAAGGGAATTGTACATGGGATTGCTTGAATCCTTGACATCATGGTTCATCCGATGAGATCATCGTGGAACATGTGGGAGCCAACATGGGTATCCAGATCCCGTTGTTGTTTATTGGCCAGAGAACTGTCTCGGTCATGTCTGCATGATTCCCGAACCCGTAGGGTCTACACACTTAAGGTTCGGTGACGCTAGAGTTGTTATGGGAATTAGTGTGCGGTTACCGAATGTTGTTCGGAGTCCCAGATGAGATCCCGGACGTCATGAGGAGTTCCGGAATGGTCCGGAGGTAAAGATTTATATATGGGAAGTCCTATTTTGGCCACCGGAAAATGTTCAGGATTTTTCGGTATTGTACCGGGAAGGTTCTAGAAGGTTCTGGAGTGGGGCCCACCTGCATGGGGGGACCCACATGAACGTGGGTAGTGGGGGCAAGGCCCCACACCCCTGGTCAAGGCACACCAAGATTCCCCCTTAGAAGGAATAAGATCATATCCCGAAGGGATAAGATCAAGATCCCTAAAAAAGGGGGATAACAATCGGTGGGGAAGGAAATGATGGGATTTCTTTCCTCCCACCTTTGCCAACGCCCCAATGGACTTGGAGGGCAAGAAACCAGCCCCCTCCACCCTTATATATAGTGGGGAGGCGCATGGGAGCTTCACCCTTCCCCTGGCGCAGCCCTCTCCCTCCTCAACACCTCCGTAGTAGTAGTAGTGCTTGGCGAAGCTCTGCCAGAGAACTGCAAGCTCCACCACCACGTCGTCGTGCTACCGGAGCTCTCCCTCAACTTCTCCTCTCCCCTTGCTGGATCAAGAAGGAGGAGACATCCCCGGGTTGTACGTGTGTTGAACGCGGAGGCACCGTTGTTCGGTGCTTAGATCGGATTCGGGCGCGATCTGAATCACTTAGTGAACGACTCCACCGACCGCATTCTTGCAACGCTTCCGCATCGTGATCTTCAAGGGTATGAAGATGCACTCCCCTCTCTCTCGTTGCTAGTTACTCCATAGATTGATCTTGGTGATGCGTAGAAAATTTTGAATTTCTGCTACGTTCCCCAACAGTGGCATCATGAGCTAGGTCTATTGCGTAGATTCTATGCACGAGTAGAACACAAGTAGTTGTGGGCGTTGGTTTGTTCAATTTGTTTATCGTTACTAGTCCTATCTTGATTCTGCGGCATCGTGGGATGAAGCGGCCCGGACCGACCTTACACGTACGCTTACGTGAGACAGGTTCCACCGACTGACATGCACTTGTTGCATAAAGGTGGCTAGCGGGTGCCAGTCTCTCCCACTTTAGTCGGATCGGATTCGATGAAAAGGGTCCTTATGAAGGGTAAATAGCAATTGGCATATCACCGTTGTGGCTTTTGCGTAGGTAAGAAACGTTCTTGCTAGAAACCTATAGCAGCCACGTAAAACATGCAACAACAATTAGAGGACGTCTAACTTGTTTTTGCAGGGTATGATATGTGATGTGATATGGCCAAAAGAATGTGATGTGTGAGGTTGATCATGTTCTTGTAATAGGAATCACGACTTGCATGTCGATGAGTATGACAACCGGCAGGAGCCATAGGAGTTATCTTAATTTATTGTATGACCTGCGAGCCATAGGAGTTGTCTTAATTTATTGTATGACCTACGTGTCATTGAAAACGCCATGTAATTACTTTACTTTATTGCTAAACTGTTAGCCATAGTAGTAGAAGTAATAGTTGGCGAGACAACTTCATGAAGACACGATGATGGAGATCATGGTGCCATGCCGGTGACGAAGGTGATCATGTCGTGCCTCAAGATGGAGATCAAAGGCGCAAGATGATATTGGCCATATCATCTCACTTTATGATTTGCATGTGATGTTTGTCACGTTTACATCTTATTTGCTTAGAACGACGGTAGCATAAATAAGATGATCCCTCATTAAAATTTCAAGAAAGTGTTCCCCCTAACTGTGCAGCGTTGCGAAAGTTCATTGTTTCGAAGCACCACGTGAAGATCGGGTGTGATAGATTCTAACGTTCACATACAACGGGTGTAAGCCATATTTATACACGCAAAACACTTAGGGTTGACTTGATGATCCTAGCATGTACAGACATGGCCTCGGAACACAAGAGACCGAAAGGTCGAACATGAGTCGTATAGTAGATACGATCAACATGGAGATGTTCATCGATGATGACTAGTCCGTCTCACGTGATGATAGGACATGGCCTAGTTGACTCGGATCATGTATCACTTAGATGACTAGAGGGATGTCTATCTGAGTGGGAGTTCATTAGATGAACTTAATTATCATGAACATAGTCAAAAGGACTTTGCAAATTATGTCATAGCTTGCGCTTTAGTTCTACTGTTTAAGATATCTTCCTAGAGAAAATTTTAGTTGAAAGTTGATAGTAGCAATTATGCGGACTGGGTCCGTATACTGAGGATTGTCCTCATTGCTGCACAGAAGGCTTATGTCCTTAATGCACGGCTCGGTGTGCTGAACCTCGAGCGTCGTTTGTGGATGTTGCGAACATCTGATATACACATTTTGATGACTACGTGATAGTTCAGTGCGTAATGTTAAACGGTTTAGAATTGAGGCAGGGAAGACATTTTTTGAAACGTCGCAGAGCATATGAGATATTCCAAGAGCTGAAATTAGGATTTCAGGCTCGTGCCCACGTCAAGAGGTATGAGACCTCCGACAAGTTTCTTAACCTGCAAACTAAGGGAGAAAAGCTCAATCATTGAGCATGTGCTCAGATTGTCTGAGTAATACAATCACTTGAATCGAGTGGGAGTTAATCTTCCAAATGAGATAGTGATGGTTCTCCATAGTCACTGCCACCAAGCTATTAGAGCTTCGTGATGAACTATAACATATCAGGGATAGACATGATGATCCTTGAGCAATTCACGATGTTTGACACCGCGAAAGTAGAAATCGAGTAGGAGCATCAATTGTTGATGGTTAGTAAAACCACTAGTTTCAAGAAGGGCAAGGGCAAGAAGGGATACTTCATGAGACGACAAATCAGTTGCTGCTTTAGTGAAGAAACCTAGGGTTGAACCCAAACCCGAGACTAAGTGCTTCTGTAATTAGGGAACGGTCACTGAAGTAGAACTACCCTAGATACTTGGTAGATGAGAAGGATGGCAAGGTTGACAGAAGTATATTGGATATACATTGTATTAAATGTGTACTTTACTAGTACTCCTAGTTGCACCAGGGTATTAAGATACCGGTTCGGTTACTAAGTGTTAGTAACTCGAAATAAAAGAGCTACGGAATAAACGGAGACTAGCTAAAGGTGAGATGACGATGTGTGTTGGAAGTGTTTCCAAGGTTGATGTGATCAAGCATCGCCTGCTCCCTCTACCATCGAGATTGGTGTTAAACCTAAATAATTGTTATTTGGTGTTTGCGCTGAGCATAAACATGATTGGATTATGTTTATCGCAATACGGTTATTCATTTAAGGAGAATAATGGTTACCCTGTTTATTTGAATAATACCTTCAACGGTCTTGCACCTAAAATGAATGGTTTATTGAATCTCGATCGTAGTGATACACATGTTCGTGCCAAAAGATATAAGATAGTAATGATAGTACCACATACTTGTGGCACTGCCACTTAATTCATATTGGTATAAAACGCATGAAGAAGCTCCATATTGATGGATCTTTGGACTCACTCGTTTTTGAAAAGATTGAGACATGCGAACCACGTCTATTGGTATATACGCATGAAGAAACTCCATGCAGATGGATCGTTTGGACTCACTTGTTTTTGAATCACTTGAGACATGCAAATCATACCACATGGGCAAGATGACTGAAAGGCCTTGTTTTCAGTGAGATGGAACAAGAGAGCAACTTGTTGGAAGTAATACATTTGATGTGTGCAATCCAATGAGTGCTGAGGCACACAGTGAATATCGTTATGCTCTTACTTCACAGATGATTTGAGTAGATTCTTAGTATATTTACTTGTTGAAACACAAATATGAATTATTGAAAGGTTCAAGTAATTTTAGAGTGAAGTTGAAGATCGTCGTGACAAGAGGATAAAATGTCTATGATATGATCATAGAGATAAATATCTGAGTTACGAGTTTGGCACACAATTAAGACATTGTGGAAATTGTTTCACAACTAATACCGCCTGGAACACCATAGTGTGATGGTGTGTCCGAACATCATAACTGCACCCTATTGGATATGGTGCATACCATGATGTCTCTTATCGAATTAACACTATCGTTTATGCAACCGCATTCACTTTAATAGGGCACCACACAATTCCATTAAGATGACATCGTATGAACTATGGTTTAGAGAAACCTAAGCTGTCATTTCTTATAAAGTTTGGGGCTGCGACGCTTATGTGAAAAAGTTTCAGGCTGATAAGCTCGTACCCAAAGCGGATAAATGCATCTTCATAGGACACCCAAAAAAAGTTGGGTATACCTCATGTCTCAGATCCGGAAGCAAAAGGGATTGTTTCTAGAATCGGGTCCTTTCTCGAGGAAAAGTTTCTCTCGAAAGAATTGAGTGGTAGGATGGTGGAGACTTGATGAGGTTATTGAACCGTCGCCTTCAACTAGTGTGTAGCAGGGCACAGGAAGTTGTTCTTGTGGCACCTACACCAGTTGAAGTGGAAGCTGATGATAGTGATCATGAAACTTCGGATCAAGTCACTACCAAACCTCGTAGGTCGACAAGGACACATACTGCTTCAGATTGGTGCGGTAATCCTATCTTGAAGGTCATGTTGCTAGAAAACAATGAACCTACAAGCTATGGAGAAGCGATGGTGGTCTCGGATTCCGACGAATGGCTCGAGGCCATAAAATCCGAGAGAGGATCCATGTATGAAACCAAATTATAGACTTTGGAAGAACTACTTGATGGTCGTAAGGCTGTTGGGTACAGATGGATTTTAAAAGGAAAACGGACAATGATGGTAAGTATCACCATTAAGAAAGCTCGACTTGTCATTAAGATGTTTTCCGACAAGTTCAGGGAGTTGACTATGATGAGACTTTCTCACTCGTAGCGATGCTAAGAGTTATTTGAAATTATATTAGCAGTTCTTGCATTATTTGTGAAATCTTGCAGATAGGATGTCAAAACATTGTTTCCTCAACGATTTTCTTGAGGAAAGGTTGTATGTGATACAACCAGAAGGTTTTGTCAATCCTAAAAGATGCTAACAAGTATGCAAAGCTCCAGCAATCCTTCTAAGGGCTGGAGTAAGCATCTCGGAGTTGGAATATATGCTTTGATGAGATGATCAAAGATTTTGGGTTTATACAAAGTTTATTGGAAACTTGTATTTCCAAAGAAGTGAGTGGGAGCACTATAGCATTTCTAATGAGTATATCTTGTTGACATATTGTTGATCGGAAATGATGTAGAATTTCTGGAAAGCATATAGGGTTATTTGAAAAGTGTTTTTCAATGGAAAACTTGGATTAAGATACTTGAACATTGAGCATCAAGATCTATAAGGATAGATCAAAAATCGCTTGATAGTACTTTCAAATGAATACGCACCGTGACAAGATTTTGAAGGAGTTCAAAATAGATCGGCAAAGAAGGAGTTCTTGGCTGTGTTATAAGGTGTGAGTATTGAGTAAGACTCAAGACCTAACCACGGATGAAGAGAGAGAAAGGACGAAGGTCGTCCCCTATGCTTTAGACGTAGGCTCTATAGTATGCTATGTTGTGTACTGCACCTGAAGTGTGCCTTGCCATGAGTCAGTCAAGTGGTACAAGAGTGATCCAGAAATGGATCACAGGACAGCGGTCAAAGTTATCCTTAGTGACTAGTGGACTAAGGAATTTTTCTCGATTATGGAGGTGGTAAAATAGTTCGTCGTAAAGGGTTACGTCGATGCAAACTTTGACACGAATCTGGATGACTCTGAAGAGTAAACCGAATTCATATAGTAGAACAGTTATTTGGAATAGTTCCAAATAGTGCGTGGTAGCTGCATCTACAAGATGACGTAGAGATTTGTAAAGCACACATGGATCTGAAAGGTTCAGACCCATTGACTAATAGCCTCTCTCACAAGCGAGATATGATCAAACCCCATGGGTGTTGGATTCATTACGATCACATAGTGATGTGAACTAGATTATTGACTCTAGTGCAAGTGGGAGACTGTTGGAAATATGCCCTAGAGGCAATAATAAAATGGTTATTATTATATTTCCTTGTTCATGATAATTGTCTATTGTTCATGCTATAATTGTATTAACTGGAAACCGTAATACATGTGTGAATACATAGACCACAACATGTCCCTAGTGAGCCTCTAGTTGACTAGCTCGTTGATCAATAGATGGTTATGGTTTCCTGACCATGGACATTGGATGTCATTGATAACGGGATCACATCATTAGGAGAATGATGTGATGGACAAGACCCAATCCTAAGCATAGCACGAGATCGTGTAGTTCGTTTGCTAAAAGCTTTTCTAATGTCAAGTATCATTTCCTTAGACCATGAGATTGTGCAACTCCCGGATACCATAGGAATGCTTTGGGTGTGCCAAACGTTACAATGTAACTGGGTGGCTATAAAGGTGCACTACGGGTATTTTCGAAAGTGTCTGTTGGGTTGGCACGAACCGAGACTGGGATTTGTCACTCCGTGTGACGAAGAGGTATCTCTGGGCCCACTCGGTAATGCATCATCATAATGAGCTCAATGTGACTAAGTAGTTAGTCACGTGATCATGCATTACAGAACGAGTAAAGTGACTTGCCGGTAACGAGATTGAACGAGGTATTGGGATACCGACGATCGAATCTCGGGCAAGTAACATACTGATTGACAAAGGGAATTGTATACGGGATTGCTTGAATCCTTGACATCGTGGTTCATCCAATGAGATCATCGTGGAACAAGTGGGAGCCAACATGGGTATCCAGATCCTGCTGTTGGTTATTGGCCAGAGAGTTGTCTCGGTCATGTCTGCATGATTCCCGAACCCGTAGGGTCTACACACTTAAGGTTCGGTGACGCTAGAGTTGTTATGGGAATTAGTGTGCAGTTACCGAATGTTGTTTGGAGTCCCGGATGAGATCCCGAACGTCACGAGGAGTTCCGGAATGGTCCGGAGGTAAAGATTTATATATGGGAAGTCCTATTTTGGCCACCGGAAAATGTTCGGGATTTTTCGGTATTGTGCCGGGAAGGTTCTAGAAGGTTCCGGAGTGGGGCCCACCTGCATGGGGGGACCCACATGAACGTGGGTAGTGGAGGCAAGGCCCCACACCCCTGGTCAAGGCGCACCAAGATTCCCCCTTAGAAGGAATAAGATCATATCCTGAAGGGATAAGATCAATATCCCTAAAAAAGGGGGATAACAATCGGTGGGGAAGGAAATGATGGGATTTCTTTCCTCCCACCTTTGCCAACGCACCAATGGACTTGGAGGGCAATAAACCAGCCCCCTCCACCCCTATATATAGTGGGGAGGCGCATGGGAGCTTCACCCTTCCCCTTGCGCAGCCCTCTCCCTCCCCAACACCTCCTCCTCCTCTGTAGTGCTTGGCGAAGCTCTGCCGGAGAACTGCAAGCTCCGCCACCACGCCGTCGTGCTGCCGGAGCTCTCCCTCAACTTCTCCTCTCCCCTTGCTGGATCAAGAAGGAGGAGACGTCCCCGGGCTGTACGTGTGTTGAACACGGAGGCACCGTTGTTCGGTGCTTAGATCGGATTCGGCCGCGATCTGAATCGCTTAGTGAACGACTCCACCGACCGCGTTCTTGCAACTTCCGCATCGTGATCTTCAAGGGTATGAAGATGCACTCCCCTCTCTCTCGTTGCTAGTTACTCCATAGATTGATCTTGGTGATGCGTAGAAAATTCTGAATTTCTGCTACGTTCCCCATTAAAAAGCCTCTCATGCCATTGAACACCAGGTTAGTTGGTCAGATACTGAACATGAGAACTTCATCATGGAATGTGCTGTGGTGGAAGCTAAGCCTGTGTTGGAAAAAGAGCCTGATGAACTAACCAAAGATGTGTGTGAGTTTGAAGCTTATGCTTCACCAGCTGTATTTGCAGTGGAAAAAACAGTCTCTCCAACTGAACTTGGTGATGGACCTGTGATGAATGAACACATTGCTTCTTGTGAAGTCATGGATCCCTATGCCATCCCTGAGTATATAAATCCTATGGATACTGGGTCCTATTATGACAGAGAAGGAAACCTACCTGGAGGGATAGTGTAGGTTATTGCAACATGGTTCTGAAGTCTATTGACTGCTCTGATTCTGAAGAAGAGAAGAATGTTGAGGATGACTTGGCAACCTTACTTTTGGATGCTGTTGAATTGATCAAGTCTTCATGGTTGAAAAGGTCTCTGCTATCTTCACTTAATGAGGTGGTGGAGGTTGGGAAGAAAAAACAGACTAAATCTAAGTGGGGGCCTGTGTTGGCCCAGAAGCCTCAAACCAGGGGACATGGACATGTGAATATCATGCAGAAGGCTGCTGAATATAAGAGGAAGAAGAACCTGGAGGTGCCTCACACTTACAAAGATAACTCATTTGTTGTTATTGATCCTGATCTCCTTGTTGTCCATTCTGATAAAATCAATTTGAAAATTGGAAATGATGCCTGTTCTAAACATGTGATTATTGATGATTTAATTGTTGATGAGAAGGAAAAATGCTTGATGTTTGCTAACAACAATCCTGAAACTATTTTGCCTGATAATTTAGATATTGATGAAGTAGATGTTGGGTTCATTCCAGTGGGGTGGACTCCCCAGCAATCAGTGGGCACTGTTGATTGCTGTGAGAAATCCCTAGCTGTTTTGACCAAGGTTAAGCCTTGTGGCTTGTCACATCCCTTTAAAATTGCTTAGATATGATAGGTCTCATTTGGAACATTAGGTGGCTTGGACAACCAGGAAAAATTCAGTGCATGTGTGATACTATTGCTAAGACTAACCCTGATTTTATTGGGTTTCAAGAAACAAAAAAAGAGCTCATTTCTGAGGGTCTCCTCAAGGCTGTGGACACACAGAATCAATTTACTTGGCATTTTCTGCCTGCCTTGAATACTGCTAGGGGTATTTTGATTGGATTTAGAAGTGATATGTTTGAAGTTATTGGATTTACTAATAAAAAATTTGGTGTGGTTTCTACCATTAAAACTAAAAGTGATAAGTTTGTGTGGCAGTTAATTGTGGTATATGGGTCTTCTTACCCTGAGTTTAAGGTGGAGTTTGTTGCTGAGTTACATGAAATCTAAGATTTGGTGTGGTATCTTACCCCGTATTGGTGTGTGGTGACTTTAATCTTGTTAGACAACAATCTGACAAAAGTAATGGTGTGATTAGTCCACAGTTTGACTTCCTTTTCAATGATTGGATTAATAAATGGGCCTTATTGGAAATTTCTATTTCCAATAGGTCTTTTACTTGGTCCAACAATCAGAATAATCCTATCTTTGCTATCCTAGATAGGGTGTTCACTTCTGTGGCTTGGGATATGCAATTTCCATTATCTACTTTAACTGTCTTGCCAAGGGTGGGGAGTGATCACACCCCCCTAGTTTTAGACATTGGGGCTAGGAGAGTTAATTGTCCAAAGATGTTTAGGTTTGAGAAATGGTGGCTAGCCCAATCTGGGTTCTCTCAGCTTGTACATGATGTGTGGACTAGGCATGGTGATGCTAGGTCCTCTATTGAAAACTGGATGTGCAAAACCAGAGTCCTGAGGAAAGTCATTAAAGGTTGGAGTATTAATTTAGAGGCTGCCATGAAGAAGAATAAGAAATCCCTCCTTATGGAGTTTGACATATTAGATGTGAAATCAGAACATATTCAGTTGTCTCCTAGTGAGGGTGAGAGACTGAATCTCATTAAGAAAGAACTGGATGATATTCGGAAAAAGAAAGAGACTGCCTTATGGCAAAGGTCCAGAAACAGGAAATTTTTGGAAGGGGACCGTAATGATGCTTATTTTATGGCTCTAGTTGATCATAGACATAGGAAGAACCACCTGGCTGAACTAAATGGTCCTGATGGCCCTGTTACAAATACTGAGGATTTGTTGGATGTTGCTACTACCTTTTATAAGAAACTCTTTTCTTATGAACAAAAACCTGATATTTATCTAGATGATGGCTTTTGGGATGATGGTGATATGATCACTGAGGAAGAGAGAGAGATTTTGGAAAACCCCTTTTCTGAGGAGGAGATTAAAAAAGAAATTATGAGTTCATATGCTGGTGGGGCCCTTGGTCCTGATGGGTTGTCTTTTATTTGTTATCAAACATTTTGGGAGTTAATTAAAGATGACTTTATGTGGTTAGGGAAGGATTTTGAGAATGGTACCTTGGATGTATCTAGATTGAACTTTGCTATTATTACCCTGATTCCTAAGGTTAATGATGCTAAAGATATGAAAAAAAATTAGGCCTATTAGCCTTGGAAATTGTTCTGTTAAGACTTTTTCAAAAGCTATGAATGCTAGGGCTTCCCCTATCTGTGACAGAATCATCTCTCAAAATCAAAACTGCATTTATTAAGGGGAGATTCATTCTTGAAAGTGTGGTCATGGCTCATGAAGTGATTCATGAGATCCATAGATCTGGGTCTAGTGGCTTCGTTCTGAAATTGGATTATGAAAAAGCCTATGATAAGGTAAATTGGGATTTCCTTGTGGAAATGTTGAGGTCTAGAGGTTTTGGTGAGAAGTGGATAGGTTGGGTTTGTAGCTGCCTCTATCAAGGGACTTTTGCTGTGAAAATTAATGACACCATCGGTCCTCATTTTGTGGGGGGGAAAGGGTTGAAGCAAGGTGATCCTTCCTCTCCTCTTCTTTTTAACTTAGTTGCTGATGTTTTTTCTAAAATGCTAAAGAAAGCTACTAGCCATAACTTGATCAAAGGGCTTTTGCCTCATGTTGTGCCTGGTGGTGTGGTCAGCTTGCAATATGCTGATGATACATTACTGTTTTTGGATGCTTTTATTGACCATGCCAGACACTTGAAGTGGATCCTGGCTTCTTTTGAAAAATTCTCTGGTCTTTGTATCAATTTCCACAAAAGTGATTTGCATACCATCAATATTGATGAGGAGACTGCTAAGGAATTTGCCCAAATTTTTTGTTGCCAAATTGGGGATTTCCCCTTTAAATATATTGGGGTTCCTCTTCACTTCAAGAAACTTAGAAGAGAAGATATACAACCCATTATTGATAGAATCATCAGAAAAATTTCTGGGTGGCTGGGCAGACATCTGTCTTATAGGGGTAAATTGATTTTACTTACTACTTGCATTGCCAGTATTCCTACATACTTAATGTCCATTATGAAATTTCCTAAGTGGGCTATTGATGCTATCACTTCTCAAATGGCTCATTTTTTCTGGGGTAATGTTGGAGACAATCATAAGTACCACCTAACCAAGTGGGGGCTGGTCTCTCAAAGGAAAGAATGGGGTGGTTTGGGGGTTCCTAATCTTAGGGAATTTAATATGTCCTTCTTGCTGCTTGGAGTAAACGTTTTTTTGATGATAGAGATAGTGACTGGAAGAAATTGCTAGATTACAAGTATAATGTGAATAGACCAAATATACTATGGGCTAGGACTGGAGTAGGCTCTCCCTTCTGGAAGAGTTTCACCTGGGCTTGCTCTGCTGCCAAAACCTTTTATAGGTGGATCCCTGGGAATGGGAGAAAAATCTCTTTCTGGCATGATACCTGGGTGGGTGATTGTTCACTCAAAACTAGATTTTGGGACCTTTTTGTGATCTGTCAACAACAAGAGGCCTCTGTGGCTCAGGTGTGGGATGGGGAGAATTTACAGCTGACTTTTAGGAGGTGTGTTAGTGAGGATACTTTGTGCTCCTGGAATGAACTACTTCATGTGATTAAAAATGTTTCTTTTACCAACATGGTTGATGAAAGATCGTGGATGTCGCCTAGAGGGGGGTGAATAGGCGTTTTAAAATAATTACGAAAGAGGCTTGAACAAATGCGGAATAAACCTAGCGGTTAATTTGTCAAGCACAAAACCTACAACAACTAGGCTCACCTATGTGCACCAACAACTTATGCTAAGCAAGAAAAGCAACTATGTGATAGCAAGATATATGACAAAGAACAATATGGCTATCACAAAGTAAAGTGCATAAGTAAAGGGCTCGGGTAAGAGATAACCGAGGCACGCGGAGACGATGATGTATCCCGAAGTTCACACCCTTGCGGATGCTAATCTCCGTTTGGAGCGGTGTGGAGGCACAATGCTCCCCAAGAAGCCACTATGGCCACCGTAATCTCCTCACGCCCTCGCACAATGCAAGATGCCGTGACTCCACTAAGGGACCCTTGAGGGCGGTCACCGAACCCGTACAAATGGCAACCCTTGGGGGCGGTCACCGAACCCGTACACTTTGGCAACCCTTGGGGGCGGTCACCGGTACCCGTCAAATTGCTCGGGTCGATCTCCACAACCTAATCGAAGACCCCGACGCTTGCCCGGAGCTTTACACCACAATGATTGAGCTTCGAACACCACCAACCATCTAGGGCGCCCAAGCACTCAAGAGGAACAAGCTCAAGGGTACCAAGCACCCAAGAGTAATAATCTTCTCAACTTGTAACTTCCACGTATCACGTGGAGAACTCAAACCGATGCACCAAATGCAATGGCAAGGGCACACGGAGTGCCCAAGTCCTTCTCTCTCAAATCCCACCGAAGCAACTAATGCTAGGGAGGAAAATGAGAGGAAGAATAAGAAGGAGAACACCAAGAACTCCAAGATCTAGATCCAAGGGGTTCCCCTCACCTAGAGGAGAAAGTGATTGGTGGAAACATGGATCTAGATCTCCTCTCTCTTTTCCCTCAAAAACTAGCAAGAATCCATGGAGGGATTGAGAGTTAGCAAGCTCGAAGAAGGTCAACAATGGGGGAAGAATACGAGCTCAAAGGATAAGGTTCAATGGGGAAGAAGACCCCCTTTTATAGGTGGAGAAAAATCCAACCGTTATACTCACAGCCCGCACTGAGCGGTACTACCGCTCCAAGGAGCGGTACTACTGCTAGGGCGGTAGTATCCCTTTGAAACACAACAGCAAGGAGGCAAAAAGGTCAGAAGAACCGTCGGAGCGGTAGTACCGCTTGACCTCACGGTACTACCGTTAGGGGTAGCGGTACTACTGCTAAGGGTAGCGGTACTACTGCTTGCGAGCGTTACTAAAAAATTACATCCGTGCCTACCACCGCTGGACTTGTGACGAGTTTTTGGTCCCGAGTGGAAGTAGCCACGGAAGTAGCCGCGGTAGTACTACTCCAAGTGGTAGTGCCATTCCCAAGAGCGGTAGTACCGCTCCCAAGAGCGGTAGTAAAAAATTACTTCCGCTCATGTCCGCGGTAGTACCGCTGCAGCCTTTTCAGAACACCGAAACTGACACAACTTTTGCAAACGGACTCCGAATTCGACGAAACCAAGTTTGTTGGAAAGCTAGCGACAAGGGCTAACACAATATTGAAAGAAATATCAATAAGAAGCAAATTAGAAAAGGCCCATAAGAAAAAGGTGACAACCCTTCCTCGAAAAAGACCGGTAAAACCTCCAACACCAAAAACATCATAGAAGACGTATGCGAACTCCGTTTTTAATGAACTCAAGCTTGTCATCAAGATGACCATAAGCTCTAAGACTCACAAAGAGAACCAAACAAGAACCAAGAAACATGATGCAAGGATGCAATGGTTTGAGCTCTCTACTAATGATACAATCAAGCTACCAACTTGAGAGCCCCCCTTGATAGTACGGCAAATGATCCTATAACCTGGTCTCCCAACTACCACCACGAGACCGGTAAAATAGAAAACCTATCGAGGTCAAACCTTTGCCTTGCACATGGTCCACTTGAGCTAGATGATGACAATCTTGACTCCCTCAAGTTGGACCACCTTTCTTGATTGCGTTGGCTCGATGAAGACTAGATGATTGCTCCCCCATAGTCCACTATGGGTGAGCCTCTCTTCGGCACATCTTCAAAAGACCATTGACACCACAAAGGATGGCAATATTCAAGCACTTGATCTCTTCATGATGCTCCGCTCGAACTTGCACACGGCAATCATGATGACAATCACCACTTGATGTCATCCTTTCCATGGTTTGTATGATATCTTCCTCTTGATGCAAGCCCATGGACACGTACCTAACCCCACATAGAACTCTCACATAGACCATGGGTTAATACACAAAGTGCAATGGACAATGCTTACCAAACCATGGGATCACTTGATCCCTCTCGGTACATCTTCTACACTTTGAGAGTTGATCAACTTGATTCACTCTTGACTTAGTCTTGATCAACCTTGAATCTTTCCAACTCTCTTCATTTGGATGATGTCTTGAAGGTAAACATGAATGATCACACAATCTTCTTCTTCAAGACATGCTTGCAATAAGCTCAACACTCACATGACCAATCTTTGGATAATTCCTTAATAGCACCTCGGTCAACTCATAAACTCCTTGAAACCAACACATGGACTTCAAGAAAAGCCTATGGATAAAACCTTCAAAAATAGCTCAAGGCGACCATTAGTCCATAGAGATTGTCATCAATTATCAAAACCAAACATGGGGGTACCGCGTGTTCTTTCAATCTCCCCCATTTTGGTAATTGATGATAATCACTTTCAAGAGAGTTTATACAAGGAGTTATGCATCACCATGTAATGCAACAACCAATGATGCATGAGAATGGGATGCAAATGCTTAGGAACCAAAACCAAAGCAAGGAGAAAACTCTGAAGACTTCTCCACAAAACTCTCTGAAACTCCTCCCCCATTGGCTTCGATTGCCAAAATGGTGAAAAGCTTAGAAGGCCAATATAAAGAGTGTTCCTCCATAAATTGTGTATCTCTCAAAAAGAGAGTGGAATGCAATACACATATCCAATGGTAAATACTTGGAGGAAGACAAACTATATTGAGGCCCAAAGATTGCAAAAGAATGATATGCCACAAAGACATAACAAAGAGAGAAACAAGCAACCGAGCAATCAAAAGATACCAATTGAAGCAAGAAATCAAAGGATATCAATTGAACCAACTAGAGCAAAGATCCTATGAGCCACATGAATGAAGGATTATGAGCAAAGGAGTGTTCTAAATAAGCTAGAGAAGCTCCCCATGATTTGTGCACACATAATAATTTTTGTATTTGAATACAAAGTGCACAAAATAGGATCATAGCTCCCCCAAAATCAATAGAAACTCACATCCAGTACAAGTGAGCATATAGGAAACAAAGCCTAGCGCTTTGCAACAAGCACATGGTTGAGCAACATGTAAAAGAGACAACTTAAGAAAAGGCTCAACCAAAATGATGTGTGTGAGTCATGGCGAAGCACTTGAGAAGACTAAAAATAGGATGAGCATTAAGCATCAACATAGTCTTGAAAGAATGAGGCACACGGTGCAAGGCCTATCATTCCCACACACAACTGGCAAATGGGTTCACAAGCTTACTAATAGGCAAAAGAGAACCTATGCTTGTGACAACCCGTGGTGAAGATAGACGATGAGATGCTCATCAAGACGAGGGATACCAATTAAGATGGCAAGCCTCGTAAAGATAAGCAAGAGGAAAAAATCTTCACCACACAAGATTGCATCAAGATGCAATGAGATAAGACCCGCACTCAAGACAAAAGCATTCACGGAGCCACCAAAGAAATAACATAAGAAAGACAAGGTGGACGTGAAAGAAAGGATATCACCTAGAGATGTAATTTCTCTCAGATGTAAGAGGTTCTAGGTAGACGAAATCATGATGATATATGTCTACAAAGAATGATGTACACCCGACATAGTTACAACACGAAGGAATAAGATATCCAAAAGGAAGTCATACATATACCAATAAGATATTTGCTTGGAAGCATAACACATGGCTAGATATGTTCTTATTGTATATAAATGAACTCCTACCACACAACCATCAAAGACATCACAACTAGAAACATGAGATCGTTGTTGGGATGCTTTGAGAAAAGAAACAAGTATCTCAAGAAAGAATGAATTACATGCCTTGATACAACCTACACAAGGTTGATGCAAGAAATGTGTGCATGAAGTAGATGATGATACTTGTTACCAAGATACCATTGGAAGGATGTAGTAGATACCAGTTGAAGGTAGATGATAGTCCATTGATCATCCTAGCTTGACTCCAATATGCACATGGTGACAACACCTTCCTTGTGAGTGAGCCGAGCATCCAATGCATCTTCAAATGTTCCTAGAAGAACAACACAAACTAAACGGTACTCAAACTCATCGGGACCAAATAGTTAGAAACACCAATACATAGGACAAACTCCACATAAATATGTGCATATAGATATGAAAATGAATTTCATGCACATCTTATCCAAATTGAGACTAGGTGGAATTTCCCCTATATATTGAGTTAAAGAAAGAAAGAAAGCCAAATAGAATACATGAGGTAAACATGCATGCTCAAGACTTTCAAAATCCGAAACCAAAAGATAAAGAAATGCCAAAGAAAAGGATACCAAATGGAGAAATCATCACTTGGAAAATATCATTAAAGATACATCAAGGAATGAGATATCCATTGATACACACTAAATTAAAGATGTCAAACTCCCAAAGAGAGGATGGTTCCAAACAAACCAAGCTCTCAACAAAGTTTCATGATGGCACAAGGTACCAAAAGAAAACGGCTTGCCTTCCACCAACACACACTTGATAAGGATCACAAGAAGAGTGTTCCAAAGAAAATAGGATAGCTCCCCCACGAGTTGTGCACTATAGAGAATTTGCTTTTGAATACAAAATGCACAAGGTAGGATCACCACTTTCACTATATCTAGAAAACACTAGACAAGAACAAGAAATTAACACGATCCACAAGTGGTATGGAAGACAACGGGAGTTGACACAATCCTTGGCAAGAGAAAAGGCAAATAAAAACAAAAGCCAATGTAAAGATGATCAATAAATTCTACCATACATAAGTGACTACCAGTTGTCAAAAGACAAGAAGTATTTGGAAATAATTCCTAGTGGTAGACAACAAGGAAATCCAACATCATCTTCACAACAAACACAAGCAAATTGCCACTAGTAGAGCTAACATGTCACCTAGGAACAATATAATTTACGATATCAATTCTAGGAGACAATATCTCAAATGTACACATTTTCTAGGCTTGTAATATGCACATAGCATATTACTCCCCCATAATGTGATACCAATAAGAACTTAACAAGAGGTAATAAGAGGATCCAACACGAGATAATCAATGGAATTTTTAGAATTTGAATTTCTCATGAGAGATATACCACCTAGCGACTAGATAATCTTGTAATATCAATACTAGATGGTATTCCTCATGTACACACATTTATAGTATTGTGAGGTGCACAAAGCACATCACTCCCCCAAAATGGGATGTTCCATTGATCTCTCACACGAGCCAACTAGGATACAAACAAGAAGCATAGGTGCACAAAGCACATCACTCCCCCAAAATGGGATGTTCCATTGATCTCTCACACGAGCCAACTAGGATACAAACAAGAAGCATAAAGGCTCAAGGCACGACACACACGTACACGATGTGCAAACCAACACACACATACTTGATTGCTCAAGATAAGCAAGTTGGAATCACAACATATACAAACACATGCAAGGAACAAAACCAAAACATGCAAGGGGCAAGTAAACTTCAATGTAAACAATTTAAGTACAAGTTACCGCAAGGAGGCACACTGGATATAAGATAGAAACTTGATAATCCAATTGACTTGGCTTGAGACAATAAGAATGATGAAGTCCCCTTAATTCTTCATAATGTAGCCAAGTCTCCAATGCCCTCCAACAACACCTATTGATCAAGTTTGAGCTTGTTGGTCCCCAACCGAGTTGGGTCCTAAGAGGTTAGTCACAATAGGCTTGGCAACTCAAATGGTTCTTTTCTTGACACCACTTTGAGTACCAACAAACTTGGCAAACACATTGCCAACCTTATCCTTCCCAAGAGAATAGATATCATCAATAGTAATTGGGTTGGATAAGTTACCACTAGTGCATGAAGAAGCAACGTGGCCTTTCTCACGACATAAGTAGCAACGTCTACTCTTCACTTTCTTCTCACTTGATTTCTCAACAAGAGAAGCATTAACTTGAGTCTTCTTGAGAAGAGGCCTTTCTTAAACTTGAGGTTGAGAATGAGATTGAACTTGTGCCCTCTTCCCTTGTTCCTTGACACTAATGGCCTTCTTCTTCAATGGGAAAGATCTAACATGATGCCCTTCTACTTTGCACTTGAAGCAAACAATCTTGGCCGAATTCTTGACTTGTTCTTGGCCCTTCCTTTTGTTCATCTTGCACTTCTTCTTCTTATTAGAGTTGAATCCAAGTCCACCTTTGTCATTGGGGGATTTTTGCACACTCAAGATATTGTTGAGTGTGGATTTCCCTTCATGGCTCTTTTTCAAGTCTTTCTTCAAAGAAGTGACTTGGGCCTTGAGCTCTTTGATTTCCTCTACATGGTTAGTATCAACACAAGTACTAGAGGAAGTATAAGCTTCATCATTAGATCAACAAGGCAAGGAAAGCAATTCATCACAAGATGTACCAACATTGTGAGTAGATGAATTACAAGGACTAGCACATGGCAATATACTATTTTGACTAGAAGTAGTGCTAGTATAAACATGAGGCTCACTAGATGTTACCTTAGCAATCATGGCCTCATGAGCTATCTTTAGCACACTATGGGATACTAGAAGATCATCATGAGAGCTTGAGAGCTTTTCATGACTTTCTTCCAATTTCCCATAATTGCTAGATAGCACCTCAAGTTGAGCCCGTAGCTCAACATTCTCCTTCAAAATGGATGCTTCACAAGTAATAGAGTTAGTAGCACAAGCATCATCATTTACAACAATAGGAGAGGACAACTTGGCAAGCTCTTTTAAATAAGAATCGTCAAGTTGGGCATGAGACTCGGTGAGTTTGATGAGCTCACCCTTGATGACCCTTGAGCCATTTTCGAGGTGCTCAAAATCCTCAAGGAGTCTAGCATGAGAAACTTCAAGCTTAGCATTTTTAGTTTTGAAATCATTGGCCACCTCAAGAGCTCTATCATGAGCTTCCCTCACTCTAGATAATTCTAGAGCAAAAGTCTCCTCAAGAGATTCGGAGGTGGCTTGTTCATGTTCAAGAGCTTGAGATAGCTCCGCGATCTCATTTGCGTAATCACGCCCATGAGCTTCCATTTTCTCAATGGTGGCCTCATGCTCCTCTAGATGAGATTACAACTCCTCAATGTATTTCTTGCCATCAATGGCAATGGACATTATTCCCATGAAGTTGGAACGAGCAATTTTATTTTTATGAAGAGCTTTATAAATCATTTCCCCCTTAGTATTTAAGGAGGCAACATTATCATTCTCTTCATCATTATCCTCATCATCATTAGCATCAACATCATCATCAAGAGACACATTGGGGTACAAAGTAGGAGATACCTTTGACGCCTTAGCCATAAGGCAAAAAGCAATAGATGATGATGTAGGATCCCTTGAGGAACCATTAAACACCACATCTTGTTCCATGGAGTGTTCGGTTTCCTCTACATTGTTAGCACAACGATTCGAGGAAATAGATGCATTTTTATCATGGCAACAAGACATAGCAAGCATATCATCATGAGATTTAGTCAAGCAATTTCTACATGATATGCAAGGACTATCAACACAAGCATGTGAAACATTTGGAGTGCTAGAAGTGTTAAAATCCAAAGATGAAGCATTGCAATAAGAAAGTGATGAAGGATTATCAACAATAAGCCCATTATCATCATTGCAATGAACACCACTACTCACCATGTCATTACCTTGTGGCAAACCACATGTAGGTGAAGTAGAAGAAGTTGAGAACACAACACGGCCGGAGGTGGAGGGAGAACAATCATCCTTACAAATCTTGGACACGCCATATTTATCTTGAAGCTTTGTCCACAACTCATGAGCATCCCGGAACGGCATGAGTTGAAATATAACTACATTGCTCAAAGCATCGAAAAGCACATTAGAAGCTTGAGCATTGAGATAAGAGTTTTTCTCATCCTCTAAAGATAATCTTTGGGGATCCTTTGGAGGAGAAAACCCCATATCTACAATTCGCTCTAAATTTGGGTCCATGGCCCTAAAGAGATTAAGCATGCAAATTACCCAAACATCAAAATTTGTGCCATCGAAACTAAGAGTGTCAGAGAATCCTAATACCCTAGTCGACATCTTTACTCTCTAGGTGGTTAAGCCCTAAAAGGAGAGACGAGGCTCTGATACCAATCGAAAGATCGTGGATGTCGCCTAGAGGGGGGTGAATAGGCGTTTTAAAATAATTATGGTAGAGGCTTGAACAAATGCGGAATAAACCTAGCGGTTAATTTGTCAAGCACAAAACCTACAACAACTAGGCTCACCGATGTGCACCAACAACTTATGCTAAGCAAGAAAAGCAACTATGTGATAGCAAGATATATGACAAAGAACAATATGGCTATCACAAAGTAAAGTGCATAAGTAAAGGGCTCGGGTAAGAGATAACCGAGGCACGCGGAGACGATGATGTATCCCGAAGTTCACACCCTTGCGGATGCTAATCTCCGTTTGGAGCGGTGTGGAGGCACAATGCTCCCCAAGAAGCCACTATGGCCACCGTAATCTCCTCACGCCCTCGCACAATGCAAGATGCCGTGACTCCACTAAGGGACCCTTGAGGGCGGTCACCGAACCCGTACAAATGGCAACCCTTGGGGGCGGTCACCGAACCCGTACACTTTGGCAACCCTTGGGGGCGGTTACCGGTACCCGTCAAATTGCTCGGGGCGATCTCCACAACCTAATCGGAGACCCCGACGCTTGCCCGGAGCTTTACACCACAATGATTGAGCTCCGAACACCACCAAAAATCTAGGGCACCCAAGCACCCAAGAGGAACAAGCTCAAGGGTACCAAGCACCCAAGAGTAATAAGCTTCTCAACTTGTAACTTCCACGTATCACATGGAGAACTCAAACCGATGCACCAAATGCAATGGCAAGGGCACACGGAGTGCCCAAGTCCTTCTCTCTCAAATCCCACCGAAGCAACTAATGCTAGGGAGGAAAATGAGAGGAAGAATAAGAAGGAGAACACCAAGAACTCCAAGATCTAGATCCAAGGGGTTCCCCTCACCTAGAGGAGAAAGTGATTGGTGGAAACGTGGATCTAGATCTCCTCTCTCTTTTCCCTTAAAAACTAGCAAGAATCCATGGAGGGATTGAGAGTTAGCAAGCTCGAAGAAGGTCAACAATGGGGGAAGAACACGAGCTCAAAGGATAAGGTTCAATGGGGAAGAAGACCCCCTTTTATAGGTGGGGAAAAATCCAACCGTTATGCTCACAGCTCGCACTGAGCGGTACTACCGCTCCAAGGAGCGGTACTACTGCTAGGCGGTAGTAGCCCTTTGAAACACAACAGCGAGGAGGCAAAAAGGTCAGAAGAACCATCAGAGTGGTAGTACCGCTTGACCTCACGGTACTACCGCTAGGGGTAGCGGTACTACTGCTAAGGGTAGCGGTACTACTGCTTGCGAGCGGTACTAAAAAATTACATCTGTGCCTACCACCGCTGGACTTGTGACGAGTTTTTGGTCCCAAGCGGAAATAGCCACGGAAGTAGCCGCGATAGTACTGCTCCAAGCGGTAGTACCGCTCCCAAGAGCGGTAGTAAAAAATTACTTCCGCTCCTGTCCGCAGTAGTACCGCTGCAGCCTTTTCAGAACACCAAAACTGACACAACTTTTGCAAACGGACTCCGAATTCGACGAAACCAAGTTTGTTGGAAAGCTAGAGACAAGGGCTAACACAATCTTGAAAGAAATATCAATAAGAAGCAAATTAGAAAAGGCTCATAAGAAAAAGGTGAGAACCCTTCCTAGGAAAAGATCGGTAAAACCTCCAACACCGAAAACATCATAGAAGACGCATGCGAACTCCGTTTTCGATGAACTCAAGCTTGTCATCAAGATGACCATAAGCTCTAAGACTCACAAAGAGAACCAAACAAGAACCAAGAAACATGATGCAAGGATGCAATAGTTTGAGCTCTCTACTAACGATATGATCAAGCTACCAACTTGAGAGCCCCCCTTGATGGTACGGCAAATGATCCTATAACCTGGTCTCCCAACTACCACCACGAGACCGGTAAAATAGAAAACCTATCAAGGGCAAACCTTTGCCTTGCACATGGTCCACTTGAGCTAGATGATGACGATCTTGACTCCCTCAAGTTGGACCACCTTTCTTGATTGCGTTGGCTCGATGAAGACTAGATGATTGCTCCCCCATAGTCCACTATGGGTGAGCCTCTCTTCGGCACATCTTCACAAGACCATTGACACCACAAAGGATGGCAAGATTCAAGCACTTGATCTCTTCGTGATGCTCCACTTGAACTTGCACACGGCAATCATGATGACAATCACCACTTGATGTCATCCTTTCCATGGTTTGTATGATATCTTCCTCTTGACACAAGCCCATGGACACGTACCTAACCCCACACAGAACTCTCACATAGACCATGGGTTAATACACAAAGTGCAATGGACAATGCTTACCAAACCATGGGATCACTTGATCCCTCTCGGTACATCTTCTACGCTTTGAGAGTTGATCAACTTGATTCACTCTTGACTTAGTCTTGATCAACCTTGAATCTTTCCAACTCTCTTCATTTGGATGATGTCTTGAAGGTAAACATGAATGATCACACAATCTTCTTCTTCAAGACATGCTTGCAATAAGCTCAACACTCACATGACCAATCTTTGGATAATTCCTTAATAGCACCTTGGTCAACTCATAAACTCCTTGAAACCAACACATGGACTTCAAGAAAAGCCTATGGATAAAACCTTCAAAATTAGCTCAAGGCAACCATTAGTCCATAGAGATTGTCATCAATTACCAAAACCAAACATGGGGGTACCGCATGTTCTTTCAGCTGATAAGCCTATTTGGTCCTTGGAAAGTAAAGGGTTATACTCTGTTAAATCTATGTATAAGATGATTAATTGGCGAGCATGGTCTCTACTTGGAGAGATTATATTTGGAAAATCAAAGTTCCCCCTAATATCCATGTGTTTCTGTGGCTAATTGTGCACAGTAAGAGTCTGACTAGGGACAATGGCTAAACGCCAGCATGTGGAAGACCTGACTTGTGTCTTCTGCTGTGAACCTGAAAGCATTCAACACTTGTTTTTTGAGTGTGTGGTGGCCCGACAAGTGTGGCTGGTGATAGCTAACTGTACCAAAATGCATGTACCAGAGTCGTTTGAATCATTGCTTCCTTTTTGGAAGAAGAAAAAGTGTTTTGATGTTGTAAACTTGATCTCAGCTGCTACCTTGTGGAGCTTATGGTTATTTCGAAATGAAATTGTGTTCCAGGGGCGAAGATGGCGAAGCATCAAATGTGTGTTGGAGATGGTTGGAAGACATATCTATCAATGGAAGATCTTGTGCGTGGACTCCCAAGTTGTGCTACTCCTCCAATGCTTAAGCTGCTCGACCATCATCGCGGGGAGTTGCTTAGAATTGCCTAGCACGTTTGATGCGCCTGTAGGGAGTTCATAGCCTCTGCGCTTGTAGTTCCTATAGGGGGTAGTCCTGGCCATGGGCCGCACGGCCCGGACAGCCCGGCCCGACCCGGCCCGACGCTGCTCCCGGGCCGGGCCTGGGCCTAGGTTTTGAGCCCGAAGACTAGGTCGGGCCGGGCCTGGGCCCGCTGTTTATGCCATTTTCTGAAGAGGCCCGGCCCGAGGCCCGAGGCCCGACGTGTTTTTTGCTGTGATGGGCCGGGCTCGGGCCTGAAAACTAGGCCCGACGGCCGGGCCGGGCCGGGCTCGGGCCTGAGTTTTCTACCTCGGGCTTGGTCAGGCCCGGCCCGAAGCCCGGCCCGGCCCGGAGGATGGCCAGGTCTAATAGGGGGCCATTTCGTAGTTATCTGGTGGATTTTCAGACTGTTGATGTTTCGTCTGTAATAATTCTGCTGTGGCTACTTCTGGCTGGAGCCGAG
Source organism: Triticum timopheevii (assembly GCA_963921465.1). Taxonomy (NCBI): domain Eukaryota; kingdom Viridiplantae; phylum Streptophyta; class Magnoliopsida; order Poales; family Poaceae; genus Triticum; species Triticum timopheevii. Next base: position 59,527,138 of record OY997266.1, on the reverse strand, counting down.
AGCTGTGAACTCTGATCTTTGGTTGCCTTTGCTTTTTCAATAAAAAGTTGGGGCAGGGGCAACCCCTTTCGTTTCAAAAAAAAAGATTTACAGAGAAACGCGAGCTTCCGTAATAGTAGATCGGACCAAGACAAAGTGGCACCAACAGGATCATGGCAAGAACGCAAATAAGCGTTGTTACTATTTCTCCCAGATCAAGAAAACGAAAAGGGGAAAGTACATAAGATTGGACGCAGGACGAGTGAAGTGCATAACCGGATTTCAATCTAATGAGCTTAAAAAAATTGTCAATCTCTGCCTTGGCCTTGGGTATTGGCCCCAACTGGTACTTCATTTGGATCTCCCTCTTTGTTCCTTGTTCTGTTTCTGATCACTACCCCTTCCTGAACCCCTGCTATACCTGATGCATATGGTGTCCTGCTTTGAGACCTCCCTCTTTCATGAATATATTTAGATGTTCTTTGAGGCCTCTTTTATTACATATATTCGGGTGGGCAGACCCGGTGTTGTCCCAAATTCATTTTGCTCCCGCACGGTTATTATATGACCTTCCGACGCGCATAAATTTCGCATGGAACATCAGCACGATTTGACACCAGATGTTGACTCCAGACCAAGGCAAAGCACTAAAACCATTAACTTCGTCTCAGGCACCATCATAGAATCATCATGAAACCAACTCTCACATTCGTACCAAAATAATCGAGTGAAAGTTCAGCTTGCACCAATGCTCACCGCCCATTCTCTTTCTTTACACTTCTGATGACGAGACGAAACGATCACGGCTGTTCCATCAGACTAATTTGTACGATTCGCATACCATGTACTCCCAAGAACAATGCCATTACATTATTACAAAAAGTGGCGAAAGAAAATACACGTGGTACAAAATATGCATTTCAGCACAAGAAAAGTTCATGTGCATCTTCTCTAAATAAACATCCTCTCCTCGGCTAGAACAAGCTTGCCTGATCCATTAACCTCAAGATCCGTTTTGGGGGATCATGGCCATTCAGCGAGCATGACAAAAGGTCGGGAGCTGAAACTGAAACTGAGTTTGTCTGAAGATATCAACACTTCATCAGTTAACTGAAACAGGTCGCTAAACAGTTAGCCGAAACTGAAATTAAGAATTGAAACAGAGAGACATATCTGCAAGTTCAGAGTCGTTCAGGCTGAGATTTACAGAGAAAAAGCGAGCTTGCACCACAGATCGAACCAAGACAAAGTAGCCCAAACAGGATCATGGCAAGAACTGAAATAACAACTGTTACTATTTCTCCGGATCATGAAATGTGATCCCACACAACCAGCACAGGTTACAACACGACAGAGCACGAACGCGCTAACTACTACAGGCCAACATCGATCGATGGATACATCAAAGAAGAGACGGGGACGGCGGAATCAGGCGGAGGTGAACTTGGTGACGGCCTTGGTGCCCTCGGAGACGGCGTGCTTGGCGAGCTCGCCGGGGAGGACGAGGCGGACGGAGGTCTGGATCTCCCGGGACGTGATGGTGGGCTTCTTGTTGTAACGCGCCAGCTTGGCGGACTCGCCGGCGAGCTTCTCGAAGATGTCGTTGATGAAGGAGTTCATGATGGACATGGCCTTGGAGGAGATGCCGATGTCGGGGTGCACCTGCTTCAGCACCTTGAAGATGTAGATCTTGTAGGTCTCCACGCTCTTCTTGGCCTTCTTCTTCCCCTTCTTGTCCCCGCCCTCCTTGGACGCCGGCACCTTCTTCTCCGCCTTGGGCTTCTTGCCCGCCGGGGTCTTCTCCACCGGCTTCTTCTCGGCTGCCTTGGGGGCCATGGATGCGGATGCGGATGCTTCGACGGGGAGAATGTGTGTGGCTGCGCTTGGAGGTGGGAGGAATGGTGGTGGATTGGGGGCGGGGGCGCGGCGAGTTTATAGGAGGGGGAGGCGGGCTCTGATTGGTGGAGGGGTGGGTGCCGCGGATCGATGGGATATCTGCCGTCCATCGCGGGGCGGGGTAGACGACCCAGATGCGCCTCGGCGCGGATCGCTGACGTGGCGGAAAGTAGGTGGGCGGGAGTCCGGAGAGCACACGGGTTTCGGCCCACGCGCGCGTACTGGAGTTTCTCCCTGGCGGGAATTTGAGTTCAATTGTTTTTCGATCTTTTCTCAAAAACAAAAACAAAAAAACTCTCCTGTCTCCTGCCTCCATTTTACTTTTGAGTTAACCCCTCTACACACATGTTTACGTCTGCCTTTGGGTGGTTTTCTCTTTGCTACAAATATGTAGTTTTATGGATTTCCAAGCTCTTATTTACCTGAATAAGTGTGGTTTATTATAGTATATCTCTTTGGTTAGGACAATTACAACAAGGAAGTAGGCCAAATATGAAATGCCGGTGGTTTCAAAGGCCTTACCAGGTCCACACATGAGATCTCTCAAAAGCTTTGTAAGTCAGCTACCTTGGTTCCTCTGGTTCTGCACTACACATATTTTTGTCCAGATTTTACACACAGGAAAATTCTTGTGTACTCGACTCGATATTTTTTGCAGTTTCTTTCTTTGTCTTACTTCATGTAACATGGAGATGTCTTCTGATTTTGTTTTGTTCATGAAGATGTAGAATCGAGAGGAACCACGAGGAGACCTAAAAAGCTTCTTCTCAGTTGAGAAAGAACTCATTTCTAGCACAAGCTGGATATCCCATTCAAGGAGCAGCAGCATCAATGTGTTCATATTACCCCTATATGAAGTATCATCCTTGCCCCCCCTCCCCTCTGAAGGATTCTGATCAAGGCTTGTTGTTGTTGGAAAAAACCGGTCTTAACTTGGCCTTGGCACATTGATAACTAAGCAAGATGTTGCCAATACTAGCGAGATGCTGGTTTACTTGGCCTTGACTTCCTTTTCGTCCTAACCAATTTGAGAGAAAATAATATTTTCATTGCTTTATTATCCTACAAAAACTCACTTGAGTCTTAGGTAGTCAGGTTGCATTATCAACATCTTATAAATGTTTCTTGTGCAGGTATGAGCAGTGTGCAAGAAGCTAAAGACATATTGATGGAAGTAATTAAGCAGTGTTCAGGTTTGCCAGTGTACCCTTGAACATAAAAGTAGCAGCACAATCTTATGTACTCCAATGCATGACTTTTTTCTTGGCTACACTGAGTAATTAAGCAGGTGTTGCGGTAGTTCATATTGTCATCTAAATCTCATAGCTTCTTGTGATGTCTGCTTTCATAATAATGTATACCGGAGGTTTTATTTTCATGTGGTTATTCTATATTTTGTTGCAGTTTGTATCTGTAAGTTGTCATGTTGTCCCTAATTGACAGCTTCAACTTCATATGATAGTACTTTTTTTTAAATGGAAATATTGTAGTAGTACTTAGTTCACCAAGTTGAATGTACATTCTATTTTGGTCTTATATCTGTAGTATGACAGATTGTGTGACAATGGGAAATGTACAAGCTCTTGTACCCTCTAGCTAGCACTTGCACAATGCCCCAGGAGGGAGAAGAGGGAGAACGACACCAAAAGAGTCGTCATCGTCCGATCCGATAGACCAAGATCTAGGGTTTTCCCCAGAACATCACGATCGAGTTGACGTGACTTGGAACGACGATGCCTCGAGGAGAAAACGGCGTCAGAGACGCCGCCATCGTCTGCCAAGACCGCAGTCAGGCTTAATTTTCATCGGAAGTCGTGTCGTCCCGATCTCGCGGCTGGCTGGAACCGCGCGGAGCCTTGCCATGAAGACATATATCATCACCGGTATTCTGGTGGAGATCCTCCATCCCCTCACCGGAGCCCTCATCGCGCCGCCGAGCATCCATGTGAAGGATCAATGACGGATCTGGGAAGGATGCCAGATCCACGACTGTCGCCGCCGCCCACCGCAGAGCCAGGGAACCCACCGAAGTACCCCCGCCGGCCATGGGGCCACCGATTGCCGCCGCAAAGCCAAGAAGCCGCCCTGACCGTCGTGCGAAGCACCTTGCCCGAGGTGCCCTAGTAATCTACAGGGTTGCCACCACATCCTCCCGCCTAGCGCCTCTGGCACCGGGCACGCTGGCGGCAACGATCTGCCAAGCACTACTAGGAAAAGGGTTATAGATGGAATTGACACTAATGGCGCACCAGACATGTGGTGCGCCATTATTATATACTAATGGCGCACCATGTGTTGGTACGCCATTAGTGTCCAAATACTAATGGCGCACCACATCCGCGGGTGCGCCATTAGTAAAAAAAAAATTCAAAACTACTAATGGCGCACCGTGGGAGTGGTGCACCATTACTAGTTGAACTAGTAATGGCGCACCACATCCACGGTGTGCCATTAGTAATTTTTTTTTGCCAAAACTACTAATGGCGCACCGTGGGAGTGGTGCGCCATTACTAGTGGTGCGCCATTAGTAACTTGGCCACCACTTCCACCGAATGCACCCCCTCCCCCCGTGGATCGCCTTTTCAGTTTAAAAAAAAGAAAATGATGAAAATGTCAAAAAAATAAAAGAAAATAAGTTTCCCATGTGATATGTTGTCTAGTTATTGGGAAAATTTGCAAATATGAATTTTGACTTCATTTGCAAAATCTCTCGAGAATTTGTAAAAATGGGCATAACTTTTGCAAACTAACTCGGATGAAAAAGTTTTTATATGAAAAATCATCTACTCGAAAAGTTACATCCGAATTTAACCGGGGGAACCCCGTTAAACATTTTCAAAATCCTCAAAAACCTAACAGAAAAAAGATACGGGGCTTTTAAGATCTGGAGAGGCAAAAAAATTCAAAAAATTCAAACTCACTAATGGCGCACCTGCCCATGGTGCGCCATTAGTATCTTCCCGCCTTCAAAATTTAAAATAAGTCAAAAAAAATAAAAAAAAGTTACTAATGGCGCACCCGCCCATGGTGCGCCATTAGTATCTTCCCGCCTTCAAAATTCAAAATAAGTCAAAAAAATAAAAAAAGTTAGTAATGGCGCACCTGCCCACGGTGCGCCATTACTATGTCGTATATATGGCTGGGCGCACCTCCTCTACTCCACCTCTCCTTCACTCCATCTCCTACTCTCCTCTCCTCCACTCCACCTCTCCTCCACTCCATATCATCCTCTCCTCTCCTCCACTCCTTCTCCTCCTCTCCGGCGACCTCCTTCTCCTCTCCGGCGACCTCCTCCTCCTCTCCGGCGACCTCCTCCTCTCCGGAAACCTCCTCCTCCCTCCTCTCCTCCCCTCCCCTCCCCTCACGGTTTCTCCCCCCTCCTCTCCGGTGAGCTCCTCCTCCCTCCTCTCCTCCCATTCCCTCATGGTTTCTCCTTCCTCCTCTCCGATGCTTCGGTGAACTCCTCTCCGGCGACCTCCTCCTCCTCTCCGGCGATGTAGGCGAGCGCCTCTCCGGTGACCTCCTCCTCCTCCTCTCTGGCGAACTCCTCTCCGGCAAAAGAACACGGCAAAAGAACGTACAAGATCCAAAAACAGGAACAAAATTTGAAATAATATCGTGCCAAAAAACGAGCAAAAAAAACTAGCAAAAAATGGGCAAAAAAATCACGATCCAGATCCAAATTCAAAATTCAAAAATAGCAATGGCGCACGGTGAGGGTTAGACGGTGCACCACTACTATTTTCCCGCCTTCAAAATTCAAAAATACTAATGGCGCACCGTGGCCTATACTAATGGCGCACCAGTGGCCTATACTAATGGCGCATCAGTGGTGCGCCATTAGTAAAAATTACTAATGGCGTGCTAGTAATGGCGCACCAGTGATGCGCCATTAGTAGGCAAAACTGGTGCGCCATTAATAGGCCTTTTTCTAGTAGTGAAGGTGGGGTTGGGATGGGTGGCGCTAGGTCCTTATCCCCCTGGGGTGGCGACACGAGGGGTCGGGAGAGGGGGGACACAAAGTTCACGTACATGCAAGCAATAGTGCGACAACTTTCCCTCTACTACTTTTTCAGTTGCAATTTTGTTTTTTTTTAATGAAAGGGATTTCCCCCACCTCATTTTATAAAATGAAGCAAAAGCCAGCACAACAGTTCAGCATCCAACACGGGACCAACACACGACACTAAAGTCCACGACCCTACTAAAAACGAGTTGAAATGAAAGTAACTGAGAGCAGAAGTTCCCTCATTACAACACCCCTGTTTTTTAAGATCTTACATAACCAAACTGAGCAATTACCACTAGTAGAAAACAGGGCTTTGGTCCAAGCTCAATGCACCCTTTAGTCCCGGTTGCATTACGAACCGGGACTAATGTGAGCATTAGCCCCGGTTCGAGCGGCTAGGGCGTCAGGAAGGCATTAGTCCCACTTCAAATGGGACCTTTAGTCCCGGTTTGAGACACAAACAGAGACTAAAGGGTGCGATGCCCTTTAGTCCCGGTCCGTGTCTCAAACCGGGACTAAAGGGGTTCTAAATTTGTTTTCTGTTTTTAGTTTCTGTTTTAAATTGCTTATATCTTTTAGGATATTTGATGTTTTTGAGTGATTCTTTTTGCATTAGATTCAAAATTTTGTCTAGTTTCTGTTTGTGCCATTAGTTTTCAAATTTGAATGATTTAAATATGATTTTTTTAAATTTGCTTCAAACCCTAGATTGTGAATAATTTGAGTTTAAAAAAAGGTTTTAATTTAATTCTTTTTGCTCCTAGTCACATGTCAGATTGTTGTCACAGTAAGATCTATTTGGTTATTTTTAGAGTAATTTAAATTAGGATTTTAATGAAAACAATACTGCTTTGCTTATATATTGTTTTAGTCCTTTAATTGTTGTTTTCAACTATTTTTAGTTAAAAAGTAATTTTTTGCCACTTTAATAGAACGTGACTCTGGCTTGGTTAACCTTAGTTGTGACTCTGGCTGGGACGGTGCTAGCAGATTTAGTCGACGGGAGGATTGGATGGACACCATCCCGGACTAAAGGGGTTCAAACCCTACCCCCCTCCCCCGGTGTATCGTCATTTCAGTTTTGAAAAAAAGAAAAGAAAATAATATAAACTTCAAAAATTAAAATCCTTCGAGATGTAGTTATGTTACTACATCTACTAGTTAGGAAAGTTTAAAAACTTAAATTTGGACATGTTTTGCAAAAAAATGTGATGAAAAAGTAAAATGACTATATTTTTTGCAATGTCGGAAAAAAATATATAATATATCAAAATGTTCAGCACGAAAATCCGCATCCGATTTTGATGGCCGTAGGCCGTTTTGCAAACTTTTGGAACCCTCAAATTCTAAAAGGAAAAAAAGTTATGTTCAAATTTCTTTTTTTTTAATTTTGATTAAATTTGGTCAAACTGTGGTCAAACTACTTATTCAAGACATATTAGTGTTACTAAATAATTATTCAAGAATATTAGTGTTATTAAATAATTATTTTAGTTTTTTTGAATTTTTGTCAAATCTGGTCAAACTACCTATTTAAGAAATATTAGTGTTACTAAATAATTATTGGTTTTAAGAATAATAGTTTCAAACTCAAATGGTGTAACATGTGACTTCATGTTCAAGTTCAACTCCTAGGGTTAATAGGATTGACAGCTTACTATTGTCAGGAAAACAACAAGTGCAGACTTGGAAACAAGGGGAAATATATAACTCGGAAGTTAAGTGTGCTCAGGCTGGAGTAGTGAGAGGATGGATGACCGGCCAGGAAGTTAGACGATTTGGAATGATGAAGGGTGATTAGAGATTAGAGATTAAATTGAGCAGTGATGAGGGATGATTAGATATTAAATTCAAATAATTCAGAGATTTGAAAATCGGGGAAATTTTTTAATTTTTTTCCAAATAAAAACAAAAATTATATTAAAAAAATTCCTTACCAATCGGGACTAAAGGTGGAGTTCCAGACAGCGGCCACGTGAAGCCCCTTTAGTCCCGGTTCGTAAGCGAACCGGGACTAAATGCTTTGGGCTTTAGTCCCGACCCTTTAGTCCCGGTTACAGAACCGGGAGTAAAGGCCCTCTGGAACCGGGACTAAAGACCCGTTTTCTACTAGTGTACGCGCAGCTAGCAGCAAGGATGTCGGAGAAGTGCGACATAGTGTTAACACTTACTCATGCCCTATATTTGCATCACCTTGTCAAAAAAATTTGTTCCATGGCAACGCACGGGCATTAACCTAGTTCTTGCGAAAAAGGGTGAGAAGTTTCAGAGCATCTCCAACAGTCTCCTTAAAAACCTCTCCCTATACATGCATTAAACGGTTCTCCCAATAAATTTATTGAGTGTGAAAGGTTTTCGACTGTTGTAGTTTCCTTATAAACCTTTCCATATACTTTACCTCGATATACAATCCCCACTTGCCAGTGACTAATTTATGTTCTCTTTTTCTCTCGCGTCCATGCAAGACACTGGCAGAGCTCCAGAGACCCGTGGCGAGGCAGCGATGGTTCGGCAGGTGATGTGGTGGATGGCGGCCAGGCAGGCAACAGCTGCAGTGGTCCAGCTGTGGGCGCGGTGATGTGGCATGCACTGAAAAATTATTGGGAGAGCTGCAACTCTCCCTCTATTCAGGAGAGATCTGGTGTTTTCTTTTGTAGCGATCCAAATAGTATTCTTTTCATGAATATAGAGGTGGCATTTTTTATAGCTAAACTCTTCCTATACATGCATTTTTTTTTGTGGAAACAAAGAGACTGGCAGATGCATGACGGCAGGTTCACGCTAGTGACGAGCTCGTTCGGCATGGCCGTGGACGACAGGTCATGGTCCGCGTGGTACTGTCCAGCCGCCGGCGACGAGCGCCGCCATGGATGAGAGTAGCACGCGATGCTCTTAACGAGCTAAGAAAAAAAGAGTGGCGACAAGAGGGCGGGAGTTGATCCGAGCATCCGGATTTAACACTTGGGAGCTGGCCGGGGGAGCGTGCCCCTGCCATCATTTTTATCCGTCCGTGATGAGAAGAATTAATGTCCCCGATCGACCGGGGTCTTCCTACGCAGACGGTCATACAAGTAGTGTGCACCCCACCGCATGGGCCAATCCCGCAGCAGGACTTCCGGACGACTCAACCCGGCTTCTCGGACTGAGATCAGCCGAATCCGGCTTCGGGCTGAAATCAAGGTCACCCGACCTGGCCGGCCACTCTTTCGCCCCCCGAAGCGTGGGGTGACAGGCCCGCGCCACCAGGCCCGGCGAGGCAGGCGCACGCACGTCGCCAGCGGCCCAAACTCCCCGTGTGGGACTAAAAATGCATGACGAGCATAAAAAATATATGCTGGGGTCTACAATACGATAGGCAAATTAAGCAGGGCGTCTGGGCTGAAAAAAAGGTAGCCCATGCATATGTCTGAGATCAGGCCTCTTGGCCCCAGACTGTCAATACGCACGGCCCTTGATGTGCCATCGGCTCTCCTCTCGAGCATGCAAATTTACGTATTTCTTTACTAGCAAAAGAGCCCGTGCATTGCAACGGAGGAAAAAACATACCACACGCCCCCGACACAATAATCATGACTCAAGACCCCAATAGATCCGCGCCCTTTATTTTAACATGGCATCTTATCAGTCTTGTCGGTTATCCTTCCTTCCACTTTCGCCGATGGACATGCATGGTTATGGATGATTTTTTTCGTCTCCAATTTGTTTTTGCTAAGGTGTTCATTTTTCAATTTTACTCGGCACCGATACAAAAGAAAGACGAATCATGCACTACTGACTAATGTTGCATCCTAGACAACATTTAAAAAATTATTAACATGTGAAACAACATCAAATTCAGATTCTACATTAAAATTGGAGTTAGGGTTTAAGTGATATGAATATTTTTTAAAGCATTTGAATCTGTCCCTAAACAACATTTAAATATGGTTAATGGGTAAAAGTAACATCATATTCATATTCTACACATTTTTCTGATTAGTTTTCATATATAACATGTTAAAATTGGGGTTACGGTTTAAAAGATATGAATATTAAAAAAACATTTGAATCTATAAAAAAGTTATTTTCTGGACGGATGGCGGGTTAATTAACCGAAATCTCAGGGGGGCTTTCTTCACAAAAGCGAGATATTTTCTATTCTCACTTAAAATAGGACCGTAGGTTGATTAACTGAAACCTCGGGAGGTTTTCTGCAAAAGCAAAATGTTTTTCTGTTCCCACTTAAATTGGGACCGCGTGTTGACTTTCCCAAAGTGTGGGGACTTTTCTACAAAATGTACGACAACGGACGGCCAGAAGCAATCAATGCTTTATTATTAGGTAAAGACTATAGAGCCCTTGTTTGGGATCTGGTAACGTTTCCCCTCCAGTTGAAAACACCAACTTAAGGCCTTCCACTATGTTACCAGTGTCATATTGGTCAAAAAGGTGTCACATCATCACCGATGCCCGAAGAAAAATTTATGGCACCAGCTCCACAGTGTATGACACCGCTCCGTATAAAGGAATTGATAAACAAGTCCACTGATCCAGCTGTCGGTGCCCTTCAAGCTAGTTTTGGAGAATTTGGCATCGGAGCAAGCGATGCCTAGAAATTTTTTTGTGGCTCCGGTTGGGCTATGTAGGGCATCAATGCCCAAAGACTAGAAATTGAATTTGGTATTAATTTTGGCCTACATAATTGAGGGCCTTATACTCTTGTAAAATTTTCATCGAAAAATTGACATCTGCCCATGGACACATTGTGCCTGTTTTGGACACATTGTGCCTTTTTTTTAAGTGAAAAAAACCCCAGATATTTGTGGCTTGAAATTTTCGTGTGCGAGCTTGTATAGAAGTAAAGTATAACGGGCCAAAACTTCAGCAATACACGTGCTTGCATGTGAAAGATGCAAAAAAAGACAAAATACATGCAAAATAGGGGCTTGTTTTTTGTTGTTTTTGGGCTTATTTTTTCTCTTTTTTGTGCAGCACATAATACCACGTATTATTGGACAAAGTCCCACACATACTTAGTCCACATGCATGCGCATTCATGTAAAAAAAGAAAATTCAAATCTTTTAAGCCGCTTTTTTGAGCAGTTGGGAAAACGGGCTCCGCTGCTCCCGTGCTCTGAAAAATCCGTTTTAAGGATATGCGCACTATCTTGCCAAACGATGCACAACCTATGTAATATATTGATCAAGCAGCCAAACACTGAACGAGATGCAGAAATCAGAGGACTCATGCCATCGTTAAATAGTTCGCCATATATATACCGACAGTCTTTCTAATCCCAAACAATGAATTGGCTATCCCTCTTGGATCTTGATGATTCGTTCCTTATAAAACAGGAGTTCTCAGTGTAAGATTCGATGGAAGCGTTCCTACTCCCTGATGGGGGCCGCGAGGTGTTTATTTATATGAGACAGAAGCCCTGTCATGGCGTACAAGAGTTTGCGTACGATCTCCAGGATACGTACGAGTTACAGGAGGAATCGGGAGAGGAAAGAGAGTTACAGCCTGCTACGATTACATAGAGATTACATCTGAAACGCTACAGCAGTTGTATCGCTAACACCCTCCCTTAATCTTAACTATCCTATGTTGATATTATTCTTGAACTCTTCAAATGCCTTGACTGAAAGAGCTTTAGTGAATCCATCTGCAACTTGATCCTTTGATGGAATAAACCTGATTTCCAGTTTCTTTGCTGCAACCCTTTCTCGTACAAAATGAAAATCAATTTCAATATGTTTAGTTCTGGCATGGAACACTGGGTTGGCAGAAAGATATGTTGCTCCTAAGTTATCACACCAAAGACAAGATACACGATGTTGCTTAATCGCCAATTCTGCAATCAAAGATTCCATCCAGATAACCTCAGCAGTGGCATTAGCAAGAGATTTGTACTCAGCTTCTGTACTTGATCTCGAAACTGTGGCTTGTTTTCTAGCACTCCAGGAGATAAGATTAGAGCCAAAGAATACTGCAAAACCTCCAGTTGATTTTCTATCATCAGTACATCCTGGCCAGTCAGCATCAGAAAAAGCACTAATAAGAGTAGAATTGGAACGTCTGAACTGGAGACCCAATCTTGCAGTATGCTTTATGTATCTTATGATTCTTTTAACAGCTGTCCAGTGTGCAGTAGTAGGTGCATGCAAATACTGACAAACCTTGTTAACTGCAAAAGATATATCTCGCCGTGTCAAAGTCAAATATTGCAAAGCTCCTACGACACTCCTGTATTTTGTGCTTTCTTCTTCCTTGAGTGGTTCACCTTCAAATGCCGAAAAATTTTCTGAAGAAGACAATGGTGTGGGTGAAGGCTTACAGTCTTCATACCCATACGTGTAAGTAGTTCAGTAGCATATTTTTTCTTGATTCAACACTATGCCATCTTGAACCTTCTTAACTTCAATGCCAAGGAAGAAATGTAGGTCACCCAGATCCTTGAGAGCAAACTCTGAACTTAGGTCATGAAGAAGAGCATTAGTGGCACCTTGTGAAGAACTTGCAACTATAATATCATCAACATATATCAACACAAATATAACTGTGTTTGCCTTGTTATAAATGAAGAGTGATGTATCAGCTTTGGATGCAACAAAACCAAGCTGCCTCAACTGAGAACTCAACCTTGAGTACCATGCTCTTGGTGCTTGTTTCAAACCATAAAGCGCCTTATCAAGCTTGCACACATAGCGGGGGTTTCTTCTATTTTCATACCCAGGTGGTTGCCTCATGTAAACCTCCTCTTTCAGAACACCATGCAAAAACGCATTCTGAACATCTAGATGTCTCAAGCTCCACCCCCTGGACACAACAATTGCCAGTACGAGCCTAATAGTTGCAGCTTTAACAACAGGACTGAAAGTATCTTCATAATCTAGACCATAACGTTGCTTGAAACCTTTTGCAACAAGACGCGCCTTATACCTGTCAATCGAGCCATCTGCTCTCTTTTTAATTCTGTAAACCCATTTACAATCGATGATATTTTTACCTCTTTGCTGACGCACAAGATGCCAAGTTTTGTTTCTCATGAGTGCAGAGTACTCTTCATCCATTGCACTTTTCCACCTCGGATCTCCGAGTGCATCATCTAACTTTGTTGGTTCTCCTGCAATACACAACATGCCATATGGTATAGTTCCATCAGTTCGAACTTTTGGATTCCTTATACCTTTTTGTAGTCGAGTTGTGACACGCGAGCTTGTTGGTTGAACAGGATATGTTGTTTGCTGTAATGGAGGCAGTATAGATTCAGCCGCAGAGGATCCTGAAGAAGCGCCAGATCCACATTGCACAGCAGATCCGGAATTAAACCTGGTGACCTGCGGTGTGGCCGCTGTCTCTGAATCAGAAGTCGCAGAAGATCCAGGTCCCGTCGTTGTCCGCACGCGTGTGGGGCGAGGCGATCCCGAGCGGCCCGTCGCTGTCTCTGGCGCATGCAGGCGCGTGGGGTGCGGGCCCGGCGTTGTGGAGGCTGACGCGGCACCTAACCGCTGGCTGGGCTGGCTCCCGCCAGGCGCGCGATACCGCGCTGATTCCCGCGCGCGATCCAAGGGATCCTGACGAACAGGAGTTCCAGGTGACGCGGGATACTCATCGTGTTCAGTGCCCAGCTCGTCTTCTTCTGGTACATCAAATATAGCGTCATTTTCAACAAGATTTTGATCATTTTCTTCACCGTTTTCTTCTGTGTCTTCTCCAGAAGCCTGCACAGGTATAGGCACAATACAAGAACTAGTAGAATCATCATTTTGGTTAGTACAATTGTCGCCCCCATGATCAAAATCTCGAAGGTTAAATGGAAGAAGAAGAATTTCCTTCCGAAGGAGGGCTCCGACATTAGGATGAAGAGATGCAAAAGGGAAGACAAATTCATCAAATACGACATCACGAGATATGTAGACCCTACCAGTAGGGATATCTAGACATTTGACTCCTTTGTGAATTGGACTATATCCAAGAAAAGCACATCGCTTTGAAAGGAAAGCAAGTTTGTGTGTATTGTATGGTCTAAGGTTAGACCAGCATGCATAACCAAACACACGAAGTGATTTGTAATCAGGAGTAATGCCAAAAAGTCGTTTGATAGGAGTTTCAAATTTGATGACTTTGCTAGGGAGCAAGTTTATGAGATATGTGGTAGTCAAAAATGCTTCATCCCAAAATTTGAGTGGCATAGATGCATTTGCTAGTAGGGCTAGCCCTACTTCAACAACATGACGATGTTTTCTTTCCGCGGAACCATTCTGTTGGTGAGCATGTGGACATGAAACATGATGCGAGATGCCAAGTTGCTGAAAGAAAGAATTGAGTTTCTTGTATTCACCACCCCAGTCAGTTTGCATGGCAATGATCTTAGTGTTTAGTTGTCTTTCAACAAGATTTTGAAAATTCCTGAAAACTTGAAACACTTCAGATCGTTTCTTAAGAAGATATATCCAAGTAAATTTGCTATAGTCATCAATAAAGCTTACATAATATAAATGTCTACCAACTGAAACAGGAGCTGGCCCCCACACATTTGAGAATACAAGTTGTAAGGGTGCAGTAGAAATACTGGTAGAAATAGGATATGGTAGCTGATGACTTTTAGCTTGCTGACATGGATCGCAAACTGACTCAAAGCTAGACTCATGAGCATGGGGAAGCTTATTTTTACTAAGAACAAGTTTAACTATAGCTGATGAAGGATGGCCTAATCTACTATGCCACTTTGCAGAAGACGGCTTGATGACGACAAAATCTTGTTTATTTGATGATGGCGATGATGATGATATAAGCGGGTACAGACCTCCCACGCACTTGCCCCTAAGAAGTATTCTCCTCGTGTCCAAGTCCTTAACTAAAAAGAAGTAAGGATAAAATTCAATGAGAACACGATTATCACGAGTAAACCTATGAACGGAGACAAGATTTTTTTGAAGTTTCAGGAACATATAGAATCCTATTTAGATGCAAATTTTTCATGGGGGTTTTGACAACTGAACGACCAACATGAGTAATTTTCATATCAGAACCGCTTGCGGTGTGAACTTGGTCCGGTCCATGGTACTTGTCCCTGATGGTTAGCTTGTCCAGCTCACCCGTAATATGGTTTGTTGCTCCAGTGTCCGCGTACCAATTGGTGTCTATGCCATAGCTGTTGGTGACGGCATTTGCCTCCTTCTCATCATAATCATCTTCCTCATAGCGATCCCAACATGCACGGGCACCTCCTGCATGAAATTTGTAACAGATTTAGCACTCGGGGTAGTCCCGAGCTGATTGTTGACGTTGCTGCTGCTGCTGTTGTGGACGCCCTCTGTAGGTTCTGCCACTATTGGCGCTGGCACCAGAAGGAGTGGGAGGACGCCTTCCTCTGCCACGCCCCCTGTTGCCTCGGCCACGGCCTCTGTTGTTGCGGCCACGACCCCTGTATGCCAGATTTGCTGAAGAATTAAAACCGACATCTTCTGCCCCATCACCCAACATCTCTATCCTTTGGTCAAAGGTGGATATTTGGGCAAAGAGTTCATCGACAGTAATAGACGTCTTGACAGCGCCGATGGCTGCCACCACTGGATCATAGTCGCGGCCGAGACCCGCGAGTACATAGTCCACCATCTCGGGGTCTGAAACTGGACGGCCTGCTTCTGCAAGTTCATCCCCGAGGTTCTTCATCTTGGCGATGAAGGAGGAGCTGGACATCGTGCCCTTCTTTGTGGTGGTGATGGCGATCCGCAGATTTGTAATGCGAGACTGTGACTGCGATGCAAAAATTGTGGTGATTGCAGTCCATAGATCATAGGTATTTTCCTTACCAATAACCTGTGCAAGAATCTTTTTTGAGAGAGAATTCAGCAGATAACTATGGACCTGTTGATCCTTCTGTAGCCATGGCGCATACAGTGGGTTTGGCACCCTGGTGATGGTCTTGTCTGATTGCTGCTGCTCCACCGTGGATGGGGGCGCGGCGTCTGATCCATCTAGGAGCCCCGTGACCTGCGCTCCTCGCAGGCCGGGCATCACTTGGGCTTTCCATAGGAGATAATTCCCCTTCGTCAACTTCTCAGCCGGTGGAGGACCAAGGTTGAGGACGACTGCAGTCGAGGAAGCCATGGAGATGGAGAAGTTTCTGGTAGCTAGATTGGAAAGAGGACGGCTCTGTATACCATGTAAGATTCGATGGAAGCGTTCCTACTCCCTGATGGGAGCCGCGAGGTGTTTATTTATATGAGACAGAAGCCCTGTCGTGGCGTACAAGAGTTTGCGTACGATCTCCAGGATACGTGAGTTACAGGAGGAATCGGGAGAGGAAAGAGAGTTACAGCCTGCTATGATTACATAGAGATTACATCTGAAACGCTACAACAGTTGTATCGCTAACACTCAGATCTAACTTGTCCCCTCTGATTGGCCAACTGAAATCGAAGACTCCCACACCAAGTCACCAAGAATATATATGCATCCAACACATTGCCTTCAGAAACAACACAGCACACAGGCGCATATGACACGCATCCAAATTGTCAACCACGATGAGGAGTGAGACAATCCAGTGGTTGGGCGAGCAGAGCAGACGACAGAAAAAGGGTGCAAAATCCACATGAAAAGATTGGGAGGCAATGAGTACGGTATGACAAGCTACAGCTCAACTCACCAAATGTTCCTCTTCAATCAAAGCACAAACCAACCTCAACCCTTTCTACTCAAGTAAATGAAGTCGTCCAAGCAAATCATACTGACCAACATAAGTTGTCCCAGCTACCATCATCAGAGAATCATCGTAAAACTCGGGCAAAACTAGCAAGCAAATTAAAGTTCAACTTGCAAGAATGCTCGTCAGCCATTACCTCATCCCATCCCTTTACACTTTTTACGGAACGAAATGGTAGCAGTTCCATCAGACTAATTTGTACGGTTTGCATACACATGTACTCCCAAGAACAACAATGTGATTAGATTACAAGAGCAGCGACAGGAAAAGTACACATTGTATACAAAGTACGCAATTCCTGCCCGATATCCGAGCCCACCTTACAGAACAGCACAAGAAAGTTTATATACCTTTTCTCTACATATCCTCTCCTTGGCTGGAACAGGCTTGCCTGGTCCATTAACCTCGCGATCCTACCGTAACATACTGTGCTGACTGAACCCAACTATTTTCACCTTACAGCTTCCCAGCAAATACCTGCCTGTAGTAAAACTTTTGTCCATCCCCATCTGAAGATCTGGCCTCCCGTGCAGGTGACCATCAAAATTGTAATCGAGATCATCTACAGCGGCTCACTGGTCAACTGAATTAACCTGTGGTTGTAAATAATCATGGATTACACGGGTAAGATGGAGGTAGAGACACAGTCTGTCCACAAGGCATGGACAGCATGCTAACAGTGCTTACCAGTTTTGACAAAAATGAATTCCAATTAGGCTTTGTCACGTTACTGCGCTATGCGCTTCCTCTTTGACCTTTTGCCTTTCTTTCCAGAGTAAGTAGGCAGTTTCTTGTCATTGCCGGTAGCGAATGTCTCCTCTACAGATCCTCCCTGTTGTCAGGTTTACATCAGTAACTGAAATTCCATATATTTGCATGAACTATCTACAAGGAAATCTCAGATGGCTAGCACCGCTTATCCAGACACAGTGATCCAGCAATACATATGAATGAGAAGAAAATGAGTACCTCCTCTGTAGTATCATCGTCCGAGTCTTCATCCTCTGATGTAGTTGAACCATTTGAATCTCCTGCACCAAGTGCTTTCACAGCTTTTCTCCTGTTCTCCTCTTCTTTTAGTTGCTTAAACCTGCTCAGAATAAAGTTGATCCGTTTTTACAGCCCGGACATAGTACAGTTAAATCAAATGTCTTCTGAAGTTCAAAAGCACCTTTCTCCACCCTGGCCTGATTGAGCACCTGAACGTTTTGCTCGTCCCGCAGTTATAATTCCACTTGCTCCCTCATTCACAGCAGGCTTTGCTCCTCCCAGTTTCCGCAACCATATCTGCTGGGCTGTACTGAGGACATTGTTTGTAAACCTACATGGAGTGTCAACACACAGGTTACAAATTTTGATCAACTGCAAAAACTGAGTGAGCATCAAAAACCATGTCTCAGCACAATCATAGAATAAACAAAACATGCACGTACCAATAAATGGACAATCCTGATGGCACCGACAAAGAGAAGTAACCAATCATAAATGGAAGAAATTTCAAAATAAGTTGTGTATTCTTCTGCGATGGATCAGTACTCTGCAGCAATCAAAAGTACCAAGGTTAAACACTGGAAGCTTGTATAACGGCGCTATGGCGGATTAAAGAGGCATTCACCTGGGGTGGTTTCATGATCTCCATGGAGACAAACTGAGAAGCAACGAGTAGCACGGGCAACACAAGATAACATATTGTATCATGCCAGCCTATTGGCGGATGACCATCCTGCACAATTCATTTCAAATGTTAGTATAACTTTAGCATATCTCAATCATGCAAGCATATAAAGTAGTGTATTGTCATTTTTCTACTCCCTCCGATCTATATTACTTGTCGCTCAAATGGATGTATCTATCAATGAAATACATCTAGATACATCCATTTGAGCGACAAGTAATATGGATCGGAGGGAGTACAAGAATAAGCTGAGAAAATAATATGTAACTACATCATTTAAACAAGATTGATATGCCACATGCCCAACGTTTTCAGTCATGCTGCTAAATACAGATGTAAAATTAGACATAGCAAATCCTGTTGTTTCTTGCAAACAATACCACCAAAGCCAATGTTGTTGGTTGAGTACAATTCAATGTGCTGCCTAAGTGGTTATGCGTAGCAACAAGCCACTGATGTAACTTGACTACAATGTTGCAGTAACATCATATTGCTAACATCTAGGTGATGAGCATAGTCATAGAGGAACGACATAGGCAAAATCAATCCCAGAACCAACAGCAGACAGTTTCACATACATCGATAAATAAGTAATTTTATTACCACAAAAGGAAAGAGCCATGAAATGCCAGCACCACTTTGACGAGCAGCAATTGTTGTAGGGCCTCCCAAAGACGGAATCCAGAAAAATCCTTCTGTCAACAAACCCTTCATGACAGAGAATCCACTTAGTCCAAAATACTCTTAACGAATCAAACTTCAAGAAGTAGGATCTGGCATACCTCATTTGCTACATTTGAAAGGGCTTGGTAAAGTCCAATCCAGACTGGGATTGTTGCCAAAGTTGGCAAACATCCTGGAAGAGAAAACATTGAGATCAAGACGCTGCATTACAAAAGAAAGTGCAGTAAAAAGCTAACTGGTTTTGCAAGTCATGATAAAATAATTGCAATCAATCAGAAAAAATAATAGAAAATGTGATCAGCTGATATGATTTATTATCTTTCAAAAGTCAGTAATAACAAAAGATGTCTTACAGAAGGCAATAATACTAAAAATATGAGATGTGCCGGAGGTAACTTGGTTTAGGAAGAAAAGGAAAAAAATGCAAAAACCTGCTAGAGGATTGACTCCAGCTTGCTTGTACAAACGAGCAGTCTCAAGCTGTATTCTTTCCTAATAAGAGTTATATAGAAGCAATAGATCAGATATTAACAAAAAAAATGTGCCTGGAAGGATAAAATCAAAGCAATCTCATTAAGCATATGTACAGTATATCACAGCATTATGCAGACATATGCCTGGAACCAAAGCATATAAACCTCCCTATTGTATATCCATGATTGAAGTTCTAGTCAAACAAGACAAACCTGATTGCCTGCGTATCTCGCCTGAATTGCCTTGAGCTGTGGCTGCAAATTCTGCATCGCCATGGTTGATTCGACCTAAAAACAGATAAGCAGCACCGTTGAATTCAGTTCATAGATAGATAATTAAGGAATGCCCATCTGGTTTAACTCAAATCAAGTTAGAACATCCACCTGCTGCTTCGTTAACGGCAATGTTGCAGCCTTCACGACGATGGTGAGCAGGATGATGGCAAATCCATAAGCATACGGCACATGAACTGCTGAGAGACCGTCCTTCAGAATCTGTATGGCAAATTTCAGAGAGCATCAGAAATACAGCCTTCCGAAGTTACCGAATGCTACGCTCCTAACCACTGCTAAGATCCCCGAATTCCCAAATTCTAGAATTTGAGATTAATGTCAGCGAAAGCTAGATGCCTAAGAAACGCACTCTGAGTAGCAGAGTTGTCTCAGAGGACACTGTCTCCATGTCGAGGTAGCCCCAAAATGGAGCAACAAACTAAAGTTCTAGTAGTAAGTTTCAGAGTGCTCGCGCCACAAGTGTCCGTCAGACTCACCAGGAGCTAGCATAATCTAACGGCGATTCTTCTACACACAGACACAGTCGCTGGCTACGGCTCCAGCGCGCACACGCTTACCTTGAGCACGACCTCCATGGCGTCGGAGATGAACCCGAACCAGCCGCCGCTCTTCTGCACCGCCGTGTCCGCGTCCGCTCCTGCCCCGGCCGCCGAGTCGGCCGCGACGACCGCGGCGTCGGCGAGCGTGTAGAGCGCGGCCTCGGCGCGCTCGAGCGCCGCGTGGAGGCCCCCCACGGAGTCGAGCCCGTGGAGGCTCGCCCTGACCCGGCACCCCGCGGCGCGGCGGCGCAGCGAGGGGAGCGGCGGCAGCCTCGCGGCGCCGGCGCCCGCGACGGCGCGCGGGAGCGAGGGGAGCAGCGAGGAGGAGAGGAGCGCCTTGGCCATCGCAGGCGGGTGGGGCTGGCTGGGCTGGGGTGGGGTGGGGCCGCGGCGGGGCTAGGGTTTCATGCACGGCGCGGCGGGGAGGGGGCAGCGAGTGGTGGTGGCGTGGGAGCAGGGGAGAGGAGTGGAGGCCGGTCGCTGGAGAGAGAGGTGGACGATGATGCTTTATCCTCTCCGTGCTTGTGGACTCGGCGCACCGAATGTTTCCGATGCTTTTTGGGACCGGTTTGGGAGAAATTCATTGCAAATTGTCTAATTTTCAAATGCACCGGGCAAAAAGATAATGGTGGTTTTAGTTCAATTTAAAACCACGACAAGTATTTTAAAACGTTTGAACTAAAACCACGCCAGGTATTTTGATATGGAGGGAGTAGTAGAACTTTAGGCCTCCTTTGCTTTAGGCCTTCTTTGGTCTGTAGGAATCTTGTAGGAATTTCATAGGATAGGATTTTTAAAAAAAAAATTCCTATGAAGCCCTTTGGTTTGTAGGATAGAAACCAATCCTTCACATTTTAAAGAAAAAAAAAATAGCCTAGACTTAATGAAAAAATTTCTATCCTATGCATCAAATGTACGTCATGATTTTCCTATTCCTATGATATTCCTATCCCACGAATAAAACGAGGCCTTATAGAGTAGGAAAATCATATGAAATGAGATGACATGTATCTGAAATCATATGAATAGAAATATGAAAAAAGATGCCATTTGATTCACGTTATATGATTCTTTGTCATTGAGTCTAGACTAATATTTATTTTCCTATTAAATGTGGAGGATAGAATTCCTCCATAGGAATATGATTCTATTCCTACAAATCAAAGGGCTCTATAAAAATTTCCTATACAGATCCTAGATTCTCACAAAATTCCTACAAACCAAAGGAAGATAGAGTATTGGTTTCAGTATTGCACGCCTGGGAACACATGCATCATACTGCACGTCACCGAGGTTCCCCACCTCCACCGGCTGGTCAGGTGGTAGCGAAGGGAGGGAAACTGTGGGGCTTTATGTTTCGCGGGTGTTTACTAATCTACTAGCGTCTTCATGAGGTCTTTGGCGGTCCATGACTTCGGCTTCGAAGATGGCAATGGCAACACCAAATAAGTTTCCTCTAGATCTGTCATCGAAGCCGGCGTTTTCTCAGCTATTGGTGTAGGGTCTAGGAGGCGGTGTCTACGCCATCTCACGTCCTTTGGAATGGTCCTCTTCTTCAAGCTCTTTGTGGTGGTGGTGTTGCGGGCAACCAGTGACTTCAACGGCGAAAGGCCGCCCCTTGGGAATGGGAGTGATATTCATTTGCCTGTTTTTGCGGTAGAGACAAGATCATGTCCTAATTTTATTTCTTTGGGTGTCGCCTTGAAACAATAGATTGTTCTCTGATGGTTCGTGTCCCCTCTTTGTCGCAACGACGCTTTTTTCCGCGGTCTTTGTGAAATCGACGGAAAGTTTGTTTAGGAGATCTACTTCTGAGATTTTTGATCTACACAAGGCTTCTATGATGACGGCCTTTTCTCCGGGGCGTTGGTCCAACTGGACCTTAACACGACAACGTCCCGACCGCATGATACAACGTCAGGTTGGCTTCCATGATGAAGCGGCAACATCGGCGCACATTTGGCTCATATCATTAGAAATTTTTAATATAAAATCAGAGCCTTTTTTTTAAATGTGATGTACTCCACTTTTATTTTGACTTGTGATATACTCGACTTATATGGCCTTTTGTATTTACTCATATACATGTTTAATATATCTCATGTTGCTCTTCCTTGGCTCGGGTCTCACTTAAATGGCCTTTTATATTTTTTTCCTTAAGCATGAGAGCGTGTTAAAAGTAATCTCATTACATTCGCAGAAAAAGGTAATCTCATTAAGGAACAAAGTTAAGTAATTAGAACTCTTATCACAAAACCTAACCCGGAACTTTGTATGTGAAAAGATATAGAGGAAGTAGTCCGATAAATGTTTCTTTTTTTGCAAATAATCAAACATCAAGTTTGGCTTGATACGCCCACGTTAGTCTTTTTTCCTCTTTCTTTTACGAATTTCAGTATGTATTACTTCCTCCGGTCTATATTAGTTGTGGCTAATTTAGTACAACTTTGTACTAAAAATCAGCGATAATTAATATGAATCAGAGGGAGCAGTATTTACAGAAGAGCACGTGGAATTTATCCATCCTATGTGTCGGGAAATATTATGAACACACACCGTTTCATCTACGAGGAGGAGGAAGAAGAAGGGTTGGCAACTTAAAAAAGAAGAAGAAGAAGGGTTGGCAGTGGCACACATAGCTGGGGTGCATTTCAACCGTGCAATTGAGCACCACACGACCCGTCGGGAGGGTAACACGTCAACACCAATTTGTTTCCAAGTGGTTTCGTCCTGCCGGCAGCCGCCCCACTCGCTGGCTCGATTCAGTTCAGCCGTTTGGGGAAAAGGTAATTCTGATTTGATCAGCTGTGCACTAGCAAAAATGTGCAAAGCATTTCTCCCGTGCGTGTAAGTACCCGGCTGACAGCAGAAAAGGCAGTACTTTCCCGCTGACAGAAACCCTACGGATTCACTTCGCTCTTCTGTCATACGGATGATAAGAGAACCTAGAAGCGCACCAAGTTTTATTCTTTTTGTCTGCGTTTCTAAAAAAAAGATTTATTACCAAGAACGGACAGGCAACTTGTTCACACCATCGGTAGGGACGCGTTTGGTTGCCCACAAAAGTTCAACTAAGCCTAGCGTATGCAGGATTTTATCAGTGTCGGGCTGTTTGGTTGCCCAGACACACTATTGAGCCTGCACGGCACGGCTAGTAAAACACCTCTAGCCCTGGCTCACTGGAAACGACTGAATCAGCAGTTTCTAGCAAGTTAGGCCCGACCGATGCGAGGAAGCGCACGTGTGTGGCTCCCTGAAAACGTGTTAGTTGTTAATCACCTTATCCCTCGTCCCCTTCTTCTGTCTTTCGTTGCCGCCTGTGCACTCGCGCTCGCCGTTGGCGCGCCCACGCAACAGCCGTCGTGCCCCCGCCGTTGCCCCGTCCGCGCTCGCCGCTGCCCCTCTCGATGGTCTGCACGGTCATGCGGAGGTCCAGGACGGCGCGGTGGTCGGACTCGCCGACGCATGGCATGCAACCGCTCCGCAGAGACGCGTGGCTTGGTCGGGCGAGCCGGGCAACTGCTGCAGCTCCGACGAGCGCGCAGATGAGCCCGGCTGCTGCAGCTCCGGCGAGCGCACGGGCGAGCAAGTCTGCTGCAGTTGCTTCGCCGCACTGCCAGCCACATGAAAGTCCAGAAAAAAGATCACCTCTTGGCAAATATACATGTAGAAACATATTCTTTGCTCACGCGGCATAGCCCAGAAACACCAGTACGCGACGCTGAAACGGCGATTTCTTTTTTCACTATTACTGCTGTGAAAACTGAGCTCTGATCCTCAGTATTTAAGCTGCGAAAACGTCTTAAATTTGTTACAGAGTATTTCAGACGTTCACCACCAGCAACAGCGAACCCGAGGGCACAAATTCAGGTGACATGAGCTGATTTTCATCTTATGCCGAAAGCGGTATCATGGCAGTGGCACGCTAAGATGCCTAATAAGATGATGCTCAAGAGGTTATAATGTTGACATTAACCTGATGCTCGGAATATACAGAGACAAGATTATGATGTAGAAATATGTTCTTTTTTGCTCACACAGCATCACCCGGGAACCAGGATGAGCTCTACTACTGCTGCTGCCATGAAAACTGCTCGGTGAGCGCAGATTCAGGCAACAGAATGCTACTTAGTTTTCATTTATGCCGAAGGCGGTCCGGGTCATATCGCTAAAGATGCCATACAAATACAATAGTGGTCCGACAACAACAACGTTTTTATATCGCAACAATCAATAGTGATATCGACCGACTCTGTTCATGACTTCATGTTCATGAGTAGCAAGCTGTTCCACATTCTTATTATCGACGCCCAAAGTCAGCGAATTACACAGGTAGAAATATATCATCTTTGCTTACACAGCATCACCAAGAAGAACCAGAATGAACCATCAAGAAATGCACTCCGGAGCGGGTCAGAAACAGCGATATTCAGTATCACTGCTGCGAAAACCGAGTCCTGAACATCACTAGTTCAGCACCATGAATAAACGAGGCACAAGAAGAGATTCAGGTAGACAGAATATTAGGTCCCCATGCCGAGAGCGATCCGGGTGGTATATAGCACAAATGCACAATACGTACATGTATGCTAAGATGCCTAGCAATGATTATAACAGCGAGATATCGACATACTCTGCTCATGAGAAGCAGCTGTCCACATTATGATGAACCCGATCATCGGAATATATGCACAGGCAGAATATATAGTGCTATTATATTTCAAAGAAAGGAATAGTCAAGGCCTCAAGGGGGATATGTATCCTTGTACTGCAGATGTGGGGAAAATGTTCTCCTTCGCTTACACAGGATCAACCCAGAGATCACCCAAAAGTCAGGATAAACCGAGAAATGCATCCCGAGTTGAGCCACAAACGGTGAGATTTTGTTACCGCTGTGAAAACCGAGCTCTTTCTCACCCCCAAAAAGAGGAGAAAAAAAACTGAGCTCTGAACATCACTAATAATTCAGCCACATGTCAGTCAAGAAAGATCCTCTATCAAGTCTCAGCAAATATACCTTAGAACTCACATATCTTCTTATTTGCTCACGCAGCATCACCCAGAATTTTGTGCTGTAGCGAGCCAGGAGCGGCGAGATTCAGTATTACCGCTGCCGAAAACCGAGCCCTGGTCATCACCAGGAATAACCAAGGTGCGAGCACAGATTCAGGCAACAGAATCTTAAGTTCCCATTTATGCCGAGAGCGATCCAGGCCATACCTATATAGTACGATACATACAAGTATGCTAAGATGCCTAGGACAATGATTACAGCAGCGATATCGACAGACTCTGCTCATGAGTAGCAGCTGTCCACATTATTATGAACCCGATCCTCGGAATATACAGGGACAGAATATATACTACTATTAGCTTTGCCATGTTTCACAGAAAGGAATAGTCAAGGGGATCACCACCAATGTAGTGATGTAGCACCTGTGTAGAAAGAAAGTACAGAGGGGATTAACAGGGGAGAAGGTAATTTTCCGCCTAAGGGAGACAAATAAGTTGGACATGACGATAGCGTTGCTGCTATGTTCCGGTGTCTCATGGCATGACACCGGAGGACCTAGTAAGAGGCTAAAATCTTTTTTTTTCCTGTTCTATTATGATAAAACGAGATCATTGTCGCCAAGATGCGGGGGCCTCATGCAAACCTGGACTTCATGCTCCTCCGGCCCGACCCGGTGCTTCGGTACCATGATCTCCAGTCCAGTACCGGTCTCGTCGTAATACGCTTCGATCTTGGCGTTCTCTGGGATCCTTGTGGCCAGAGGTATCTCCCTCACAAACTCGCCGGGAGGGCAGTGCTCAGGGGAAGGGTCAGTCAGCTTGAAGGTCCTGTCGTGCCTCTTGATGAAGGGCATGCGGGCGGTGCTCACACATGTTATCTTCACGACGCCGTGCGTCAGCGTGTTCCTCCAGGTGACCTTAACGCTGTGTGGATCTGATAAGAGCATGCTCACCATGATCAGGTAGCCTTCATCATCCTCGTATATCGTCTTGGCAGCAGTAACAGGCCCACTTGCGTGCTTTGCCACGCCAGTGAAGTCGTGCATCCACGACGGCTCACCAGTGTGGACTTCTACCTCTTGCTCTCTCTCGGAACAGGAATTATTGGCCATCGCACAATCCTCTTCTACGCCATGACCAAAGAAGTCCTTGCGGCGTTTGTGGCACTTTGGTGAAAGGTCCATCCCATCGTCTGATGACGGCGGTGTAGATAGGTTCAGACCTGAACCATTCAGTGCCTTCTTGTGATTATTATTATGAGAGGTATGTGCGACGCTCTTTGACGCTGCTGGCTGTGGCCTATCAAGTTCAAAATCAGTGCTTGGAAGATTTCTCCATGACTCAAAGTCACTCGCTTCAGGCGGTATTGAGAAATTAAGGTCCCTTCCTGTAAGCTCAGCCCACCTCTTCATGTCAGCCTCAGGAACTGCCGACAAGTTTGGTGAGTTCACAATCTCAATCCCATGAAGGCACTGTGGGTTGGACAGACCACGGTAGTGCTTTCGCTGCATGCGGTGCGACCTCGAAAAGCCCTTGTCTGCACTGAATGGAAAAGATGGCTCCCCGTGCTTGGAATGCCCATTCATGAAACTCCGGAGCTGCATCTTCCCAAGGGCATTGTCAGGCCGTTCCTTAAAAACCCACATGTACAAGTTCTCCATGTCATGCTGCACCAGGAAGACATCAAGGCGGAGATCGGACTTATCAAAGCCGGTGATGCTCCCAGATGCGTCCCGCGTCACCTTCTCCTTTGCCTTCTCCACAAGTGCAGGCCTGAAGTAGTGATTGAAGAAGAACCAAGCTCCCCAAATGCTGTCCCCCCTCTTAGCGCACTTCCTCGCACCGACGCCGACTGCGGCACTGCCGTTGCCACTCGACTTTGGAAGTGTCAGCGCAACCTCAGACTCATGGGTGTGCGTGCCAAGCCCGACATCGAAAATGTCGAACGTGTCGAGGCTCCACAATGCAGGCGGCGGGGAGGGGTCTGCTGACAGCGGGACGTTGATGTCCGGCGGGCCTTGGCGCACAGACTCATGCCGCGGAATGATGAAGAGTTCCCTGTCAGCACTGGCGCCAACCCCGTTGACGACGCCGCCACCGCCGGAGGAGTCAGCCGAGGCCGGGTGCGACCCCGCGGGGTCCATGGAGAGGAGGGTGCAGGGATGGCTGTTGCTGTTCTCCATGGAGAGGGAGGTGAGGAGGGGCTCTCCTCCCATGGAGAGCTCCCTCCTCTCCTTTTCCTTGGTCCTGCCTATCCTTGCCTGCTCTTCTCCTCCTGCCTCCCGCTGTATCTCCTACCACCGCCTCTCCTCCCCTGACGCCCCAATCATGGCACGGGCTTCTCACGGGGTTGCCCCATAAAAGGCGAATCTTTCTGCCCACCAGTCCACAGATCGAGATTTGTGGCAAGGGATTCTTCCTCGGAAACAAAATCGAGATCTTCGAGCCGAGGCCAATCCGACGCCGCAGACCTGCAAATTGATTGGCGGGGAACAAAAGTTACTTCTCACAATCGTCAAATGAACGAACACCATTAACAGCATGCGAATTAGTACTGAAATCTTGAGCCGCAGACAAGCCCCCTTTCTGTTCTAAGCAAAGCCGATTTCTCCGTCGATACCTACAGACTAAGTAAAATTTCACCCGGAGGAACCAATCTGCTCTCGAATCATGGCGGAGTAAACCTTGCGAATCCCACTAGCACCCCAAGAATCGACACCGAAAATGAAAAAGGGCAGGGAGGCCTTGCTCTGATCTGTTCTAACCTTGGGGAAGGAGAAGGGAGCTCCCGCGAGGCCGCTGTTGCCGTGGAGGAGGCGTTCTCCCGAGGAAGGTGCTGAGGGCGACGGGGCCGCGGCCTGAGCCCTCGCCGGAGACGCGGGGGCGGAGCGGAGAGGGGAGGAGGAGGGGAAGGGAGAGGAGAGGGAGGGGGGCGGGCCAGCCAAAGAAGAAGAGGGGTGGGGTGGTCGGTCGAGGCGAGGCGTCTCGTTGCGGCTTGCGGGTCGCAACCTGCAACCGAGTTTTCCCCGTTTATACTTTTCTTTCTTTCTTGGTATATATATAAACTCGATTGAATTTTAGTTAAGTTTCTCAAAATTTGTTCGATTTTTTTGGAGCCTGTTTGTTTGGGTAATTTCTACTGTATGGAATTGGTTACATTGGTATTTGTCTCGACACTACCTTTGAAAATGATGCATTCACATCAACCGAGTATCAAAAAACTTTACCACCTCAGATATTTTTTTCTCTCCAAAATTTTGTTTGCAAGAAAGTCAACACAAGTAGCAAAGGGAAGGGGGGTTATTCCAGGAACATGCATTATTAGGAAATTTCCATGAAACTAAGCCATCCAAGTACTACTTGTTCGGAGAGGCCAAGATTGCTGCAATTGTTTAGGGAAGATACTCTAGCCCAAGTGGTTAAACAAATCATGTATAGACTTGACAAGCAAGATTGAGCTGGATGCATGCACACGTTGTTGACCTAGATTTGAGTGTTTGGTCAAGCAGATAAAATGTGTATAAACACTTTTTCATCAACACATAAAAGTAAAAGGGAAATGTTGTGCCAAGGGAAAAGAAGGCCATTCACGAGCCAACATGTCACACTTGTGCTTGTTAGGATGATCCAATGGACAATATGGAAAGGATACAGGTAGTAGAGAAAAGCACAACTGAACAAAAATGAGGAAAAACACATACCAACAGATCGAAGGCAAACCAAGAGAGAGAGAGAGAGATCCCCTCAAAAAGCTGGAGACATATGCACTTGGTTTATCCTAAGACGCAATTGGTTTATCATACGTTGTTATACCTCCAATTTCATTGCTCATCTATGTTGAGGAACGTTGCAGAAAATTAAAATTTTTCCTACGGTTTCACCAAGATCCATCTATGAGTTCATCTAAGCAACGAGTCAAGGGAGTGAGTTTGCATCTACATACCACTTGTAGGTCACGTGCGGAAGCTTGCAAGGGGATGGTGATGATGAAGTCGTACTCGACGTGATTCAGATCACCGATGTCCAAGTGCTGAACGGACAGCACCTCCGCGTTCAACACACGTACGGGACGGGAGCCGTCTCCTCCTTCTTGATCCAGCAAGGGGGAAGGAGAGGTTGATGATGATCCAGCAGCACGACGGCGTGGTGGTGGATGCAGCAGAACTCCAGCAGGGCTTCGCCAAGCGTCTACGGGAGGAGGACGAGGTGTAGCAGGGGGAGGGAGGCGCCAAGGCAATGGGTGTGGCTGCCCTCCCCCCTGCCCTCCTTTATTTAAAGTGAATGTAGCTGTCTCTAGAGCGTATCCCCAAAATGATAGCGGTAAATCGGTAAGAGACATCATAGACCGCACCATATCTAATAGAGTGCGATTACGACGTTCGGACACACCGTTTCGCTGAGGTGTTCCAGGCGGCGTGAGTTGTGAAACGATTCCACATTTCCTTAAGTGTGTGCCAAATTCGTGACTTAAGTATTCTCCTCCACGATCTGATCGTAGGAACTTTATCTTTCGGTCACGTTGATTCTCTACCTCATTCTGAAATTCTTTGAACTTTTCAAAGGTCTCAGACTTGTGTTTCATTAAGTAGACATACCCATATCTACTCAAGTCATCAGTGAGAGTGAGAACATAACGATATCCTCCGCGAGCCTCAACGCTCATTGGACCGCACACATCGGTATGTATGATTTTCAACAAGTTGGTTGCTCGCTCCATTGTTCCGGAGAACGGAGTCTTGGTCATTTTGCCCATGAGGCATGGTTCGCATGTGTCAAACGATTCATAATCAAGAGACTCTAAAAGTCCATCAGCATGGAGCTTCTTCATGCGCTTGACACCAATGTGACCAAGGCGGCAGTGCCACAAGTATGTGGGACTATCGTTATCAACTTTACATCTTTTGGCATCCACACTATGAACATGTGTAATATTACGCTCGAGATTCATTAAGAATAAACCATTGACCATCGGAGCATGACCATAAAACATATCTCTCATATAAATCGAACAACCATTATTCTCGGACTTAAATGAGTAGCCATCTCGTATTAAACGAGATCCAGATACAATGTTCATGCTCAAACTTGGCACCAAATAACAATTATTAAGGTTCAAAACTAATCCCGTAGGTAAATGTAGAGGTAGCGTGCCGACGGCGATCACATCGACTCTGGAACCATTCCCGACGCGCATCGTCACCTCGTCCTTCGCCAGTCTCCGTTTATTCTGCAGCTCCTGCTGTGAGTTACAAATATGAGCAACGGCACCGGTATCAAATACCCAGGAGTTACTACGAGTACTGGTAAGGTACACATCAATTACATGTATATCAAATATACCTTTGGTGTTGCCGGCCTTCTTATCCGCTAAGTATTTGGGGCAGTTCCGCTTCCAGTGACCCTTCCCCTTGCAATAAAAGCACTCAGTCTTAGGCTTGGGTCCATTCTTTGACTTCTTCCCGGTAATTGGCTTACCGGGCGCAGCAACATCCTTGCCTTCCTTCTTGAAGTTCTTCTTGCCTTTGCCCTTCTTGAACTTAGTGGTCTTATTGACCATCAACACTTGATGTTCTTTCTTGATTTTAGCCTCTGCTGACTTCAGCATCGAGAACACTTCAGGAATGGTCTTCACCATCCCCTGCATGTTGTAGTTCATCACAAAGCTCTTGTAGCTTGGTGGGAGCGACTGGAGGATTCTGTCAATGACCGCCTCATCTGGGAGGTTAATGTTCAGCTGGGTCATACGGTTGTGCAACCCAGACATCTTTAGGATGTGCTCACTGACAGAACTGTTTTCCTCCATCTTACAACTGTAGAACTTGTCGGAGACATCATATCTCTCGACCCGGGCATGAGCTTGAAAAACTAGTTTCAGCTCTTCGAACATCTCATATGCTCCGTGATGCTCAAAACGCTTTTGGAGCCCCGGTTCTAAGCTGTAAAGCATGCCGCACTGAACGAGGGAGTAATCATCAGCACGAGTTTGCCAAGCATTCATAATGTCTTGGTTCTCTGGGACGGGAGCGTCACCTAGCGGTCCTTCTAGGACATATTGCTTCCTGGCAGCTATGAGGATGATCCTCAGGTTCCGGACCCAGTCCGTATAGTTGCTACCATCATCTTTCAGCTTGGTTTTCTCTAGGAACGCGTTGAAGTTCATGTTGACATGAGCGTTGGCCATTTAATCTACAAGACATATTTGCAAAGGTTTTAGACTAAATTCATGACAATTAAGTTCTAATCAAATTATGAACTCCCACTCAGATTAGACATCCCTCTAGTCATCTAAGTGTTTACACGATCCGAGTCGACTAGCCCGTGTCCGATCATCACGTGAGACCGACTAGTCATCGTCGGTGAACATCTTCATGTTGATCGTATCTTCCATACGACTCGTGTTCAACCTTTCGGTCTCCGTGTTCCGAGGCCATGTCTGCACATGCTAGGCTCGTCAAGTTAACCCTAAGTGTTTTTGCTGTGTAAAACTGTCTTACACCCGTTGTATGTGAACGTAAGAATCCATCACACCTGATCATCACGTGGTGCTTAGAAGCGACAAACTGTAGCAACGGTGCACAATTAGGGGAGAACACTTCTTGAAATTGTTTTAAGGGATCATCTTATTTACTACCGTCGTCCTAAGTAAACAAGATGCATAAACATAATAAACATCACATGCAATTATATAGTTGTGACATGATATGGCCAATATCATATAGCTCCATTGATCTCCATCTTCGGGGCTCCATGATCATCTTGTCACCGGCTTGACACCATGATCTCCATCATCATGATCTCCATCATCGTGTCTTCATGAAGTTGTCACGCCAACGACTACTTCTACTTCTATGGCTAACGCGTTTAGCAATAAAGTAAAGTAGTTTACATAGCGTTCTTCAATGACACGCAGGTCATACAAAAAATAAAGACAACTCCTATGGCTCCTGCCGGTTGTCATACTCATCAACATGCAAATCGTGAATCCTATTACAAGAACATGATCTCATACATCACAATTCATCATTCATCACAACTTCTGGCCATATCACATCACATGATCAATTGCTGCAAAAACAAGTTAGACGTCCTCTAATTGTTGTTGCATCTTTTACGTGGCTGCAATTGGGTTCTAGCAAGAACGTTTTCTTACCTACGAATAACCACAACGTGATTTTGTCAACTTCTATTTACCCTTCATAAGGGCCCTTTTCATCGAATCCGCTCCAACTAAAGTGGGAGAGACAGACACCCGCCAGCCACCTTATGTAACTAGTGCATGTCAATCGGTGGAACCGGTCTCACGTAAGCGTACGTGTAAGGTTGGTCCGGGCCGCTTCATCCCACAATACCGCTGAAGCAAGAAAAGACTAGTAGAGGCAAACAAGTTGACAAGATCCACGCCCACAACAAAATTGTGTTCTACTCGTGCATTAGAGAACTACGCATAGACCTATCTCATGATGCCACTGTTGGGGAATGTTGCAGAAAATTAAAATTTTTCCTACGGTTTCACCAAGATCCATCTATGAGTTCATCTAAGCAACAAGTCAAGGGAGTGAGTTTGCATCTACATACCACTTGTAGATCACGTGCGGAAGCTTGCAAGGGGATGGTGATGATGGAGTCGTACTCGACGTGATTCAGATCACCGATGTCCAAGTGCTGAACGGACACCACCTCCGCGTTCAACACACGTATGGGACGGGAGGCGTCTCCTCCTTCTTGATCCAGCAAGGGGGAAGGAGAGGTTGATGATGATCCAGCAGCACGACAGCGTGGTGGTGGATGCAGCAGAACTCCAGCAGGGCTTCGCCAAGCGTCTACGGGAGGAGGACGAGGTGTAGCAGGGGGAGGGTGGCGCCAAGGCAATGGGTGTGGCTGCCCTCCCCCTGCCCTCCTTTATATAGGACCCCAGGGGGGGCGCCGGCCCTGGGAGATCCAATCTCCCAAGGGGCGGCGGCCTAGGGGGGAGGAGTGCCCCCCAAGGCATGTGGTGCGCCCCCCCCTAGGGTTTCAACCCTAGGCGCAGGGGGTGGGCCTAGGGGGGCGCACCAGCCCACTATGGGCTGGCTTCCCTCCCATGTCAGCCCATGGGCCCTCCGGGATGGGTGTCCCCAC
The DNA here is from genome assembly GCA_963921465.1 of Triticum timopheevii. NCBI lineage: Eukaryota > Viridiplantae > Streptophyta > Magnoliopsida > Poales > Poaceae > Triticum > Triticum timopheevii. The sequence goes on along the minus strand of OY997266.1, from coordinate 59,493,764 downwards.
CCGGTGGACCCCCGGGACCCTTCAGGTGGTCCCGGTACAATACCGGTTGACCCCGAAACTTTCCCGATGGCCGAAATACCACTTCCTATATATTATTCTTTACCTCCGGACCATTCCGGAACTCCTCGTGACATCCGGGATCTCATCCGGGACTCCGAACAACATTCGGTATGCTGCATACTCATATTCATACAACCCTAGCGTCACCGAACCTTAAGTGTGTAGACCCTACGGGTTCGGGAGACATGCAGACATGACCGAGACCACTCTCCGGTCAATAACCAACAGCGGGATCTGGATACCCATGTTGGCTCCCACATGCTCCTCGATGATTTCATCGGTTGAACCACGATGTCGAGGATTCGATCAAACCCCGTATGCAATTCCCTTTGTCAATCGGTACGTTACTTGCCCGAGACTCGATCGTCGGTATCCCAATACCTTGTTCAGTCTCGTTACCGGCAAGTCACTTTACTCGTACCGTAATGCATGATCCCGTGGCCAACACCTTGGTCACCTTGAGCTCATTATGATGATGCATTACCGAGTGGGCCCAGAGATACCTCTCCGTCATACGGAGTGACAAATCCCAGTCTCGATCCGTGTCAACCCAACAGACACTTTCGGAGATACCTGTAATGCACCTTTATAGTCACCCAGTTACGTTGTGACGTTTGATACACCCAAGGCACTCCTACGGTATCCGGGAGTTACACGATCTCATGGTCGAAGGAAGAGATACTTGACATTGGCAAAGCTCTAGCAAACGAACTACACGATCTTTGTGCTATGCTTAGGATTGGGTCTTGTCCATCACATCATTCTCCTAATGATGTGATCCCGTTATCAACGACATCCAATGTCCATAGCCAGGAAACCATGACTATCTGTTGATCGACGAGCTAGTCAACTAGAGGCTCACTAGGGACATATTGGGGTCTATGTATTCACACGTGTATTACGATTTCCGGATAATACAGTTATAGCATGAATAAAAGACAATTATCATGAACAATGAAATATAATAATACTTTTATTATTGCCTCTAGGGCATATTTCCAACAATCTATTCAGAGCACTCCAAGGCTATGCCTTGCATCAATTCATGAATTTCGGCTTTGAACACATTGTCACAACTGAAGAGAAACCTGTAAGCAACAAAAATAACACTTTCATCCGACCTTCATAAAATCTTTCCAGCGGCTGCAGTGCCGTTAGCAGGAAGAGACGTACCATCCAGAGAAGGATGATGCAATTGGTTATGGAAGATTCTCCGGATCAAGTGCTCGACACAAATATGAGAAAAAACTTCTCTATTCTTGCGCGCGCACAGGGGGGGTTCATTTTATAGACTTGACATGCCAGATTGAGTTGCCACACGTGTTGAGGTACACTTGAGTGTTCGATCAGGTAGATGAAATGTGCAAACAAACACATGTTATTTTATCGAACATACAAAGGTGAAAGAGAAATGTTGCACCAAGGGGAAAGAGGACCATTTTCTAGCCAACAACATGTCACACCTGTGGTTGTTAGGGTTTCACCAATGGACATTATGGAAAGGATACACGTACTACCAGTAGAGAAAAGTAAACTTGAATAAACCAGAAATATATATACTCCTTTTCAGCATTTTTTTATGGAAGAAAGAACTGTCATACCATCTGCAAAAGGCAAATAAAGTTGGAGAGATGCAATTGGTTTAGCCTACACCATTCTACCTTCAGTTTAAGCACTATTGAGATAAAAAGGGTAAACTAATATAGAAAATTATCAACATATAATTTTTATGAAGTTGTTGCAGCAAGCCATTTATTGCTGAAAATGATTGAAAATACCCCATCCGGAGATTACAGGTACGAGATGCAAAGAAGTTTGAAGCTAGTGATCAATGAATGGCACAAAACATGACTAAATCTAAAGGGTTTTATTTTGGCATTCACATTCCTTCTGTCTCAGCTTGATTTCTCAAGAAGCAATTGCAACATCATGCAGTTTTCTTCGCTGACAAGACCTTCTTCCGCTTAGCCACCATATAACAGAACAAGTAGGGAAACCCTGCAAACGCAACCCAATAAAACAAAAAAAATATCTTGTTAAATTCCACTCTTTTGACGGAAACAAATTTAACACTATTATGTGAAAACATAGGGCGGTATTCTCTCTACTTTTCTATCTATGCATAGAGAAACATAAAACATCCTTATAGCTTTGAGTATGTATGTGAGATTCACCCTCTAAACGTTGAATCGGGTACACCACCATTTCAGTTTATGCGATTCTACATTAAATTCTCGACTGAGAAGATCTGGAAGGCTCATGGGGTGCCCAATTGCACTTTGCTCTCTTGGTTAATTCTACATCGAAAGATTCTGGAGCTGACAAGTTGTTGGTCAAAGACTATGTCAATGACCCTCTTACCAGCTTCGCTTTGAGACCTCATTGAATGTTATCCACCTCTATGCATTGTGCTTTCCAAGGAGACATGGCTCTTGGTCAACTATTGATACTTTGGTTTCTTGGCTAATACTACATTGCCCACATAGACAAGTTGGTGGTCAAACGCAGGCTCGTAACCCTCTTTACCAATTTCGCCTCGGGGCCTCAGCGGTTGTTATCCACCTTTGTAAGGATTGTCCCTTCCATGGATATATGGCTCTTGGTCAACAACTGGTCAAATTATGAGAACCCGATAGCTCAAAATCTGGTAATTTCCACCTCGACTATGGATTGATGGGATCTGAGTAAACATGAGAGTTGAACATAGGTGAACTGATTGGCTTCCTTACGTCACGTGTAGTGTGAAGAAGGACTGAAATAGAAGAATTTTCATCAAGCAAAGGCTAACCTACATCATAGTGGGCCACATGGCCTTAGAGGACATTAACAAGAATGCCATCGCTTTTGGCAAAACAACTCAGAGTGTAGCATATGCCCGCAAAGTAGTTACTAGGTGTATGAAAGGGGCAGTGTTAAGCATGCTCCCCATGAAAACATGGTCCATTTTCATAATTATCGTATATATCCTTCTTAATGAAAATTCACCACTCTTGTTACTTGCTCAAAGAAAAACATCACTTCGATTGTGAAATGAAGGACTACAATGTCGACAAGATGAAGCATTGTACCTGGAACATACAGAGCCATGGTGAGAGCCAATTCATAGCGGTAGTCGAAGGAGAAATTCCATTTATTACGCATCATAAGGCGGCATTTCCATGATGTCTGAGGTAAACTCCAAATATCAAAGCATGTAGCAAACATGACTGCATGCTCAAATGGACAACATTGAGCTCTTTCCATATTTAGTTAATAATCGGGTTACCTTCATAGAAGGAATGGCAACAAAGATTAGGCCAACCTCACTTACCAGACCGATAGGATAGAACACTAGAAAGGTGCTATATCTGCAAACAAATCGTCACACAAACTATAAAGCAAGAGGCAAGAATATTCAACCTAAAATGCACTAGATTTTCTTAGAGTGTTAAACAACACTTTCTTTGTTAACTATAACCAGTACCTACCTAAGCCATAGGAGCCAGTAAGGTGCAAACCCAAATGTCTCCTTCATTCCAAAGAAAGAATATCTGATGATCTGCAAGCAACCAATAAGTGTATGTAACATTTCATTTAAAGTGAAGAATATTACAAATCCTAGTTCGGTTCAGATCAACATAAGAAATAGTGTTTACATTGAGAAACTTCATGAATTAGTTTAGATTTCATGTTAAGTAGTACTACATTAGTTTTGGGGAGTGATGAATGTGTACCTCAGTGATGGACCAGCTTATGATCAATGAAGTTACAAGAATGTGAGATTGTTCCTGCAAGAGAGTTAAATGTGCAAAGTGACCAATAAATCAATATCACTGAGAAACCTAAACTAAATTGATGTTTCGTATAATATGAAAAGATCAGAGGCTTGGTAGCTAGGGACAAGTGGCAGATGAGACCTCACAAAAGCTCCACAAGATTCCCCATGTGATGTACAATCTTCCAGTGATCTGTGGAAGAGTCGTCGAGATCGGAGATCTCACGAATCCTTGAAACAATTGGACATTCATCACAACAAACACCAAGGTTGGGTGAGCACACCATGCAAGTTCATAAGTTGCCACAAGTGTGATATATATACTCATTTGAGTGAACCATAACCACACGAGCAAAATAATGGATACTACTCCCTTCGTTCCAAATTACAAAGTTTTGAGTTTGTCCTAAGTCAAACTTTTTAAAATTTAATGAATTCAATAAAAAAAATATACCAACATCTGCAACACCAAGTTAGTTTCATTGTCAAAATATTTTCATACTGTATATATTTGATGTTGCAAAGATTAACATATTCTTTTGTAGGCTTGCTCAAACTTAAAAGATGTTTGACTTAGGACAAACCTAAAACATCAAATAATCTGTAATGGTGCGAGTACATAGTAGCATCACTCTAGAAAATATATAGATCAACTTATCACTTTTTTGAAGGATCTTTTAGACAAAACGCGTTTGCCAAAGAGATTGCACACACATACTGACACTACACTTGTCGAGATTGACGAATGTTGAGAATATATAATACTCCCTCCATTCCTAAATATAAGTCTTTTTAGAGATTTCACTATGAACTACATACAAAGCAAAATGAGTGAATCTACACTCTTAAATATGTCTATATACATCCGTATGTAGTTTGTAGTGAAATCTCTAAAAGGACTTATATTTAGGAACAGAGGGAGTAATGGTGAAAGCTAGAGAAAGAAGAAACTAGTTACCTAAAATCGAATGGAGAATCTGGTTTACCAGCAAGAGGACGTGCCATCACCAGGCACACGGAATCAAGATGTTCAGTTAGGAACATGATAATCAGGAAAGAAAGGAGTTAGCTGCTAAGACGAGAGCGACCTCCATGAAGGCTGCGGTCTGCGCGAACTGCAGCGGCCGCTCTACGGCGGCGTAGACGGCCTCATGGCCGCTCTCCAGCAGCGCCGAGGCCGCGTAGCACAGCACCTGCGCCCTGCAAACCAGAGAGATCTTCACGGTCAACGGAGCAAGAAACCAGAGATCCACTCCATTATGCACCCATGGCCGTTGCGCTACTTAATTACCATCCGAAGAAGACGACCCAGTTGTAGGCGGAGAGGTAGAGCCGCCGGAGCGCCGACCCGGGCGCGGCTGCCGCCATTAGCTGCAGATCGAGCTGTGGCGGTCGATTGCTGCTTGCTCGACGTCAGTTAACTGATTGCATGCAAATCATACGCATCATAATGATGATTTCGGAAGTCAAATATATACTGCTATCTGGCTTGCCGCCACGATCACTTTGCCGGGGATATTTTGCACTGCTTCTCAACTTTGAATCGGCGTCGATTTAATCGATCGGGCGGACGGATACGGTTGGGGAGTGCACGGTGGAACCGTTGGATTGACGTTGCAGCGACCGACTTCCCGCCAACTCCATGCACGCATGTGATCCACATGCTTCGTCACACCCTGCACGCATATGTATTCTCAAGCTAATACAGTACTCCCTCCGCTCCAAAATAAGTGTCTTAACTTTATACTAACTTTATAGAAAACGTGCATGCAAATATCTCAACGAACAACTGCATGCACCATTGTACTGCATGTTTCTTTCTTCTAGACTTTTGCATTTCCACCTATGTAAGCTCGTTTGAGCAGGTTATCAGTCCAGGATCCTATTACATTTGCTTCATCTTCTACCGCACTTTGTTCTTGACTTTGAGTATGGCTTAGGCTTCTGCTGTGGATTGCTAATTGGAATGTTCAGGGACTTGGCGATTCTGACAAAATGCTCGTTAGTCAATGATGCACTTATGATTGTATAGTCGATCGAACGCTGTTTGCCTGCAGGAAACTAAGTTGCGGGTGGTGGACGTGATGAAGACGGCCTCTTTCCTCCCCTCAAATCTGCGATCTTTCATATTCATGCCCGCCTGCGGTTCTTCTGGAAGGTTACTTGTGGCCTGGTATATGAGTGTGCTTGCCATGAAAAAAAAAACAGCTGACAAAAATTTTCAGCTGGCGCCGATTGAAATCACTGAATTTCAGTTGGCAAAAAATTCAGCCGGTGCCGAAATCGTTGAATTCTAGTGAAACTCTGTGATGTCGGTTTTCAATTTGGCCAAATGACCGAAATTGTGATTTGAATTTCGCCTGAAAACCTAAATTGGCTGAACTGAAATTTCAGTGCAGAGAAACAGAACATCCAGGAAAACAAAAAACACCAGATCACCATCAAATAGCATATGAATTCTACAAAATATAAATCATCATCTCAACAACAAACATTACTTCATGGAGTCAATAAAATCAGAAGTTCATGATAGTCTAGGATAACATCACTTCGGCAGTCCATAACAGTTCATACAAATATCAACAAAAGATGATGAAAATATGATTCTTAACAACCTCAGCAAGCCAAAGTCAAAGTCACTTGTCTTGTCGCCTTTCTTGATTCTTGACACCCTTGGCAAGTCACCCATGATCGCCCTTGCAGCATGTCATCTACACTACACAAAAATTCACAAGTCGAAGGATGCATGAGAGGATTTTTCAGAACATGCCAATTTAATATTTATTTGATAAGTAGCGACAACTGTTGTGGTTACACTAGATTTCAGTATGTTAGTTTGCTGAAAAACAAGGACACCTTTAAATAATTATATACATGTGGAATTAGTATAATATAGAACAGTGGCAGAGGCACATATCCACATATTTGGCATGTTCAGCAAGTCATCTACACTGCACAGATGCCATTACTATAATAGAAGTAAAGCTATAATCAGGTATAAACCAATCCAATTGCAAACTGAAGCTTTGTAATTTAGCAAAAGTTAAGAAGAAGAACTGACCATTGCTAATAGTTTTTTAGGAAAGGAGGATGACCCCCGGCCTCTGCATTTGGAAGATGCATGCGGTCATTTTATTGATTATTCTCGAGGAGCTTACAAATTAAAACAACAATATGCCTGAATCCGCCATCTTGGCAACATCTGCCGCTACTCCTATCCATATGATGAAGGGGTGCAAACTGGGCCACATATCCAGACCTCTCACCTAAGCCTAACATCTAAAGTCAGAGGCCCCGACCGAGCCACAATATACCGGGTCCGTGGCACAAACCGGTCCGACGCACTCACATGTGTCGTCGCCGCCATCTTCCACTGGTCCATTTTCAGAGCAGATTGAGGTGTCAACCTTCGTAGGTCCTCCGCCATCACCACGCGCCAAACGACGACCTCCACATACGCGAGTCCATCTCCAAGCAACAGACGTAGATCCATGCTAGGATAGGGCCGCACCACTGCCATCGCCCACCACCCACAAGCGCCACCCAACCCCAAGGTTCCCAAAACGGCGCCTTCAAGAAGGGAACGACGCCGTGAGCGCCGCCGCCGCCCAACAAAGTTAGGGATTTTGCCCGGGAGACCTAGGGGAAGGGGAAGTGAGGAGATCAGTCCATATCGATGCCTCCAAGGAGGGGAATGGTGCCCTTAGGCGTCGCCGTCGGCGCGGCCGGCCATGGCCGGCGAGGGATTTCGCCCGAACTAGATCCCCGCCACCAGCAACGCCTTCTGTACAGAACCAGCGACCAATGGAAGCACTTCTCGACCAGGCTAGCCCGGACGCTGAATAGGGGACGAGGGAAGGCGGCAGATCGCGTGCACCGGCCATCGCAGAAGCCGCCGCCAGCCGCAAACGACCATCGGGATCCGGCCGCCCGCGCGACCAGGACGCCAGATCCACCGCCCGCACGACTGCTCGCCGAAGCCTGCCATACCTCGCCAAAGGAGCCGCCGCTCCAGATCCGGGACTCCCCACGCAGGCAGGGCAGACGAGGCCCCGCCGCCACCATCCTTGTCGCCCCGGGCTTGCCCGACGGCTGCCTCAGGCGGCGGCGAGGAAGGGAGGGGGAGCTGAGCCCGGCAGCGCGGCTAGGTTTCGCCCCCCTTGTCGCCCGAGCGGGCGGCGCGGGTGGAGGGAAGGGGGGCACCATTGCTAATGGTAGATACTATCTTTGTCCTTCTTCTTCCCAGATGGTCATTTTGACTTCTGAGCCTCACTCGCTTCTTCGGTCACCCTCACTAGCTCAGCCTCTTCTCCTGGTTCAACCCCTTGAGTGCTTCTTTCAGGTGAAGGCATCCCACCTGTTTCCTCCTCTTCTTCATCACCACTTTCTTCATCTTCACCTTCCGAAGCTTCCCCCTCTTCATCCAGAGTAGCCATCTTACCTTTCTTCACCATTTTCCTCCTCACAAGACTTGAAGCCTTGACCATCTTCCTCTTTGAGCACACATCGTGAACTATGTCACAAACAAACTGAGATGGGCGACCTCCCTCGTCCAGAAGTGGTTCCGACTCACTCCTTGAGTTGCTCATCCAATCCATGATTGAGTTTGTTTCATCATATTGAGTAACATCCATCATCAAAGCACATGGATCAACCTCCTTGTCTTCTCGATAAGTCTCATTTTGCCTATTCTCACTTTGGTATGGATCAACGCGAAAGTACTTCAATTGTGCGCACACCCACTGATGACACACAATTGTGTACTCTTTGTAGAGTCTCGCTTCGGTACAACCCCCCTTTCACTTGTCGTATCCATTTTCGTATGTGTGGTGGGTTGCCGGTCGTACACGTATGTTCCAGAAGCCCAATTCTGTGCTAAACCAACGAGTCTTGGGCTCGGCCCATTTTTTTAATATTCAAAATAAATGCGGGTAGTGAGATTTGAACTAGTTACCTCTTCATATCGGCCAGTACCAATAATCAACTGGGACATCCCGCCCAGATGTGCAAACTATTATTTTTGCATCTTCTTGTGCTAAAAAAAACTCGTGTGAACAACCTCTTTTTTTTTTGGGGGGGGGGGGGGGGGGGGAATAAAAGGAAGATTGGAGTGGAACCTAAGACCTCAGGTTCGAGGGCAGCTATCCCAACCAATTGAGCTGGCGACTGTTTACAAACAAAACACAACACAAAACTTAAATTACTCATACAGTGGTAGTTCCGGGTTTTTTTCCTTCAAAAATTTCAATAATTCTTTGAAAAACGTGAATAAATTTTCTTAAAGATGCGATTAATTTTTGAAAATCATGAACAAAATTTTGAAAAAAAGTGAAGAAACAAATTTAAAACATGAATACAGATTTGAAATTCCAAACAATTATTGAAATTTTTTATATACGGTGAAACATTATTAAATATACATTGAACATTATGATATACACTAAAAATATTCAAATACACATAGGACCTTTTGATATACGCTGAAAAATATTTCAATACAATACACATTGAACATTTTTGTGGTATACGGTGTACAATATTTAAGTACACATTGAAATATTTTGTGATATACGCTGAATAAATTTTGAATTGTGAACAAATGTTTAAAAATTGAACAAACTTTGCAAGCGCGAACAATTTTTGAAATCATGAAAAATGGAAACTCGAGCATTTTTTTACCACAAAGGATAAAATAAAAACAAAACGGATAAAAATATAAGAAAAAAATAAATACAAGCAGAAATAAAAATAAAAAAATAAATATAGTAAAAAAATCGGCAAAAGAAAAACAAAACAGAAAAGGTTTCAAGTGGGCCGCCCGCTATGCCCTTTCGCTCGCGTCCTTCAGCGAAAGCGTAGCAGCTGGACGGACACGCGCATCAAATAGGGTTCGCCAACAAAAAGGCAACGCAGATTCTCAAAAAAAAAAGGGCAACGCCATGTTTTCTTTTTTTTAGGTGTTATCTGGCCGGTTTTTCTACTGATTTTTTTTCACTTTATAATTCTCTTTTTCATTTACATTTCATTTTTTAATTCGCATATTTTTTTCTAAAATCCTGAACTTTCCTTAAATTCCTGAACTGCGTTTCAAATCTGTGTATAATTTCTTAAAATCAGGAACATTTTTCAAATACACGAATGTTTTCCCAATCCACCAACTTTTCTTAATTTTTCCAATAATTTTCAAAACATGTGAACTTTTTTTAAATTCGTCAACTATTTTCAATCTGTGAACTTTTTTAAAAAATATATGAAAAGTTTCAGTTTTCATGATCTTTTTGAAATGTCATGAACTTTTGAAATTTAAATTTTTTGAAATTCGTGAATTTATTTTCAAATCTTGTGTTATTTTTCAAATTCACGCACTTTTTAGAATTGGTAAAAAAATAGATACATGAAATTTTTTCAAATCTGTAATCTCATTTAGATTCATGAACCTTCTTCAAATTCTTCATTTTATAAATCCATGAACTTTTTATCAGATCCATGTTGCTTTTCTACATCCCTTAAATGGCCCCATTTTTTTCATGGCCTTTTATGACCAATTCAATGAACCATGACAAGTTGTTTGAGTTTTCGATAATTCTTTTTGCTCTGGAATTTTCTTGGTGAAAAATGATCGATAAATGGCCGGGTGTGATGCAACTTGCATATGGTGTCGGAATTCGTTCAAACCTAGCATGGATGCCTAACATGGGTATGCACACCGGCTTGCAAAAGTTTGGGTCATTTCGTGCATCTCGAAAAATAGAACATGTTCAACCGAGGGTGTTCGGGTAGGCCAGAAGGATCCATTTGAGAGCCCTTTTTAGGCAACTGTATGACCCCATTTTTTCATGAGGTTATATGATCAACTTAGGGCACCATGCCAAGTTCTTTGAGTTTTCGACCATTCTTGCATTTTCTAGAGTTTTCTCGGTGAAAAATGGCCAATAATGACTGGACGTGACGCAACTTGCATATGATGTCGGAATTCATTCAAACCTGGCATGAATGCCAATCATGGGTATGCCCACCAGCTAGGAAAAGTTGGGTTCATTTCATACATGTCTAAAAATAGATAATGTTCAACGGAGTGTATTCAATTAGGTGAAAAGGGTCCGTTTGGGAGCACTTCATTTCTCAACATCCCTAAAAGGCTCCAATTTTTTCATGGTCTTGTATGATCAATTCAAGGCACCATGACAAGTTATTTGAGTTTTCGACAATTCTTGCATTTTCTAAAGTTTCTAAGTGATAAATGGCCAAATGTGACACAGCTTGCATACGGTATCGGGGTTCATACAAACCTGGTATGGATGCCTAACATGGGCATGCCCACCCACTGGCAAAAGCCGGGGTTAGTTCATGCATGTCCAAAAATAGACCATGTTCAACGGAGGGTGTTCGGTAGCGAGAACAGTCCGTTTGAGAGTGCGTTTTTTCCTCATCCGTCAAATGACCCCAATTTTTTCCATGAGCTTATATGATCAATTCTAGGCACCATGCCAATTTGTTCGAGTTTTCAATAATTCTTGCATTTTCTGGAGTTTTCTCGATGAAAAATGACGGATAAATGGCCGGACGTGACGCAACTTGCATATGGTGTCAGAATTCATTCAAGCCTGGCATGGACGCCTACCATGGGCATGCGCACCTGCTTGCAAAAGTTGGGTCATTTCATGCATGTTCACAAATAGACCATGTTCAACGCAGGGTGTCCGGGTAGACGAGAAGGGTCCGTTTAAGAGAGCTTTTTTCAGCATCCGTCACATGACTTCAATTTTTTCCATGAGCTTATATTACCAATTCAAGACATCATGCCAAAGTTGTTTGAGTTTCGACAATTCTTGTATTTTTTGGAGTTTTCTCGGTGAAAAGGGGCTGATAAATGGCTGGAGGTGTCGCAATGTGCAAACCGTGTTGGAAGTCGTTCAGACCTAGCATGGATGCATCATATGTTCATGGCATGCTGCTGAAAGAAGTTGTGGCCATTTATCCATAGTCCAAAAAAGCACCAACTTAGAGGAGTGTGCCACACTAGACCATACAAGTGCATCCGCGAGCATGTTGTTTTTCCTAATTTGAATGCTTTTATTACTTGTAATTTCTGTCATTATCAATCAACATGAACATTTTGTTATTCACTAACCATTTATTGAGATTTGTCAACAATTTTGAATATTTAAATTGTGTATGAAAATTTTACAAGTTTGAACACCTTTTCTACAATTGTTAGCAAATTCCTAACAATTGATGAAAATTTTGAACACAAATTTCAAACCATTTACTTTTATAAAAATTTACTAACTTTGTTTGAAATGCAAACATTTTTAAAATTTATGAACAAATTTTCTGAAACCTGAATATTTTTTAAATTCCATAATATTTTTAAAATTTGTAAACAATATTTGAAAAGAAGAAAATTTTAGGGTACCCCAAACAATTCAATTTTTTGAACAAGTTTCAAAAAGAATAATAAAGTTTAAAAAGGAGACAAATAAATTAATGAAAAGAGAAAAAACAAGAAAACAGTGGGAAAACGCTTAGATGTTGGCCCAACTAGGGACAACATCTCCCATCAGGTGCCTGTTGGTTTTATTTGACGTTCGTGCGTCAAATAGTCGCTGTTTCGCACGGACCTAATCGATACGAGTGAACATGGGCCAGCCATTTTAATTATTAGTGCCTCTACAGATGCCGGATTTGGGAACCTTCTAGATGGTTCTGGGCTGGTTTTTACCGGTTTGGGAACCTTTTAGAAGGTTCATGGATCATTTTTTCCTTTTTGAAAATCATAAAGTTCAAAAAATGTTCAACATATTTATTTGTTTATTCATATTTTGCAACAAAGTTTGTAAATATCAAAAGATGGTCCCATTTTCAAAAAAATTCAAATTTTCAAACATTTGCAGAAATTTTCCGAATTTTAAAAAAACTCATTTTTTAAATCAAACTTTACAAATGTGTTCCACTTTACAAAAGTCATGTTCAAAATTCCAAAAAATATATTCAACTATGTCACTGTTCATAGTTCTTAACATTCCGCAGTCCTCTTTTGTCAAGATAGTTTGGTTGTTGTAGTGGTTCGGTTCTTGTGTGTTCAACTAAGAGGTTCTTTTAATCAGGCGTTGTTGGCGAAACAGGCTTGGCGACTGGATAACCCAGGAAGTTTATGTGCGAGATTGCTCAAGGAAAAATATTTTTCAAATGGGTACTTGCTAGACACTGTCTTTTCTGGTAATGCATCTGTAGTTTGGAAGGGTATTGAGTATGAATTAGAGCTTGTTAAGAAGGGGATGATATTGAGGGTGGGAGATGGGAATTCTATCCGAGCTTGGAGGGATCCATGGATCCCTAGGGGCCCATCTCTTCGCCCAGTCTCACTGAAAAGGAACTGTTGGTATAATCCTGTGTCTGATTTCATAGATGAGAATGGTGTTTGGATCAAGGAGCGACCAGACAAATTTTTTTGGCAGCCGGATGTGATACAAATTCTCAAGATCAGAACCTCTCCATGGCGCCAAGACTATTTTCTGGCTTGGCACTCGGAGCGGTCGGGGTTGTTCACGGTTCCTAGTGCATACCGTCTGGCCACACTGCAACATGATGAGGAGCTTACTGGTGGTGCAACCAGTGCGCATCCGGAGGACGAGCGACCGTTATGGAACTTGATTTGGCAGGCTTGTGTGCCGCAAAAGATGAAGATCATGGCGTGGAAAGTGGTGGCCGGTGCATTAGCTACGACAAAGAACAAGGCACACCATCACATAAACACACGTGCTATGTGCTCTATATGCGGGAGAGAAGAGGAAGGGACACATCATGCGTTAGTTACATGCATGTATGCAGCTGCGCTATGGGATGCAACGGGTAGGTGCTGGCCTATTCCACGCAAAGAGGAGGTACTAGACACTGGTAATGATTGGCTACTACTACTGCTAGCAAACTGTTCTGATTCAGTACTACGTTGCATGATCATTATGCTAATATGGCGTGTATGGCAAGTATGGTCCTTTGTAACACACGGAAAGGAGGCTACGCCGGCTGCTGTATCTGCAGACTTTCTTGTCATTTATATGAATTCGATTCAGCTAGCAAAAAAGTTTTCCACGAAAGATATGATCAAAGGGGAGATGGTAGTGATGGGGTTTGGGGGTCGTCTGTCGCATCAACCACTGACTAGGGTGCTGAAGTGGCTTGCGCCTCCACGCAACACGACGACACTCTCGGTGGATAGGTCTTTCATGGATTATGGTACTGCGGCAGCTGGAATGATTCTACGGAGACATGATGGTACAGTGATCTTCTCAGCATAACGCTATTTGTTTAACTGCAATGATGCTCTTGAAGCAGAGATCCATGCTTTGAAGATCGGTACGGCGCTTGCACGACAATATACGCAGCAACCGGTCTAGGTGCAGTCTGATTCGTCTACTGCACTTTCTTGTTTATCTAGTACTAGCTTAGATCGCTCGGTGTATGGTCATTTAGTTGCTGAGATCAAGTCCTTAATGAACAACCGGGTGTTTATTCCTCAGAAACTTCATAGGTCTCGGAATAGTGTTGAAATTGCCTGGCAAGGTATAGTCACTCTAAACAATACGTCTGTGTGGCTCAACAGAGGACCTCATGTATTGAGGATCTCTTGCTGTTGGATTGTAGCTCTACCCTTTTGGAATAAACTACTATTGATCTCGTAAAAATAAAAAACTAAGAGGTTCCATGTTTGATACGTGCATGCAGAATTTTTCGGACTTTCCAAACCGGGAGGTTCACTGTTTTGCTGCTGGGCCGGCCCAGTTTAGAGCAACTTTAGCAGACCCCGCATCCCGCCCCGACCCGTAAAATAACAGCCAAAATGCTGGTCTGGACCGAAAAAGCATCCCGATCAGAACCCGCATCCCGCCCCGGCCCACAAATTTTTTTGCGGGGCGCGGCAAAATCCTGACCCCAACCCGGGAAAACGCCCCCCCCCCCCCGTGGCTGTGGTGCCCTGCATATAAGCGGAAGCGGTTGGTGGGGGGGGGGGGCATTTCATCCCGCGCTTTCTCCCACCAACCACCCCTTCTCCCCCATCGCGCCGCCGCCGGCCGCCGCCCAAGATTCCGGTGACAGCAGCCGACAGGAGCACGCTGGAAGGCCTCCACGCGCACGAGGCCTCCCCCCCCCCCCCCCCCCGTCGGCGGGCCGCCGGATTTGCAGATCTGTGGCGCTTCATCGCCGGCCGCCGGATTTGGCTTTTTTCCGGCCGCCGGTTGCTGCCCCAGGCGATGGAGTGGTCGGGGAGCCTCTCCCGCAGCCCAGGGAAGGGCGCACCGCCGCATGCAGGCGCGGGTTCGTCCGCCCGCCGCCGCCGAAGGTTTGCGGGCATGGACTCGTCCAGCCGTCCACCGGGCTCGGTACTCGCGGTCTTTGTGGCCTGCCGATGCCGCTCATACAGTGCGATGACTGCCCGCGCCAAGTGCTGCGGCTCACTTCGGGCACGCCAAAGCACCCCGGATGGGTGTTCTACAAATGCGAAAACGACGGGGTACATGCACTTGCGGTAGCTCGTTCCATAGCTCATTCTTTAGTTCAAGTACGGTAGCTCACTTCGAGATTGCTCAATCTTTTGTATAGGACGATGGATGCTCATTTTGGTTTTGGGAAGGCCAATACATTGATTTGTTGATAGAAAGAAATTTAATAGATGTTAGTGCACTCCTTAGTACAATCGAAGGCAATGATGCGGCTGCATGTGCAACTAGAGGGGAAGCAACGTCGACTTCTTCGAAACCAAAGATGAAGAATGAAGAAAGCATCAAGAATGAACAAAACAAGATCAGGAATCCATAGATCAACAATGAGTGCATGGAGAAGATATTGCTTCAACTAGTGGGAGCAGTTATGGAAGTTGGAAATCTTCTGAAATGCATTCTTGTGGTTCTTGTTTTCTTTGGTTTTGCTATTCTAGCCAAGATTTGGTGATATATTTTGTATCTAATGTTTTTGCAAAAGCAAATAAAAGCATTATGGTAGATCGATCTAGGTTTTACGGCCGGGACGAGTTGCGCCAGATTAGAACCCGCAGAAGCCGACCCGTAAAAAAGTATATTTCACGAATATGCTTTTTTACGGGTCCATTATGCGGGGTCTGCATCTGTGCCAGCCCGCGCTGGCCCACAAAAGTGGTTTTGCGCGAACTGCAAATGAGTTATGCGGGTCGGCGGGATGCGGGGTCTGCTAGAGTTGCTTTTACTGCTCGCCGCTTTATACGATGCGGGCAATATATTTTGTAAAAGAACCATCGTACCCTTTATTATAAAACGGTATAAAAAGATCTCCTTCGCTTATGTTTTAAGGGCTGTACCGAATCCTTTTGTTTAAGGAAATATGTGCTTTCTCCAGAAAAACTGACATGCAATGACGAAGTCTGGCGCTTGTCGGTTGACACCGCCACCCCACAATGTCTGCTCAACAAATTTACAAACAACACACATCTTCGGACCGAAAATATTGCACAGAAAAAAATGCTCCAGTACATATCTACTGCTTATCTCATACACTATGAAACAAAATGCCACGACGAAGGCGAGTGCCACCTCCAGTAGTGACCTATTTCCCATGTTTTTTGCGTGATCCATTTTAATCATTGGCTTCCAAAGCATAACAAAGAAAAAATATAAGAAGGAATAGAGAGGGATATTGATGGAATTGTTCGTTGTATTGCTTGAGCCTCATGAGCATAGAAATAGAAGTACATGATCAACTCAAAGTAGTAGAAATAAATTCTAGTCTATCCTATACTTCCTAATAATCACGACACTAAAAAAAAACCTTCACAATATATGTTTCCTTTCACATATACAATATTAATAATAAAATCATGTATGGTAACAAAAATTATTAAACCACGAGGACCGGGGGAAGGATCCATTTTGATTGCTCCCAGCCTTGCATCGACCTAAGGTAATGATAATCCCATTGTGCGGCCCTATTAGTTTGGGTTCTCATGCTAAACACATCTCCTGTGTCCATGAAATAGATTGCATCCTCCTCTATCTCCCCACCAGCAGGAACAGCCATGCAGAGTGGTTTACTGATGAAGAGTGACTGGCCATCTAGTCCACCCAGCACGCGCACCCACGCACCTACGTTAATGTCTGCTTTGAACACCTCCACTTTACGAGTGAGGTATTGCTTGAATAAGTGGCCCTCGTATACAAGACGCATGTGTCGCTTTACCATCAACAGCTTCCCATATGACACAACGAAGTACCACGTGAAGACGAAGAGAACCTTGGTTTTGTGGGACACATGGTCATTCACATGTCTATTGTTGTCCTCCACGTCCTCATCATCATCCTCATCAGTTGCCTTCTCAACGTGGATCGCCGAGTGTTCTATGACACATTGGACACTAGTAACCATGGGTGTACCGTCTTCAGCGAACCCGGTATCTAATAGGTAGAGCTCCTCCAGATGAGTAGCGCCGTACAGTTTGCCACCAAAGAACACAATATTGATGAAGTGAGTAATTGGCGCTTCAGGCCACCACGCACCCTTCCCAGGCATGACCACACTAGTGCAGAACCGGACTTTAGCGCCGGTTCGTAAGGGCCTTTAGTGCCAGTTTTACAACCGGCACTAAAGAGTGGAGACTAAATGCCCCCCTCCCCCCTTACTACTGGTTCGGCACGAACCAGTGCTAAAGTGCCACCACGTGGCACGAGCTAGGCCCTGGTGCTGGTAGACCATTAGTACCGGTTGGTAACACCAACCGGTACTAAATGTTTGGAGGGGGGTTGGTTTTATTTTTTATTTTCCATTAATTTTATGTTTTCCATTTAATTCTTTTTTGTTTGCTGGTATTTTACAATACTACATATTGTACACGTTATGCATATATATAAATAGATTTTCTCGTAGAACCGCATATATATATATATATATATATATATATATATATATATATATATATATATATATATATATATAGCATCGAATGTCTCACAACCAACACTATTAATTATTCACGCATACACATGTATATATATATATATATATACAATTTCTCCTACATGTTTCCTTGGTGCCTTCGGAGCACGATGACAAGTGGTTCATGGGGGCGGTAGCGGGTAATAGTATTCTCCTTTGGGATCTATGACCTGGTCGAGCAAAAATCCCGCTATTTCCTCTTGAAGTGCTAATATGCGCTCCGTTGGTAGGAGCTACTCCCGCACCTCTCTGAACTGTTAAGAAGGAGATCAATATGCATGTGTATTAGTTGTGTGACTAGATATCGATAATGGTGTGAATAGTGTTCTAACAAACGTACCCAGTCCTGTCTTTGAGATCTGCTCCTTTCGAACGCCATCATGCGAATGTTCTCGCAAACATAGTATGCACACAGATCATTTCCCGACGCCTGCTTCAGGGCCTTTACGAGAATGGAATTGAATCAGATAATGATTAATCAAGCATATGATAATTAATTAATGGTATTGAAACAAGAATTAAAGAGATGGTAGCTAGCTGCTAGCTAGTACTACTTAATTTCTACAACTAAAATTTATAACTAAAAAACTGATGTGTGTGTGTGTGTGTGTGTGTGTGGACATGGCGGTCGGGGCAGGAGCTCACCGGCGAGGCGCCGCGACGGGGGGCGGTCGGGGCAGGAGCTCACCGGCGAGGCGCCGTGACGGGGGACGGCGACGGGGATGGAGACGGGCGGTGACGACGGGGATGGGGACGGGGCGGTGACGACGGGGACGGGGACGACGGGGCGGGGCGGGGCGACGGGGACGGGGACGGCCGGGGTGGCGACGGCGACGGGGACGGCGGTGGACGCCGACGGGGACGGGGACGGGGACGGTAATGGGGGCGGCGACGAGGGGCAGCGGCGACGGGGCAGAGGAGAAAGAAGCAGAGGGAGAGATGAGAAACTGAATATTTTTGAAGTGCTTTCTTATATAGAACACCCCTTTAGTACCGGTTGGAGCCACCAACCGGTATTAAAGGTCTATTTTGGCCAGGCCAAGCGGCGGGAAGCGCCCCCCTTTAGTACCGGGTGGTGGCACCAACCGGTACTAAAGACCAACCCTTTGGTACCGGTTGGAGCCACCACCGGGTACTAAAGGGGTGCGCTGCCAGGCAACGGGCGCAAAGTTTAGTCCCACCTCGCCGGGCGAAAGGCAGCCGCACTGGTTGTCCTTCGAACTCCTCTATATAGCAGGCTTCTGTGCCTAACTATGGCACGCTACCCTGTGAGCCTACTAGCCCTTCTGGGCCTGAATTTGCACACCCTAGGTCTGACAGGCCCACTAGGCAGCGCCCCAACAATTTTTTATATAGTTTTTTTTTCTGCATTATTTATTTTCTTCTATTTATATTAGTGCCGGTAGTTTTCAAATTTGAATAGTTTAAATTTTGAATTATTTGAAATTTGTATGAATCACTAGTTTGTGAATAACTTAACTTTGAAAATAGATTTTTTTAGTGATTCCTTTTTCTTATGTTTAATATTAGTGTGTTTTATCATTATATTCAATTTGGTAATGCTTAGGTTATTTAAAAAATGAAATGCCTTTGTAACAGATGAGTTTTCGTCCAAAACCTTGATACTTCGAAAGAGATTGTCCATTTTGTACACGAAGTGCATCCAGTTTTTGCGGTAACCCTCTCTACTTTTTTGCACATGCTACGTGGGTGAAATAATGATACCATGCCAACTTTCAACCTTTTCTGAGTTTATTTGAAATGCTTTTCAATTTCAGGGTCATTTAGCTGAAAAAATAGATAAATGCATGAAAGAATTTGTTTGCACATAAAATTTCTTCGTGTTTCAAATGCCAAAACACATAACTACCCTAACTATTACAGAGATTCCCTCCTGGGTGTGAAACACAGAAGAAAGTGATGCTAGTGAAGCCGATCACATCCCAGATCTTTGGGTGTGAAACTTTTTCTTCGCTTGTGTCCCTTTGCGCCGTAGCCATGGAAAATCTTCATCATTTAACTTGATGCTCGGGTCAATATTCACTGTGAATGGAGCAATTTCATCAAATTTTTCATAATCTTCTGACATGTCTGTCTTGTCATCCACTCCCACGATGTTTCTTTTCCCTGAAAGAACTATGTGGCGCTTTGGCTCATCCTATGATCCATTCGCTTCTTTATCTTTTCTTTTTCTCGGCCTAGTAGACATGTCTTTCACATAAAAAACCTGCGCCACATCATTGGCTAGGACAAATGGTTCATCTGCATACGCAAGATTGTTGAGATCCACTGTTGTCATTCCGTACTGCGGGTCTTCCGTTACCCCGCCTCGTGTCATATTGACACATTTGCACCGAAACAAAGGGACCTTCAAACCACCTCCATAGTTAAGTTCCCACATGTCCTCTATGTAACCATAATATGTTTCATTTCCCGTGTTGGTTGTTGCATCAAAGCGGAACCACTGTTTTGGTTGGTGCTCTTCTTATCTTGGGCGATCGTGTAAAATGTATTCCTATTTATCTCGTACCCTTTGAAAGTCATTATATTCGAAGATGGTGACTGGGACAGCGAGTACATGTCATCTTCAATATCGCCATCATGCATGGCACATTTCTGCAACCAACCGGCGAAAATCCTCGTTTGTTCACGTGTAATCTAGTCGTCAGACTGCTCCGGATGTTTGGAGTGTAGAAAATTCTTGTGTTCCTCCATATACGGAGCCACCAAGGCGGAATTCTATAGAACTGTATAGTGTGCTTCAGTGAGAGAATGCCCGTCCATACATATTATTTGATCTCCTCCTAGCATGCCTTTTCCATCTAGTCTGCCCTTATGCCGCGATTCAGGAACACCAATCGGCTTAAGGTCAGGAATAAAGTCAATACAAAACTCAATGACCTCCTCATTTTCATGGCCCTTCGAGATGCTTCCTTCTGGCCTAGCACGGTTATGAGCATATTTCTTCAAGACTCCCATGAACCTCTCAAAGGGGAACATATTGTGTAGAAATACAGGACCCAAAACATTAATCTTTTTGCAAAGGTAAACTAGGACGTGCGTCATGATGTTGAAGAAGGATGGCGGGAACACCAACTCAAAACTGACAAGACATTGCACCAAATCATTCTGTAACCTTGGTATGATTTCTGGATCGATTACCTTCTGAGAGATTGCATTGAGGAATGCACATAGCTTCACGATGGCTAATCGAACGCTTTCCGGTAGAAGCCCCCTCAATGCAACCGGAAGCAGTTGCGTCATAATCACGTGACAATCATGAGACTTTAGGTTCTGGAACTTTTTCCTCTGCCATGTTTATTATTCCCTTTATATTCGACGAGAAGCCAGATGGTACCTTCATACTGACCAGGCATTCAAAGAAGATTTCCTTCTCTTCTTTGGTAAGAGCGTAGCTGGCCTGGCCCTAATGTATGCCGTCTTTTCCGTGCATACGTTGCTGGTCCTCTCGTGCCTCTGGTGTATCTTTTGTCTTCCCATACACGCCCAAGAAGCCAAGCAGGGTCACACAAAGATTCTTCATCACGTGCATCACGTCGATTGCGGAGCGGACCTCTAGGTTTTTCCAATATGGCAGGTCCCAAAATACAGATTTCTTCTTCCACATGGGTGCGCGTCCGTCAGCGTCCTTTAGAACAGGTTGTCCGCCAGGACCCTTTCCAAAGATTACCTTCAAATCCTTGACCATATCATTACATCAGCACCAGTACAGTGGCGAGGCTTCGTCCGGTGATCCGCCTCACCTTTGAAATGCTTGCCTTTCTTTCTTACGGGATGCCTGCTCGGAAGAAATCGACAATGTCCCAGGTACACATTCTTCCTACAACTATCCAAATATATACTGTCGGTATCATCCAAACAGTGCGTGCATCCGCGATATCCCTTGTTTGTATGTCCTGAAAGGTTACTGAGAGCAGGCCAATCATTGATGGTCACGAACAGCAACGCCTTTAGGTCAAATTCTTCCTGTTTGTGCTCATCCCACGCACGTACACCTTTTCCATTCCACAACTGTAATAGTTCTTCAACTAATGGCCTTAGGTACACATCAATGTCGTTGCCGGGTTGCTTAGTGAAGGAAATATGCCCTAGAGGCAATAATAAAGTTATTATTTATTTCCTTATTTCATGATAAATGTTTATTATTCATGCTAGAATTGTATTAACCGGAAACATAATACATGTGTGAATACATAGACAAACATAGTGTCACTAGTATGCCTCTACTTGACTAGCTCGTTTATCAAAGATGGTTATGTTTCCTAACCATGGACAAAAGAGTTGTCATTTGATTAACGGGATCACATAATTAGGAGAATGATGTGATTGACATGACCCATTCCGTTAGCCTAGCACTTGATCGTTTAGTATGTTGCTATTGCTTTCTCATGACTTATACATGTTCCTGTAACTATGAGATTATGCAACTCCCGTTTATCGGAGGAACACGTTGGGTGCTACCAAACGTCACAATGTAACTGGGTCATTATAAAGGAGTACTACAGGTGTCTCCAAAGGTACATGTTGGGTTGGCGTATTTCGAGATTAGGTTTTTGTCGCTCCGATTGTCGGAGAGGTATCTCTGGGCCCTCTCGGTAATGCACATCACTATAAGCCTTGCAAGCAATGTGACTAATGAGTTAGTTGCGGGATGATGCATTACGTAACGAGTAAAGAGACTTGCCGGTAACGAGATTGAACTAGGTATTGAGATACCGACGATCGAATCTCGGGCAAGTAACATACCGATGACAAAGGGAACAACGTATGTTGTTATGCGGTTTGACTGATAAAGATCTTCGTAGAATATGTAGGAGCCAATATGAGCATCCAGGTTCCGCTATTGGTTATTGACCGAGAATAGTTCTAGGTCATGTCTACATAGTTCTCGAACCTGTAGGGTCCGCACGCTTAAGGTTTCGATGACAGTTTTATTATGAGTTTATGAGTTTTGATGTATCGAAGGAGTCCGGAGTCCCGGATGAGATCGGGGACATGACGAGGAGTCTCGAAATGGTTGAGACGTAAAGATTGATATATTGGACGACTATATTCGGAGTTCGGAAAGGTTCTGAGTGATTCGGGTATTTTTCGGAGTACCGGGGAGTTACGGGAATACGGGGGAAAAAGTATATGGGCCTTATTGGGCTTTAGGGGAGAGGAAGAGGCAGGCCGCCCCCCTCCCCCCATTGATTAGTCCGAATTGGACTATGGGGAGGGGCGGCGCCCCCTCCTTCCTTCTCTTCCATCTTCCCCTTCCTTGTCTCCTACTCCTACTACTTGGAAGGACTCCTAGTTGGACTAGGAAAAGGGGAATCCTACTCCCGGTGGGAGCAGGACACCCCTAGGGCGCGCCTCTCCCCTTGGCCGGCCCCCTCCTCCTTGCTCCTTTATATACGGGGGCAGGGGGACACCCCATGACACGCAAGTTGATCTACGGATCGTTCCTTAGCCGTGTGCGGTGCCCCCCTCCACCATATTCCACCTCGGTTATATCGTCGCGGAGTTTAGGCAAAGCCCTGCGCCAGTAGAGCATCATCATCGTCACCACGCCATCGTGCTGACGGAACTCATCCCCGACACTTTGCTGGATCGGAGTCCGGGGATCGTCATCGAGCTGAACGTGTGCTGAACTCGGAGGTGCCGTACGTTCGGTACTTGGATCGGTCGGATCATGAAGACGTACGACTACATCAACTGCGTTGTCATAACGCTTCCGCTTACAGTCTACGAGGGTACGTGGACAACACTCTCCCCTCTCGTTGCTATGCCATCACCATGATCTTGCGTGTGCGTAGAATTTTTTTGAAATTGCTACATTCCCCAACAGTGGCATCCGAGCCTAGGTTTTATGCGTAGATGTCATATACACGAGTAGAACACAAGTGAGTTATGGGCGATACAAGTCATACTGCTTACCAGCATGTCATACTTTGGCTCAGCAGTATTGTGAGATGAAGCGGCCCGGACCGACATTACGCGTACGCTTACGCGAGACTGGTTTCACCGTTACGAGCACTCGTGCTTAAAGGTGACTGGCGGGTGTCTGTCTCTCTCACTTTAGTTGAACCGAGTGTGGCTACGCCCGGTCCTTGCGAAGGTTAAAACATCACTAACTTGATGAACTATCGTTGTGGTTTTGATGCGTAGGTAAGAACGGTTCTTGCTAAGCCCGTAGCAGCCACGTAGAATTTGCAACAACAAAGTAGAGGACGTCTAACTTGTTTTTGCAGGGCATGTTGTGATATGGTCAAGACGTGATGAGATATAAGTTGTTGTATGAGTTAATCATGTTTTGTTGAAGTTATCGGCAACTGGCAGAAGCCCTATGGTTGTCTCTTTGTTGCATAAGATGTAAGCACCAAATAATTGCTTTACTTTATCGCTATGCGATAGCAATAGTTGCAAGAGCAATAGTTGGCGAGACGACCATGTAACGACACATTGATATAGATCAAGATGATGAAGATCATGGTGTCGTGCCAGTAACGATAAAGATCATGATAGTACTTTGGAGATGGAGATCAAAGGCGCAAGATGATCATGGCCATATCATGTCACATATTTTGATTGCATATGATGTTTATCTGTTATACATCTTATTCTGTTTTGTTTGACGGTAGCATTTTAAGATGATCTCTCACTAATTATCAAGAAGTGTTCTCCCTGAGTATGCACCGTTGCAAAGTTCGTCGTGCCTAGACACCACGTGATGATCGGGTGTGATAAGCTCTACGTCCATCTACAACGGGTGCAAGCCAGTTTTTCACACGCGGAATACTCAGGTTAAACTTGACGAGCCTAGCATATGCAGATATGGCCTCGGAATACGGAGACCGAAAGGTCGAGCGTGAATCATATAGTAGATATGATCAACATATTGATGTTCACCATTGAAAACTACTCCATATCACGTGATGATCGGTTATGGTTTAGTTGATTTGGATCACGTGATCACTTAGATGACTAGAGAGATGTCTGTCTAAGTGGGAGTTCTTAAGTAATATAATTAATTGAACTTAAATTTATCATGAACTTAGTCCTGGTAGTATTTTGCAAATGATGTTATAGATCAATAGCTCGTGTTGTTGCTTTCATATGTTTATTTTGATATGTTCCTAGAGAAAACTGTATTGAAAAATGTTAGTAGCAATGATGCGGATTGGATCCGTGATCTGAGGTTTATCCTCATTGCTGCACAGAAGAATTATGTCCTTGATGCACCGCTAGGTGACAAACCTATTGCAGGAGCAGATGCAGACGTTATGAACGTTTGGCTAGCTCAATATGATGACTACTTGATAGTTTAGTGCACCATGCTTAACGGCTTAGAATCGGGACTTCAAAGATGTTTTGAACGTCATGGACCATATGAGATGTTCCAGGAATTGAAGTTAATATTTCAAGCAAATACCCGAGTTGAGAGATATGAAGTCTCCAACAAGTTCTATAGCTAAAAGATGGAGGAGAATCGCTCAACTAGTGAGCATGTGCTCAGATTGTCTGAGTACTTCAATCGCTTGAATCAAGTGGGAGTTAATCTTCCAGATAAGATAGTGATTGACATAATTCTCTAGTCACCATCACTAAGTTACTAGAACTTCGTGATGAACTATAGTATGCAAGGGATGACGAAAACGATTCCCGAGCTCTTCGTGATGTTGAAATCGACGAAGGTAGAAATCAAGAAAGAGCATCAAGTGTTGATGATTGACAAGACCACTAGTTTCAAGAAAAGGGCAAAGGGAAAGAAAGGGAAACTTCAAGTAGAATGGCAAACAATTTGTCACTCCCGTGAAGAAGACCAAAACTGGACCAAAGCCTGAAACTGAGTGCTTACACTGCAAAGGAAATAGTCACTAGAAGTGGAAATGCCCTGAACATTTGGTGGATAAGAAGGATGGCAAAGTGAACAAGGGTATATTTGATATACATGTTATTGATATGTGCCTTACTGGTGTTTATAGTAGCCCCTGAGTATTTGATACTTGTTCGGTTGCTAAGTTTAGTAACTCGATACAGGAGTTACAGAATAAATAGAGACTAGTTGAAGGGGAAGTGACGATGAGTGTTGGAAGTAGTTCCAAGATTGATATGATCATCATCGCACACTCCCTATACTTTCGGGATTAGTGTTAAACCTAAATAAATGTTATTTAGCGTTTGCGTTGAGCATGAATATGATTTGATCATGTTTATTGCAATACGGTTATTCATTTAAAGTCAGAGAATAATTGTTGTTCTGTTTACATGAATAAAACCTTTAATGGTCATACACCCAATGCAAATAGTTTGTTGGATCTCGATCGTAGTGATACACATATTCATAATATTGATGCCAAAAGATGCAAAGTTAATAATGATAGTGCAACTTATTTGTGGCACTGCCGTTTGGGTCATATCGGTGTAAAGCGCATGAAGAAACTCCATAAAGATGGATTCGGAATCACTTGGTTATGAATCATTTGATGCTTGCGAACCGTGCCTTTTGGGCAAGATGACTAAAACTCTGTTCCTTTTCGGAACAATGGAACGAGCTACTGACTTTTTGGAAATAATACATACTGATGTATGCAGACCAATGAGTATGAAAGCTCGTGGCAAGTATCGTTATTTTCTAACCTTCACAGATGATTTGAGCAGATATGCGTATATCTACTTGATGAAACATAAGTCTGAAATAGTTAAAAAGTTCAAAGAATTTCAGAGTAAAGTGGAGAATAATCGTAACAAGAAAATAAAGTTTCTACGATCTGATCGTGGAGGAGAATATTTGAGTTATGAGTTTGGCCTTCATATAAAACAATGTGGAATAGTTTCACAGCTCACGCCACCTGGAACACCACAATGTAATGGTGTGTCTGAATGTCGTAATCGTACTTTACTAGATATGGTGCGATCTATGATGTCTCTTATCAGTTTACCACTATCGTTTTGGGGTTATGCATTAGAGACAACTGCATTCACGTTTAATAAGGCACCATCTAAATCCGTTGAGACGACACCGTATGAACTGTGGTTTAGCAAGAAACCCAAGTTGTCGTTTCTTAAAGTTTGGGGTTGTGATGCTTATGTGAAAAAGTTTCATCCTGATAAGCTCAAACCCAAATCGGAGAAGTGTGTCTTCATAGAATACCCAAAGGAAACTGTTGGATACACCTTCTATCACAGATCCGAAGGCAAGATATTCGTTGCTAAAAATGAACACTTTCTAGAAAGGAGTTTCTCTCGAAAGAAGTGAGTGGGAGGAAAGTAGAACTTGATGAGGTAATTGTACCTGCTCCCTTATTGGAAAGTAGTTCATCACAAGAATCGGTTCCTATGACAACTACACCAATCAGCGAGGAAGCTAATGATAATGATCATGAAACTTCAGATCAAGTTACTACCGAACCTCGTAGGTCTACCAGAGTAAGGTCCGCACCAGAGTGGTACGGTAATCCTATTCTGGAAGTCATGTTACTTGACCATGGCGAACCTACGAACTATGAGGAAGCGATGATGAGCCCAGATTCCGCAAAATGGCTTGAGGCCATGAAATCTGAGATGGGATCCATTTATTAACACAAAGTGTGGACTTTGGTGGAGTTGCCCGATGATCGGCAAGCCATATTGTATAAATGGATCTTCAAGAGGAAGACATATGTTGATAGTAGTGTTACTATCTACAAAGCTAGACTTGTCGAAAAAAGGTTTTTTGACAAAGTTCAAGGTGTTGAATACAATGAGATTTTCTCACTCGTATCGATGCTTAAAAGTCTGTTCGAATCATGTTAGCAATTGCCACATTTTATAAAATTTGGCAAATGGATGTCAAAACTACATTCCTTAATGGATTTATTAAAGAAGAGTTGTATATGATACAATCAGAAGGTTATGTCAATCCTAAAGGTGCTAACAAAATGTGCAAGCTCCAGCGATCCATCTATGGACTGGTGCAAGCATCTCAGAGTTGGAATATACGCTTTGATAAGTTGATCAAAGCATATAGTATTATACAGACTTGCGATGAAGCCTGTATTTACAAGAAAGTGAGTGGGAGCTCTGTAGCATTTCTGATATTATATGTAGATGACATATTGTTGATCGGAAATGATATAGAATTTCTGGATAGCATAAAGGGATACTTGAATAAAAGTTTTTCAATGAAAGACCTCGGTGAAGCTGCTTACACATTGAGCGTCAAGATCTATATAGATAGATCATGACGCTTGATAAGATTTTTCAATGAGTACATACCTTCATAAATTTTTGAAATAGTTCAAAATAGAACAGTCAAAGAAGGAGTTCTTGCCTGTGATGCAAAGGTGTGAAGTTGAGTAAGACTCAAGACCCGACCATGGCAGAAAATAGGAAGAGAATGAAAAGTCATTCCCTATGCCTCAGTCGTAGGTTCTATAAAGTATGCTATGCTATGTACCAGACCTATTGTATACCTTGCTCTTTATTTGGCAAGGGAGTACAATAGTGATCTAGGAGTAGATCACTGGACATTGGTCAAGAATATCCTTAGTGAGGACTAAGGAAATATTTCTCGATTATGGAGGTGATAAAAGAGCCCGTCGTAAAGAGTTACTTCGGTGCAAGCTTTCACACCGATCCAGATGACTCTAAGTCTCAATCTGGGTACATACTGAAAGTGGGAGCAATTAGCTAGAGTAGCTCCGTGCAGAGCATTGTAGACATAGAATATTTGCAACATACATGCGGCTCTGAATGTGACAGAACCGTTGACTAAGCTTCTCTCACGAGCAAAACATGATCACACCTTAGTACTCTTTGGGTGTTAATCACATAGCGATGTGAACTAGATTATTGACTCTAGTAAACCCTTTGGTGTTGGTCACATGACGATGTGAACTATGGGTGTTAATCATATACAGATATGAATATTGATGTTAAATCACATGGTGATGTGAACTAGATTATTGACTCTAGTGCAAGTGGGAGACTGAAGGAAATATGCCCTAGAGTCAATAATAAAGTTATTATTTATTTCCTTATTTCATGATAAATGTTTATTATTCACGCTAGAATTGTATTAACCGGAAACATAATACATGTGTGAATACATAGACAAATATAGTGTCACTAGTATGCCTCTACTTGACTAGCTCGTCTATCAAAGATGGTTATGTTTCCTAACCATGGACAAAAGAGTTGTCATTTGATTAACGGGATCACATCATTAGGAGAATGATGTGATTGACATGACCCATTCCGTTAGCCTAGCACTTGATCGTTTAGTATGTTGCTATTGCTTTCTTCATGACTTATACATGTTCCTGTAACTATGAGACTATGCAACTCCCGTTTACCGGAGGAACACTTTGGGTGCTACCAAACGTCACAATGTAACTGGGTGATTATAAAGGAGCTCTATAGGTGTCTCCGAAGGTACATGTTGGGTTGGCGTATTTCGAGATTAGGTTTTGTCACTCCGATTGTCAGAGAGGTATCTCTAGGCCCTCTCGGTAATGCACATCACTATAAGCCTTGCAAGCAATGTGAATAATGAGTTAGTTGCGGGATGATGCATTACGTAACGAGTAAAGAGACTTGCCGGTAACGAGATTGAACTAGGTATTGAGATACCGACGATCGAATCTCGGGCAAGTAACATACCGATGACAAAGGGAACAATGTATGTTGTTATGCGGTTTGACCGATAAAGATCTTCCTAGAATATGTAGGAGCCAATATGAGCATCCAGGTTCCGCTATTGGTTATTGACCGAGAATAGTTCTAGGTCATGTCTACATAGTTCTCGAACCCGTAGGGTCCGCACGCTTAAGGTTTCGATGACAGTTTTATTATGAGTTTATGATTTTTGATGTACCGAAGGAGTTCGGAGTCCCGGATTAGATGGGGACATGACGAGGAGTCTCGAAATGGTCGAGACGTAAAGATCGATATATTGGACGACTATATTCGGAGTTCGGAAAGGTTCCGAGTGATTCAGGTATTTTTTGGAGTACCGGGGAGTTACGGGAATACGGGGGAAAAAGTATATGGGCCTTATTGGGCTTTAGGGGAGAGGAAGAGGTAGGCCGCACGCCCCCCATTGACTAGTCCCAATTGGACTAGGGGGAGGGGCGGCGCCCCTCCTTCCTTCTCTTCCCTCTTCCCCTTCCTTGTCTCCTACTCCTACTACTTGGAAGGACTCCTAGTTGAACTAGGAAAAGGGGAATCCTACTCCCGGTGGGAGTAGGACACCCCTATGGCGCGCCTCTCCCCTTGGCCGGCCCCCTCCTCCTTGCTCCTTTATATACGGGGGCAGGAGGGCACCCCATGACACGCAAGTTGATCTACGGATCGTTCCTTAGCCGTGTGCAGTGCCCCCCTTCAC
This sequence comes from Triticum timopheevii, assembly GCA_963921465.1. NCBI lineage: Eukaryota > Viridiplantae > Streptophyta > Magnoliopsida > Poales > Poaceae > Triticum > Triticum timopheevii. Next base: position 59,463,621 of record OY997266.1, on the reverse strand, counting down.
CATATTCCACCTCGGTCATATCGTCGCGGAGTTTAGGCGAAGCCCTGCGCCAATAGAGCCTCATCATCGTCACCACGCCGTCGTGCTGACGGAACTCATCCCCGACACTTTGCTGGATCGGAGTCCGGGGATCGTCATCGAGTTGAACGTGTGCTGAACTCGGAGGTGCCGTACGTTCGGTACTTGGATCGGTCGGATCGTGAAGACGTACGACTACATCAACTGCGTTGTCATAACGCTTCCGCTTACGGTCTACGAGGGTACGTGGACAACACTTTCCCCTCTCGTTGCTATGCCATCACCATGATCTTGCGTGTGCGTAGGAAAATTTTAAAATTACTACATTCCCCAACACTTAGGGCCTTGGATGAGCACTGGCATCATAATGAACTTCCGCTTCATGCACAACGAAGGAGGAAGGTTATACAAACATAGAGTCACTGGCCACGTGCTATGGTTGCTGCTCTGCTCCTCAAAAGGATTAATGTCATCTGCGCTTAGACCAAACCATACGTTCCTTGGGTCACCTGCAAACTCCTCCCTGTACTTTCTCTCAATTTTTCTCCACTGCGACCCGTCAGCAGGTACTCTCAACTTTCCGTCTTTCTTACGGTCTTCTCCGTGCCATCGCATCGCCTTCACATGCTCTTTGTTTTGGAACAAACATTTCAACCGTGGTATTATAGGAGCATACCACATCACCTTGGCAGGAATCTTCTTCCTGGGGCGCTCGCCCTCGACATCACCAGGGTCATCGCGACTGATCTTATAACGCAATGCACCACATACCGGGCAAGCGTTCAAATCCTCGTACTCACCACGGTAGAGGATGCAATCATTACGGCATGCATGTCTCTTCTGCACCTCTAACCCTAGAGGGCAGACAACCTTCTTTGCTTCATACGTATACTCTTGGGCAATTCGTTGTCCTTTGGAAGCATATTCTTTATCATTACCAGGAACTTTCCAAATCCCTTGTCAGATACACCATTCTCTGCCTTTCATTGCAGCAATTCCAGTCTGGTGCCCAACTTTTTTTGTCAGCTTTGTAATTCGGGTACAACAATTTCTTGTGATCCTCTAACATGCGCTGCAACTTCTTCTTCTCCAAATCACTTGCGCAGTTTCTCTTTGCATCGGCAATGGCCCAACCTAGATCATCAGCGGGCTCATCTGATGCCTCTTCTTCAGCTTCTTCCCGCATTGACGACTCAGCTTCTTCCCCCATTGTTGTATTATCGTATTCAGGGAACCCATGGCCAGGATAGCTGTCGTCGTCCTCTTCTTCTTCATTGTCTTCCATCATAACCCCTCTTTCTCCATTGTTGGTCCAAACATTATAGTGGGGCATGAAACTGGACTCAAATAGGTGGACGTGAATGGTTCTTGACGTAGAGTAATTGTGACCATTCTTACAGCCAGCACATGGACAAGGCATAAAACCATCCGCCCGCTTGTTTGCCTCAGCGGCAAGCAGAAAAGTATGCATGCCATTAATGAACTCGAGAGAGCATCGGTCATCATACATCCATTGTCGGCTCATCTTCATTACACAACACCGAATAGAAATTAATACAAGTTCATACATAAAGTTCATACATATATATAGTTCATACAACACTTAAATGCAACAAACAAATAACTCTCTAGCTAAAGCATTTAAATGCAACAACAAATGCGATCAAGATTGCAACTAAGGTAACAATTGATCCAACAGCATAATGATACCAAGCCTCACTATTAATGGCATATTTTCTAATCTTTGTAATCTTCAAGCGCATTTTCTCCATCTTGATCTTGTGATCATCGACGACATCGGCAACATGCAACTCCAATTCCATCTTCTCCCCCTCAATTCTTTTCAATTTTTCTTTCAAATACTCATTTTCTCTTTCAACTAAATTTAACCTCTCGACAATAGTGTCGGTTGGAATTTTCGGTTCACATACCTCCTAGATAAAAATATCTATGTCAACTTGATGGGCATAATTTGTCATAAACATGAAATGCAACAACTAGTTTTAAAAGAGAATATACCACATCCAAATCATAACAAGGACGAGGGCCGACGGGGACAGATATCAAAAGCATGGCTCTATGTATAACAAACAATGTATGGGTAGATAATTATACGAGTAACTATATATCCAAATCACACAAACATCAATTTGGTAATGTAAAACATTCATGAACAAGAGCCTCACCACAAGGTGGTGCCGGCGACGGGACGGTGCGGGCGATCGATGGTGGTTACGACGGAGATTTAGAAGGCACTAAATAAACCACACCTACATATGCAAACTAAGTGTTATTTTTGACCTCAAATTGCATATAAATCAAATACTAGCACATATAATTCCTCCCAAATTACTAAACTCACAAATTAATCACTATACAAAGCATTGCAAGAGCTAATCTAGCAATGAGAGATGAAAGGACAAAGTTGCTAACCTTTGTGATCATTTGAATGGATGGGAGCCTTCAAATCTTGACAAATTTTGGGCAAAACGTGTGATGAGCTCGAGGAAGAGGGGAAGAACAGAGGAGGAGAGGGGAAATGGGAAGAACAGAGCGAGCTCGGGTGAACGGAGGGTTTATGTAGGACGACCTTTAGTACCGGTTCGTAACACAAACCGGTACTAAAGGTGCTGGAGGGGCCCCAGACTGACAACATCCTGCCACCACTTACTTTAGGACCGGTTCGTGGCACGAACCGGTGCTAAAGGTTCGCCACGAACCGGTACTAATGAGAGCGACCGGCAAGCCGTTGGAACCGGCACTAATGGACACATTAGTGCCGGCTCAAAATTAAACCGGCACTAATGTGCTTCACATTTGACCCTTTTTCTACTAGTGCCAAGATGATTGGATAATCCCCGCTATTGGTCCGAGAGCGATGACATCATCAGGGCCCGATCGCATGGCCACCTTGTAAACTATGAAATCCTCCGACGCATCGCCTATGACGGTGTCCAGCTCAGGAAGCGACACGGTCGTGTCGGTGAAAGGATCGTGCAAGACATATTTATGCCTTTCCTCGGCATCGATGCAGTCGAGGAGGAGCCAACTTCCGGCTGAGTAGACGCATCTTGCGTTCTTGGGGAAGGAGGCAGAGCGACGTGATCACGCCGAGCAGCCCTGGAAGGATGTCAGAGAGAGCCCATTAGGGTGAACGACCCACGGTGGTGGTTGCCGGGCCGGGGTACCATGGTGGCGCATCGCCGACTACCAGGAGCGGCAAACGGTGCGGAAACTGGCGCAGTCGGCAGCGGTCAGGAGGCGGGTCAGGACAGAGCCGAGAAGATCTGGCGGGAGATCAGACCACTCCGGAAACGGCGCGTCCTCCACGGTGGCAGAGTCAAGGGCCGGGCGGCTCAGCCAGGGAGCCACCATTTTGTGTGGGCAAATGCTCCTAAGTTTGATGCTTAAAAGCCTTGCCCACGCTCCCAGACCGGGCTTGCTCCGCCGCAGTCCATATGCATTGCCTCTTTGGCAAAGATTAATGCTACTTGTACCATGGGGGGCACGATGTTATATAGAAGCGCTACGCACAGAGAGAACTCCGGTACGTGTCGGAAAAAGATTGTTCAACCAGTCGGATACATCGGCAAGGCGCACGGAGAACCTTTCCAGCTGTTCTTTCTCCCAACACCTTTCGAGTCAGATTTTTGGTATACCTATACGTACTGGTTCAGCCGGTTCGGCTGCCGTTTGATTGCACCAGCTGATCTGGCATCTCTAACAGCAACTTCCGTCCGTGCAGATGCGCGGCATAGTCCGATTGCTGACTATTCCTGTCGTCCGTGTGACATGCACGTCTTCCCTATCTCTTGGACCGTCACCGTGTACTAGCTGCTAGCATTGCCTCTGCGGTACTTACCTACTACCTACCGTGTCATTTTTTGAACACAATACAATCGAAGTCACTCACATACATAAACATACACTCATTCCTACGAGCACACACATACACACCATACTCCTATGAGTACCTCCAAGAGACTGAGCCTGTATGGCATCTTGAGGTTTTAGGAAGTCACCACAGGCGCCTCGCAGTCGACGTGAACGTCTTCTCCCACTGAACAAACACCACCGGAAGTTTGAAATAAATTTGGAAATAATGCGAGCACCAGTGTCAAGCCTAGGACTTGAACCCTGATGGGTTGGGGATACCACTATCCTACTACCATTCAACCACATGTTGGTTCGCACTACCTATTGTGTCATTAACATGCAAACAACACATTGAAGGCAAGGCCATGATTTGGCAAACGCAACATTTTCTTTCTTGTGATGACTCGTCAAAACTAATCTAAAAATCAATATAACACTTAACATGCTTCAATTATACACTTGCAACAACAAAAATCAGTTGAGTCGCAGTGCTGTTGCAACAACGGCCATTTGGCTTTGCACCTTCCTGGCCTGACTTGCAGTTGTGTTGTCCAGCTTACAACATTTCGTTCTGTCTTGCTGCATGTGCCATGCACCGACCTTGGAGCATCCCATCTCCGGTTGCAGCATCACTGACTAGCAATGGCGACGACACCTGACATTACAACACCCCATCTTGGCTTGCAGCATCGCCAACTAGAAATGACGGTGACGCCACACCTTGCAGCGTCCCATCCCAACTTGCAGCGTCGCCGACTAGTCTTCAGCGCCACATGACTTGCTTCTAGCGGCGGTGCCCAACCTTGCAGCGCTCTGTCTCGGCTTGCGACAACACTGGCTAGCCTTGCAATTGTGTGCGGCCCGAAATACCATGAAAACTATTGGCACCACGACACAAAATTGCACCTACACTACATGGGTAATCGCAACACATCGCTTATGTGTTTGCGACATAGACACCGTCATCCTTGCCAAGTCACGTCCCGGCGGCGACATTATCTTAACGGTGTTGCCTCTTGGCTTGCCACAACAATGACAAACATTTGGAGCGGCAACATTGCCTCGTTATGTTGCATCTTGGCAAGCCTTTGCAACAGTTATGGCACCGCCACGCAACGTCACACCTGACTTGTGCAAGTGTGATGTCTACTATGCAAACTTCTCATTGTAGACGTTGTTGGGCCTCCAAGTGCAGAGGTTTGTAGGACAGTAGCAAATTTTCCTCAAGTGGATGACCTAAGGTTTATCAATCCGTGGGAGGTGTAGGATGAAAATGGTCTCTCTCAAACAACCCTGCAACCAAATAAAAAAGAGTCTCTTGTGTCCCCAACACACCCAATACAATGGTAAATTGTATAGGTGCACTAGTTCGGCGAAGAGATGGTGATACAAGTGCAATATGGATGGTAGATATAGATTTTTGTAATCTAAAAATATAAAAACAGCAAGGTAACTAATGATAAAAGTGAGCGTAAACGGTATTGCAATGCTAGGAAACAAGGTCTAGGGTTCATACTTTCACTAGTGCAAGTTCTCTCAACAATAATAACATAATTGGATCATATAACTATCCCTCAACATGCAACAAAGAGTCACTACAAAGTCACTAATAGTGGAGAATAAACGAAGAGATTATTGTAGGATACGGAACCACCTCAAAGTTATCCTTTCTGATCGATCTATTCAAGAGTCCATAGTAAAATAACATGAAGCTATTTTTTCCGTTCGATCTATCATAGAGTTCGTACTAGAATAACACCTTAAGACACAAATCAACCAAAACCCTAATGTCACCTACATACTCTGTTGGAAATATGAGCAATTTACCAAATGATTTTATTAACAGAAATAGTAGATAAAGCATGGCTAATATAACAGTGATAAAGCAAGTCATGCGATTTGACAAAGAGAAGGTAAACAACATCTGCATATATAATCTAGAACCGATCATCTCTAGAGCAGATAATAGATCAAGATGCATAAGAGATAAGGTAAACATCGTCTGCATATATGAGTTTGAGCTAAACACATCTAGAACAGACACTAGATGAAGTTGCTTATACGACATAGAACCTAACATTCGTAGGACAGAAACTAGAGCCAAGAACTGTAGTAGGACTTCTAACAGGAAGGAGAAGAACACGTACGGCACAACAGCAGCAGAAGCGCTGGACTTGGGGTCGGTGTCCTCGCCTGCCATGTTGTCGAGGAGATCGTGGACGTCGGGGAAGAAGTCGTCGTCGGGGAAGTAGTCGTCGGTAACCGGATCGTCCGTGATGAAGCAGCCAGTAGTCGCGCAGAGCGCTCCCCAAAAACCTTATCACCCTTCTCCCGTACAGGACTCAAAGAGTGCAGTTTCGGAGGCCTACTGTCCCGACTCGCGGTGCACGCCGCAAGCCGGGATGAGGAAGACAGCGGTAGCTCAGGGAATGGAACCGGTGGCGAGAGGAAGGAGAAGTTCTGGTGCGTCTCTCTGAGAGGAGCGACCTCCCTTTTATAGGCGCAAGAGAAGGAGGCGAACAGGCTGCGGCGGGAGGTGAAGCAATGGAGGGAGACGAAACAAACAGGCAGCACGCGAAGTGGTGCGCGCCGTTCGTTCGTATTCACGCTCCACTACAGCAAAACGTTTCAGCTCCCGTGTGACCATTCGTATACCCGTCATGCGTGGCAAAAATTTAGACATCGGCTCGGCTCATTCCCGCAACCCGCGGCGCGTCGTGACGAGGCGTGGTGTGGCGAGGCGGGCGACGGAGGAGGAGCGCTCGTGGATGTCCCTCTTGTTCTCATGCTCATACAAGTGGGGAAAGAACCTCCCTTATAAGGAGGTCCAATTCCTACTCAATTAGCAATGTGGGACTAAACTTTAGTAGTATCCCTTGCCTTGCACAAATGGGCTAAGTGGGCCTCTAGGATTTATTAGGAATTTCTGAAATAGTTATTGGGCTGCCCCAATATAGACTAAATTCCAGCAATCCCCCACCAGATCCCAGAGGCACACAGAAATTTGCCTTTGGTTCCAAAACACTGTTTTATATACCGGTACTGCAGTGGAGACTGTTAAGTTGAACTTCCACCTAGAACTCTATGCTACACTAGTAAGCAACTTGAACAGTGGACTAGGCCTTGAACTGCAAGTTTTCTGCGAATCTAGCTTCACATAAAGCCTTGACCGATACGTGGCTACCGTGGGTCTTCCCCGCGGGTGGAGCTTATGCGTCATACTCCGAGACCTTTCATGAGTTTACTAGAGAGAACCCTACTCTCATAGATTGCGACGTTTAACAATCAGACTCATATAGGTGTGTTCTTCAAAAGATGTTCTGCAGGATAACATCTCTGCTTAAATAAGCCACTTAGAACACATTAAGATATACATCAACCTGCCATGCAGATTAGGAGAGTATTGCATCTTCATGGAGTGGTATTTTTAATAGTAAGGATACTCTCCTCCCAGTTGACCAACGGCTTGTCTTTCACATCTAATTCACGGGATCTCCGATCACAAAGAATAGGTTACCACTGTGAACAACTCATATTGTGGGTCTCATACCCATCTCCCTCGATGCATTATCTATCACATTACGTGATAGACCCTTAGTGAAAGGATCTGCCAGATTTTTAGACGTTTGGATATAATCCAATGCAATAACTCCGGAGTTTCTCATTTTTCTGACAGACTTTAACCTTCTCTGAACGTGTCTTGATGACTTCATGTTATCCTTAGAGCTGTTCACTTTCGTGATCACAGTTTGATTGTCACAGTTCATAAGGATACCCGGTATAGGTTTCTCAACAACCGGCAAGTCATTCAAGAGTCGGCGAAGCCAATCTACTTCGACCGTAGCTGTATCTAGTGCTGTGAGTTCTTCTTCCATAGTTGACCTCGTTAAGATGGTCTGCTTGCAAGACTTCCAAGAAACAGCGCCACCTCCATGAGTGAACACATATCCGCTCGTGGCCTTTATCTCATCAGCATCTGAGATCCAGTTTGAGTCACTATACCCTTCAAGCACCTTTGGGTGCCCAGTGTAGTGAATTCCATAATTTACAGTGCCTTTCAAATAACGCAAAACTCTCTCTAGAGCTTTCCAATGCACATCTCCCGGTTTTGAGACAAACCGGCTCAGCTTGCTAACTGCAAAAGAGATGTCACGTCTTGTAGCACTGGCTAAGTACATAAGCGAGCCAATAATCTGAGAATACTTTAATTGATCTCTAGCAATTCTTCGATTCTTTCGAAGCAGCACGCTAGCATCATATGGTGTTGGAGAGGGCTTGCAGTCACTATAGCCAAAGCGACTCAAGATCTTTTCCACATAGTGAGATTGAAGCAAAGTAATCCCACCATCATCATCTCTCAACAACTTGATGTTCAAAATGACATCAGCCACTCCTAAATCCTTCATCTCAAAACAGCGAGATAGGAAATCCTTGACCTCCTTAATAACATTCAGATTTGTTCCGAAAATCAGTATGTCATCAACATACAAGCAAAGCATAACTCCCTCGCCCCCACCATGGCGATAGTACACACATTTGTCAGCTTCGTTCACAACAAAGCCTGCAGCTGTTAAAGTTCTTTCGAACTTCTCATGCCACTGTTTGGGTGCTTGCTTGAGTCCGTACAAAGACTTCAGCAACTTGCACACTTTCCCTTCCTGACCATCTATAACAAACCCATCTGGTTGTTCCATATAAATTTCCTCATCCAACTCTCCATTTAGGAAAGCAGTCTTAACATCCATTTGATGAACGAGAAGACCATGTGAGGCAGCTAGTGAAAGTAGAACTCGAATAGTGGTCAGTCGAGCCACAGGTGAGTAAGTATCAAAGAAGTCTTCACCTTCCTTTTGGGTATAACCCTTAGCCATGAGCCGAGCCTTGTACTTTTCAATAGTACCATCAGGCCTAAGCTTCTTCTTGAATACCCATTTGCATCCTATAGGTTTGCACCCATAAGGACGATCAGTTATCTCCCAAGTTTCATTCGCCAAGATGGAATCCATCTCGCTACGAACTGCTTCCTTCCAATAGTTAGCATCTTCAGATGCATAGGCCTCTGAAATAGAACTGGGAGTGTCATCTATGAGATACACAAGAAAATCATCACCAAAGGACTTTGCAGTCCTCTGTCTCTTGCTCCTAATAGGAACTTCATTGTTCTCCTCCACGGGACTTTCAAAGTGTTCCATCGAAATGGCAGGTTCGGTAATTGTAACTGGTTCCTGATTCGATGAACTAGGCATCTCCTGATTAGATGAGGTAGCCATATCCTTCATGGGAAAGATATCTTCAAAGAAAGTCGCATCATTCGACTCCATGATCGTACCGACATGCATGTCAGGTACCTCAGATTTTACAACCAAGAATCTATATCCAATGCTATGAAAAGCATATCCCAAGAAAACACAATCCACAGTCTTTGGTCCAAGTTTCCGCTTCTTTGGAATTGGAACATTGACTTTTGCCAAACAACCCCATGTTCGCAGATAAGAGAGTTTTAACCTTTTCTTCTCCCATTCCTCGAATGGAGTTATCTCTTTGTTCTTTGTGGGAACTCGATTTAGGACATGACATGCTGTCAATATCGCCTCCCTCCACCATGCCTTGGAGAGACCCGATGTGTCTAACATGGCGTTAACCAAATCAGTTAGAGTACGGTTCTTTCTTTCGGCCACCCCATTTGACTGAGGTGAGTAGGGAGGCGTCCTCTCATGGATTATACCATGTTCCGCACAAAAAGCATCAAATTCATTGGAAAAATACTCTCCACCACGGTCGGACCTAAGCCTCTTGATTTTCCGATCAAGTTGGTTTTCCACTTCAGCTTTATAGATCTTGAAAAAGTTCAAAGCCTCATCCTTAGATTTCAGAAGATACACACAACAATATCTAGTGGAGTCGTCAATTAACGTCATGAAATATTTCTTTCCACCTTTTGTCAAAACACCATTCATTTCACATAGATCTGAATGTATAAGTTCTAGTGGTGCAAGATTTCTCATCTCTGCAGTCACGTGAGATTTACGAGGTTGCTTAGCTTGCACACACACTTGACACTTAGATCCCTTAACGGTGGTGAAAGTAGGGATTAAGTTCAATTTCGCTAGTCGCGACATGCAACCAAAGTTAACATGACAAAGTCGTGAATGCCACACATTTGATTCACTATTGTTGCAAATATGATTAACAACTTTATTGCAAACGTCTGATAAGGATAAACGAAACAGGCCTCCTGACTCATAGCCTTTACCAACAAAGGTTCCATACTTGGATATTACAAATTTATTCGACTCAAAGACAAGCTTATAGCCATCTCTATACAGAAGAGATCCGCTAACAAGATTTTTATTGACGGAGGGGACATAATGCACGTTCTTCAGCCGCACGATCTTTCCCGAAGTAAACTTCAGATCGACCGTGCCAACACCACGAATAGAAGCACTTGAACCGTTGCCCATCAGCACGGTTGAAGTCCCTGCGGTCTGATAGGACGAAAACATGGAAATATCACCGCATACATGCACATTAGCACCCGTGTCAATCAACCAATCAGGAGAATGACATACTGAAAGAATAGTGGGAAATATACCATACCCAACATCCTTCATGTCAATGTCTCCGATGACAACATTAGCGGTCTTGCCGCCTTTCCCAGGATGACGCTTGTCATAGCGATTGGGGCAACTAGGAGCCCAATGATCAGGATCTCCACACACATGACAAGCACCTTTCTTCTTGTCATTCTTCTTCTTGAAGTTCGTGTGCTGCACAGCCTTGTTCTTCCCATCAAACTTTCCTTTACCATCAAACTTGCCCTTGTTCTTGAACTTGTGGGACTGGAAGTTTTTCTTCTGTACCAGATTGGCACTAGATCCTCCCTCAATACCTCAAGCACGTGTGTCCTTTGCTCTCGCCTTTTCTTCCACATCAAGAGTGCCAATGAGATCCGGAACGGAAAACTCCTGTCTCTTATGCTTCAGTAAGGTAGCAAAGTTCCTCCACGAAGGAGGAAGCTTAGTGATGATACCCCCGGCAACAAACTTGTCCGGTAGGATACAATTGAAGTGCTCAAGTTCTCTAGCAAATGACTGTATCTCGTGAGCCTGCTCAACCACGGAGCGCTCTTCAGTCATCTTGTAATCATAGAATTGCTCCATGATGTACAGCTCAGTGCCGGCATCCGAGACCCCAAACTTGGCCTCGAGTGCGTCCCACATATCTTTTCCATTGTCAATTGACGCATAAGCATCAACTATGTTCTCATCAAGAACACTCAAGAGAGCAGCCTTAAACAAGGTATCCATTTTCTGAAAAGTTTGTGCCTGTTGGGCATCTTGCTCTCCTTCAGGTTTGCCGAGAGTGGCGTCATAGCAACTCATGGTTTGAAACCTTAAGACTGCTCTCACGCGCCACCTCTTATAGTGGATACCCTCAAACATAGGAGGTCTCATGGAAGCAGCAAAACCATTCGAGGTAAATTGCCTATAATAAGGTTTTTGGATTGTTGGAAATATGAGCAATTTACCAAATGATTTTATTAACAGAAATAGTAGATAAAGCATAACTAATATAACAGTGATAAAGCAAGTCATGCGATTTGACAAAGAGATGGTAAACAACATCTGCATATATAATCTAGAACCGATCATCTCTAGAGCAGATAGTAGATCAAGATGCATAAGAGATAAGGTAAATATCGTCTGCATATATGAGTTTGAGCTAAACACATCTAGAACAGACACTAGATGAAGTTGCTTATACGACATAGAACCTAACATTCGTAGGACAGAAACTAGAGCCAAGAACTGTAGTAGGACTTCTAACAGGAAGGAGAAGAACACGTACGGCACAACAACAGCAGAAGCGCTAGACTTGGGGTCGGTGTCCTCGCCTGCCATGTCATCGAGGAGATCGTGGACGTCGGGGAAGAAGTCGTCGTCGGGGAAGTAGTCGTCGGCAACCGGATCGTCCGTGATGAAGCAGCCAATAGTCGCGCAGAGCGCTCCCCAAAAACCTTATCACCCTTCTCCCGTACAGGACTCAAAGAGTGCGGTTTCGGAGGCCTACTGTCCCGACTCGCGGTGCACGCCGCAAGCCGGGATGAGGAAGACAGCGGTAGCTCAGGGAATGGAACCGTGGCGAGAGGAAGGAGAAGTTCTGGTGCGTCTCTCTGAGAGGAGCGACCTCCCTTTTATAGGCGCAAGAGAAGGAGGCGAACAGGCTGCGGCAGGTGGTGAAGCAATGGAGGGAGACGAAACGAACAGGCAGCACACGAAGAGGTGCGCGCCGTTCGTTCGTATTCACGCTCCACTATAGCAAAACGTTTCAGCTCCCGTGTGACCGTTCGTATACCCGTCGTGCGTGGCAAAAATTTAGACATCGGCTCGGCTCATTCCCGCAACCCGCGGCGCGTCGTGACAAGGCATGGCGTGGCGAGGCGGCGGCGGAGGAGGAGCGCGCGTGGATGTCCCTCTTGTTCTCATGCTCATACAAGTGGGGAAAGAACCTCCCTTATAAGGAGGTCCAATTCCTACTCAACTAGCAATGTGGGACTAAACTTTAGTAGTATCCCTTGCCTTGCACAAATGGGCTAAGTGGGCCTCTAGAATTTATTAGGAATTTCTGAAATAGTTATTGGGCTGCCCCAATATAGACTAAATTCCAGCATACTCCAATGTCACCTCAAGTATCTGTGGGTATGATTATACGATATGCATCACACAATCTTAGATTCATCTATTCAACCAACACAAAGAACTTGAAAGAGTGCCCCAAAGTTTCTACCGGAGAGTCAAAATGAAAACGTGTGCCAACCCCTATGCATAAGTTCACAAGGTCACTGAACCCGCAAGTTAATCACCAAAAAATACATCAAGTGGATCACATGAATATCCTATTGTCACCACAGATAAGCACATGCAAGACATACATCAAGTGTTCTCAAATCCTTAAAAACTCAATCCGATAAGATAACTTCAAAGAGAAAACTCAATCCATTACAAGAGAGTAGAGGGGGAGAAACATCATAAGATCCAACTATAATAGCAAAGCTCGCGATACATCAAGATCGTATCACCTCAAGAACACGAGAAAGAGAGATCAAAGACATAGCTACTGGTACTTACCCTCAGCCCCGAGGGTGAACTACTCCCTCCTCGTCACGGAGATCGCCGGGATGATGAAGATGACCACCGGTGAGGGATCCCCCCTCCGGCAGGGTGCCGGAACAGGGTTCCGATTGGTTTTTGGTGGCTACAGAGGCTTGCGGCGGAACTCCCGATCTATTGTGTTCCCGGATGTTTTTGTGGTATATGGATATATATATAGGTGAAAGAAGTCGGTCAGAGGAGCCACGAGGGGCCCACGAGGATGGGGCGCGCGCCCTGGACCCTCATGGACACCTTGAAGCTTCCCTGACGTCTACTCCAAGTCTCCTGAATTGCTTCTGTTCCAAAAATAACTCTCCCGAAGGTTTCATTCCATTTGGACTCCGATTGATATTCCTTTTCTTCGAAACACTGAAATAGGCAAGAAGACAACAATTTGGGTTGGGCCTTCGGTTAATAGGTTAGTCCCAAAAATAATATAAAAATGTATAATAAAGCCCATAAATATCCAAAACGGGTAATATAATAGCATGAAATAATAAAAAATTATAGATACGTTGGAGACGTATCAAAGTGATGTCGGCGTTATTGTGTCACATCATGACTTGTGGCAGCTAGCCTTTGGAGCATCTGCATCATCGTCCTCGTAGCATCGTTCCTCGTCTTGCAGCAATGTCATCCAACGTTTGTTGTGCCACAATACTGATTGTAGTAGAATGACATCGACCTTGGAGTGTCACATCGCGTCTTGGCTTGTAGCGGCGGCGTCACCGGCTTTGCAGTCGTCCTGGCTTGGAGCAACAAAGGTGAGCCTTCGTAGGCTCACGGGTCCGCAGTGTCACACCGTGTATCCGCTTGTACCGGTAGTGCCGCAACGCCGACCTGCATTTGCAGTGGGGGCGTCGGCCTTATAGCGATGCATTCTGGCTTGCAGCATCGTCTCAAGATCGATTAGCCCTAAGAGTATAAATACGCTGTATATACTAGCTAACACTACTCCCAGTACAATATCTTGGGAGTTAAAAAAATAGCAGCAGTTTTTTTTTATATAAATAGCATCTGTTTCTTGTTGAGTACGTATTATGTCAACTAGGAATTACTACTGGAAATAACAAGCCAGTGTCAGTGGCATGCAGCCGTAGGCGCAACCAGGTGAAGAAACACAGGTGGGAGCACGACATGGACCGACCGGCACGATTGGCTTCGCGGCGGGCGCGTTCGCTCACAAAATCGGAAATGCCGCAAACAATTAATAGCCCCTCACCCTAGACACGTGGTTGGAAGGAGAGGCGATGGACGAAGCGCTCGGTTACAGTCGGTTGTGGGGGGATCAATTTCCTTTTTTAGACGGAAAGGAAATACAAAAACATGGTACAACAAAACATTGACACAAACAATTACTAATATTTCATTTAATTGTTGCATTGAACCATTTATTGCTGAAAAGATTGAGAATCATCCAAAACGGAGATTACATGTATGAGATGCTGAGGAAGTTTGAAGCTAGTCGTCAGTGAATGTCACAAAACATGATTCAAGGTTTATATAGTTTTATTCTAGTATTGCACATTCCATCTTCCTCAACATGATTGCACAAGAAGCAATTGAAGTCTCATATTGTCTTTGCTGCTGACAAGACCTTTTTCCGCTTATCCACCATATAACGAAACAAGTACGGAAATCCTGCAAACGCAACAAGATAAAACAAGCATTATATTGTTAAATTCCACATATTCTACTGAAAAAATTAACACCATTATTTGCATAATATATGTGGTATCTTAGGCTCTACCTCTATCTATGCACAACGGCACCTAATTCAACATCCTTATATTTCAACTAAGTTTGTTAGATTCACCCTCTAAACAAGGATGTGGGGACACCGCCATTTTGGCTTAGGTGGTTCAGTCTCATGTTCAAAATTCAGAAGAAGTGGAAGGTTCATGGGGAGACCAATTATACTTTCCTCTGTTGGTAATTCCACATTGAAAGATCTTCACACAAAAGGGCCTCAGTGAATGTTATCCATCTTTGTAAGGATTGTCCCTTCCAAGGATATATAGCTCTTGGTCAACAATTTTTTAGACTATGAGAACGCAATAGCTCAATATTCAGGAACTTCCACTTCGGCTGTGAATTGTTGAGATGCCATATTGCCGTGAGTCGACAAGAGAGTCAAAAACAAGTTAAGTGGTCGGTTTTCATATGTCATGTGGAGTGTCTAGAAGGGTCAAAATAGAAGAATTTTTATTAGGCATAGACTAACCTATGCCAAAGTGGTCCATCTGTCCTTAGTGGCCATCAACAAGAAGGGCCATCACCTTTGGCACAACAACCAACAGTGGAGCACATGTTCACAAAGTTGTTACTAGGTGTATGATAGGGGGCTTAAGAATGATGCCCATGTAAACTTGGACCCTTGTTTATAGTTACTTAATTACATATATATTCTTTTTAGTGGAAATACACCACTCTTGATGCTCGCTATAAAAAGTTCACTTCGGTTGCAAAATGAAGGCTAATGTCGAGAAGGAGTATTGTACCTGGTATGATTAGAGCCGTGACCAGAGCCAATTCATAGCGGTAGTCGATGGAGAAATTCCATTTATTAGGCATCATAAGATTGTATTTCCTTGATGTCTGAGGCAAAGCCCAAATATTAGAGCATATGTAACAAACAAGACTGTTCAAATGAACAACATGAAACCCTTTCCATCTTTAGTTATTAATTTGGGATACCTTCATAAAAGGCATGGCAACTAAGATTAGACCAGCCTCGCTTAACATGCCAGTAGGATAGAACACCAGAAAGGTGCTATACCTGGAAACAAATTGGTACATAAACTATAAAGCTAGTGACTTTAAGAGCAATTTACTAAAAACATACTAGATTTATTTAGAAGTTTTTGTTAAACAATATTTCATTCTTTTGTCATAACCAGTACCTATCTAAGCAATAGGAGTCTTGAAGGTGCAAACTTGAAATATGACCGGTACCTACCTAAGCCATAGGAGCCAGTAAGGTGCAAACCCAAAATGTCTCCTTCATAGCAAAGAAAAAATATCTAATGACCTGCAAGCAACCAACATGTTTTTATTGTAACATCACATTTAAAGTGAAGAATATTGCAAATCCCAGTTCAGTAAAGATCAACATGGGAATTTTTTTTAGATTGAAGAACTTTAAGAATTAGTATCAATTTAGATCTCATACTTAATACACCCTTTATATATAAACTCATGATGCCTTGTCCACGTGTGTACCTCAGTGATGGACCAACTTATGATCAATGAAGTTAGAAGAACATGAGATTGCGCCTGCACGAGGGTTAGATGTGCAAAGTGACCAATTAATCAATCTATTGCTGAGAAATTAAAACTAAATATGTGTTTCTAATTATATAAAAATATCAAAGGCTTGGTAGCTATGGAGGAGAGGCAGATGATACCTCATGAAAGCTCCACAAGATGCCCCATGTGATGTACAATCTTCCAGTGATTTGTGGAAGAGTTGTTGAAATCGGAGACCTCACGAACCCTTTTAACAGTTAGACATTCATCTCAACAAACAACAAATTTTGGTGATCACACCATGCAAGTTCATAAGTTGCCATGAGTGCGTTATAGTATATACTAGTATTTTTTTTGTGTGAAAGTATATACTACTCCTTTGTCCCATAATATAGGAGGTTTTTTGACATTAGTGTAGTGTCAAAAAAGGTCTTATATTATGGGACGGAGGGAGTAGTAATTTGAATCAACGGTAACCACAAGAACAAATGAAACGATACTACTCCCTCTTCCAAATTACTTAAGTTTTCTGTTTGTTCTAAATCAAACTCACAAAATTATTTTCATTATAAATATATTTTCATACTATATATATAGATTTGATGTCCCATTTTGAAGGATTTTGGAGACAAGACCCGTTTACCAAAGAGCTTGCACACACACACACATACATACTTACACTGCACTTGTCGAGATTGACGAATGTTGAATAATGTGGAAGCAAGAGAAACAAGAAACTAGTTACCTAGAATCGAATGCAGAATCTGGGCTACCAGCAACAGAACGTACCATCGGAATCAAGATGTTCAGTTAGTAACTTGATAATTAAGAAATTATTAAGAAAGGAGCTGCTAAGACGAGAGGGACCTCCATGAAAGCTGCGGTCTGCGCGAACTGCAGCGGCCGCTCGACGGCGGCGTAGACGGTCTCGTGGCCGCTCACCAGCAGCGCCGAGGCCGCGTAGCACAGCACCTGCGCCCTGCAAACCAGAGAGACCTTCATTCTTCACGGTCAACAGAGCAAGAAACCAGAGAGATCCACTCCATTATGCACCCATGGCCGTTGCGCTACTTAATTACCATCCGAAGAAGACGACCCAGTTGTAGGCGGAGAGGTAGAGCCGCCGGAGCGCCGTCCCGGACGCGGCGGTCGCCATTAACTGCGGAGCCAGCCGCGGCGGTCGAACTGCTAGCTAGCTCGCGATGTCAGCTGCTGTTAATCAATTGCATGAGCCAAGTATACGCATCAGAATATGCTCAAGCCGAATTCGATTGCCGCAACGATTACTCTACTGGGCAATGGTGTCGTTATAATTGCGCTGCTTCTCAACTTTGGTTTGGCGTTGATTTAATCGATCGGGAGGACGGATGCGGTTGGGGAGTGCACAGTGGTTGGGGAGTACACGGTTGAAGTTCTGTCGAAATAAAAAAAGAGTACACGCGGTCGGATTGGCGTTGCGCAGCGACCGACTTCCCGCCAACTCCATGCATGCATATTGCATCAATGTGATCCACATGCTTAGTCACATCCTGCATGCATGCATCCAGAATCCAGAAATAAGGATGACAGTCACTCCCAAGCTCTCACAGCGATCAGGCACTTTCGGCCGTCGGATCGGTTCGCTTGATGCGATTCTGGGTGTTGGATCGAGAGGTGGAAGGAGCTGGGCCGTCGGATCGAAGATGTGCTCCTGTAGCAATGAATAGTTACCGCCCGCTGTAAAGATCTCGTGCCACTGCCTGTTAATACAGCACCCCACCGAGGGCATTTTCGTAATTTCGCGTGGCTGGAAAGTCCCCAATAGCGATGAGCAAATAGCCAAAATACCACTAGTGAAAACCGAACATGCCAAAATGCCACTAGTGAAAACCAACTTGCCAAAATAACACTACTCGCTCAATTTTTAAGGCCAAAATGACACTGCCGTTAGATGTCAAAGAAATTCTGTGAGTCAACCCGTTAGTGACTTGTCAGTTTTTTTGTTATTCCAATCTTGCCCCTGCTTCCCTAACTCAACCTCTCCTCTCCCAATCTCTCCCGCACGCACAGGAGAAGCCAAACAAACCATGGCGGCGCGCGGAAGCAGCCCACGCCGGCGCCTCCCTGCCGCTCCCCTCCCCATCTGACCTTGCTCCGCCGCCCGTTGACCTTGCTCCGCCGCGCTCCGCCTGTCTCCCTCCTCCGTCCGCCCGTCTCCCTCCTCCGCCCGGCCACCCGCCCGTCGCCCTACTCCGCCCGCCCGGCCGCCCGACCGTCTCCCTCCTCCGCCCGGCGCCGCCCGTCCGACCCTCTCCCTCCTCCGTCCGCCAAGGCCAGGCGCGTCGCTTCCGGACCGGCTCTTCCCCGCATCCCCTGCAGTGAACCGGACCGGCTCTTCCCCGCATCCCCTGCAGTGAACCGGACCGGCTCGTCCCCGCGCCTCCAGTTCTCACCGACGCCAGACCGGCTTGCCCACATTGACCTCGACCTCGACAGGCTCTTCAACAAAAGTATGAATATTTTCAACCAATTTCTCTAGTATCTGTCATTGCAAGTGCAGCAAATTTTAGAATTTATTGTCTTTGTGTTTCAGAGTTGATTTGATGGACGAATTCAGAGTAGAAGTAGATGTTCAAAATGACTTGAAATGAAGTCAGAATGCCTGCTGAAATGTAGCCCAATTGTGCTGAAATGATGTATATTTTGCTGTCAAAGTGTGCTGAAATGTTTTGGAAATCTGTTGGTTTGTTGTGGAAGTGTGTTGAAATGCTGTCAAAATATGCTGAAATGCTGATAAGTGTGCTCATATGCTGATAAAGTGTGCTGAAATGCTGTCCAAGTGTGTTGAAATGCTGTCCAAATGTGCTGAATTATTGTCATACTTGCTACTAAGTTGTAAGTGTAACACGTGAAGAGGTAAGGGCACATATGTCCTTTTTGGATGATGTTAGACCCGGTTAACAACTAGTGGCATTTTGGCTACAAAAAACTGTATTGAGTGTTATTTTGGCTAGTTGGTTTTCACTAGTGGCATTTTGGCATGTTCGGTTTTCACTAGTGGTATTTTGGCTATTTGCTCAATAGCGATCGGGCGAGACTGTGGAGAGCGAGCACCGGGTCGTCCCCCTCCCCCTCCCGCCTGCTCTCCTCTCTTCCCCTCCCCCTCCCATGAAACCCTAGCCGCCGCGCCCGCACACCCCCTGCCGCGGCGCCGCCACCGCCGTCGCTGGCGCTCGCCCCGGCCCCCATCCTCCACCTGACGCCGCCCATCGTCTCCTCCCCACCCCCTCACGCCTCCCTTCTCCTCCTCCCCATCGGGACTGAGCAGGGTAGCTGGCCGCCGCTGCTCTCCCCGCGGAGCTCGCCGCCGCCGCTCTCCTCGACGAGCTCGCCGCCGCCGCTCTCCTCGACGAGCTCGCCGCACTCTTAGCGCCGCCGGAGATGGACACATCCGGGCGGATCCGGTCGCTAGGCGGCGTGGGGCTGCGGATCCGGCGAAGTCACGGCGGCCGCCGGTGGTTTCCTCTGCGAGAGAGCGAGGAAAGTGAGAGAGCGCCAGGGGAGGAGAAAGAAAAGAGAGGAAGGAGAGATGCGGTAGGGCGGCAATATGTTTGCCGCGTCGCGTTCACCGGGCGGAGGCCCGTCGACCTCGCTGCGTTGCCATCATCGGGAGGAGTGGAGGTTGCCGCTTTCGCATCTGCTTCACCCGGAGGAGCGCACTGCCGCCATCGATGGGAGGACGCCAGACTAGCATCGAGCCAAGGTGAGCCCCCTCCTCCTTTCCGTCGAGAGAGAGAGAGAATGATTTGATCCACTAAATCCGTAACCAGTCAGAAGCAAGGTTCAGGGTCGTTCGTGTACGAACATCTAGGCCATTATACATACGCTCACGTATTGGTTCCAGTAAAATCAATCAAGTAGCTCGCTTAGCTTTCCACTTGTGCGTACGTGCATTTATCTCTGGTGGATCCAAGCTAAGTGCTTCAAATCCAACAACTCTGCGGTTGAGCTTGGTAGTCGCCCGCTCAATTCACGGCGTCAGTCAGAAGCTGCACACTGGACCAATATCGAATTCAAAGAGATTTGACCGGTTCATTTTATCTGAACCTAAAGTTGACATAATTGCAGGTGGGTAGTGGACCGGCGGCATGCCGGTAGGAGAGAACCACTTGGGGGGTAACTTGAAGGGCATGTCGTCGTGGTTGCCGAACACCGTGGACCACGGGATGCCCCTGCAAAGAGGAAGAGGGATCCTAACGCCAAGAAGGTGAGGTTCAGAGATTACTGTTCTGAATAGCCATGGTTGTTCTGTTTTTTGACTGACATGATAGTGTGATGTGTGCTGATGGTTGCAGCAGGACTGGAATGACCAGGAGTACATTCCTAGCCTTGAGGACAAGCCAGAGGTAGCCTTACATTTTTCTGCTACAAAATCTATATGATGACGATCACCTTATTTTTAGTATGAGTCCTCTTGTCATAAAACTGAGCAAAGCCAGATGGACATCAGATTCTGCATTATCAATTATTGTTTGACAAAGCTCTAAATTATATTAAGATGACCACTGTAACTCTAGCAACACCAATATTAGATTTGGTGTTATGATTTCTTTTCTCACATTGATTTTTCCTGGCAGGGTGATGATGACATTCCTAAAGAAATTATTTATCCTGATGTAATAAAGGTGCCTATTCACCCATTCTTCGAACAATTTTGTTGCCTCCAGTATCTGCACTTTCACATCGTTTAATACCTACGGTAGCATGAGGACTGGGATGAGGAGGAATATGGCGAATGGACAGCTCCGACCATTCCAAACGTGGATTACAAGTGACCATGGACACAAAAGGTATAACCACGACAGTACACTAGATATCTAATTGTTCTAGACAAGCATCAATGTGCATTTCAAGTTTTGACATGAGAGTTTTTGTGTATTTAGAAAATTATAAGAATCCAAACTACAAGGGCAAATGGAAAGCGCCTTTGATCGATAACCTTGGTAACCTGAGCTTACCCACCGTTGTCCATTCAGACTTATTTACTGTCCACTTCTCTTTTCTTATAAGAAGCTATGTATTTTGATCACTTCCTATATATATTTGTGGGGTGTACTACCTTTTGCTATGCTTCGTGAAGTACGGCATAGGCGCTTTGATCCCTGGCTGCTATTTTGTAAAATGTTGCCAATAATGTTTTATTTGAACTTTTATCATTTGCATATGTGAATGTGACTAAATGAATAGTGTAGTTTAGTCCTTTCAAGTTGTTAATGACTCTTTCTATGCCAGCTGTTTGTTCCCTCTATTTAGTCTGTACTCTGTAGTGCTGCTTTGCTACTGAACCCTGAAATTGGCTCATGTGCTTTCAAGAAGTTAACATATTTGCCTTGTGCGCTATATGCCCTTTGTTAGAAATATCAAATATTTTGTCCCCCCTGTTATTTTCATGCCGATGCTTGGCTTATGAGGTTGCGGATCGACTTGGGATATGTTGAGATTTATTTTTGTTCATCTTAGTTTTATTTTGTTCATGATTTGATTCGTTATTATTTAGATTAAATTAATTGATGTCGGATTTGATTCATTATTATTTTGTTCATGGTTGATGTGCCCATCCAGTCGTCACCATGCACTAGACTCTAGCACTCTGCTTCGATGGTAGTAGAAGTAGCACTCAAATGGAGCAGTATGGCCGCCACCACAGAGACAGAGTTTGACATCTAGCCGGGGCGAGTCAGTGCCGATTGCCACAAAAGGTATTTTCGCTTGCCTTTGCCTCATGTGTATGCCCCTACGTGCTCCTACATAGTCGAGAGTTTTGTTGAGGAAGTGTAGGAGCACGTTGCTGCTTGCCGCTTTGCTGGTTCACAGGTGGGACTGCGATCCTGCTCGACCCCATGAGCATGCAGTCCCCAAGATCACACCAAGTACCGAGCCTAAGGAGAAAACACCCGGGCAGATGTCTGTGAAGTGGTATACACCATCCTGCTCATGCCACTGGAGGGACGGAGAGGAGGACTCGGCCACGAGGTGCTGGAGCAACGGGAAGGACCCGT
Source organism: Triticum timopheevii (assembly GCA_963921465.1). Taxonomy (NCBI): domain Eukaryota; kingdom Viridiplantae; phylum Streptophyta; class Magnoliopsida; order Poales; family Poaceae; genus Triticum; species Triticum timopheevii. The sequence continues at coordinate 59,441,288 of OY997266.1, read as the reverse complement.
CGCCGCTAGCGGCGGTGGTGTGGTCCACGTTGGCCTCCGGCCGAAACGGCGGCGTGGACAAAGCGAATGTAGCCGCGAGATCGGAGAGGTCGGCGCGCTAGCGGGTGTGGAGACGTCGACACGGCGTGGTCGGGAAGGACCAAACGACGAGCGAAAGGCCCGGGGCGTGCATGCAGAAACTTCATTTCTCTGCCTTTTTGTAGAATGCTGCCAATAATGTTTTTATTTTGAATTTTTATCATGCGAGACAAGTTCTTCCTTTTGTTCATATATATATACAAATCTGATATATTGTTGGCACATGTTCTTCCTTTTGTTTGATATAGTGCTATATTTGCACTGAACATATACGAAACTAGCCCGTTCTACCTTGCTGGTTGTGAGCATCAGATGTGTTAGACAAAGAATCATTTATTAAATGAATAATAGTGCCTAATGAGTTTCACTAATGAAACACCATTGAGAAAGTCACATTTATTTGTAGCGAGCCATGCTTCCTATCTGTTCTGGTTGTTTTTTGTGTTATGTTTCTGAATATGTATCCAGGACAACTGGTCTAAAGTTGGGTATCTACATGAGTTGTAGTTTTTTTTTTAGCAAAATATAGCTACTAGGATGATCTGGTTATCAGCTTTATGCACAAACATCCAATATAAATTTGCGAGGAGTGACACTGCAAGACCAGCACTGATTTCCTGCACATTTGCATATAGTTTCAGTTGATATGATAGTAAACTTGCTCTCAACGACTCTGATCTTACAAAATATTAGGTCTCCTTAGTTCCAAATATGGTTTACAGGTTCTAAAATAATTTCTTTGATGCCAGGTGCCATGCTGGGAGAACAATGAGAGATTATCAAGGCGGAGCGATGGTGAGTGGAGCTCATGATCATCAGTTCATCACCATGAAGCAGGAGACATGGTATAGCTTTGCCATGGCGAGGTTCTCACCTTCTTTGCGAGTTCTTTGTTGATATGCTCGGGCTTAAGACTGTGTTTGCGGCATCACGGGTAAGTCAAGCTTCAAAAATGCCCAGTCGTCTATTCTATCTTCTATGCTTTTTGTATGTGGCATCGATATTTATTCAATGGTTCCGATATTTATGTACAAAGCTGGAAATGGACAGGTAGTACTATATATTACTATTGGTTGCCCATAGAGTAGGTCCATGTAGGTTTCCTTAGTAATGTAAAGCTGAAAATAACCAAGGTCTTCTGAAAATCAGAAACTACTATACCAGTTTTTCATGTCTCGGCGAATCTAGAACAATCTTATTAATTATTCACAATTGCATGTACTAACAATTAAGGTGTCTCGTTAGCTGAATGCTGCTGCACTCTATAAATAAGTAGAGAGTTCCATGCATGGAGGAACTTACCCAATTCTTGGCAAAGGGAAGATGAAGATTCTCTGGTAGATAATGTATTGGTCGGCGTAGACTTACCCCCTTCTTGCTCTATTACTGCCAGCTGCATAAGAAGTACCACATTTTGTTTCTACACTGGCTTTGATGAATTATTTCTTGATTTCCTAAATAAAAGTTAATTACCCATAGTTTTGCAGCTGGTATAACCTTGTAAACACGGTGATGTATGCCATTTGTACTTGGTCCTAAAAGTTATTGTGGATACAAACCTTTCGGAAATTGTAGCATTATTCGTAGGCTGCGGCAGAACTTTACGCGGCCAATAGATAAAGAAAGGCACCTATTAAGCAGATATTAGTCTCGTATTTTATAGGGCAATGCATTATATAATTTGATGTTCTGCATATGTTACTGCAATCTATATGTTTTTTGTCATCTCTATTTGTCATTTTGCCCATGTTTTTAAAGCAATTTAAGTGGTGCTTTTGGAGGGTTTTTAGGATCTCATAAATAATGTTCAGTTTTAGTATCCAGTTTTCACTGATTCTCACGCACCCAGGCGTGCTTCCTGCATTGCCATGAATGCACATCAATGACAACATCTTGCTTTTGTTACAGTTGGTACTATTTTGTTTTGTGATCCGGTCTATAAAAAGGGGATCAAAGAATAAACCAATTGGCCAGACTTTGTCGAGGCGGCAGTGATGAAAGAATATCAGATACGTGTCTTCGCCTTCAAGATTAAAAGGGGAAACCATCGCTCACTGTCCATACGCTTTAAAAGGCTAAGGTACAAAATCAGAAGTGCATTGTCTATAAAAGAACATTTTATGGTTCATCTATCTCACAAACTATTCACATCAGGTCATATGGAATGGCACTCATGGAGTTGATCGAAAAGGCGGTTGAACCAAGCATTAGTATGCCTAACTATGACTTCGCATAGTTTTTCTGTCTTCACTGCCATTTGGTCTTGCATTTGCAATCTCATTTTCCTACTCTTACTATTGAACTTATATCTAATTAGTTTTTGTAATCTCACTGATGTCCATACTGAACTTGATGCTACCGCTCATGGGACGGATTAAATGCAATTAGCTATTGTAATCTCATGACCGTAGTAAACTCATGATGACATGCTTCTGGTACAGACTACCGAGTGAATGTTTGTTCTTTCTCTTAAACCCGAAAATCAGTTCTTCTTTCTCATGAACATGCGTTTGATGTTTATCCGCTTGCCCAAGTCGTTAGGACCGGCGCCCTCGCGCCAAGGCGTGTTATCAATCTAGTATGTACTCAAGCTGCACGTGGAGGTGGGACTAAGGCCATGTTCGGTAACGGACCGGACCGCTCCTGGAATCTGCGGAGTGGCTAAATGGCAACTCCACCGTTTTTAACTACAACTCCGTCAACTCCGCTCCGGGAGTTGTGGAGCGGAGCGTTGCCGAACACCCCCTAAGTGGGACTAATTATTCCATCCCACTTAAGTAATATTAGTGGACTCCCATTGGATTTGGAATTTTTTAAGTGGGCTAACTCTATTAGCCCATTGGGACCCCACCATAACCCACTATTTACTTGAGCCTTGGGTGCCCAGCCAAGAGTGGATAGAGCAAGCCGCACGAGTGCACAGATTCCAGGCAGCGGCGGCACTCCACTTCGCCGCCGCACCTTCTGCCGGCTACTCCTCGCACCACCACCTCACACCTTGCCCCTCCTCTGACTCAGACGTTCCCTTCTCCCCAACTTGGCAGGCGCCGCAGCGCAGCAGAGGTACTCCTAGCGCTGCCGCTGATGGACGCCGTCACCACATCCCATCCTCTTTTGCCTCGCACTCATGTCCTTCCGGCCTCCACTGCCTCGCATCTTACACCCCGGTCGTACGCGACCCCCAGGTCACCGGCTGCAGGTAGTCCATCAGATTCAGTCAGGCTCGATTCATGTTTCTCTTTCTGTTAAGAGTCAAGAATCAGATGCTGATGGATTGCTCATGTATTCAGATGTTTGCTTTCCTTCCAAGTTTAGAGTCAAGATTTACTGAAATTAACTTCCCCCCTTCTGTTTCTATTAGAGACGTACTGATTCTGGTGAAGAGAAAAGTTGTAGTCTGTAACTGGCAATTTGTGATAATACAACATGTTATTTTCTTCTTAGTCGATGTTTTCAGTTGGAAATGCATTTGTTAAGTGGGATCCCACTTAGTCCCACATAATTTATGTTAGTTTTGGTGGGTGCCCACTTTTTAACACCAAACCGTATTGGGACTAAGTGGATTGTGGTGAGACTCCCATCTACAGTCCCACTTGCAGCCTGAATACGTACTCACTCCGTTTCTAAATATAAGTCTTTATAGAGATTTCATTATAGACTACATACGTAGGTGAATCTACACTCTAAAGTGCATTTACATACATCCGCATGTGGTCTATAGTGAAATCTCTACAAAGATTTATATTTATAAACGGAGGAAGTATTTACTAACATTTCGTGTCAGATAGGCAATGCGGGTTTTTTGCATCTTTCTTGTCCTTGCCGTGTTATCCATCACCACAGATGTTACAGTATACACTACCTAGACCATATTGATCAATCAATATTCAGAATAAAATAATGAAAGAGCGCAACAGGATAGTACATGTGAAATCCAACAAAGAAATAAACGATCAGTGGCTGAGAGAGCTCACACTTTCCTATCAGAGAAAATAAGAAATGAAAAGGGGAACAAAGTTCACACTTGGCAGAAAATTAGAAACACGATAAGAAAAGGACTTCGCACTTCACATATAAACTGTGAAACATAAATATGTCGAGGAAAGGAAGAGCATATGATTCCTGTTCCTGGCAAAAGAAACATCAGAACCAGGTCAACATATAAACTGTGAAACATAACTATGTCGAGGAAAAGAAACAACGTACAAGCCTTTTGTGTCTTCTATCAAGTCACCAATGTACTCCTGATTTGGATATTGGATCTGCGCACAAGCATTAATGTGTTCTTCTGGCACATGTGAATGTTGGCCACCACCAATATCTTCGTCCTTCATCTAAGCACATTTGTAAGGAGATTTATTGATACTAAAATAAATACGTTCTTCAATCTCCTGTGTTTCCTGAAGAACTTAATGATTTAATGAACTATGGAAATGATAAACCTAAAACCAAAAACAGAATTTAGTGGAGTAGCTTTTGAAATATATCAAGACGTTTTTCTTGTCAAATACTCTTTGTAATTGAAAGGTAAAGTGCATGTGCGATGAGACAACCTTCATGTGTTGGATCTTTATTTTGGACAAATATGCGTATGTCAAACTAAACTCTTCGATGACCTCCTATATTGTGCTTGTCTGGTAGGTGAGCGTGAGTTACCAAGGTTTGTCGGTTGGAGCAACGGCTCCAAGTTGTGTTGTAGAGTGTCGATTCGGGTGTCATGGATGATACAATCGTCACCTCTTCCTATGTAAATATAATAGAGCTCTTGCCGATGCTTAAAATAAAAAGAGTTAGAAAAAATCTATGTAAGAAAATAAACTCCTACCTTCGAATCAAGGCCTGCTCTCCAAGCTTCATCAACCAGCCTGTGGATTTGACTCGACTTTGCTTGCCGTTCCGGCGATTGATGGTGGGAGAGGGGAATCACGGTATCTTGGCTCTGACTAGTAGTTTAAGTTAGGTTTTTTTGTCCTTGCATGGGCGTCGTTCGGGCGGATGGAGGCACTTCATCTTTGAGTTAATCTTCCGGGTTTCAATTCTCTTTGAATTTGTTCCTTAGGATGGAGTTCCGACGTAGATTCATATTGTCACCTTGGGGCGATGAGGTTAGGTGTGAGATCCTTACTAGGAATGATAGACTACTCGTATCAACAAGTAATTCCTTCTTTTTTTCAGAAGCCTATGCGCAAGGAATCTCAAAGTTAAGTGTTTTTGGCTTGGAGTAATTTAAGTATGGGTGACCAATCGAGAAGTTAGATCCAAGGTGCACACGGCGGTCCGAGTAAGGACAAGTGCACATGAAAGACTAGTGTTGGTGTATGGGCTAGTCTAGATCCCGTCACGTGTATGTTGGGGAACGTAGTAATTTCAAAAATTTTCTTACGCACACGCAAGATCATGGTGATGGCATAGCAACGAGAGGGGAGAGTGTTGTCCACGTACCCTCGTAGACCGTAAGCGGAAGCATTATGACAACGCGGTTGATGTAGTCGTACGTCTTCACGATCCGACCGATCCAAGCACCGAACGTACGGAACCTCCGAGTTCAGCACACGTTCAGCTCGATGACGATCTCCGGCCTCCGATCCAGCCGAGCTCCGGAGATGAGTTCCGTCAGCACGACGGCGTGGTGACGATGATGATGTTCTACCGGCGCAGGGCTTCGCCTAAACTCCGCGACGGTATGACCGAGGTGGAATATGGTGGAGGGGGGCACCGCACACGGCTAAGGAACGATCCATAGATCAACTTGTGTCTATGGGGTGCCCCTGCCCCCGTATATAAAGGAGGGAGGGAGGAGGAGGCCGGCCCTAGGAGGGGCGCGCCATGGGGAGTCCTACTCCCACCGGGAGTAGGATTCCCCCTTTCCTAGTCCAACTAGGAGTCCTTCCATGTAGTAGGAGTAGGAGACTAGGAAGGGGAAGAGAGAAGGGAAGGAAGGAGGGGGTGCGGCCCCTCCCCTTAGTCCAATTTGGACTAGGCCATGGGGGGGCGCGCGGCCTGCCCTAGGCAGCCCCTCTCTCTTTCCCGCAGGGCCCAATAAGGCCTAATACTTCTCCCCGGCGAATTCCCGTAACTCTCCGGTACTCCGAAAAATACCCGAATCACTCGGAACCATTCCGAACTCCGAATATAGTCGTCCAATATATCGATCTTTACGTCTCGACCATTTCGAGACTCCTCGTCATGTCCCCGATCTCATCCGGGACTCCGAACTCCTTCGGTACATCAAAACTCATAAACTCATAATATAACTGTCATCGAAACCTTAAGCGTGCGGACCCTACGGGTTCGAGAACTATGTAGACATGACCTAGAACTATTCTCGGTCAATAACCAATAGCGGGACCTGGATGCCCATATTGGCTCCTACATATTCTACGAAGATCTTTATCGGTCAAACCGCATAACAACATACGTTGTTCCCTTTGTCATCGGTATGTTACTTGCCCGAGATTCGATCGTCGGTATCCAATACCTAGTTCAATCTCGTCACCGGCAAGTCTCTTTACTCGTTCTGTAATGCATCATTCCGTAACCAACTCATTGGTCACATTGCTTGCAAGGCTTATAATGATGTGCATTACCGAGAGGGCCCAGAGATACCTCTCCGACAATCGGAGTGACAAAACCTAATCTCGAAATACGCCAACTCAACATGTACCTTCGAAGACACCTGTAGTACTCCTTTATAATCACCCAGTTACGTTGTGACGTTTGGTAGTACCCAAAGTGTTCCTCCGGTAAACGGGAGTTGCATAATCTCATAGTTACAGGAACATGTATAAGTCATGAAGAAAGCAATAGCAACATACTAAACGATCAAGTGCTAAGCTAACGGAATGAGTCATGTCAATCACATCATTCTCCTAATGATGTGATCCCGTTAATCAAATGACAACTCTTTTGTCCATGGCTAGGAAACATAACCATCTCTGATAAACGAGCTAGTCAAGTAGAGGCATACTAGTGACACTATGTTTGTCTATGTATTCACACATGTATTATGTTTCCGGTTAATACAATTCTAGCATGAATAATAAACATTTATCATGAAATAAGGAAATAAATAATAACTTTATTATTGCCTCTAGGGCATATTTCCTTCAGTCTCCCACTTGCACTAGAGTCAATAATCTAGTTCACATTGCCATGTGATTTAACACCAATATTCATATCTGTATATGATTAACACCCATAGTTCACATCATTATGTGACCAACATCCAAAGGGTTTACTAGAGTCAATAATCTAGTTCACATCGCTATGTGATTAACACCCAAAGAGTACTAAGGTGTGATCATGTTTTGCTCGTGAGAAAAGCTTAGTCAACGGGTCTGTCACATTCAGAGCCGTGTGTATTTTGCAAATATTTTATGTCCACAATGCTCTGCACGGAGCTACTCTAGCTAATTGCTCCCACTTTCAATATGTATCCAGGTTGAGACTTAGAGTCATCTGGATCAGTGTAAAAGTTTGCACTGATGTAACTTTTACAACAAACTCTTTTATCACCTCCATAATCGAGAAACATCTCCTTAGTCCTTACTAAGGATACTCTTGACCAATGTCCAGTGATCTACTCCTAGATCACTATTGTACTCCCTTGCCAAATTCAGAGCAAGGTATACAATAGGTCTGGTACATAGCATAGCATACTTTATAGAACCTATGACTGAGGCATAGGGAATGACTTTTCATTCTTCTTTCTATTTTCTGCTGTGGTCGGGATTTGAGTCTTACTCAATTTCATACCTTTGCAACACAGGCAAGAACTCTTTCTTTGACTGTTCCATTTTGAACTATTTCAAAATCTTGCCAAGGTATGTACTCATTGAAAATCTTATCAAGCGTCTTGATCTATCTCAATAGATCTTGATGCTCAATATGTAAGTAGCTTTTACTGAGGTCTTTTCTTTTTAAAGAACTCCTTTAAAACACTCCTTTATGCTTTGCAGAAAAATTCTACATCATTTTTGATCAACAATATGTCACTCACATATACTAATCAGAAAGGCTGTAGTGCTCCCACTCACTTTATTGTAAATACAGGCTTCATCGTAAGTCCATATAAAACTATATGCTTTGATCAACTTATCAAAGCGTATATTCCAACTCTGAGATGCTTGCACCAGTCCATAGATGGATCGCTGGAGCTTGCACATTTTGTTAGCACCTTTAGGATTGACAAAACCTTCTAGTTGCATCATATACAACTCTTCTTTAATAAATCCATTAAGGAATGCAGTTTTGACATCCATTTGCCAGATTTCATAAAATGTGGCAATTGCTAACATGATTCAGACAGACTTAAGCATCGATACGAGTGAGAAAATCTCATCGTATTCAACACCTTTGAACTTTGTTGAAAACCTTTTGCAGCAAGTCGAGCTTAGTGGATAGTAACACTACTATCAGTGTCCGTCTTCCTCTTGAAGATCCATTTATTTAACATGGCTTGCTGATCATCGAACAAGTCAATCAAAGTCCATACTTTGTTCTCATACATGGATTATATCTCAGATTTTATGGCCTCGAGCCATTTCGCGGAATCTGGGCTCATCATCGCTTCCTCATAGTTCGTAGGTTCATCATGGTCTAGTAACATGACTTCCAGAACATGATTACTACACCACTCTGGTGCGGATCTTACTCTGGAAGACCTACGAGGTTCTGTAGTAACTTGATCTGTAGTTTCATGATCAATATCATTAGCTTCCTCACTAATTAGTGTATTTGTCACAGGAACTAATTTCTGTGATAAACTACTTTCCAATAAGGGAGCAGGTACAGTTACCTCATCAAGTTCTACTTTTCTCCCACTCACTTCTTTCGAGAGAAACTCCTTCTCTGGAAAGGATCCATTTTAGCAACACATATCTTGCCTTCGGATCTGTGATAGAAGGTGTACCCAACAATTTCCTTTGGGTATTCCATGAAGACGCACTTCTCCGATTTAGGTTCGAGCTTATCAGGATGAAACTTTTTCACATAAGCATCGCAGCCCCAAACTTTAAGAAACAACAACTTAGGTTTACTGCTAAACCATAGTTCATACGGTGTCGTCTCAACGGATTTAGATGGTGCCCTATTTTAAACGTGAATGCAGCTGTCTCTAATGCATAACCCAAAACGATAGTGGTAAACTGATAAGAGACATCATAGATCACACCATATCAAATAAAGTGCGGTTACGACGTTCGGACACACCATAACGATGTGGTGTTCCAGGTGGCGTGAGCTGTGAAACTATTCCACATTGTTTTAATTGAAGACCAAACTCGTAACTCAAATATTTGTCTCCGTGATTAGATCGCAGAAACTTTATTTTCTTGTTACGATGATTTTTCCACTTCACTCTGAAATTCTTTGAACCTTTCAACTATTTCAGACTTATGTTTCATCAAGTAGATATACCCATATCTGCTCAAATCATCTGTGAAGGTCAGAAAATAACGATACCCACCGCGAGCCTCAACACTCATCGGATCGCATACATCGGTATGTATTATTTCCAATAAGTCAGTCGCTCGCTCCATTGTTCCGAAGAACGGAGTCTTAGTCATCTTGCCCATGAGGCATGGTTCGCAAGCATCAAGTGATTCATAATCAAGTGATCCCAAAATCCCATCAGCATGGAGTTTCTTCGTGCGCTTTACACCAATATGACCTAAACGGCAGTGCCACAAATAAGTTGCACTATCATTATTAACTTTGCATCTTTTGGCTTCAATATTATGAAATATGTGTATTACTACGATCGAGATCCAACAAACCATTTTCGTTGGTGTGTATGACCACAGAAGGTTTTATTTATGTAAACAGAACAACAATTGTTCTCTAACTTAAATGAATAATCGTATTGCAATAAACATGATCAAATCATATTCATGCTCAACGCAAACACCAAATAACATTTATTTAGGTTCAACACTAATCTCAAAAGTATAGGGAGTGTGCGATGATGATCATATCAATCTTGGAACTATTTCCAACTTTTATCGTCACTTCCCCTTAAACTAGTCTCTGTTTATTCTGTAACTCCTGTTTCGAGTTACTAATCTTAGCAACCGAACAAGTATCAAATACTCAGGGGCTACTATAAACACTAGTAAGGCACACATCAATAACCTGTATATCAAATATACACTTGTTCACTTTGCCATCCTTCTTACCCACCAAATATTCAGGGCATTTCCGCTTCCAGTGACCATTTCCTTTGCAGTGTAAGCACTCAGTTTCAGGCTTTGGTCCAGCTTTGGTCTTCTTCACGGGAGTGACAACTTGCTTGTATTTCCACTTGAAGTTCCCTTTCTTTCCCTTTGCCCTTTTCTTGAAACTAGTGATCTTGTTAACCATCAATACTTGATGCTCTTTCTTGATTTCTACCTTCGTCGATTTCGGCATCACGAAGAGCTTGGGAATCGTTTTCGTCATCCCTTGCATACTATAGTTCATCACGAAGTTCTAGTAACTTAGTGATGGTGACTAGAGAATTCTGTCAATCACTATCTTATCTGGAAGATTAACTCCCACTTGATTCAAGCGATTGAAGTACCCAGACAATCAGAGCACATGCTCACTAGTTGAGCGATTCTCCTCCATCTTTTAGCTTTAGAACTTGTTGGAGACTTCATATCTCTCAACTCGGGTATTTTCTGGAAATATTAACTTCAATTCCTGGAACATCTCATATGGTCCATGACGTTCAAAACGTCTTTGAAGTCCCGATTCTAAGCCGTTTAAGCATGGTGCACTAAACTATCAAGTAGTCATCATATTGAGCTAGCCAAACGTTCATAACGTCTGCATCTGCTCCTGCAATAGGTCTGTCACCTAGCGGTGCATTAAGGACATAATTTTTCTGTGCAGCAATGAGGATAAACCTCAGATCACGGATCCAATCCGCATCATTGCTACTAACATCTTTCAACACAATTTTCTCTAGGAACATATCAAAACAAACATATGAAAGCAACAACGCGCGCTATTGATCTACAACATAATTTGCAAAATACTACCAGGACTAAGTTCATGATAAATTTAAGTTCAATTAATCATATTACTTAAGAACTCCCACTTAGACAGACATCTCTCTAGTCATCTAAGTGATCACGTGATCCAAATCAACTAAACCATGACCGATCATCACGTGAGATGGAGTAGTTTTCAATGGTGAACATCACTATGTTGATCATATCTACTATATGATTCACGCTCGATCTTTCGGTCTCCGTGTTCCGAGGCCATATCTGCATATGCTAGGCTCGTCAAGTATAACCTGAGTATTCCGCGTGTGCAAAACTGGCTTGCATCCGTTGTAGATGGACATAGAGCTTATCACACCCGATCATCACGTGGTGTCTGGGCACGACGAACTTTGGCAACGGTGCATACTCAGGAAGAACACTTCTTGATAATTAGTGAGAGATCATCTTAAAATGCTACCGTCAATCAAAGCAAGAATAAGATGTATAATAGATAAACATCATATGCAATCAAAATATGTGACATGATATGGCCATGATCATCTTGCGCATTTGATCTCCATCTCCAAAGTACTGTCATGATCTTTATCGTCACCGGCACGACACCATGATATTCATCATCTTGATCTATATCAATGTGTCATCACATGGTCGTCTCTCCAACTATTGCTCTTGCAACTATTGCTATCGCATAGCGATAAAGTAAAGCAATTATTTGGCACTTGCATCTTATGCAACAAAGAGACAATCATAGGGCTTCTGCCAGTCGCCGATAACTTCAACAAAACATGATCATCTCATACAACAACTTATATCTCATCACGTCTTGACCATATCACATCACAACATGCCCTGCAAAAACAAGTTAGACGTCCTCTACTTTGTTGTTGCAAGTTTTACGTGGCTGCTACGGGCTTAAGCAAGAACCAATCTCACCTACGCATCAAAACCACAACGATAGTTTGTCAAATAGACTCCGTTTTAACCTTCGCAAGGACCGGGCGTAGCCACACTCGGTTCAACTAAAGTGAGAGAGACAGACACCCGCCAGCCACCTTTAAGCACGAGTGCTCGTAACGGTGAAACCAGTCTCGCGTAAGCGTACGCGTAATGTCGGTCCGGGCCGCTTCATCTCACAATACCGCTGAACCAAAGTATGACATGCTGGTAGGCAGTATGACTTATATCGTCCACAACTCACTTGTGTTCTACTCGTGCATATAACATCAACGCATAAAACCTAGGCTCTGATACCACTGTTGGGGAACGTAGTAATTTCAAAAAATTTCCTACGCACACGCAAGATCATGGTGATGGCATAGCAACGAGAGGGGAGAGTGTTGTCCACGTACCCTCGTAGACCGTAAGCGGAAGCGTTATGACAACGCGGTTGATGTAGTCGTACGTCTTCACGATCCGACCGATCCAAGCACCGATCGTACGGAGCCTCCGAGTTCAGCACACGTTCAGCTCGATGACGATCTCCGGCCTCCGATCCAGCCGAGCTCCGGAGATGAGTTCCGTCAGCACGACGGCGTGGTGACGATGATGATGTTCTACCGGCGCAGGGCTTCGCCTAAACTCCGCGACGGTATGACCGAGGTGGAATATGGTGGAGGGGGGCACCGCACACGGCTAAGGAACGATCCATAGATCAACTTGTGTCTATGGGGTGCCCCTGCCCCCGTATATAAAGGAGGGAGGGAGGAGGAGGCCGGCCCTAGGAGGGGCGCGCCATGGGGAGTCCTACTCCCACCGGGAGTAGGATTCCCCCTTTCCTAGTCCAACTAGGAGTCCTTCCATGTAGTAGGAGTAGGAGACTAGGAAGGGGAAGAGAGAAGGGAAGGAAGGAGGGGGTGCGGCCCCTCCCCTTAGTCCAATTTGGACTAGGCCATGGGGGGGCGCGCGGCCTGCCCTAGGCAGCCCCTCTCTCTTTCCCGCAGGGCCCAATAAGGCCTAATACTTCTCCCCGGCGAATTCCCGTAACTCTCCGGTACTCCGAAAAATACCCGAATCACTCGGAACCATTCCGAACTCCGAATATAGTCGTCCAATATATCGATCTTTACGTCTCGACCATTTCGAGACTCCTCGTCATGTCCCCGATCTCATCCGGGACTCCGAACTCCTTCGGTACATCAAAACTCATAAACTCATAATATAACTGTCATCGAAACCTTAAGCGTGCGGACCCTACGGGTTCGAGAACTATGTAGACATGACCTAGAACTATTCTCGGTCAATAACCAATAGCGGGACCTGGATGCCCATATTGGCTCCTACATATTCTACGAAGATCTTTATCGGTCAAACCGCATAACAACATACGTTGTTCCCTTTGTCATCGGTATGTTACTTGCCCGAGATTCGATCGTCGGTATCCAATACCTAGTTCAATCTCGTCACCGGCAAGTCTCTTTACTCGTTCTGTAATGCATCATTCCGTAACCAACTCATTGGTCACATTGCTTGCAAGGCTTATAATGATGTGCATTACCGAGAGGGCCCAGAGATACCTCTCCGACAATCGGAGTGACAAAACCTAATCTCGAAATACGCCAACTCAACATGTACCTTCGAAGACACCTGTAGTACTCCTTTATAATCACCCAGTTACGTTGTGACGTTTGGTAGTACCCAAAGTGTTCCTCCGGTAAACGGGAGTTGCATAATCTCATAGTTACAGGAACATGTATAAGTCATGAAGAAAGCAATAGCAACATACTAAACGATCAAGTGCTAAGCTAACGGAATGAGTCATGTCAATCACATCATTCTCCTAATGATGTGATCCCGTTAATCAAATGACAACTCTTTTGTCCATGGCTAGGAAACATAACCATCTCTGATAAACGAGCTAGTCAAGTAGAGGCATACTAGTGACACTATGTTTGTCTATGTATTCACACATGTATTATGTTTCCGGTTAATACAATTCTAGCATGAATAATAAACATTTATCATGAAATAAGGAAATAAATAATAACTTTATTATTGCCTCTAGGGCATATTTCCTTCAGTGTAATGACCGAGAATCGATGGATGTGGTTGAACCATTACATTAGGGGTTTCTTGACTTGCGTGTGCGGCAGCGAGATGTGACGTCAAGCACTTTAGATCGATATGAGGGTTCAACGATGACGACTGCGGCTTCAAGGCGTTGATCCTTTGAGTCACGCGTCCGAAGACTTTTTGGCCGTCAACAACAATGTTAACCCAGGCCCGGTATGGAAGCGATGACAATGGTTCGAGGTAGTGGTCGTTCGGTGATCCAAAAATTCGATGTAATTTTAGTTATCTTCCGGTGAATTTTTTATATTTTACAAATATCCGTTCTGTCTGAAAGAAAGAAAAAGATCAAGGCTAACCTATGGTTGGATGGTTAGAGGGACTGTGATATCCCTAGTCCACCAGGGTTCAAATCCTAGTGTTTGCATTTATTCTTATATTTATTTCAGAATTTTCAGCGATGCATATTCAATGGGAGGAGACGTTCCCGTCGATGACGAGGTGCCTAAGATGACTTTGCAAGGTGATACTCCGGCTCAGTCTTTCGAAGATACTCATAAGGATAGGATGTGCGTGTGTGCGTTTATAGGGATGAATGTATGCGCGTGTATATGAGCTGTAAATGCTTGAGCTTGAGAAGCTTCTGGCCCGGTGGGTCCATAAAACTCACTCGGATAAGCTGTATTATTGAACCATACAAAACAACAAGCGATAAAACCAAAGACAGATAAAGCAGCTAAACTATAAGACAAGTAAGCTTCTCCAGACCATACAAATGCACGGCGAGCCCATGCGAAGGGTTTGGTTAAAATATGCCAAATTCCGCCAAATACACAAATAAAACCCAACCATACATGCCCACCGATTATATCTTCTAAATCATCTACACTAACAATCCACTCTTCTCCACCAAAAGGAGATTTTAGTAAATAACCAAATATAACACTGGGGAGTGTGTTGAAAAAAAAAGGTCCTGGCCGCTGCAGGCTGCACCGCGCGAGCAACAGGATGCGTCCAACGGTAAAAAAGCCGCGTCGAGCAACAGGAAGCGTCCAACGGTACTTTCAGGCGAAGAAGAGAATGTGTTCTCACTTTTTTCCGCCTTCGTGCTGAGCTTACGGTTTTCACCCACCATGCGTTCCCCGCTCCTCCCCCGCGTCGCCGCCGCCGCCTCCGCCACGCCCCCTCACCGCCAGCGCACCGTCAGGCCGCCGATGCCGCCCTCCCCTGCCCTCCTCTCCTCCACCCCACCGCCGGCCGCGCCCGTAGAAACCCCCAAGCCCGAGACCGCCCAGCAGCACCCTCCTCCCGCCCGCCGCCGCCTAACCCTCGCCGACGAGGAGTGGCACCCGCTCCCCCTCTCCCTCGCCGAGCTCTCCCTCCCGCTCACCCTCCCCACCGGCCAGACCTTCCTCTGGCGCCGCACCTCCCTCTCCCCGCTCCGATTCACCGCCGCCGTGGGCCCGCACCTCGTCTCCCTCTCCCACCTCCCCGACGACGACCGCCTCGCCTTCCTCCTCCACAACGACGACCCCGCCTCCCCCTCCTCCTCCGTCGCCGCCGCCCGGGCCGCGCTGTGCGACTACCTGAACTCCGCCGTCCCCCTCGCCGACCTCTGGGTCCAGTTCACCGCCGCCGATGCGCGCTTCGCGGAGGTCGCGGCGCGGCTCGGCGGCGGCGGAGCGCGGGTGCTCAGGCAGGACCCGGTCGAGTGCCTGTTCCAGTTCCTCTGCTCCTCCAACAACAACATCGCGCGGATCGAGAAGATGGTCTGGACGCTGGCCGGATACGGGGAGCGGCTCGGAGAGGTCGGCGGCTTCGTGTTCCACCGGTTCCCCACTGTCGAGCGGCTCGCGCAGGTGTCCGAGCAGGAGCTCCGGGAGGCTGGGTTTGGGTACAGGTCCGTCAGTTCCTGCCTCGTGCGTATCTATCTTCTCAGTTATATACTCCAATTTATGCTACGCTCGAAGCATTGGTAGTCATTTGTGTTGAATTCAGCACAGCTAGTCTGGTTTTGTTGTAACCTCATTGTCTTGATATGAACTAATTGCTACTCCAGCTTGTGTTGTGGGGCACATGGTTCCATCTACTTGCTGTTAATTCAGTTATATGTAGTCCTTAATGTACTCTGTTTAGCATCCAGATATGTTCACCTGTCGTGTTTGTTGAGAAATGAAAATCCTGTGCCAAGGATGCCCATATCAGGGGGCTGATTATTCAGTAATTCAAGCGATGAGGAGTTGTATTCTTGTTTAGTGATGATGGTGGTGATGGTATTGATATCCTACTTCCTACTGTCTTACATGTATGAATGTACAGAAGAATCTCAGTATCACATTTGTCTAATTGTGTGCATAAATTTTAACTGTGGGAAAACAACCTCAGGCATACAATTACTGATTTTAGATAGACTGTCTGAATCATATCTCATTTATGAGTATCTGTTGTTTATGCAGCATTACTAGATACTTATACTAAACTGATTTGAGAAAATGTTTCTGTTCCTACAAATGAGCAGGGCAAAGTATGTTGTTGGCACTGCTAAAGAATTGATGGCCAAGCCTGGTGGAGGCGCAAAATGGCTTGCCTTGCTGCGTGACAGGGAACTTCCGGAGGTAATTGAGGGTCTTTGTACCCTGCCAGGTGTTGGTCCAAAAGTTGCAGCCTGCATTGCTCTGTTCTCTCTTGATAAGAACCAGGCTATTCCTGTTGACACACATGTCTGGAAGGTATGCTATGTCTGGTTAACCATTGTATTCTTGCTGTAAAAATGACCTAATCTGATGTGCCTTTCCACCTACCCTTTGTCCATTCTCACAAAATTAGGTGGTTTTGATGGGCTGGTTTTAGTTATGATAGTCCTTTTCTGTTGGTTAGCAACAAGTTGAAGGCTTCACCTAGATGAATTGTAAGAGTTTGGCCATGATATCATGTTATACATTTCCTAATCTGATCATGCTTAAATTTCATGGGGTGATGGATGTACCAATACCAAATTGTTATATTGTCGGGAAATAAATTTTTCATCCTTTGAAATGGGTGAAGTAACCAGTCGCCACTGAAATTTATACAAAATGAGAGTTCTGTTCAGAAATGACAATAACTTGTGTGGTATCAAAAATACATTTGAACCTTGAGGATGCAGTGTCAAGAAAGATTCTCTGGATATGTTCTATATGATCTGAAAGCCTATTTTGTTTGAGTCTTCAAACCCTAACCATGTGGATTTTACACAGGTTGCTACACAATATATGTTGCCTGAGCTAGCTGGCAAGAGCCTGACTCCAAAACTGAGCATTGTTGTCGCCGATGCATTTGTAGCCAAATTTGGCGAGTATGCTGGTTGGGCGCAGAATGTTCTCTTTATCGGCCAACTACCTGCTAAAAAACTTGTGGCCACCGAAGTTACCAGTGACACCGCGAAACCTACCAAGAGGAAACGTGCGACGAAGATGGTTGAAATACAGGCATGAGAGAGCATGGATAGCAACTGGAGCAAGGTTTGCCTTCTTTTCTGTTGTCTTTTGGGACCATGATGTTCGTTCACTAATTTTTGTATTGTGTATTAGCTTTTGCAGGAAAATGTTGGAGAATGTCAGAGCAGGTCAGCGCATGGATTACCCGAAATCCTGTTGAAACGAAGTGTTGGGAAATGTTTTGAACCACCCAACACTATCCTCTGAAAATGATAGCAGCTATCTTCTGGTAGAACTCGTTGGAAGGTTTTTTTTTCTTTCAAAGTAGAGTAATCATTAGTACTTGACCAAAGTAACATTTGACATTCCATTCACATCTTCGGATGACGGATAGTACTCCCCATCTTAATTTTGGAGGAGGAAGGCTATCTTAGTGTATGATTGGCCTACCGCGTCCTATATAAAAGGGAGGCGTAGAGGCTATTATTATATTGTTAGCCAATTGGCTGTGAGGAATTTTGAACACTTGTGTTGTAAATCATGTAGTTCCCCTAAAAAACTGATCTCCATTCATGTACTTGATTCAACATGGGAGAGATATCTCTGAATCTGATCAGAACGAGAGTTCATATTCGATTTGATTTGTGAATATGCTGATATGATCGTAGGTATGGGATCAGATGTGAATATGATTTTCCCAATTTGAATTGTGTTGGTCTATCCTCTCCCAAGCAACGAGATGATGGCGTGGGAGCTCGTCGAACAATAATACTAGGGAGTAGCAAACATTAAAATATCTCACTACCTTTCAAGCAAAAAACAGTAATAGCAAACTTTCAAATATTGAAGCAACAATCAAAGTCTAAAATATGTCATGAATTAAAAAAAATGGTTTGCAATAAATATTTCTTGGGTAATGAAAATATGAGGACAACAAGTGGTGGAGATGGATATCTAAAATGGAAATTTTAGTGTCGAGGGCATTTATCAAAATATGACTCGACGCAACTCTTCTCTACTTACTCATCTTGCCTCCTCAGTTTGAGAAGCAAAAAAATGTCGAATTCATGCTCTATGGTATGATTTATATAGATGTATACACGGACGAGTATCCGTAGCAGAATTGTGACATCGTAGCCATTATTACTCTATATAATGACAGCTTGCGTTGATGTTTGCATCGCTCACAAGTTTCTTGTACATTATTCCCTTCCTTCTATAAAAATATGGTACACCTTTGGCATACTCTCGAAAAAACAATGACAGTGACCCTTGGATTATGGCTTGAGAAAATATTATTTGTCAGATAATAAGCCACAATCTGGTATTGCAACATGGAATAGCTAGATCGTCATTAAAACTAGAATAACATGCCACATTGAGCTAGAAGTCTTAAGTAGGATTCACAACTTTATTTATTAATACATCTCTTAGCACTAGAGCTCCAGCTAGCCATACTAGATAGATGGTCATACAAGCATTCAGGAAATACATAGCTTTAGATTATATGATGTTCATTAATTCCAGACACCACATGCGCCTTCTAGGTCATATATATCATTTTCATATTCCGCGATTCACCATATGTGTAGTTGTAGTAGTCCTCGGCTGGGTACCCTTCTCCTCACCTATTCAAATTCACCAATATGGATTGCTCTAAGTGAGAGGGGATTAATATAAAGAAACAACAATAATGATACTTTTCCAAGAGATGTAAAGACTATTTACAAGTTCAGAAAAAGTATAGTAATCCAGAATTATTCTTGTGAGAGCATGTACAAGAAATATCCAATGGGTCAAAACATAATACACATATTAAGAAAATGACATCATTTTTGATAAAAAAAACTACATGATATTTGAGTTGATTATTACTATCAAGATATATCTGTGAAGAAAAATGTTGAATGAGAAAGACATCAGGCTTTAAACTTCCAAATGCACCTATCGTAATACTATTTCAGAAATAAGATGGTTTCACAATATTCTCTTAGTGTGGTCGTTACCAGTTTCCAACAGCTAGAAAACTCATGCAAAAAGATCAACTGAGAGACACCAATAGTTATGGTTCTTCCCCTTTTCTAGTTCAAGTGTTCCCCAGTATAAGAAACTACATTACCATAAGATCACCACACAGACTAAGAAACGGACAAGAAATGTATTCTTATATATCTAGTCCATACTTGACCAAGGAACACGAACTAAAAGTAACTAGAATGAATGCCAAAAAATAAAAATTAATTGGATTACTGTAGTTTGTGCAATGTAGATAGTGAGGTATTACCTGCGGTATAGAAATTTCTATAGGGATAAATGACTGGGTGACGTAGATTAGTTCTTACAGAAATATCTCTGATTTGCATAGAATCAAGTTGGAGCATGAACGTGCTAGTCATCGTAGACAGAACAATCACATTTGTGTCCTCATAATACCCCACCAAAAATATCCACATGTGACCACTAAGCATCGGCTCCGGAAACAACCCATCCAGTGGAGCAATTTTCTTCAAAAACTCCCATCCAACAACACCATCACGGTTGGATTTCCTCTCCCATAATTTGATTGTAAAATTTGACACAATGGCGAGACCAAGTCCATTATCCTCTGTCAGTAAGAGATGATAAGAAAACTCGGCATGTCCATTATGTGTGTCTGATGGCTTCTCAATCATACCAAGACTCTGCCTTTCAAAATCATGCACAAGGACTTCACCTCCAACAAGCAACCAGTAAAGTACATTTCCAATCAAGATGCTGGGTCTCGGGGGAGAAATTACTTTCTTGGTCACCACAGAGACAATATCTCCCCATACACCAGATGTTGATTCATAGACGCATGCTGAAGCATCTGTGCCTCTGTTGAAGATCAAGACCAATTTGAATGGGTTCGAGAAGCAATCACCGTGCACATGCCCATCTTCGACATTAGTGCACAACACAGTGGTATTCCAACACTTCCATTTGTCTCCATTGAGCCCTGGCGGCATTGTCAAATGGTTGTGTTGTTGACCAGTGAGTGGATCCCACACAATCAAACCTGTTGGCATGGGGGAATGTAGTGACATTTCAAATAGGACGGCGAGGCCATGGCGGCATCCCATGAAGCGCAACCGCTTGGATGGGTTGTGGCTGTGCGGCACGAGAAAGTGACCAGCAGGGATGCGGTCAGGCGAGTCAAGGACGGAAGTGAAGACGGTCGTTTTAGTGATTAAACACCTTGCGAAGAAGCCAAGCAGAGGTGGTTTCCTGTAATGCTTGCGAAAGCGACAGAGGAACTTGTGGTTGGAGAGGATGTTGCGCCAGCACGGGCAGACAAGGGAGGCGCGCGGGAGGGAGGATGGTTGTGGAGAGAGGCGGAGGAGGATCTCTTGGAGAAGGTCCTCATCATCGAGCGGTAGCACCGGTGAGGAAGCGAGGCGGCTCATAATTGAGTCAGAAATCCCCTCAGCCAATTTGGATCTAGGGTTCCAAAAATTAAAGAGAAGAAGTGAATCATCAATACATAAAACTGAAATTGGGGAAGTTGGATCTCAGGGAGAAGCTAGGAAAAATCAGGGGCACTCACCGTTTCTCATGGAGGAGCTGCGCCATAGGGTCACTAGGAGGGGCGAATGTGGGCGGCTGCTTGATAGAGTTAGGGCATCTCCAGCCGTTGGCCCCCCAGGGGGCGTCTAAAAGCGCCGCCTGGGGGTGAGCCGGCGAAAAAAAAGGCCCTGGGGGCGAGTCCTCGCCCAGCCATCGACCCCCAGGGCCGCCTACAGGCGAGTTAAAAAAAAGGGGGGGGCCCGTTCGGCGAAGTTATAACAAAGAGCAGTTAAATTTCGTCCGAACATGGCGAATTTCGGCCAAATTCGCCCATTTTCATTACATTATTAAGCTAATCTAAAAAAGAAAGGCGCTGAAGTCGTCGCCGCCGTCGCTGCCATCGTCGTCGTCGACCTTCTCCTCCTTGACGCGGACGCCCCGGCTGGACCCGACGTCGCCATGGTGGACTGGCGGCGGCGCGTCGTCGTCGTCGCTGTCGCACAGGACGACGACTCCGTCTTCGTCGCGGCCGCGTCGGCGCTCCTCGAAGCGGCGCAGTTCGGCGCGCTGGCGCTCCTTCGCCTTCTCCCGGCGCGCCTTCTCCATCGCAATGGAGTCCTGGTGCGCCCATTCCAGGGCCGCGTCATCGTCGACGAGCTCCGTCTTCGCCAGCGCCAGACCCGGCTCCGTCTTCACCGGCGCCAGTCCCGGCTCCGTCTTCACCGGCGCCAGTCCCGGCTCCGTCTTCGGCTTGACGAAGCGCGGAGGAACTGAGGACGAAGCGCGCCGGCCGCCCTCGTGGATGACGATGCCGGCGCTGCGAGTGCGCCGACCGAGCGGCGACTCCGCCGCAGGCTCGGCCTTGACGGCGAGCAGGGCCGGAGCGCCGGAGGAGTGCGAGGAGGATCGGGAGGAGGAAGAGGAGGAGGAAGACCCGAACCGCCTTGGCGCCCATGTCCCGACGCGCCGGTGCGTCACCGGGGGGTATGCCAACGGCGGGTCGTTGCCGCCCTCGAGGTGTGTGAGCACGCCCTCGAGTGTGCTGTCGGGGACGCCCCACCAAAGGTGGCGCCCCTCGCTGTTCTGCCGCCCACCGACCACCGGCGCGCCGTTGGTGGACGCCAGACGCTGCTGCTGGCGGCGCTCGAAATACGCCGCCCAGGCGGCGTGGTTGTCGGCGGCGTACTGGGGGAGGGAGCGTTGGGCGTCGGGGAGGGACGCGCGGACGATCTCAACCTCGTCGGCGAAGTACTCCGGCTTCGCCGCGGCGTCGGGCAACGAGGGAATGGGCACTCCCCCGGCGCTGAGCCTCCATCCCGATGGCCCGGCGCGCATGTCCGGCGGCGCCGGGATGTTCGCCTGGAACAGGAGCCAGGACTCCAGAAGGCGGAGCGAACGGCAGCCGAAGCCGTTGGCCGCCGCCTCGTCCCCGGGGAAGCGTTCTGCCATGGCGACGGCGACGGCGCGCGGGAGAAGCAGGGAGAGGGAGGGTCTGGACGGCGGCGAGGAGCGGGGCGGGGCTGGTGTGGGCACAGGAAGTGGAGTGGAGGCCGCCGGCTTTTATAGCCGGGCCGCGCCGTGTGTACGCGTGCGAGGGAGGGGAGGCATCGGCACCGCCCCGTGACGCGCCGCCCGTGAAGGAATCAATGGCAAGGCTGACCGGCGGCAGCCTTGCCATTGATTCCCCGCGGAAACCGAGGCCGTTGGGGGAAGACGAGGCGCCGGGTCGCTGACGCGGCTGGCCCGTGGCTTCTTCGCGCCAAAACAACTCGCCCCGGCGCCCCCGGGCGCCCCCCCAGCGCGCCGGGTTCGGGCTGGGTTCGCCGGCGCTGTTTTCGGCCCAAGCCAACGATTTTCGGCGTCCTGGGGGCGCGACTGGGCCGTTTTTTCGGTGCCGGCGCGAAAAAATCGCCTGGGAAAGCCTTCTTGGGGGCGCGGCTGAAGATGCCCTTAGAGATGCACGCGCTGAGAGAGAGAGAGATATGATACTGAAAAATTGGCATCTTGCGAATACGCCTTTTTTAGTAGGTCACACCTTTTGAGATACAACTAGCCCATCAGTGTGTGGGATTGACCTGATCTAGTGGAGGTTTTATTTCTACTATACGGCCCATTGCGCCATGAAGCATGTGCCATTAAACTGAAATTTATTTGCTTAGCAATGCCTTCCTTTCTTATCCATTGTTTTATTTTAAAATTTTAATGCTAGGAACATTGTTTATACAAATGGTTGAATACATTTTTTTATGTGGTAGATAATGGAGAGAGATAGCTCTTTGATTGTATCACTAAGCCACTTGTATGATATCGCGTGGGCGGATGATGACCCACAAGTATAGGGGATCAATCGTAGTCCTTTCGATAAGTAGTAAACGTTCTCGAGGGAATTGGTGTTGGGGAACGTAGCAGAAATTCAAAATTTTCTACGCAACACCAAGATCAATCTATGGAGTAATCTAGTAACAAGGGGAAAGAGAGAGGGAGTGCATCTTCATACCCTTGAAGATCGCTAAGCGGAAGCGTTACAAGAACGCGGTTGATGGAGTCGTACTCGTGGCGATTCAAATCGTGGAAGATCCGATCTAGCGCCAAACGGACGGCGCCTCCGCGTTCAACACACGTACAGTTCGGGGACGTCTCCTCCTTCTTGATCCAGCAAGGGGAGAGGAGAAGTTGAGGGAGAGCTCCGGCAGCACGACGGCGTGGTGGTGGAGCTTGCAGTTCTCCGGCAGAGTTTCGCCAAGCACTACGGAGGAGGAGGAGGTGTTGGGAGGGAGAGGGCTGCGCCAGGGGCAAGGGGTGCCTCTCCCATGTGCCTCCCCACTATATATAGGGGTGGAGGGGGCTGGTTTCTTGCCCTCCAAGTCCATTGGGGCGTTGGCAAAGGTGGGGGAAAGAAATCCCATCATTTCCCTTCCCCACCGATTGTTATCCCCCCTTTTTAGGGATCTTGATCTTATCCCTTCGGGATATGATCTTATTCCTTCTAAGGGGGGATCTTGGTGCGCCTTGACCAGGGGTGTGGGGCCTTGCCCCCACTACCCACGTTCATGTGGGTCCCCCATGCAGGCGGGCCCCACTCCGGAACCTTCTAGAACCTTCTCGGTACAATACCGAAAAATCCCGAACTTTTTCCGGTGGCCAAAATAGAACTTCCCATATATAAATCTTTACCTCCAGACCATTCCGGAACTACTCGTGACGTCCGGGATCTCATCCGGGACTCCGAACAACATTCGGTAACCACATACCATTTCCCATAACAACTCTAGCGTCACCGAACCTTAAGTGTGTAGACCCTACGGCTTCGGGAACCATGCAGACATGACCGAGACATCTCTTCGGCCAATAACCAATAGCGGGATCTGGATACCCATATTGGCTCCCACATGTTCCATGATGATCTCATCGGATGAACCACGATGTCGGGGATTCAATCAATCCCGTATTCAATTCCCTTTGTCTAGCGGTATAGTACTTGCCCGAGATTCGATCGTCGGTATCCCGATACCTTGTTCAATCTCGTTACCGGCAAGTCTCTTTACTCGTTCCGTAACACATCATCCCGTGATCAACCCCTTGGTCACATTGTGCACATTATGATGATGTCCTACCGAGTGGGCCCAGAGATACCTCTCCGTCAACCGGAGTGACAAATCCCAGTCTCGATTCGTGCCAACCCAACAGACACTTTCGGAGATACCTGTAGTGCACCTTTATAGCCACCCAGTTACGTTGTGACGTTTGGTACACCCAAAGCATTCCTACGGTATCCGGGAGTTGCACAATCTCATGGTCTAAGGAAATGATACTTGACATTAGAAAAGCTTTAGCATACGAACTACACGATCTTTGTGCTAGGCTTAGGATTGGGTCTTGTCCATCACATCATTCTCCTAATGATGTGATCCCGTTATCAACGACATCCAATGTCCATGGTCAGGAAACCGTAACCATCTATTGATCAACGAGCTAGTCTACTAGAGGCTTACTAGGGACATGGTGTTGTCTATGTATCCACACATGTATCTGAGTTTCCTATCAATACAATTATAGCATGGATAATAAATGATTATCATGAACAAGGAAATATAATAATAACCAATTTATTATTGCCTCTAGGGCATATTTCCAACAGTATCCCACTTGCACTAGAGTCAATAATCTATTTCACATCGCCATGTGATTGACACTCACAGGTCACATCGCCATGTGACCAACATCCAAAGAGTTTACTAGTGTCTAAACTAGTTCACATCATCATGTGATTAAGACTCAATGAGTTCTGGGGTTTGATCATGTTTTGCTTGTGAGAGAGGTTTTAATCAACGGGTCTGCAACATTCAGATCCGTATGTACTTCGCAAATCTCTAGGTCATATTGTAAATGTTGCTTCCACGCTCCACTTGGAGCTATTCCAAATGGTTGCTCCACTATACGTATCCGTTTTGCTACTCAGAGTCATTCGGATCGGTGTTAAAGCTTGCATCGACGTAACCCTTTAGGCCGAACTCTTTATCACCTCCATAATCGAGAAACATGTCCTTATTACTCCAAGGACAATTTTGACCGCTATCTGGTGATCCACTCCTTGATCACCTTTGTACCCTCTTGCCAGACATGTGGCAAGGCACACATCAGGTGCGGTACACAGCATAGCATACTATGGAGCCTACGTCTAAGCATAGGGGACGACCTTCGTCCTTTCTCTCTATTCTGCCGTGGTCGAGCTTTAAGTCTTAACTTCATACCTTACAACTCAGGCAAGAACTCCTTCTTTGACTGATCCATCTTGAACACCTTCAAGATCATGTCAAGGTAAGTGCTCATTTGAAAGTACCATTAAGCATTTTTTTGATCTATCCTCATAGATCTTGATGCTCAATGTTCAAGCAGCTTAATCCAGGTTTTCCATTGAAAAACACTTTTCAAATAACCCTATATGCTTTCTAGAAATTCTACATCATTCTGATCAACAATATGTTTACAACATATCTTATCAGAAATTCTATAGTGCTCCCACTCACTTCTTTGGAAATACAAGTTTCTCATAAACTTTGTACAAACCCAAAATCTTTGATCATTCCATCAAAGCGCATATTCTTACTCCGAGATGCTTGCTCTAGTCCATGGAAGGATCGCTGGAGCTAGCATACCTTTTAGCATCCTTAGGACCGACAAAACCTTTCTGATTGTATCACATACAACCTTTCCTTACAAAAACTGGTAAGGAAACTCGTTTTGACATCCATCTTGCCAGATTTCATAAATGCAGCTAATACTAACATGATTCCGACGGGCTTAAGCATCGCTACGGATGAGAAAATCTCATCGTAGTCAACTCCTTGAACTTGTGAAAAAACTCTTCGCCACAAGTCGAGCTTCATAGACAGTGACACTACCGTCCACGTCCATCATCTTCTTAAAGATCCATTTATCTCAATGGCTTGCCGATCATCGGGCAAGTCCACCAAAGTCCATGCTTTGTTCTGATACATGGATCCTATCTCGGATTTCATGGCTTCTAACCATTTGTCGGAATATGGGCCCACCATCGCTTCTCCATAGCTCGTAGGTTCATTGTTGTCTAGCAACATGACCTTCAAGACAGGATTACTGTACCACTCTGAAGTAGTATGCATCCTTGTCACCCTACGAGGTACGGTAGTGACTTGATCCGAAACTTCATGATCACTATCATAAGGTTCTACTTCAATTGGTGTGGGCGCCACAGGAACAACTTCCTATGCCCTGCTACACACTAGTTGAAGTGACGGTTCAATAACCTCATCAAGTCTCCACCATGCTCCCACTCAACTTTCTGAGACAAACTTTTCCTCGAGAAAGGACCCGATTCAAGAAACAATCCCTATTGCTTTCATATCTGAATTAGGAGGTATACCCAACAGTTTTGGGTGTCTTATGAAGATGCATTTTATCCGCTTTGGGTTCGAGCTTATCAACCTAAAACTTTTTCACATAAGCATCGCAGCCCCAAACTTTAAAGAAACGACAACTTAGGTTTCTCCAAACCATAGTTCAAACGGTGTCGTCTCAACGGAATAACGTGGTGCCCTATTAAAGTGAGTGCAGTTGTCTCTAATGCCTAACCCATGAACGATAGTGGTAATTCGATAAGAGACACCATGGTACGCACCATATCCAATAGGGTGCAACTATGATGTTTGGACACACCATCACACTATGGTGTTCCAGGCGGTATTAATTGTGAAACAATTTCCACAATGTCTTAATTGCGTGCCAAAGCTCGTAACTCAGATACTCATCTCTATGATCATATCATAGACATTTTATCCTCTTGTCACGATGATCTTCAACTTCACTCTGAAATTACTTGGACCATTCAATAATTCAGACTTGTGTTTCATCAAGTAAATATACTCAGTATCTACTCAAACCATCCGTAAAGTAAGAACATAATGATATCCATTGCGTGCCTCAGCACTCATTGGACTGCACACATCAAAATGTATTACATCCAACAAGTTGCTTTCTTGTTCCATTTTACTGAAAAACGAGGCTTTCAGTCATCTTGCCCATGTGGTATGATTTGCATGTCTCAAGTGATTCAAAATCAAGTGAGTCCAAATGGTCCATTTGCATGGAGTTTCTTCATGCATATACACCAATAGACATGGTTTGCATGTCTCAAACTTTTCCAAAACGAGTGAGTCCAAAGATCCATCAACATGGAGCTTCTTCATGCGTTTTATACCAATATGACTTACATGGCAGTGCCACAAGTAGGTGGTACTATCATTACTATCTTATATCTTTTGGCATGAACATGTGTATCACTATGATCGAGATTCAATAAACCATTCATTTTAGGTGCAAGACCATTGAAGGTATTATTCAAATAAACAGAGTAACCATTATTCTCCTTAAATGAATCACCGTATTGCGATAGACATAATCCAATCATGTCTATGCTCAACGCAAACACCAAATAACAATTATTTAGGTCTAACACCAATCTCGATGGTAGAGGGAGCGTGCGATGCTTGATCACATCAAGCTTGGAAAAACTTCCAACACATATCGCCAGCTCACCTTTAGCTAGTCTCCATTTACTCCACAGCCTTTTATTTCGAGTTACTAACACTTAGCAACCGAACCGGTATCTAATACCCTGGTGCTACTAGGAGTACTAGTAAAGTACACATTAACATAATGTATATCCAATATACTTCTATCGACCTTGCCAGCCTTCTCATCTACCAAGTATCTAGGGCAATTCTGCTCCAGTGGTTGTTCCCCTTATTACAGAAGCACTTAGTCTCGGGTTTGGGTTCAACCTTGGGTTTCTTCACTAGAGCAGCAACTGATTTGCCGTTTCATGAAGTATCCCTTCTTGCCCTTGCCCTTCTTGAAACTAGTGGTTTCACCAACCATCAACAATTGATGTTCCTTCTTGATTTCTACTTTCTCGGTGTCATACATCGCGAATATCCAAGGATCATCATATCTATCCCTGATATGTTATAGTTCATCACTAAGCTCTAGCAGCTTGGTGGCAATGACTTTGGAGAAACATCACTATCTCATCTGGAAGATTAACTCCCACTTGATTTAAGTGATTGTTGTACTCAGACAATCTGAGCACAAGCTCAACGATTGGGCTTTTCTCCCTTAGTTTGCAGGCTAAGAAAATCGTCGGAGGTCTTATACCTCTTGATGTGGGCACGAGCCTGAAATCCCAATTTCAGCCCTCGAAACATCTCATATGTTCTGCGACGTTTCGAAATCGTCTTTGGTGCCTCAACTCTAAACCGTTTAACTGAACTATCACGTAGTTATCAAAACGTGTATGTCAGATGTTCGCAACATCCACAGACGACGTTCGAGGTTCAGCACACTGAGCGGTGCATTAAGGACATAAGCCTTCTACGAAGCAACGAGGACAATCCTCAGTTTACGGACCTAGTCCGCATAATCGCTACTATCAACTTTCAACTAATTTTTTTTCTAGGAACATATCTGAAACAGTAGAACTAAAGCGCGAGCATTACGACATAATTTGCAAAGACATTTTGACTATGTTTAGGATAATTGAGTTCATCTTATGAACTCCCACTCAGATAGACATCCCTCTAGTTATCTAAGTGATTACATGATCCGAGTCAACTAGGCCGTGTCCGATCATCACGTGAGACGGACTAGTCATCATCGGTGAACATCTTCATGTTGATCGTATCTACTATACGACTCATGCTCGACCTTTCGGTCTCTTGTGTTCCGAGGCCATGTCTGTACATGCTAGGCTCGTCAAGTCAACCTAAGTGTTTCGCGTGTGTAAATCTGGCTTACACCCGTTGTATGTGAACGTTAGAATCTATCACACCCGATCATCACGTGGTGCTTCGAAACGACGAACTTTCGCAATGGTGCACAGTTAGGGGGAACACTTTCTTGAAATTTTAATGAGGGATCATCTTATTTACTACCGTCGTTCTAAGCAAATAAGATGTATAAACATGATAAACATCACATGCAATCAAATAGTGACATGATATGACCAATATTATATTGCTCCTTTTGATCTCCATCTTCGGGGCTCCATGATCATCATTGTCACCGGCATGACACCATGATCTCCATCATCGTGTCTCCATGAAGTTGTCTCGCCAACTTATTACTTCTACTACTATGGCTACCGGTTAGCAATAAAGTAAAGTAATCACATGGCGTTGTTCAATGACACGCAAGTCATACAAGAAATAAAGACAACTCCTATGGCTCCTGCCGGTTGTCATACTCATCGACATGCAACTCGTGATTCCTATTACAAGAACATGATCAATCTCATACATCACATATCATTCATCACATTCTTCTTGGCCATATCACATCACATAGCATACCCTGCAAAAACAAGTTAGACGTCCTCTAATTGTTGTTTGCATGTTTTACGTGGCTGCTATGGGTTTCTAGCAAGAATGTTTCTTACCTACGCAAAAACCACAACGTGATATGTCAATTGCTATTTACCCTTCATAAGGACCCTTTTCATCGAATCCGATCCGACTAAAGTGGAAGAGACTGGCACCAGCTAGCCACCTTATGCAACAAGTGCATGTTAGTCGGTGGAACCTGTCTCACGTAAGTGTATGTGTAAGGTCGGTCCGGGCCGCTTCATCCCACAATACCGCCGAAACAAGATAGGACTAGTAACCGTAAGCAAATTGAACAAAATCAACGCCAACAACTACTTTGTGTTCTACTCATGCATAGAAACTACGCATAGACCTAGCTCATGATGCCACTGTTGGGGAACGTAGCAGAAATTCAAAATTTTCTACGCAACACCAAGATCAATCTATGGAGTAATCTAGCAACGAGGGGAAGGAGAGAGGGAGTGCATCTTCATACCCTTGAAGATCGCTAAGCGGAAGCGTTACAAGAACGCGGTTGATGGAGTCGTACTCGTGGCGATTCAAATCGCGGAAGATCCGATCTAGCGCCAAACGGACGGCGCCTCTGGGTTCAACACACGTACAGCCCGGGGACGTATCCTCCTTCTTGATCCAGCAAGGGGAGAGGAGAAGTTGAGGGAGAGCTCCGGAAGCACGACGGCGTGGTGGTGGAGCTTGCAGTTCTCCGGCAGAGCTTCGCCAAGCACTATGGAGGAGGAGGAGGTGTTGGGAGGGAGAGGGCTGCGCCAGGGGCAAGGGGTGCCTCTCCCATGTGCCTCCCCACTATATATAGGGGTGGAGGGGGCTGGTTTCTTGCCCTCCAAGTCCATTGGGGCGTTGGCAAAGGTGGGGGAAAGAAATCCCATCATTTCCCTTCCCCACTGATTGTTATCCCCCCTTTTTAGGGATCTTGATCTTATCCCTTCGGGATATGATCTTATTCCTTCTAAGGGGGGATCTTGGTGCGCCTTGACCAGGGGTGTGGGGCCTTGCCCCCACTACCCACGTTCATGTGGGTCCCCCATGCAGGTGGGCCCCACCCCGGAACCTTCTAGAACCTTCTCGGTACAATACCGAAAAATCCCGAACTTTTTCCGGTGGCCCAAATAGGACTTCCCATATATAAATCTTTACCTCCGGACCATTCCGGAACTCCTCGTGATGTCCGGGATCTCATCCGGGACTCCGAATAACATTCGGTAACCACATACCATTTCCCATAACAACTCTAGCATCACCGAACCTTAAGTGTGTAGACCCTACGGGTTCGGGAACCATGCAGACATGACCGAGATATCTCTTCGGCCAATAACCAATAGCGGGATCTGGATACCCATATTGGCTCCCACATGTTCCATGATGATCTCATCAGATGAACCACGATGTCGGGGATTCAATCAATCCCGTATTCAATTCCCTTTGTCTAGCGGTATAGTACTTGCCCGAGATTCGATCGTCGGTATCCTGATACCTTGTTCAATCTCGTTACCGGCAAGTCTCTTTACTCGTTCCGTAACACATCATCCCGTGATCAACCCCTTGGTCACATTGTGCACATTATGATGATGTCCTACCGAGTGGGCCCAGAGATACCTCTCCGTCAACCGGAGTGACAAATCCCAGTCTCGATTCGTGCCAACCCAACAGACACTTTCGGAGATACCTGTAGTGCACCTTTATAGCCACCCAGTTACGTTGTGACGTTTGGTACACCCAAAGCATTCCTACGGTATCCGGGAGTTGCACAATCTCATGGTCTAAGGAAATGATACTTGACATTAGAAAAACTTTAGCATACGAACTACACGATCTTTGTGCTAGGCTTAGGATTGGGTCTTGTCCATCACATCATTCTCCTAATGATGTGATCCCGTTATCAACGACATCCAATGTCCATGGTCAGGAAACCGTAACCATCTATTGATCAACGAGCTAGTCTACTAGAGGCTTACTAGGGACATGGTGTTGTCTATGTATCCACACATGTATCTGAGTTTCCTATCAATACAATTATAGCATGGATAATAAACGATTATCATGAACAAGGAAATATAATAATAACCAATTTATTATTGCCTCTAGGGCATATTTCCAACAATTGGAGTCATCACCACAAGTATGATGCTGACAACACATGATATACATGGCTCTTTAATTGTTCACTAAGCCACTTGTATGATATCGCGTAGGCGGATGATGAGCCACAAGTATAGGGGATCAATCCTAGTCCTTTTGATAAGTAAGAGTGTCGAACCCAACGAGGAGTAGAAGGAAATGACAAGCGATTTTCAGCAAGGTATTGTCTGCAAGCACTGAAATATTCGGTAACAGATAGTTTGATAGCAAGATAATTTGTAACTAGAAATAAGTAGTAACGGTAACAAAGGTGAAGAAAGGTATCCCAATACTTTTTGTAGCAAAGGACAGTCCGGAATGGTCTCTTATAATAAGCAAAGCGTTCTTGAGGACACACGGGAATTTCATCTAGTCACTTCCATCATGTTTATTTGATTCACGTTCGTTATTTTGATAATTTGATATGTGGGTGGACCGGTGCTTGGGTGATGTTCTTACTTGAACAAGCCTCCCACTTATGATTACCCCCTCTCGCAAGCATCCGCAACTACGAAATAAGAATTAATATAAATATAACCATAGCATAAAACATATGATCCAAATCAGCCCCTTACGAAATAGCGCATAAACTAGGGTTTAAGCTTCTGTCACTCTAGCAACCCATCATCTAATAACTACTCCAAAATGCCTTCCCTTAGGCCCAAATATGGTGAAGTGTCATGTAGTCGACATTCAAATGACACCACTGAAGGAAGCAACAACATACATATCATCAAAATATCGAACGAATATGAAATTCACATGATTACTTATGTCAAGACTTCTCCCATGTCCTCAAGAACAAAAGTAACTACTCACAAATCATATTCATGCTCAAGATCAGAGGGTATTGAATAGCATCAAGGATATTAACATATAATTCCACCAAATAAACCAACTAGCATCAACTACAAGATGTAATAAACACTACTAGCAACCCCAGGTACCAATCTGAGGTTTTGAGACAAAGATTGAATACAAGAGATGAACTAGTGTTTGAGATGAGATGGTGCTGGTGAAGATATTGACAACGATTGGTCCTCCCATGATGAGAGGATCGTTGGCGATGACGATGCCTTCGATTTCCCCCTCCCGGAGGGAAGTTTCCCCGCCGGAATTGCTCCGCCGGAGAGCAAAAGTGCTCCTGCCCAGGTTCCACCTCGAGATGGCGGCGCTTCATCCCGAAACCCTTCTTCTGATCTTTTCTAGGTCAAATGGCACCACATAGGAGAAGATGGGCCCCGGAGGCCTGCTAGGGGCGCCACCACAAGCTCGGGAGGCGCGCCCTGGGGGGTAGAGTGCGCCCCCAGGCTTGTCGCTACCTAGTGGGTCCCCGTCTGGTATTTCTTTCGCTAGTAATTTTAATATATTCCAAAATAATTCTCCGTCAATTTTCAGCTTATTTGAAGTTGTTCAGAAAAAGTGCCTCCGATGTAGCCCTTTCTAGTCCAAAATTCCAGTTGTCGGCAATCTCCCTCTTCATGTGAAACTTGCAAAATAAGAGACAAAAGGCATAAGAATTGTATTATAAGGTGAAATAACAGTCCATAATGCGATAAATATCAACATGAAAACGTGATGAAAAATGGACGTATCAGCGGAGCCAATAAAGTACACATCCCCACTCAGGTTATTGCGTACACTCGTGCCACCATCGTGCTTCCCCACTCCGGTTATCACAATGATGATTAGTGGGAGTGAACTCCCCATTGTCACGGCCTTAAGTTCTAGGGTTCTCCACTAATCTCTATTGCAATGACAGGATGAAGGGAGAATATGACTTTCACCACCTACCCTCCACAACCAGCTTGTTCACCAACATGACTTGCCTTGAGTCCACAAGGGGCTAATGTTGCACGAGCTTTCTTCACAACACCATGACACAATCAACGCAATACATATAAAGAAAATGATTGAATCGCTTATTCAACAAAGTACTAATCATGCAAGGGTTCATCCAATTCCTCAAGAACTAGTACAACTACTCAAACATAGGAGAGGGAGATGGAAAGTTGCAAGCCGACGTGAAGCCAGTGGAGGAGAGGGGCATGGCGGCCCTGGCGGTGAAGACCGCACCGGCCCAAAGGCCGATGCCCATGGTGGAGGCACCCCTTCTTCTTCCTCATGGCTTGGCCCTTCTCTTCTATATGGAGGTGGTCTTGGAGGAACAATGGATATGGATGACGGCTGCATGGATGAACGAGTAAGGAGGTGAGTGGAGGCGCCTAGGGTTGGAGGTGCTTATATGAAGGCCTCTCGGTGTCTCCTCTATTGATGTGGTCATCCAAGGGCTCAAGATGAGCCTTATCTTCTCGCAATCCCATCATTATGATCCAAGGATCCCATGGGAACAATTGGGGCAAATCGGTGCAAAATCCCATCTGGAAGGGCAACTTTCGGAACTGTGTGCACGTCATATGACTGGTGAAACGACTGGCTGTGGTCGCATGAAACGTCGTCTTTTGTTCTCACCTTCTCCGGTAAAATGACTGCCATTTCTTCATACGAACTCGGAATTTGATGATCTTGGACTCGTTGGATTCGAATGAACGATACACATCCATTTCTAGTATTAGATATTGGTTTGGAGGACTTTGGAAAATGGCTTTTTCCGACCTTCAAAATGGCTTAGTGTGCCCCCTGGGTGACTCCTATTGAACCCATCCTTGATTCTTTCATCGTGCTTGGTCCTAGATTGCTAAAATACACTTGCAGACACAAGAAAACAAAGAGAACTAATAAAAACCAAATAAAATATTAAATGTGCAATGCTCACAAGGAAAAGTGTAGATACCGGTAAACATGCATAATGAACAACTATTTGGTTCAATGAGACATAATATATGAATAGAACATGCAATAAATGAGCTCTAAAAATGTGTAAAATATAGAGCCATCACCGTGCCTGACAAAGCTCTCTGTGTCGCATAGTGGCGGTGGGGTGTTCCCTTCTTCCCGATCCTCTCATCCTCATATCAACCTAAACCGCTTCGCACCGCCATCGCGTGCTACAATGCCCTCACTGGTGTATAGCTCCACCCCGGTGTGCCAATCGACCAGGAGGGGGTGCAGCAACACCATCGCTAGCCGCAGGCTGGCAACCGACAAGATCAGGGGCTAATCTGGCCTGCTGCATAGGAGGTGAGTGATACGTCTCCAACGTATCTATAATTTTTGATTGTTCCATGCTATTATATTATCAATCTTGGATGTTTTATATTTATTTACTAGCAACTTTATATAATTTTTTGGGACTAACCTATTGACATAGTGCCAGTTGCTATTTTTTGCTTGTTTTTTACTTCGCAGAAAAATCAATACCAAATGAAGTCCAAATGCCACAAAAGTTTTTGGATAATTTTTTCTCCAGAGGGGCCTTGTGGGGCCCACTAGGAACCATGGCACGCCATGGTGGGTAGTGGGGCCCACATGCACCCCCTCCGCCGACCTCTGCCTCTATAAGTACTCAAAAATCTCAAAAACCCTAGGAAGTCGACGAAACACAATTCCAGCCGCCGCAAGTTTCAGAACCACAACATCCACTCTAGAGGCCTTTTCCGGCATTCTGTCGGAGGGGTCAAAAATCACGGAGGGATTCTTCATCATCACCCTTGCCCCTCCGATGATGCATGAGTAGTTTACCACAGACCTACGGGTCCGTAGGTAGTAGCTAGATGGCTTCTTCTCTCTTTTTGATCTTCAATACAATGTTATCCTCAATGTTCTTGGAGATCTTTTTGATGTAATGACTTTTTGCGGTGTGTTTGTTGGGATCCGATGAATTGTGAGTTTATGATCAGATATATCCATGAATATTATTTGGGTCTTTGCTGAACTCTTTTATGCATGATTGTTATAGCCTCATATTTCTTCCCCGAAACTTTGGTTTGGTTTGGCCAACTAGATTGTTTTTTCTTGAAATGGGAAGAGGTGCTTTGTGATGGGTTCGATCTTGCAGTGCTCAACCTCAGTGACAGAAGGATACATGACACGCATGTATCGTTGCCATGAAGGATAAAAAGGTGGGGGGTCTATTCCTACATGAATAGATCTTGTCTACATCATGTCATCGTTCTTATTCATTACTCCGTTTTCCCATGAACTTAATACACTTGATGCATGCTGGATAGTGATACGTCTCCAACATATCTACTTTTCCAAACACTTTTGCCCTTGTTTTGG
Organism: Triticum timopheevii; assembly: GCA_963921465.1. NCBI lineage: Eukaryota > Viridiplantae > Streptophyta > Magnoliopsida > Poales > Poaceae > Triticum > Triticum timopheevii. The sequence continues at coordinate 59,405,039 of OY997266.1, read as the reverse complement.
ACTCTAACTTGCATGATTTGAATGAAACTAACCCGGACTGACGCTGTTTTCAGCAGAACTGCCATGATGTTGTTTTATGTGTAGAAAAGAAAAGTTCTCGGAATGTCCTGAAAATCCACGGAGGCACTTTTTGGAATTAATAAGAATTTCTGGGTGAAAGAAATACACAAGGGGGCCCAGGGCCTGTCCACGAGACAGGGGGGCGCCCCCCTGTAGGGCGTGCCCCCCTATCTCGTGGGCCCCCTGGACCTCCACCGACCTCAACTCCAACTCCATATATTCATGTTCGGGGAGAAAAAAATCAAAGAGAAAGTTTCATCGCGTTTTACGACACGGAGCCGCCGCCAAGCCCTAATCTCTCTCGGGAGGGCTGATCTGGAGTCTGTTCGGGGCTCCGGAGAGGGGGATTCGTCGCCGTCGTCATCATCAACCATCCTCCATCACCAATTTCATGATGCTCACCGCCGTCGTGAGTAATTCCATCGTAGGCTTGCTGGACGGTGATGGGTTGGATGAGATTTACCATGTAATCAAGTTAGTTTTGTTAGGGTTTGATCTCTGGTATCCACTATGTTCTGAGATTGATGTTGCTATGACTTTGCTATGCTTAATGCTTGTCACTAGGGCCCGACTGCCATAATTTCAGATTTGGACCTATTATGTTTTCATGAATATATGTGTGTTCTTGATCCTATCTTGCAAGTCTATAGTCACCTATTATGTGTTATGATCCGACAACCCCCCGAAGTGACAATAATCGGGATACTTCTCGGTGATGACCGTAGTTTGAGGAGTTCATGTATTCACTATGTGCTAATGCTTTGTTCCGGTTCTCTATTAAAAGAAGGCCTTAATATCCCTTAGTTTCCGCTAGGACCCCGCTGCCACGGGAGGGTAGGACAAAAGATGTCATGCAAGTTCTTTTCCATAAGCACGTATGACTATTTACGGAATACATGCCTACATTACATTGATGAACTGGAGCTAGTTCCGTGTCACCCTATGTTATAGCTATTACATGAGGAATCGCATCCGGCATAATTATCCATCAGTGATCCATTGCCTACGAGCTTTTCACATATTGTTCCTCGCTTATTTACTTTTCCGTTGCTACTGTTACAACTACTACAAAAATCCAAAAACAATTATCTTTACTTTTGCCACCATCACCTTTATTATCATACTACTTTGCTGCAGATACTAAGTTATCCAGGTGTGGTTGAATTGACAACTCAACTGCAATACTCAAGAATATTCTTTGGCTCCCCTTGTGTCGAATCAATAAATTTGGGTTGAATACTTTACCCTTGAAAGCTGTTGCGATCGCCTACACTTGTGGGTTATCAATAGCGGTCGATGTGTGGAGTAATAGTAGTAGATGCCGACAGGAGTCGGTCTACTAATCTTGGACGTAATGCCTATATACATGATCATTGCCTTGGATATCGTCATAACTATTCGCTTTTCTGTCAATTGCCCAACAGTAATTTGTTTACCCACCGTATGCTATTTTCTCGAGAGAAGCCTCTAATGAAATTTACGGCCCCCGGGTCTATTTCCTGTCATATTAAAACCAAATATACCTTGCTGCATTTTTTCTTTATTTACTTTATTTTTTATTTTTGTAAGATCTATTTATCAAATCTCATACAATTTAATCTATCTCAGTACCGAGGAGGGATTGACAACCCCTCTTACGCGTTGGGTTGCAAGTTCTTGTTATTTGTGTGCACGTGCTGTTTACATAGTGTTGCTTGGTTCTCCTACTGGACTGATAACCTTGGTTTTATAACTGAGGGAAATACTTACCGTTGTTGTGCTGCATCATCCTCTCCTCTTCGGGGAAATGCCAACACATATACACGAAGGTGTGAGTCGATAGTGTGGGTTTCTGATGGATCTGATGACGGGTGACCGTAGCTTCGACATCGTCCATGATTGACCGGCGTGGTTACCCTAATTCAGATTTGATGGTGATTCAAACCCGGTCTTGATGGTATCCCTGGTTGGGGGTCTCTCACCATGTCACCCTCCTAGCCTTGTGGGTCGGGCTAGGGACCCCCATGTCGGTTGCGGAGTGGGCAATGTCAAATGACCCTTGACGTAGAAACATAAGGTTCTAGAAGACTTATCGTCTACTCCAAGATGCTAGATTCGTCAAAGACATGGTTTCCTTGTATGTACCCGACTAGGATGTTGAAGCCTAGAGCGCCCCTCCCCCCCGATTATCTATATAGACCGAGGAGTAGGGCTCATAGAAGGAAAGAAGAATCTCAAGGTAGATCATCTGTACTTTGTACCCCAATCCAAAGAAATAAACACAAGCAGGACATAGAGTGTTATCTCTTTGGAGAGCCCGAACATGGGTAAACCTCGTGTCCTTGTTACTGTTGTATCTAGACTTAGCCCCATCATTAGTGGCCCATACATGACCCTCTATGAAATCACTGTGATACAATGGGGATCAAGAACATCGAGCGGATCGGTACCGGCGCTACTTTTGTGCTGGAACAGATCTTTGTCTTAGGTAGCATCGCCCTCTTTGCTGACTCAACCGACCACCTAGGCCAGGTCGAGACCTTGGTCTTCACAAGGTGAGTGTCGAATTAGATCGAGGATCAGCACGAGACACTTGCCCTGACCCTGATGTTAAATGTGGGTCAAGACGACCGTGGGAGTCTCTCATCGGACCCGACCATGAGTCAGGATCCGATGACGCCTCCCAAGGCCCATATGACTACACTTTGTACAGGTCAGTTCATATCTCGTGTGTGTCGAGATCTTATTAGTTATACAATTTATGCTACGCTCTAAGCATTGATAGTCCTTTGTGTTGAATTTAGAACAACTAGTCTAGTTTTGTTGTAGCCTCATTGTCTTGAGATAAACAAACTGCTAGTCTAGCTTGTGTTGTGCGGCACATGGTTCCATCTACTTGCTGTTAATTCAGTCATAGGTAGTCCTTGATATAATTTGTTTAGTATCTAGTCAGCTAGGTTCACCTGTTGTGTTTGTTTATAAATGAAAAAGTATGTGCTAAGAATGCCCATAACAGCGGGCTGATAATTCAGTAAATCGAGCCATGAGAAGGAATATTCTTGTTTAGTGATGATGGTATTGATAACCAACTTCCCACTATTTTACATGTGTGTATGTCCAGAGGAATCTCAATGTCACACTAGTATGATTGTGTACTTAAATTTCAACTATGGGAAAAAAACCTCACACATACAATTACCGATTTTGGATGGATTGTATGAATCATGTCTCAGTTATGAGTATATGTTGTTTATGCAGAAGTACTAGATATTTTATACTAAACTGATGTGAGCAAATGTTTTGTGTGCCTAGGAATTAGCAGGGCAAAGTATGTTGTTGGCACTGCTAAAGAATTGATGGTCAAGCCTGCAGGGCAAAGTATGTTGCACTAAGTCAGCGACACTATTTTGAGATGGAGGTATTATGATATTGCAATTAGCCAAAGGCTATTTCAGAGCCGCATTCAAGCTGTTATTAGAGCAACACTTCTAGTCACCCTTAAAAAACAGAACTATTTAATGACTGGCACTGCAAATACCTACAACCATATTGTTTCAAAACTTTTTACCCATCCTATTAAATTGTGGGAAAAGAAATGGTTGGAGAGCAATGAGTAGATGATTGAAGGCACTAAGTTTCATCCACCAACCAACCAATAGTACCGAATGTTGGGAAAATCCTTCTATACTCCAAGAAAAGAAAATCATCCATAAACCTATTTGTTCATAGAGATTTATGGTTAAAAGTGCGTACGAATATTTTTGTGTTTTTATCACTATTAATTGGAATTGAACATGATAAATGTGATTACCAATTCTAGCTAGTTGTTATGACAACCAGTTTGATATCAAATGTTTGATTACTTTTGTGGATTGTGGTTAAGAGCTTATGCTGTAGAACTGCATGCACGATGTAGTTCATCCAAAAGCTCAAGCTGATGGAGAAAGGTTGGATATGCATTTATATGTCAACACTTGCCCCCACGTGTGTCTCCCTCAGACCCAAATGTGGACCAAAAGTGGGCTGCAATTTTTTATTTTAAATTGTGCTAGCCGATTCTTGAACTCTAGACCTCTTGGCTCCAATACCATGTTGAATTCATGCTCCAACCAGTTGTTCAAAAAGTCTGAACGAATGGAGAGAGGCGGGCAATATATTTCAACATATGAGACTTGGCGAGGAATTGTTTCATGTCGGTCTTCAGAAACACCATTTCAAATCGGGCAAGGAGAAGTCGTCGTGTTGGTTCTAGGATGGAATGATCTTTTAAAATTTAGACAAGAAGCTAACAGGAAGAGTGTGGCTTGGTGTGTTACACAGTGTGGTTATTCAGAGTGCTGCATTCTCTTCATATATACCCTAGTCATTTCATTGATTGTAGCGTATCTTTTTTTTGCTGCTAGTGGTGCACTGCAATTTTGACTTTTGATTTCTGCACTAGGGTGTTGTCCGATCCGTTTTTTATGGAGCCCCCATATCGCCTCGCCAAGGCGACACACGCGGTGACCCCAGCCCTCCCGCCTACACCTCCTCTCCCCGGCGTCTCTTCTTGCTGCCGCCAGCGGTTGCTGCCAGGCAAAGCCCGTGCGGGGACGACATGGATCCCCATCCATGGCGGCGGTGAGGATTCCCCTCCGTGGCGGTGGTGGGCTTCTCCTTCAGCGTTGGCAGTATGGCAGTGGCGCCGGTCTTGATGACAAGGGAAAGTGGATCCGTCGCACGATCGGCAAGGTAACCATGGTCATTACTGCCTCTCTCTTGGTTCGTTTTGCGGGCCAATGGGTTTGGGCGGACCTGTGGAGCAGTGGTGAATCGGCTGGCGGTGCAGCGGCAGCGGTTACCTCCTACTGCGCGCATGTGTGGTGGCGGCGGTGAATCTGTCATCAGATCTATCCAGTGGCGAGCTTGGAGTGGAAAGAATACCGATGAAGACCGAGCCGGAACTATGGTCATGGTGGACGATGGTGGCATCTCTTGGCGCCATTACCTTGTTGAAGGCATCATCATAGCAAGCCACGTCGCTCCTTTCGGCCTACTTTGGGGAAACCTTGGATCTGTGTTTCTTGGATCAGACGATGGCGACACCTAGTGCCGTGCTCCCTGCTAGAGGCATCATTTTGGAGTAGGTGCTGACTCGAGTGGACAGGTGGTGGAGCAGCGTGGCATCTATAGCATAGACGATTGCGGGTCTGGGCGGCATGGTGTAGGTGAGACTCCGTGAAGGATGCATCTAGATGGACGAGCACAGAGCGGTGGCACTATTTAGCACCGTGGCGGCATCGACGGTTGGCCGTCCTGGCAAGGATTATGCAGATCTTTTTCATGGAGATGGTCAGCGGTTCGATGCTGGTGGTGGCCTCTAAAGCATGTGCATAAATTGTATACTTTAGCTTTGTTGCACCGGGTGTAGGCTCCATATACATCATGCGGGTGGATCAGAGCAACGGTGCTCCCGGTTATAGATGGTGGGAGTGATGGCATTCCACATTATCGTGTTTGTAGGTATGAATGGTGGCTTCGGGTTGTTTGATGTATGTTCTTATCAAACCTTCATTTAATAATTAATAAAGATGGTTTTATGCATCTATCTATCTATGCAAAGGCCGTGGTTTCAACCTCCTTTGGAAAAAAAAACTAAAGTGAAAACCCCTAAACCATCTGATATTTTAGAACACACCTAGGCTATTTTGAGATCCCTGTTTTTTCTGTTCGCTTTATACACTAATAACGTGAACATGATTGTTTAATATTGGTTGACAGGAACATGGTGTTTAACTTGCAACCCCGTCAACTGACCATAAATTTCATTTAGTCAATTTTCCCTCATATTATAAGAGTGCTTTTGACACTAATGTCAACACACTAGTGTCAAAAATGGTTTTATATTATTGAATGGAATGAGTAGTAGATTTACCATACACACGTGCAGCCAGCTGTCAACTGATCTTATTTGACGCTCTTTGCGGCAAACAGTCGACCGATCGCATCGGGCGCGATCAACTAGGCCGACCCATTTCCCGTTGTAGGCAGTTCCTGTTGTGGGAACTTTCTAGAAGTTTCCCATCCAGTTTTTATCGGTTTTGGGAACCTTCTAGAAGGTACCTGAAGCTGGTTTTCTATTTTCCGTTTTTTCTTCCATTTTTGTTTTTTTTACTTTCTCTTTTCCGCTTAATCTGTTTCATATTTATTTTATTTTCTTCCCTTTTTTATTTTCATTTCAAAAAAACTTTGAGAATTTCAAATATTGTTTGAAATTCAAAAAATGTTTCTTGTTTTTGAAAATTGTTTAGAATTTCAAAAAACAGTTCCCATTCAAAAATTGTTCTCCTTTTTCAAAAATACTTCACAAATTCAAAAAATGTTCACACTGTATTTTTTTTGAAAGTTTGGATAGTAGGAAAGACTAGTACTACATGTATATATTTATACAAAAGTTTATTTTACAAATGTACAAGGAAGGATGTGGGGGGGAGTCTAATCCTCTAGGAGGGGGGGGGGGGGGGGGGAGAAAGAGAACTATGTTACAAAGCTATGTTACAGATTTGGCTGAGATGAGTTGTCTTTTCTGCTCAGGAAGTCTCTATATGCAATGTTGGCGAAATCAGTTTTAAACCTGACCTTCCATGCTGATTTGAAGGAGTCACTTTCCGAAAATAGTTGTTATTCCTTTCTTTCCAGAGACTCCAGGTAGCCTCGAGGAAAATATCCATGATCATTTTTCGACGATATCTCGTTTTCAAGTGGGCCATCATGTCCAACCAGTTCCCTATGGTCGGCCAACTCATGTTGAGTTTGAGCCAGCAGCTTTCACTAAATTTGCAATGAAAGAAAAGATGTTCAATTGCTTCTTCCACATGGTCCCCACAAAGGAGGCAGTCAAGGTTGGTCCTGATGTTGTAATGCCTTCTCTTGAGCATGTTACGTGTGTTAAGGCGATCGACCAGCAAGAACCAACCAAAGACTTTGATTGTAGGAATACTTTTGGCCTTCCATAGCCACTTGAACTCCTCATCAGCAACGACTTCTCTGAAACAGAATTTGTAGTATGTAGTGGTTTTGAATACTGACGCACCCCAAGTGCAAATCCATGCATCTTTGGCCTCAGTGATCGCGGTAGAGCTAACCTCAAGTTGGATAGACCTAGTTCCTCGTGTGCTTGCACCGAGATAGGTAGTTGAAAGGCTTCACTGATGTTGGAGATTGTGAGCATCTTTCTGACAGAGGCACCTTCCAAAGTGGTGTAGGAGAACACTCGTGGGAAACGTTCCTCCAAAATGTGGTGATTCCAGTCATCTTTCCAAAATAGGGTTGTCGAACCTCCATGGATTTGTACTTTGGTGACTCCGCGGTAGATTGGCACGAGCTTCACCAGATCACACCACCAGAAGGAACCGCAAGCGGATGCTGCATGAGGGACCGTATCGGCATAGTAAGTGTCCCAAATCAATTTCACCCAGGGTATATCCATTTGGTTGTAGAATTTGTGTAGTAGTTTAAGCAACATCACATCATTATGTATTTTGAGATTAAGTACTCCCAAACCTCCATTTCCCTTGGGGCCGTATCCCAAGCAGCCAGAGAATTATACTTGTCCCCATCATCCGTTTTTCTAATCCAAAGACAGTGTCGTCTGATCTTATCAAGTTGTTCAATGGTTTTTTGGGGGAGTCTCAGTACTCCCATCCGGTATATGGCTAGCGATGTGACAAGTGAGTTCATTAGGGCTAGTTTGCCAGCGTAGGACATTAGGGACATGGCAATTGTGATTTTGCTCTCAGCCTTGCACACCCAAGGAGTCATATCAAGCACCGTGGGTTTAGTGGTCCCAAGCGGCAGGCCAAGTTAGGTGAATGGCATGCCCGCCGTGGTGCACCCGAAAATGGATAAGATCATTACATTTGTCCGCCGGGGTGTTGATACGGATCAAAGTAGACTTGTGGAAGTTAATATGAAGGCCAACCGAGGCGACATAATCTGCAAGAATATTCTTCATACGCGCGGCTTGCTCAACACATGCGGGCATAACGATGATCGTGTCATCTGCGTATTGGATCACCGGGTAGTTGGTCTCACCCGTCGCTGGAATGGGTAGCTACAATAGGTTATCTGCCAGGGCCTCATTGGTGGCCATTTGGAGGAGGTCGGCGGCTAGCACAAAAATCAGGGGAGAGAGGGGGTCCCCTTGTCGTACCCCACATTTGCACCAAAATTGCTTCCCGGGCACGCCATTGAGCAGAACCGAAGATTTCCCAAAGGATGATATACATTTGAACCAAGATATCCATTTAGCGTTAAACCCATGCTTTGCATGATCTGAATAATTGCAGAGTGTTCGACAGTGTCAAACATTTTGGCAAAGTCCAACTTGAGAAGCACCCACGCCAGGCAGTCATGGATGGATCTCTCCTTCAGAAAGCCATACTGGCTCCTGATCACAATTTTCAAGATCACTCTTTGAAGTCTGTTAGCTAAGATTTTGGTAATCAACTTGAGACAGCAGTTGATTAGAGTTATTGGACGGAAATCATTGAAAGATTTCGGAGCTCTGGTCTTGGGTATCAAGGTGATATAGCTGTAGTTGAGGCTTTCGAGGTCGAGGGTGCCATCGTGAAATTCATTGTAGAGATGATAGAGGTCCTCTTTAATGATTGGCCAGCATGCCTTCAAGAACGCACCGTTGAAGCCATCCGGACCTAGAGCACGATCGGGAGGCATTTCCTTGATCATAGTATCTATCTCATCATGCGTGAAGGGCATCGCTAGACTATCAAAATCCACCTGAGATCTAAGCATGTTGGAGAGGTTAAACCTCATCTGTGGCGCATTTGCTTTGCCCATGCGGTTTTTGAGACTATAAAAAATGTCCCCGTTCCATTTTCTTTGATAAATTATTTTTTTGTGAATTATAAAAAATGTTTGCATTTTTCATAAATTCTGTTTGTTTTTTCAAAAAATTGTACGTGTTTCAAAAATTATTCATTGATTCAAAAAATGTTCGTATTTTGCAATTTGGATCACAATTCCAAAAATGTTCATGTTTTTACTTTTTATTCTGAGTATAAAAAAGTTCGTGTTTCCACTTTATTTACAATTTCAAAAAATATTTCCATTTTCTAAAAAAATGATTTTTTTAAAAATTTCGAAAATTTTATTCGTTTTTTCTTAATATTTCGTGTTTCAAAAACCATTTACTTCCTTATAAAACGTGTTTGAATTTTCAGAAAACCTTCAATCTAACAATACTGCGTTATTTAAACCCCGAGCTAGATTGAACCACAAGTTTCTTTAGCTGCGCTGGTTATTAGCCCGTGTACGTGAGGTCTTATATTTCGAACCCAATAGAGCGCATTAATTTTGGATTTTGCAGGTGCGCTCCCGCTGCTGGGCCGGCCCAGTTTGCTGCCTCTGTGTGCGTCGGGTGGCTACTTTCCGCAGAATGCGGCGCATAGCAGCTCCCCAAGCGGTTCATCTAACGAGAGCATCGGCTAGCATAGGAGCTCCCCAAGCGGTTCATCTAACGAGAGCATCGGCTAGCATAGGAGCTCCCCAAGCGGTTCATCTAACGAGAGCGTCGGCTAGCATAGGAGCTCCCCAAGCGGTTCATCTAATGAGAGCATCGGCTAGCGGTGCAAGGTTGGCCCAGGCTCAATCAATGGGTTTTGCCCTGTGCGTACATGTGCCTGCTATGGGTGCTAGTGCTTTTAACTTCATGTCTCATGAAATATTATTTGAAACTAAAATTATTGGAATGCACACTAACCCATATTCATTTTGTTACTTATTAGCATAATTCACATTTTACTTTGAATATCACAGTTTCCTTTTCATAACCATGGTATACATTTCTATGAGTTGTTAACCTAATAATGAAAAGAAGAAAAGGGGTTAGTCGCCTGTAAAGAATAAATGATAAAACATATAAAAAAAAGTAAGTTTTCCAAGTAAGAATGAATTAGTGGCATTGATATTACACTTTAAGGAAAAATAAAATAAAAACTTAAATAAATATTGATAAAATTTGCACATAGTTTAAAGATGAATTGATTTCTTTTAATATGCAAGAATCAACGTACTAGTGGAATGTCACAAAAAATAAGTTTCCAAAGAAGTACTCAATTAGTGGCATTGGTATTAACCTTGGTTCTAAAGAAAAATAAATAAAAATTAAAAATGAAAAAATTGCACACAATTTACACAGAAATAAATGCTTTTTATAAGACGCAAGAATAAACATGTAATAGTGGAATTTAGGAAAAATGAATTTTCTAAGAAAGAATACATTAGTGACATTGGTATCATCCTTAAAAATAAGAATGAAAAAACTAAAAGTAAAATGAAAAACTAAGTTTTAGAAGGAAGAATGAACTAGTGGCATTGGTACCCTTTCAGATGAAAATGTTAGAAAAACGAAAAATTTGCACACAATTTACACAGAAATGTGCGTTCTATAATATGCAAAAATGAACATATAAATGGTGCAATTTCAGAAAAAGGAATTTCCTAAGAAGGGATAAATTAGTTATCTTAAAAGGAAAGAATTTTAAAACTAAAATAAAATAATGAAGTTCTGTAAGGAAGAATGAATTAGTGGTATTGATATTACTCTTTAAGAAGAAAGAAAATTAAACTAACTAAAAATAACAATGAAAAAAATTTGCAGTTTTAAAAAAATTGAAATTATTTTATAATATGAAAAAAATAATCAAACAATAATGGAATTTAAAAAAAATGAAGTTTCCTAAAAGGAAAAGAATTTGGTGGCATTTGTATTACCCTTGAAGAAGAAATAAAATGAAATAAAAACTACAATTAATTTAATATAATAAAGTTTTCTAAGAGATAATGAAATAGTGGCGTTGGTATTACCCTTTAACCAGAAAGAAAGTAAATAAAAAAATAATTACAGAACTTGCATACAATTTACGAAGGAGTTATGCTTCTATTATACTCCCTCCGTTCCAAAATAGACGATTCAACTTTGTACTAGCTTTAGTATAAAGTTAGTACAAAGTTGGGTCATCTATTTTGGAACGGAGGGAGTAATATGCAAGAGTAAGCATAAGATAGTGGCATTTTGCAATAATGAAGTGTCCTAAGAAGGAAATAATTTAGTGGCAGTATTACCCTTAAAGAAGAACGAAAAAGAACCAAAAGCTAGAAAAGCATAATAATGAAGTTTTTCTAAGGAAGAATGAATTTTTGTCATTGGTATTACCCTTTGAAAAGAAAGAAAGGAAAAAACAAATAATGGCAAAAGTTGCACACAAATTACACAGAAGTTACACCTTTTTATAATATGAAAGAATAAGCATATAACATATGCATTTTAATAAATAAGTTTTCTAAGAAGGAATGAATTTAGTGGCATTCGTATTATCTATGAAGAAAAACAAAATTAAGCAAAAAATAAAAACAAAATAATGAAGTTTTCTAAGGAGAATGAATTAGTGGCATCGTTATTACCATTTGAGAAGACGGAAAATGAAAAAAAAAACAAATGCAAAAAACTGCACATAAGTTATGCATTTTATAATATGCAAGAATGAACATATGCTAGTGGATTTTCGGAAAAAAGATGTTTCTTACAAATTAATGAATTAGAGACATTAGTGTCAACCTTAAAAAGAACGGAAATGACACAAAAACTAAAATGTAATCAAATAATAAAGTTTTTCCTTTAAGTAGAAAGAAAATGAAAAGAGTGCACACAACTTTGCACTTATTTAGTATGTACTCCCTGCGTCCCATAATATAAGAGCATTTTGACAATATACTAGTGTCGAAAACGCTCTTATATTATGAGACGGAGGGAGTAACAAATAAGCATATAATAGTTTAATTTTCACACTCTAATATAATTTATACACATGGTATATAAAATTTACGTGTATACATTTTACACTCAGCCAACATCCCAAAAATAGCCATAAAAACGGACTAAGAAAAAGAAAAAAGAAAGCAAAAGGAGGCATAGAAACAGAAGAAAAACAGGAAGCATCGTCAGCCTATATAACATGAAATGGGCTTCAGTCCAATAATGAATCGACTGACCCAAAGAAGTGGTCCGTCAAATTTTTTGGCCCAAAACATTATAGAAGACACAACAGAAAGAAAACAAAAAGCACAAATATATCTTGAAGCAGAAATCAATGGCTAAAAAACGACTATATCAAATTCATTTCCTAGGCGACTTGCATGTAGTTAAAGTGAACTAAAAAAATGGTTGAACTTCAACTCATGCTCGAGCATCAAACAGAGTCTTTGGCTCCATTGCCAGGGCTTCTCGGCTTTCATCCATTAAAAAGTTCCAACCATGCAGAAATGCTTTTTGACACCATGGAAGCATTGCCCAAGATGCGTTCACAAATCCTTTTCTCCGTGTCCATGCTTCCCTTCCACCTGTTCAAATCAAGGTTTTCGTAATATCAAATATGAGAATCCATTTAGACGAACAATATTGATCGAACCATCCATCATGGAGAATGAGTTTCGCCTTTTAATCTACAACGACCGTCGCAAACCTACATTGGGCTCGGTGACTCACCTATATGCTGCCAACCTCCTAGGCATTGTCATCCGTCCTATTGTTGTCATTGCCCCGCTAGCCCAAAACCCACCCGCAAATACTTAGATTCTTTTTACTCAGCTCAGCTTCTTGATAACTGGATTGATCTTACATATCCTTGCATGGATACATTCTAGGAATTATGATCACACTTCACCCATCGATCTTGAGAAAGAAAACCTTGTTTCGAAAGTACTATTCTGCATCCGAGATCAATGTTCCCTGGTGAACAGTAAAATAATAATAAAAAATCTGAACTTTTTTGTGGTAAACTTTGACAAATATTTTGTACTCTTGCAAAATTTCAGCACAAAATGACTGTGATTTAAGGAGTGAAAGAAAACAAAATCAGCACTCCAAAATATTTTCAAAACTAGCATTTTTGGAACATCAACTTTGTTTTCTTGCCACGACTTTCACGAATGTCATTTCGTGCTGAAATTTTGCAAGAATACAAAACATTTGTTAAAGTTTACCAAAAAATAATCAGAATCTTTTGAAATGTTTTAATATTTTTTTCTTTACTGCCAGGAAGCATTTGAGCTCGGGAGCAAACACACCATGTCCGTTTTATTACGCATACGTACATACTTAGGTGCACGTAGAATTGTAGAAACAGAAAACAGAAGAGACATTGCGATTTGCGAATGCCCCCAGCTGCCGTGCTGCAGCCAATTATTCAACGACCGATGTACGGACGTGGTTAACTCAGGCGTCGGACCACGTGACGGGCACCTCGCCGACGTTGGTGTCGAGCCCGAGTGCCTTCCACACGGCCTTGGAGGTGTCGACGATGTTGTTCTTGCATCCCTTCCTAGAGTCGCACTCGTCCACCACCATGGCCTGAAAGATTGCGTGGAAGCGTATGCCTTTGGGCAGGGACGCGTACATGTTATATAGCCAAGGATAAGTTACAAGGTGCGGTGGTTAGGTTATGGATTGATCCTCAAGAAAACCTATACAAGATCTGAGGATAAACCCTAACAACCTAACTACCTAGATTACAACAGAACACACGCACACGATCTACCTGTCTACGGGTATATGCGGTTTATACAATACCGTATACCGTATACATAACTCTATCTAACACGCCCCCTCAATCACAGCTTCACCAAGTTGAGATTGCCCTTGAAGTCTTCTAACTTCTTCCATGACAAAGCTTTGGTAAATCCATCTGCAACTTGATCACATGTGGGAATAAAACAGATATCCAGCAATTTGTTAGATACTCTCTCTCGAAAAAAATGATAGTCCACTTCTATGTGTTTTGTCCTTGCATGAAAAACTGGATTTGCTGACAGATATGTAGCACCAATATTATCACACAAGAGGCGTGCAACTGGTGAGTGCATAACTCGAAGTTCACGTAGCAAAGTTTGAACCCAAATAATCTTAGCAGTGGCATTAGCTAAAGATTTGTACTCTGCCTCTGTACTAGACCGAGAGACAGTAGCTTGCTTACGTGCACTCCAAGAGATCAAATTTGGACCAAAAAACACACAGAATCCTCCTGTTGACCTTCTGTCATCTGGACAGCCTGCCCAGTCAGCATCAGAGAAAGCACTAACAATATTGAAAGTTGACTCGGTAAATTTTAGACCCGTACTCATAGTACCCTTGAGATATCTCAAAATTCTCTTAACAACTGTCATATGTTGAGAGGTGGGAGAATGCAAGTACTGGCATACTTTGTTAACAGGGAAACAAATGTCAGGTCTTGTCAGTGTTAAGTACTGCAAAGCACCTACCATGCTCCTGTATTTTGTTGACTCCTCGGCCCCTAAAGGCTCCCCTTCTTCTCTTGACAGCTTTTCCGACGTGGAGAGAGGCATGTTTGAGGCTTTACAATTTACCATTCCTGCACGCTTAAGCATATCCAAAACATATTTTTCTTGAGTGAGAAGTATTCCATCTTTTACCTTTCTCACCTCAATACCCAAGAAGTAATGCAGATCACCCAAATCTTTCAAGGCAAAATCCTTCTTAAGATCTTCTAGTAATGCTACAGTTGCACCTTGTGATGAGCTAGCAACAATAATATCATCAACATAAACCAACACAAAAATGGTGATATTTCCTTTCCTATAGAAGAACAAAGAAGTATCTCCCTTGGATGATTTGAAACCAAGTATCTGAAGTTTTTCACTTAACTTAGAGTACCAAGCTCTAGGTGCTTGTTTTAGTCCATACAAGACTTTATCAAGTTTGCAGAGATAATTCTCCCTTCCTTTTACCTCATACCCAGGTGGTTGTCTCATATAGACTTCTTCCTCTGGAACGCCATGAAGGAACGCATTCTGTACATCCAATTGCCTTAGGCTCCAATTTCTTGACACTGCAACAGAGAGAACAAGTCCGATAGTAGCTGCCTTTACAACAGGACTAAAGGTATCTTCATAGTCTATACCATATCTCTGTTTAAAACCTTTGGCTACTAGTCTTGCCTTATACCTATCAACTTGACCATCTGCTTTTCTCTTAATTCTATAGACCCACTTACAATCAATGACATTCTTGTTTTGTGTTGGTGGAACTATATCCCACGTCTTATTTTTAATAAGAGCACCATACTCATCATTCATAGCCATTTTCCATTTTGTGTCACTTAGAGCTTCATGTAAACTACTTGGCTCACCGGTAGTCGTTAAGCCTCCAAACCGAGGTTTAAGCTTGTCATACCTGACCGCACCGTCTGTACGAATTTGTGGTTTACAATACCATGTTGCGATCTTGTCCTCTGAGGCGGCACATCAGGAGCTCCATGTGACTGCGCCGCAGAGGATCCGACCGAGGGAATCACAGCCGCACGGGATCCCACGTCAATCCTGCCGTCAGTTGCACAGGATCCCATGTCGATCCCGTCGTCAGCACCAGGAGATCCGACATCTCGCCTTGTCGCTTCTGCGCTGGCTGACGCCTCCGCACCAGGTTGGTCCACCTGGCGGTCATCATGAGGCAGCGTGCGACGCGAGGGACCGGTCGGCTGGTCCTGCACCATGTGCCCATCAGGGGCTGGCCCACCTGGGGAACCGGTACCCGACACACCCACGCGCCCTCCTGGCCCACCTGGAGAACCGGCGCCCAACGCACCCACGCGCCCTCTGGGAGGGGTGCGATCCGAGGCAGATTCCCCTGAGCTGCCGCTTGCACCTGCGCTGTCATCCTCGGGATCAGCGGCGACAGCACCTGAATCGCCTCCGTGCTCTGCGCCGTTTTTGTCCTGTACTGCCTGCATAAAATGACGCATAGGAGCCGGATTTTCACCAGAATTAGCAGGAAATTTTGCATGTTGATCAAGCACATGTTCACCCCCATGATCAATAGGCTCAGAAGGTGTAGTTTCAAGTAGCAGCAAGACCTCAGATCGAAGGGGAGTGCCTACATTAGGGTTTAAGGCCTTGAAAGGAAAAACCGTTTCATCAAAGATGACATCCCTGGATATGTAAACTCGGCCAACAACAACATCAAGACATTTAAAGCCTTTGTGAGGATTACTGTATCCGAGGAAAACACATTGTTTGGATCGGAATTCTAATTTTTTAGAATTATAGGGACGGAGAATGGGCCAACAAGCACACCCAAAAACTCGAAGTGAATGATAGTTTGGTTGTTCATGAAACAGACGACCCAAGGGAGTTTCATAGTTGATCACTTTACTAGGGGTGCAATTTATCAAATATGTGGCAGAGAGAAAAGCCTCATCCCAAAATTTGAGAGGCATGGAGGCATGAGCCAAGAGGGAAAGACCCACATCTACAATGTGACAATGTTTTCTTTCACCTGATCCATTCTGCTGATGAGCATGTGGACAGGAGACATGGTGGGTGATTCCTAGTTGGCGAAAAAAGGAATTTAGACGTTCATACTCGCCACCCCAGTCTGTTTGCATGGTGATAATTTTCCTATTGAACAACCTTTCAACTAGTGCTTGAAATTCATGAAAGATCTTAAAAACTCCAGACTTATGCTTAAGAAGATAGATCCATGTGAATTTGCTATAATCATCAATAAAGGACACATAATAGTTCTTCCTATTGATAGAATCACGGGAAGGCCCCCATACATCGGAGAAAATTTGCTCTAAAGGAGCTTTAGATACACTGAACGAACTAGGATAAGGTAGTTGATGGCTCTTGCCCAATTGGCAAGCATCACAAATGCCTTCTTTATTCAACTCACTACTTGAAAAGGGAATGTTGTTGTGGCTAAGGACATGACGAACTACGGTTGATGAAGGATGCCCTAGCCGACTGTGCCACCTGTCCGTGGACACTTTATTGACACCAAACGCCTGTTTGCTGGAATTCAACGGGGCCGATGATAGGGGGTAGAGATCACGTCTACACCTGCCTTGGAGAAGGGTTCTCCTCATTCCCTGTTCCTTAACGAAAAAGAAACGTGGGTGAACTTCAAGAAAGGTATTGTTGTCAGTGGATAAGCGATGAGCTGAAATAAGATTCTTAGTGGCATCGGGTACATGCAATATGTTTTTAAGATGAAGATCACGAGTGGGGGTTTGAACAGTGGATTGACCAATATGACAAATTTCCATACCTTCCCCGTTTGCAGTATGGACTTGCTCGTTGCCGTTGTACTTGTTGCGGACAGTCAACTTGTCGAGCTCGCTGGTGATGTGGTCCATGGCCCTCGTGTAGAGGTACCAGTTCGTGTCCACTCCATAGGACGAGGTGGTGGCCGATCCTGCACTTTTCTCGTTCTTGGCGAAGGAGATGTCGAAGCGGCGGTAGCACTCGACGGCAGTGTGGTTTGGCTTCTTGCAGATCTGGCAGACAACCTCAGGGAGATCATTGCCTCCTCCATTGCTGTTGCCACGGCCTCCATTGCCGCGGCCACCGCCTCCATTGCCACGACCTCCATTGCCGCGGCCACCTCCGTTGCCACGGCCACCTCCACAACTGTAACCACCACAGCCACGGGACACGGCGTTGGCCGAGGATTGAGAGGACTGGTTTCCTCCTTCAAACATGGCAAGACGCTTTTCAAAACTGATCAGCTGAGAGTAAAGTTCAGCTACCTTGTTGGGCTCGGTTCTTGCAGCGCAGATGGATGAGACGAATGAGATGTAGTCGAAGTCGAGTCCGGCGAGGATGTAGGAGACCATGTCATCATCGTCGAGCGGCTTCCCTGCCGAAGCCATCTCGTCACCTAGAGCTTTGATGCGCCCGATGTACTCGGCGATGGTCGCGGTGCCCTTTTTGGTGGTGGAGAGGGCGATCCACGTGTTGACGATGTTGGCCTGCGTCTGGGAGAGAAACATCTCCCTGATCGCGGTCCATACCGCGGCAGCCTTGGTGCAGTGGGCGACTTGGATCATCACAGGAGCAGAGATTGAATTGAAGATGAAACTTAGCACCTGGGAGTCTTGCGCCAGAGCGATGTGATGCGCCGGGTTTGGCACATCAGTGGGCTTGCCGTCCTGGTCGGCAAGCTTGGGCTCCGGGAACGGGTGATTGGGTTGAGGTGGTCGATCAGTTGAGCTCCGCGGATGGTAGCTAAAGCCTGCGCGCGCCACACGAGATAGTTGCCGCGGTGAAGCTTTTCAGCGATAGGAATGAGGGCATATGGAGCGGCGGCGGTGGCGCTGGAGCTAGCCATGACTACTAGGTTGGATGCGGTAGAGGAACTAGGCTCTGAATACCATGAAAGATTGTGTGAAAGCGTATGCCTTTGGGCAGAGACTCGTACGTTTTATATAGCCAAGGATAAGTCACAAGGTGCGGTAGTTAGGTTATGGATTGATCCTCAAAGAAACCTATACAAGATCTGAGGATAAACCCTAACAACCTCTACCTAGATTACAACAGAACACACGCACGTGATCTACCTGTCTATGGGTATATGCGGTTTATACAATACCGTATACCGTATACATAACTCTATCTAACGGCCTCCACGCTCCGTCCGGTGCCCGTGCATCGCGGATCATCTTGAAGCACCGGGCCCCGCCCTGGTACAACCCCGTCGACAGGGCCACCAGCATGTCGTCATCGTTGTGGTATTTGCCGTCGCACTCCGCCGGCCCGCCGCCATCCTCGCCGCGCTCGAACCCGTTCACCGTCATCACCGCCGGCATGCCGTCGGCCTTGGACGTCGAAACGGCCGGCGACGAGCGGGCCACGGTGCCAGTTGACACCCACAGTAGGGCCACGAGCACGGCCAGGGCTGCGAGCTTAGCGTACGCCATTGCTAAGCTAAGCTGCTGCTCGCTTAGGCTTGCATGCGCTGGATCGGCTTGCTCGTGGTGGTACTTACGGCGTTGGATTCCGGCGGTTTATATAGACAACCATCGCTGTCTCGTGTGCACCGCTGTCTTTCTTGCATTGGTTCTTGTTTCAGAACTGCGTCACTGGCTAGTCTATTCCCGATCGGTGTGCTCGATATATGGGATTAATTAACGGCTTGTTTTGGGGTCAAATGTGCTTGTGTAATGACGATGCGTTTGGATTTCACGGTGGCGTTGAGGCTGGTCGTAATGGTAGTATCATAGCTAGTATCATGTATGCCAACTAGGCAATTTTGATGAGGTGTCGTAGTATTAAATGAAGAAAGAGAGGGTGTAGTATCATATCATGATACCGTATCATATTAAATGTTATGCTACTTTGTGTCATGCATGGCAATAAATAGAGTACTACATGATACTAATATATGATACTATGCATTAGGGAGGTAGTATCATACACTAGTATCATATGCATGATACTAGTATATGATACTCCCCATTACAACCAGCCTGAGTGTTAGAGCGGTAAAACCCAAGCGAATGACAACTGAGCAAGTCGCCCGTGGCGGATTTGATAGTGATTCTATTGCTCCGTACGTGTAAGACGAAAATTACTTCCCGAATGAGCATCAGTGGTGGTATATATGCAGCTCTGTTAATATAATAAAGTGCTCCATTAGTAGAATGCCACTTACGGCAGTTCGCTTTGAACCAATAGTATTGTAATCAGTGCGTGTCAAAGTTGATTGAGATGTGTAGATTAACAATTCAAGCTAGGCTAGTTTGTTGTCGCTTTGCCAAAAAACAGCCCTAGGTTTTTATTTATTTTTGAATTTTTTTGATCTATTCATCTTTAATCATGACAGTGCAACGAACGTCGGAAATAATAAAAATTAAATCTAAATCTGTAGACCACCAAGGGACGACTATAAAATATAAGCGACGACTATAAATTTTCGATCTATTAATTTTTCTTACTTATTAGCTTAATACACATTTTACTTAGAATATCACAGTTTCTTTTTAATAACCATGGTATACATTTCTATGAGTTGCTAACCTAATAAACAAAACAAGAAAATGGGTCAGTCGCCTGTAAAGAGTAAATAAAAAAATGTCAATAAATACAAACAAACAATAAAGTTTTCCAAGTAGAATGAATTAGTGGCATTGATATTACACTTTAAGAAAAATTAAAATAAAACTTTAAATAAACATTCACAAAATATGCACATAGTTTAAACATGAATAAATTTTTTTATAATATGCAAGATTTTGTGTATACTAGCGTAATGCCGCTAAAATTAAGTTTCCTAAGAGCAACTCTAGTAGACACCGCATCCTGCCGGCCCGCAAAACGCGTTTGCAGTTCACGGAAAAACGTCTTTGCGGGCCGGCGCGGACGGCCGCAGAGGCAGACCCCCTAAACGGACCCGTATAAAAGGATATTCGCGGAATATACTTTTTTACGGGTCGGCTTTGCGGGATCTGCTCTTGCGCCGCTGCATCCCGTATCCCACCGGTCCGCAAAATATCAATACCACACCATAAGTATCAATACCAACACAATACAACAATCATCCACATTACAAATAATTATTCAAATCACCGAATACAAATACAAATAATGCAATATAAAACTTGCGCCGAATACAAATACAAATACAAATGAATGAAAAAATGAGTTTGTTACTGTCCAGCGCTTTGCCAATGGTGCTCAGTGAGATCCTCCTGAAGCTGAAAGTGGGTGTTTGCATTTTCAATCTCCTTGTATGTTTGAAGAAAAGCCCTAATGCGGTTACGGTCTCTAGCTGGTTTGACAAGGCTACCCACATTGTCGTAGAAGAATTCCAAGTTCATGCCTCTCTCATCTTCGAGAATCATGTTGTGAAGGATAACATAGCATGTCATGATGCTCTTCAAGGTCCGCTTGTCCCAAAAATGAGCAGGACCACGAACAATGGCAAACCTAGATTGCAAAACCCCGAATGTTCTTTCATTGTCTTTTCGGGTTGCCTCTTGCATCTTTGCGAACTCACATTGTTTTTTAGTTTTGGGTTCTTTGATGCTCTTGACAAATGTGCGCCAAGAAGGGTATATACCATCTGCAAGATAGTACCCTTTGTGTATTTATGTCCATTGATAGTGTAGTTGCAAGCAGGAGCATCACCACTAGCAAGCCTAGCAAACAAATGAGACCGTTGCAACACACTGATATTATTGAGAGTGCCCGGCATACCAAAGAAGCAATGCCAAATCCATAAATCCTCGGATGCTACGGCCTCTAGTACAATTGTTGCATTACGAGACTTGCCACAATACATTCCCTGCCATGCCTTCGGGCAATTTTTCCATGTCCAATGCATACAATCAATGCTACCTAGCATGCCAGGCTAACCTCTCCTCTCATTAGATGCCATCAATTTCTTTGTGTCATCCTCGTTCGGTGCCCAAAGATATTCGGGTCCAAAGACACGGATGATCACTTTGGCAAATCTACGGACTGACTCAATTGTTGTATCTTCACCAATACGAAGATACTCATCGACATAATCAGTCGGAACGCCATATGCAATCACCCGCATAGCTGCTGAGATTTTTTGATATGCACTAAATCCCTTCAAGCCCACAACACTTCTTCGTTGAGTAAAATACCGACAATTTGCCTCGCAAGCTTGAACAATTTTCAGAAAGAGGGATCGGCGCATTCGGTACCTTCTCTGGAAGAGGTGCGGTGGATATGTTGGATTCTTCGCGAAATAGTCTTGCATCAACATCTCATTCCTGAGATGGCGATTTCGAGGAATTCAAAGACGCCCGACGGTCGATCCTCGCCGCCTCCTTCGGTTCTCGTCTTCGTGCTACTTGACGGCAAGAGCCATCACCAATGTCTGCTGTCGAAAGTTTGAGAGGATCATCTCAACATCCGAGTCGTCTGAATCGGACAAATCGGAGAGCAAAAACTTCTCGCACGGGCTCAATTCCATCTACATGAACGAGAAGCGCACTCCGCGTCAACCAACCGGGCTCAATTCCATCGACACAAAGCACAAGAAACACTCACCGGCAGCAACGAGGGGCGTCTCGAGGGCGGTCGATCCCCGGTGGCGACAGCGACGAGGGGCGACTCTTCTCGCCGGATCCGCGGGGGCGGTGCAGCCTAGCGGTGGTGAAGGGTGCGGGACGCCCAGGCTGCGCAATTCCGCCCACAGATTTGGCCGGAATCAGCGGCGGTGGACAGGCGGAACCTATGGCGGGCGGGCGGCGGAAGAAGGTGGGGAAAGGGGCGCGGGCTGAAATGTCCCTCCCGCCAACTGCTTCACTGCGATACGGGGCATCGTAGGGGCGAGGCAGAAACCCGTGAACACGCGGGTTGGGACCGAGTTTTTGCCGCGCCCCTCAAAAATTTTTGCGGGCCGGCCGCGTTTGCGGGGTCTGTTCGGGCAGGATTTTCACCGCCGACCCGCATTTTGGCGGTTATTTTGCGGGTCGGGGCCTTTTGCGGGGTCTGCTAGAGTTGCTCTAAGTTGTACTCAATTAGTGGCATTGGTATTAACCTTGGTTCTAAAGGAAAAAAATGGAAAATTTGCACTCAATATACACAGAACTAGCGCTTTTTATAATATGCAAGAATAAACATGTAATAGTGAAATTTAGGAAACGGTGAATTTTCTAAGAAAGAATAAATTAGTGGCATTGGTATTACCCTTAAAAAGAATGAAAAAACTAAAACTAAAATAAAAAAAATAAGTTTTCGAAGGAAGAATGAATTAGTGACATTGGTACCCTTTCAGAAGAAAATAAAAATAAACAATGGCAAAATTTGCACACAATTTACACATAAATTGTGCTCTTAATAATATGCAGAAATAAACATATAATAGTGAAATTTTAGAAAAAGGAATTTCCTAAGAAGGAATAAATTAGTGACCTTGAAAAAAGAAATTCTGAAACTAGAATAAAATAATGAAGTTTTCTAAGAAACAACGAATTACTAGTATTGGTATTACTCTTTAAGAAGAAAGAACAATAAAATAAAAATAACAATAACAATGATTTTT
The DNA here is from genome assembly GCA_963921465.1 of Triticum timopheevii. Taxonomy (NCBI): domain Eukaryota; kingdom Viridiplantae; phylum Streptophyta; class Magnoliopsida; order Poales; family Poaceae; genus Triticum; species Triticum timopheevii. The sequence goes on along the minus strand of OY997266.1, from coordinate 59,382,127 downwards.
TACATACAATTTACAAAAAAATCAAGCTTATTTTATAATATGCAAGAATAATAAAAAAGTAATGCAATCTTAAAAAATGAACTTTCCTAAAAAGAAATGAATTTGATGGCATTCATATTACCTATAAAGAAGAAATAAAATGAAACAAAATCTAAAATAAAATAATGAAGTTTTCTAAGAGTGAATGAAATAGTGGCATTTGTATTACCTTTTAAGATGAAACAAAATAAACAAAAAATCATTACAAAAATTTGCACATAATTTACAAAAAGTTATGCTTCTTTTATAATATGCAAGAATATGCATAAGATAGTGGAATTTTGAAATAATGAAGTTCTAGAAGAAGAAAATGAACCAAATGCTAAAATATTTTTTTAAGGAAGGATGGATTTGTTTCATTGGTATTACCGTTTAGAAAAACAAATAATGACAAAATTTGCACACAATTTACACAGAAGTTTCCTAAGAAGAAATGAATTTAGTGGCATTTGCATTATCTATAAACAAAAACAAAATTAAGCAAATATTTGTCTTTTTAGACATTCCAAAAAGTGACTACATACGGAGTAAAATAATGACAACGTTGAATAAAGATTCTTCGGATCCTTCCCTGACGAGGCCACCGGTCCTATGGTTGGGGATGAATTTGGAAACCAGTCTGTTCAAGTAAGGATGGCGTGGCGGCAGCGACATCCTCGTGGTGGACATGTGTCCTCGGGCTCCGCCGTTGCGACGGCGTTTGCTCCAGCGTCGGCGCGGAGCTTGTGAGGTAGTTGAGGAGCGGATGCAGATTGTGGTCTGCATCGACGACATCTGGAAGACGGAGCATGTGCTGGGCTCGTGGTTCGTGGATGGCAGATATGGTTTCCTTCTTCGGCATTTTAGTCGTGGTGGGGTGCCAGATCTGGAGTTCGATGGCGTGACCGGGGTGTTGCCCCGGTCTGATTCGTTCAACGGTAAGGGCTTCACTATTGGTGAGCCACCTTGGAGGTCCGCAAAGCTGCATATCAGCGAAGGAGCCGCGTCGAGCTCGGGTGAGGAGGTGATTCGTCATTCTTTTCTTCGATGGCTACTGAGGTGGTGCCGAAGGCAGGTGACGGACGTTGGTGTCAAGCTCAGAGATGTTCTGCTATCTTTTCAGTTTTGTCATGTCGGTCTTTACGTGACTTGTATTTTGTTCTTTATGATATGAATGAGACACGTATTACAAAAAAAAGTATGTCTACATACATCTATATGTTGTAGTCCATTTGAAATGCACAAAATGACAAATATTTAGAAACGGAGGGAGTAGTATGAAATATGATCACACTTCACCCGTCGATCTTGAGGAAGAACACCTCGTTTATTACGCTTACGTACATACTAAATGCACGTAGAAACAGAAAACAGAAGAGACATTGGCATTTTTGCATGCCCCCAGCTGCCGTGCGCGCTCACGCGCAGCCAATTATTCAGCGGCCGATCGATCGACACGGTTAACTCAGGCATCAGACCACGTGACGTGCACCTCGCCGACGTTGGTGTCGAGCCCGAGCGCCTTCCACACGGCCTTGGAGGTGTCGACGATGTTGTTCTTGCAGCCCTTCCTGGAGTCGCACTCGTCCACCACCATGGCCTCCACGCTCCGCCCGCCCGCGCTGGTGATGCGGATCATCTTGAAGCACCTGGCCCCGCCCTGGTACAACCCCGTCGACAGCGCCACCAGCATGTCGTCGTCGCTGTGGTACTTGCCGTCGCACTCCGCCGGCCCGCCGCCGTCCTCGCCGCGCTCGAACCCGTTGACCGTCATCACCGCCGGCATGCCGTCGGCCTTGGACGTCGAAACGGCCCGCGACGAGCGGCCGGTTGACGCCTGCAGTAGGACCACGAGCACGGCCAGGGCTGCGAGCTTAGCGTACGCCATTGCTAAGCCTCCTAAGTATGCTCCTGCTCGCTTATCTAGGCTCGTGGGGTGCTTATGGCGTTGGATTCCGGCGGTTTATATAGACAACTATCGCTGTCTTTCTTGCATTGGTTCTTGCATCGGTCGGTATATGGGCTTGTTTTGGGGTCACTTTGTGCTTGTGTGATGACGATGCATTTGGATTTGATGGTGTCGCTGAGTGTTGGAGCGGTAATACCAGAGCGAATGGCAACTGAGCAGGTCGCCCGTGGCGGAGTTGATAGTGATTATATTGCTACGTGTAAGACAAAATTTACTTCTAAAATGAGCAACAGTAAGTACTAGGATGCAGCTCTGTTAATATAATCAAGTACTCAACTTAAGGAAGTTCGCTTTGAACCTGTAGTATTGTAATCAATACGTGTCAGAGTTGATTGAGATGTTCAGAGAAAACATTTCAAGCTAGCTTAGCTACTTTGTTTTGTCGATTCACGAAAAATACCCCACCAACTTTGTTCAGGTATCTAAAAACTTTGGTTTTAGAATGAGCATATGTGTAGGAGTATGTGGCTCAACCAGTAGAACTGAAGCATCGCTGGCTACGCCGGTCTCTTTCAGCTGTTGGCTAACTAATTTAACTAGTCATAAACTCGTACATTCTAAAAAAAGCAATATTAAAAAGCATGTCACATGTGAAAGCAAATCTATAAATTTGTACGAGTTTGAAACATATAAAAGACATCTCTAGCATATTTTTGTTATTTACTAAAAGAGAAATTGGTGGAGCATTTGATTCTCGATCGCCCGCGTGTGGCCGGCCGGGCTGGGCGACCCAACCCTAGGCGCCGTCGCCGCCCTCTCCTCCTCCCCTCCTCGCGCCGCTGCCGGGTGAAACCCGCGTGGCAGACGGCGGCGGCGGGGGGACTTCCTCTCCCGACTCCCCTTCCTTCGCGGGCGGCGGATCTAGGCGGCAGGCGGCGGTGTCCTGCGGCGCTCGCGGTCGGGCGCGAGGTGGCAGAACTCGGCGAGCGGTGGCGGGGCGTGGGGCGCGCAGCAGCGGGCCTCGGCAGGCGGTGGCGGGCACTGGGCGAGGAGCGGCGCTACGGCGTGTCCAGGCGGCGGCGGCCCCTGTGCGCGGTCGGCGGCTCCCTCTCCGACCCGGACGACGCGAAGGTGGCGGCGGCCCAGCGTGGCCGGCGATCTGGACGCGGTGGGGCCAGCGGCTCGCTGGTCTGCCGGAGATCTAGGGGCATCATCGTCTCCGACTCGATCTACTTTGGTCCATGCTAGCTCCGGTACAGGGAGACTGTCGTCATCTCCCGGTGCTGGCTACATGGATCTGACGGCGATGGCTGGACCCTTGGTCTAGTCTTCGACCGAGAAGGCGGTGATCCATGCACAAGAAGCGGATGGAGTTCTTCGAACAGATCTGGGTGAAAACCTGCTCTTGGCTAGATGCCAAAGCCGGCGGTGGCGGCGCTCTACGGTGTTGTTCCCTTCTTGAAGGCATCGCCCTAGAGAAGTTCTAGACTACGATCTGCTACCTCCAGGGGAAACCCTAAATCGGTAGATCAGAAGATGGCGGCACATTTGTGTCGCTTCCCCCCTTGGGGCGTCTTTCTTGGAGGTGTACGCGGGCTCGAGGGACTAGTGGATGACGTCTTTGGTGGAGCGGTGCTTCATCATGCACATTGATGGTGACCGATCTCGATGACATGGCGCTCTGCAGATTAGACGTCTGATGTGCGATGATGAACTCGCGCAGGAGGGTGACACTGTCTCGCGTCGACGGTAGCTAGACCAGGCAAGATAGATGCAGCAGTGCAGCTCTGAAGATGGATTGGTGGCAGGTGGCTGCGGCGGCCTCATACCCGACGGGCGTCTTGGTTGGGGAGTGCGCCGGACTGGTGGGTGCCCCATACCCGGCAGGCGTTCTGGGGATGCTCTTAGTACTACAGTCCAACCTACAATAAGAGATGGTGTAGATACATGCATGTAGCCAGGAAAAAAAAACTGTGATACATGCATACTAAGAGCATCTCCAATAGAAGATGTAGATGCAAAAATAACTGCATTTTCCATTTCGAGGCCCCAAAACATCTCTCCAACAGATGGTGTAGATGAAAAAAAAATTACATCTCCGCCTTCCGGAGATATAAACTACAACACCTTGCGGTGCAAAATTGCATCTCCACCTACAGGAGATGTAAAAAATGCGACTGCCCGCCATCTGCTCAACTGTCATTCCTTTCCCTTCCGTGCGGCCAGCCGCCACCCACCCGACTTCGTCGCCGGCCAAATCCGCACCAACCCCCCTCCCCCCCAGTCCCCCGCTGCCCATAGCCGCCGAATCAAAACTTCCTGGCGGTTGCGGCTGGCCTAAACGCCTTCCCCGTCGAGGTCTAAGATGGGGTAGGCTTCTTCCTAGCCTAGACCCCCCGCTGGAGTTAGTGGAGGCGCGCCACTCCGCCCTCCCGACGGCCGCAAGGCTCGGCCGTTCTTCCGGTCGTGCGAAGCCGCCCGCCAGCCGCGCGGATCTCCCGCCTTCCCCTCTGCCGACGTGCGGCCATCTCCTCTGCCATGTTGTCGCCGCGCCCGTACCCACCGCCGCCGACGGCTACCCAACGCGCAACCGGCCGATTTCGTCCACCCTGAAAGCAAGGTGTTTGACGAAATTCTTGAAGGTAAAAAAAGGTGAAACTTGGCGTTTTTTTTGTTGGGGATGGAAAGTGGTTTGACAGTGATTTTCCGCATTGTAGATGAGCTCGTGTGACTCCTCTTTCGTGGATGATTCCTCGTCGAATGAGGAATTTGATTTGAACGAAGAAGAGGACAATTCAATGGTGGTGGCAATGCATAAGGGGAAGAAGCTGAAGCACGGTGGTTCCGTGTATGGCTGTGCGTTCATTCGGAGAGAACGGGTTGACATGCACAAGAGTTGATGCGCAACTACTTCGGTTCACCACCCGTTTTTCCGGAGAGGTACTTTCAATGCCGGTTCAGAATGTCCAAAGACTTGTTCGTCCATATTTGTAAGTTCCGTGAAGCAGCATGATCGATCCTTCGAGCAGAGGAGGAATTATGCAGGGTTGCTTGGACATAGCACCTAACAGAAGGTCACTACCGCATTGTGCATGATGGCCTACGGTGTTCCTATAGACTACATTGATGATAACTTGGCAATGGCAGAGAGCACTTCTATCTTCTATGTCATACAACTTGCAAACGCTATGGTAGAAGTGTTTGGTGCAGAGTACTTGAGAGCTCCCAATGCTCAGGACACTTAGAGGCTATTGGAGATGAATAAAGCTCGTGGGTTTCTAGGTATGCTAGGGTCCATTGATCGGATGCATTGGAAGTAGAAAATTTTCCCAAGGGCATGGCATGGAAAGTTCAAGGGTCGTGGGAAGGATGCCACTATCATTCTTGATGTCGTTGCTGATCAGGAAACATGATTTGGCATTCATATTTTTTGATGTCTGGATCTTGCAACGACATCAACGTGCTCGACTGGTCACCTCTTTTTGCAAAGTTAGCAAATGGAGAAGCACCACCCGTGACCTTCCAAGCAAATGGCCGCACATATAACTATGAGTACTATCTTGCAAATGGCATCTACCCTAGGTGGAGTGCTTTTGTCAAGCTAATTGCAAAACCCCAGTGTAAGAAACAACTTATCTTTCACAATGCACAAGCGGCAGCTAGGAAAGATGTTGAGAGGGCTTTTGGGATTTTGCAATCCCAATTTGCTATTGTGCGAGGACCATCTAGATTCTGGGATAAAAAAAATCCTTTGGTATATCATGACTGCTTGCGTGATCATGCATAACATGATCATTGAAAATGAGTGTGGACAGGGTTTAGATTACACCTTCTATCACTTGACGGGCATACGCATTATTCCCATGATAAGAGTCGAGCGAATCAAACGCTTCATGAAGGTGTACAATGAAATTAGAGACTTCAGTGCGCACAATCAACTTCAGAAGGATTTGTTGCAGGAGTATTGGAAATATCATGCGAGAGAGGCGCCTAGTTTCATTTATTTGTTTGTTGTATTGTGCCAAAATATGTTGTATGTGTGTTGCATTTCATCTTATAGTTTTGATGAACTATGTAATAATTTGATATTGTGGACATGTGCAATTTTTAAGTTGATTATCGGATGCTTTATTTCAATTTGTGCGGCTGAACAACGGTTGTACAATAGCTCAACAGCAGCTACAGCAGCCTCACGGCTGATGGCCAGTTTTGCATCTCTTGTTTGCATCTTCTATTAAAATTTCTCTTTTACATATCCGTCTTGCATCTTCTGTTGGAGTCGGCCCTTTTTTGAAAATGCAAAAAGCACTTTTTTAAGATGTAAATCTCTACATCTTCTGTTTTACATCTTCAAGTTTGCATCTTCTATTGGAGATGCTCTAAACAGGACCGCACCACCAAAGTAAAGAAAAGGGTCGCCACCTGCAGAGGAAGACACCAGCTCAGCTAATTCCCCCTCTAGACAAGTCGTGAAACGATGGCACGGGGCTAACTCCTTGATAACTTAGTCACGTCTACATTACCCAGATGCTGCTAGTGCTATTCCGATCCTTCAGCGCGTAAACAATGCACACGCCGCTAGGTCAGAAGCAATTAGCAGCGTGCCACATGGGAAAGCTGCTAGTTTGACGATTACTAGCCGCGCCCGGGCACACTTTGCTAGGTATCTACTACCAGTGGTGCCGTACTAGTGGCATGCAGCCTGAACTGCTAGATGACATATTTGAACGCTACTAATTAGGAGTTTCTGGACTAGTGGATGCTCTTACAACTGATGTTAGAACAGTTTACGAAGCAAGATATCACACACCAGCAGTTCAAAATTGAATTACTTTGAGAAACTCAGCATGAAGTGATTTAAATGTGCGAAAGTAGCTAGAAATCTAGAAAATTCATAAAACTTGGGAATTGTTCATAAATTGTGATCTACTTTATGTGAAAATTGGAGTGGTGCCATTTTGCACCATATTCCTTTTGTACTTGCTTCACAGGAAAAAAAATATTTTAGGCACTTAGAAAATGGAATGGACCTTTCTTTTTACAAAAAGTTGGAAATTCTATTTGGCAACATTCTTTGTAATGGAAAGATGCGCACATGCACCTGTACACCCAATTTGGGCACATTATCATAAACTACGCAATGGATATGACCATCACACTGATCATTTGGCTTGAAAGTCATGAATGTTCATACATGATAGCCCATTTTGTGAAGAATTTTAAAAAATGTCATATTGCAAGTTGGTATTTCCCTCAAAATTCATACACATAAAAGGACTTCATGGGAAAGAATTACATTTTTTTGAAATTTCTTCCATTTCTTTCATTTTTTTCAAAACTGTGTCAGAATGACAGGCATAGCTGTTAATAGCAAGGGGTTGAATCTTGAAACTCTCTGTGGTTCCTTGAGGATGTTGAGTCAAGAAAGACTTTGGATATGTTTTATATATGATCTTAAAGCCTATTTTGTTTGAGTCTTCAAACCCTAACCATGTGGACTTAACACAGTTTGCTACACAATATATATTGCCCGAGCTAGCTGGCAAGAGCTTGACTCCAAAACTAAGCATTCTTTTTGATGATGCATTTGTAAACAATTTTGGCGAGTATGTTTGTTGGGCGTAGAATGTTCTCTTTATTGGCCAGCTACTTGTTAAAAGCTTGTGCCAGCCGAAGTTACCAGCGATGCCACAAAACCTACCAAGAGGAAACGTGCGATAAAGATGGATGAAATGTAGACATAAGAGAGCATGGATAACAACGATAGGAAGGTTTGCCTTGTTTTGTCGCTGTCTTTTGGGATCGTGATGTTCGTTCATTAATTTAAGCATTGTGTATTAGCTTTTGCAGGGAAATGTCAAAGAATGTTGAAATTATGGTCGACGCATGGGTTACCCAAAAATCTCACTGAAATGAAGTACTAGAAAATGTTTCAATCCATCCAACACGATCTTCTGAACATGATGGCAACTATCTTCTAATAGAACTTATTGGAAGGTTCATCTTTCCTTTGCAAGTATAACCATTAGTACTTGACCACACTAATATTTGACATTCCATTCACATCTTTTAATGGATAGCATGAGTAGTTGTCCCCATCTTAGTTTTGGAAGATGAAGGTTGTTTTAGGGCTCCTTTGATTCAAAGGATTTTCATTGGAATTTTGGAGGATTAGAATCCCTAGGAATTTTTTCTACGTTTGTCGTTTGATTCATAGGATTGAATCCTATAGAATTTTTTCCTATAAGAATTTTCCCTATGGATTTCTTTGTACTACTTCCCATAGGTGTCGGAGGTCCCCAATGCCCACCAATGTCCATCTCCATCATTCACATGGATTGCTAAAAATGTCCCTATTAAAATATCTCGCTGCCTTTCAACCAAAAACAATAATAACAAAAAACCAAATATTGAAGCAACAATCAAAGTCTAAAATATTCCATGTAATAAATAATTTATATGATTTACGATAAATGTTTACTGGGTAATGAAAATATGAGGACAACAAGTGATGGGGATGGATCTCTAAAATTTGTGGAGGGCATTTATCAAGATATGACTCGACGCATATCTTCTCTAGTTACTCATCTTGCCTCCTTTGTCTCGTGAAGCAAAAAAGTGGTGAATCCATGCTCTAGGGTATGATTGATATTACCTTATCTGATGACACTAACCCTTGGATTATGACTTGAGAAAATCATCTTTGTCAGATAATAAGCCACGTCTGATATTGCAACATGGAACAGCTAAGATGGTCATTAACATTATAATAACACGCCATAATGGGCTAAAAGTCTTATGTAGGATTCACAACTTTGTCGATTATTACATCTCTTAGCAATTGAGTTCCAGCTAGACATACTAGATAGATGGTGACAAAATTAATCAGGAATTACATAGCTTTAAATTATATGATGTTCATTCATCCCATCCCCAATATGTGTCTTCTAGGTGATATATATCATTCTCATATTCCACAGTTCACCATATGTTCTTTTGTACTAGTCCTCGCCCGAGTACCCTTCTCTTCACCTATACAAATTCACTATTATGGAATGGGCCAAAACGTAATACACATATTAAGAAAATGACATAGTAATATTTAGATAAAAAAATAACTACATGATATTTGAATTGATGATTACTATCAAGATATATCTATGAAGAAAAATAGTGAATGAAAAAGACAGCAAGCTTTAATCTTCCCAATGCACCTTTTGTAAATAATATTTCAAATATTATATGTTTTCACTATATTCTCTCAGTGTAATCGTTACCAGTTTTCCATTTGCTAGAAAAACCATGCGGAAAGATCGATGAGATAACTATAGTTATGGTTCTTCCCTTTGCTAGATAATAAAGTGTGGCCCGGTATAAGAAATTACATCACCATAAGATCACCACACATACTAAGAAATGAACAAGAAATGTATTTTTATATATCCTAGTCCATCCTTAACAAAGGAACACAAACTAAAAGTAACTAGAATGAATGTTAACAAATTTAATTGGATTATTGTAGTTTGCGCAATCTAGATAGTGAGATATTACCTGGAGTTAGTCCTGGCTATGGGAAGCCCGGCCCGGCCGGCCCGGCCCGAAAATGCCCGACCCGGCCCGGCCCAACGCTGCCCCCGGTGTCGGTGTCAAAACCGGCGGATCTCGGGTAGGGGGTCCCGAACTGTGCGTCTAGGCGGATGGTAACAGGAGACGAGGGACACAATGTTTTACCCAGGTTCGGGCCCTCTCGATGGAGGTAAAACCCTACGTCCTGCTTGATTAATATTGATGATATGGGTAGTACAAGAGTGGATCTACCACGAGATCAAGGAGGCTAAACCCTAAAGCTAGCCTATGGTATGATTGTTGTAATGTATGTTGTGTCCTACAGACTAATGCCCTCCAGTTTATATAGACACCGGAGGAGGCTAGGGTTACACAGAGTCGGTTACAATGGTAGGAGATCTACATATCCGTATCGCCAAGCTTGCCTTCCACGCCAAGGAAAGTCCCATCTGGACACGGGACGGAGTCTTCAATCTTATATCTTCGTAGTCTTGGAGTCCGGCGGATGATGATAGTCCGGCTGTCCGGACACCCCCTAGTCCAGGACTCCCTCAGTAGCCCCTGAACCAGGCTTCAATAACGATAAGTCCGGCGCGCATAATGTTCGGCATTGCAAGGCGGGTTCCTCCCTTGAATAGTCCAGAGAAGATCATGAACACCAGGATAGTGTCCGGCTCTGCAAAATAAATTCCGCATTCCACCGTAGAGAGAATAAAATGTACACCAGTCCAATCTGCTGACGTATTATGCGGCGTGACATCACACCGCTACCAAGCCTTTGTTTGAATCGTTTTTTACTATACCACCTCAGCACGTTTAGCGAAGCGGTTTCCTTGGCACGTCTTGTCGAAGCAGAGATCATGTTCCCCTTATTCCGGGATTCTCATCAATACGGACATGGGTAACCCAACCGCGCCATTGATGGTGGCGCTTGGGAGATAAGCGAGTTTTATCAGGCCAGCGGGACGCATAGTTTTCGTCCGCCTATATATAAGGGATATGGATTTACCTTCTCACCTACGCCTTCTTCCTCCATCTCCGCGTACTCAAGCTCCAACGCCCAAGCTCGCGCATCTTGCCCTAACCTTCTCCGAATATGTCCGGAGCGGGAGGCAAATGGTTGGCCTCCACCGTTAAGGAGGAGCACATCACCAAACTGCACAGCGCCGGATATCTTTCCGGCGATATCGCGCATCGGCTGCCCGACGAGGGGCAGCTCATCCCTACCCCTGGGCCCCATGAGAGGGTTGTCTTCCTCCCCCACTTCCCCCGCGGACTGGGCTTTCCACTGCACCCATTTGTCCGGGGGATCATGTTTTACTACGGCCTGGATTTCCACGATCTGGCGCTGAACTTCATTCTCAACATCTCGGCGTTTATCGTCGTGTGCGAGGCCTTCCTCTGCATCCGGCCCCACTTCGGCCTGTGGCTCAAGACCTTTAACGTCAAGCCGAAGGTTGTGAAGGGAACGCAAGCAGAATGCGGAGGCGCCATGTTGGGTAAGTTGCCCAACGTCCTCTGGCTCGAAGGGGCCTTCGTGGACTCCGTCAAGGGGTGGCAATCGGGGTGGTTCTACATCACCGAGCTGCGCAAGCCCACATGGTCGGCGGCCCCCGAGTTTAGATCTGGTGTCCCCACGCAGCTCACCTCCTGGAAAGAGAAGGGCTTGTTGTGGGGCAATCCGAAGGAGCTGACGGGACTCCGAGCCTGCATCCAGAAGTTGGTGAGCGGTAAGCTCAGGCTCGTCGACGTGGTCCAAGTCATGCTCATCCGCCGGATCCTCCCATGCCAAGAACGGGCATTCAATCTGTGGGAGTTCAATCCGGAACAGCACCAGGCGATAAGCGGGCTCTTCGATACGACATACGAAGGCGCCTGGAGGGTGCTGTTTAAGGGCGCCGAAGCCCCCGCATCCGCGACAGAAGATCGCGGATTTCGCTCGCAGCATACGGCTGACGAGGTAAGTGATTCAACCCCTTTACGGGACACTTGTGGTAATCAAATTGATTCTAGAGGGGTTTCATTCTGTCTCTTCCTTTGACAGGAATGGATGGAGAAGGCCAAGCTGCTTATCAGCCCGGCTCCCATGCCAGAAGACCCAGAGAACGCCCGTTTAGCAGGGCTGCTGGTTCCGGCACCGCACGTGGTGCCGGAGAAGAAGGCCAAGAAGGTGGCCGCGGGGACTCGAAAGAGTTTCCGCAATCAGGCGTCTGACGACGAGGCGTACTCCTCCCCCGAAGACGAGGAGGAGGAGGAGTACTCTCTCCCGGAGGAGGGAGAGAAGAAGAGGAAGGCTTCCCCAATAGGGGAGGCCGAAGGGTCCAAGAGGGGGAGGACTATCCCCCCGGACAGTTTCGCCAACCCCACAGTTGGCGAGGGTGAGTGGCCTCCAAGGGCCAGGCGTCCGGCAAGATCGTAAGTATCCGGATCCTTTATATGCAATTTCTTTCGTGTCGCATAGTGTCCTTAATGTCGCAGTCTGTCCGTAGTCCGGCCGATGACGATCTCCCCGACTCATCGAGTGGGTCGTTGGCCCCGTCGGATGTGGATTTACTTCCGACTGCCTCTACCCCACGCGCCGATGAGGACGCCGAGGTGGGATCCCAGAGAGGGACCCATCAGGAGGAGGCTCCGGAGGCGCCGTCAGGCAGCCTCCCGGACTTTGCGCCGGACTCTACATCGGAACCCGCAGTGGTTCCAGAGTCCGGCAAGGGGCCCCTTCGAAAGAAGGGCAAGACCGTGACACCGGCGGACTCCGTCCAACCGGAGGCACCGGATAACTCGTTGGAGGCGCTTAAAGGCGCTTCCATCGAGGAAGAACACCGTACTATCATGAGTGCGGTGATTCAAAAGGTTCAGCTCGCCAAAAGCGGGCTGACCGAAGCCTGCAGCAGCCTTCTAACAGGCTTTGAGGTAAGAAGTTAAAATTATGTAATGAAATACTGCATAGATAGTAGCCCCTGATGCTCAGTTCGGTGTTCGGAAAGAAAAGCCGGACTGAGGATCTAACAAGATATGCGCAGGGTTGCTTAGCATATGTCAATATGGGTTTGCAGGCTGCGCTGCTGACCTCTGCCGCACTATCGGCGGAGGTCGATGTGTTGAAAAAGGATCTCGAGCGGTTCGAGCAAGAGCTCGGCCATGCCAAGAAGCAGCTCGAGGACAAAGAAGGTGAGTCACACCACTTTGAATGGTTACCTTACAGAAAAGGATTTTGGTTGCAACAAAATTAACAAGGATAATATGGGTATTGCAGGGGCCACGAACGAGGTGGCAGCCCTGAAGGAGGCTGTGTCCGCGGCCAAACGCAGTGCGGCCACGGGGCGGGAAGAGCGAGAGAAGCAGGAGGCCCGGGTGGCGGAAGTACGGCAAGAGCTCCAGGCTCTCATGGAGAAACATGAGAGTTTGGAGCATGACTCCAAGACTCGAGAGTCCGAGCTTGCCTCGGCTCTCGAAAGTGCCAAGTCCGCCAAGGCCGAGGCCCATAAGGCCCTTCAGGAGGTTGAAGATGTAAAGAAAATAGCGGCGGGTAAGGCATTTTTCATGCAAAGCAAGCATGTTAATGTAAAATACCTGACACTTACCCGCATTCGGAGCTCTCCAGGGGCGTTTGCAGATCTGCCGCGTAGTGCGTCCGATGCCGCCGCATTCTATCGTGGCGAGGAGGGGAGCTCGACGGAAAAAGTCTTCTGGTCTCAGTATGCTGAGGCCGGACATCCGGTGCCCCCAAGCGACCAGCTGAAGCAGCTGGTCGAACTCCACAAGGTAGCTGAAGAGGCCATGAAGGGCCTTATAGTCCGGCTGTGGCCTGGACAGGCCATGCCTGGGAGCTACTTTGGCCTCGTGCGGCGGCTGGTGGATGCATGCCCCTGGGTTGAGGTCACCAAGCGCTCCGCCTGTATTGAAGGTGCTCGTCGGGCCCTTGCCCGCACAAAGGTGCATTGGGGCAAGTTAGATGCGGAGAAGCTTCTCACGGACCCACCGCCACCGGGCAAGGAGTATCGCACGCCTGAAATGTATTATAAAACTGTCCTGAAGGGAGCCCGCGATATTGCGGATGAGTGCCCCAGAAATGTAATCTTTGAGTAGACTCGTTATGTATTATCCTTTGCGCTGAGACTTTGTTCATGTGCGCATTAAGCAACGCTTGTTTAATTTAAAATATTACCTTTTGTGCGGCCGTGTAAAAATCTGAGAGATGGCAAGTCGTTGGCTTCAGCCCCCAAGCCACGAGTGCTGGGGTGTTCGGGATAACCTTGAGCACTCTTGTTCCCATTTTTGGGTCCATCTAGGGAGGCGCTCAACCCAGCGAACAAGGCAACCGGACTTATAGTGCTTGAACACTCTCACTTAGCCATAGAATTCTATAATTTTAAATTTCGGCGAAGCCCCTGGTATTCGGAAGGCCGAACCCGGGGCGCTATCCACGCCTTCGTCGGACATTGTCCGGAACTTCGCTCGAAGCGGCGTGAGTTTTTAAGGACCCGAAAAAAACCTCTCGAACAGCGACCAGTCTCTCGCCTTATCATGCCAGTCAGTTTTAGCTTTCTCCACTGAGGCGCTCACCCGGCTCAACCGGGGCGCAATCGCAGTGGTTCTCCCAGTGCCACCTTAGCCGACAGAACGGAACGTAAGGCACCAAAACGTGGGAGCCGGGCAAACCCAACTATTGACCCAAGACATGATTCGGAGCCAATTCATATAATGCTATAAGTTCGGGGTGCCGCACTTGTGAAAGTGTTCGGTCTTATCACACCATAATGCGAGGAACACAAGCCCCTGGTGTATTCGGCCGTACCAAAATGCATGGGTGCAAGATGTCGTGTAATGGACATATATATAAAAGTTAATGTAATTACAGTCGAAAAGTGCTGCATTATTTATGAAAGGAAGTCTGCTATAAGTGCGGACTGATACAAATAGTGCGGCAAGCAAGGGATTTGGACTAAGTGAACATGTCCCCCTCCAGGGGTGAGCCGCGGATCTGGTGTATATAATCGAATTTAATGCTCGAAATTGAGACCACCTGAGTGTTCGTCGCAGCCTTCTTCCGTCCTTGACTGTTGCATCGCGAGTTCGACAGGTTCGCCGCCGGACAGGGCCTCTGGTTACCGGAGTCCTGTGTACATAAGGAAGGGAAATAAGAAAAATAAGAAAAAAAGGGGGGGCACACTTGCGAGTCCCTGGTGTGGTTGAACCGCACTCTGGGTCCATTGCGATCGTGCCCCTTCCCCTGCGCCCATGGTATTTCCAAAGCGTAATGATGTACGTGGAGTGTTATTCTTGCGATCATGCGCGGGCGGGGGTCGGGGCCGCATTGCTACACGTGCTCTGATCGCGCCAGGTGGTCTTGGTTGGTATTGCTTCGGGCGCGTTTTGCTGTATCCGGCCGTTTAACGGCCGGACCCGAGAATTGCCTTGAGAGGCTGCTCTGTACTTCCGCCGCGAGGGCCGCTGTATGTTCCTCCGTTCGGAGGGAGCGTTCCGTATTCCCGTTGACCGTGATGACTCCACGAGGGCCTGGCATCTTGAGCTTAAGGTATGCATAATGCGGCACCGCGTTGAATTTTGCAAACGCGGTTCGTCTGAGCAGAGCGTGATAGCCGCTGCGAAATGGGACTATGTCGAAGATTAACTCCTCGCCCCGGAAATTGTCCGGGGATCCGAAGACCACTTCCAGTGTTACTGAGCCTGTACAGTTGGCTTCCACACCTGGTATGACACCTTTAAAGGTTGTCTTTGTAGGTTTAATCCTTGAGGGGTCTATGCCCATCTTGCGCACTGTATCCTGATAAAGCAGGTTCAGGCTACTACCGCCGTCCATCAGGACTCTCGTGAGGTGAAATCCATCGATGATTGGGTCTAAAACCAATGCGGCGAATCCGCCATGGCGTATGCTGGTCGGATGGTCTCTTCGATCGAAAGTGATCGGACAAGAGGACCATGGATTGAACTTCGGGGCGACTGGCTCCATCGCATAGACGTCCCTTAGTGCGCGCTTCCTCTCCCTCTTGGGTATATGGGTTGCGTAAATCATGTTCACCGTCCGCACTTGTGGGGGAAAACCCTTCTGTCCTCTACTGTTCGGCGGTCGGGTCTCCTCCTCGTCATCGCTGTTTAGCCCCTTGTCGTTGTTTTCGGCAATTAACTTGCCTGCTTGTTTGAACACCCAGCAATCTCTATTAGTGTGATTGGCTGGTTTTTCAGGGGTGCCATGTATCTGGCATAAGCGGTCGAGTATTCGGTCCAAATTGGACGGACCCGGAGTGGTTCTTTTGAATGGCTTCTTCCGTTGACCGGGTTTAGAGCCTCGGAATCCGGCGTTGACTGCCGTATCCTCCTTGTCGTCGCCGTTAATGCGGCGTTTGTTTTTGTTTCGACGTGACCTGCCGTTGTTGTCCTTAGTGTCCGGACTGCCAGAATTTTTGCGGAGATTGTTACTGCGGGCTAGCCAGCTATCCTCTCCCGCGCAGAAGCGGGTCATTAATGATGTGAGGGCTGCCATAGATTTCGGTTTTTCCTGGCCCAGGTGCCGGGCTAGCCATTCGCCGCGGATGTTATGCTTGAAGGCTGCAAGGGCCTCTGCATCCGGACAGTCGACGATTTGATTTTTCTTCGTCAAGAACCGTGTCCAGAATTGTCTGGCCGATTCGTCTGGCTGCTGAATGATGTGGCTTAGGTCATCGGCGTCTAGTGGTCGCACATACGTGCCTTGGAAGTTATCAAGGAATGCAGCCTCCAGGTCTTCCCAACACCCAATTGACTCTGCGGGCAAGCTGTTAAGCCAATGCCGAGCTGGTCCTTTAAGCTTGAGTGGGAGATACTTGATGGCGTGGAGATCGTCGCCGCGGGCCATATGGATGTGGAGAAGATAATCTTCTATCCAAACCGCGGGGTCTGTTGTGCCATCGTAGGATTCAATGTTTACGGGTTTAAACCCTTCAGGGATTTGATGATCCATTACTTTGTCAGTGAAGCATAGTGGGTGTGCGGCGCCTCTGTATTGAGCAATATCACGACGCAGCTCGAGAGAGCGCTGTCTGCCGTGTTCGGCCCGGCCGGGGTTATTATATCCGGTACGACGGTATTCGTCATGGGTCGTGGGGCGCCCATGTGATCCGTAGATGGATCTGGATTGCCTTGCTTTGTCCTCCAATGTATCTCGCAAGTCCGGCGCGTTCCCTCTTAGCTTCGTACTTTTGGAGCGATGCCGGGGTACGGTCTTGGCTGGGGGCTGGATGCCTCTCTGTCACGACCGCGGGGTGGTCGGTCAGCCGTATCGTGCGCTGGTGATGGAGGTATGTATGCTTCCTCCTCTAATCGGGGGAGCAGCTTGCGTCTTGGGTAGCTTTTGGAGGGGCGTTCGAGTTTATACTCTTCGGCCGCGAGGATCTCGGTCCATCGATCGGCCAGCAGGTCCTGGTCAGCTTGAAGCTGCTGCTGCTTTTTCTTTAGGCTGTTTGCCGTGGTGATAAGCCTGTGTTTAAAACACTCTTGTTCGACGGGATCCTCGGGCACGACGAATTCGTCATCGTTGAGGCTTGCCTCGTCTTCGGAGGGAGGCATATAGTTGTAATCCTCAACCTCTTCCTCCGCCGCCCTCTCCTGAGGGCTTGCTTCTGCATCCTCCTGCTCTGAGTCTTGCTGGAGGGGGTTGTATTCGGCACTTTCTGGGGTATTATTATCTCCTGTGCCGGAATCTCCATTCTTGCTATGGCGGGATTTAGAGCGGCGCCGCTGACGCCGGCGCTTGGGCTGTTTCTTTAAAGGATCTGCCTCCGCTGTTTCTTCGCCGTCCCCATCTTTTGGGGTATCCACCATGTATATGTCATATGACGAGGTGGTCTTCCAGTGCCCTGTAGGCGCTGGTTCCTGTTCGTCTCCGGCATCATCGTCCATAGCGTCGATGTCTTCGGAGTCGTAGTCTAGCATGTCGGTTAGATCGTCGACAGTGGCTACAAAGTGGGTGGTGGGTGGGCTCTGAATTTCTTCGTCGTCCGCATCCCAACCATCCTGGCCATAGTCCGGCCAGAGCTCTCCTGATAACGAGAGACGCTTTAGTGAATTCAGGATATCGCCAAAAGGCGAGTATTGGAAGATGTCCGCGGCGGTGAATTCCATAACCGGCGCCCAATCCGATTTGATTGGTAGGGGCATGGGAGGTTCGGAGTCCGGCAAGGAGTCCGACACCTCGGAATCACGAGTTTTGCGAGGGACGAGATTAGTGTTCGGCTGCATCGCCATAGTGGTTGAAGCCCCCGAGGCGGCGTCCATCCACCGCTCCTCTATCTGGGCAGTCTGCTCCGGACCAATGGCCGGAGCGGATTCGTGTGCGGCCACCAAGGCACTGTTCGACGGCAGAGCTAGATCATGCCCATCGCAACAGTGCGGCGCGCTTGGCTATGGCTCGGGTCCGTCGAAGATCAAGTCTCCGTGGACATCGGCCGTGAAGTTTAGGCTTCCGAATCTGACCTGACGGCCAGGGGCGTAGCTCTCGATCTGCTCCAGATGGCCAAGCGAATTAGCCCGCAGTGTGAAGCCGCCGAATATGAAGATCTGTCCGGGGAGAAAAATCTCACCCTGGACAGCGTCGTTAGTTGCAGATGCCATCAAGCCTATCGGTGACGACACAGAGGAACTCTCAATGAAAGCACCAATGTCGGTGTCAAAACCGGCGGATCTCGGGTAGGGGGTCCCGAACTGTGCGTCTAGGCAGATGGTAACAGGAGACGAGGGACACAATGTTTTACCCAGGTTCGGGCCCTCTCGATGGAGGTAAAACCCTACATCCTGCTTGATTAATATTGATGATATGGGTAGTACAAGAGTGGATCTACCATGAGATCAAGGAGGCTAAACCCTAAAGCTAGCCTATGGTATGATTGTTGTAATGTATGTTGTGTCCTACGGACTAATGCCCTCCGGTTTATATAGACACCGGAGGAGGCTAGGGTTACACAGAGTCGGTTACAATGGTAGGAGATCTACATATCCGTATCGCCAAGCTTGCCTTCCATGCCAAGGAAAGTCCCATCCGGACACGGGACGGAGTCTTCAATCTTGTATCTTCGTAGTCTTGGAGTCCGGCGGACGATGATAGTCCGGCTGTCCGGACACCCCCTAGTCCAGGACTCCCTCACCCGGGTTGGGCTCGGGCCTAGTTTTTGAGCCCGAAGGCCGGGCCGGGCCGGGCCTAGGCCCGTTGTTTTTGCCATTTTCTGAAGGTCGGGCCGAGCCGGCCCGAAGCCCAACGGGCTTTTACGTGCTCGGGCCGGGCTCGGGCCCAGAAACACAGGCCCGATGGTCGGGCCGGGCCGGTCCCAGGCCTGAGTTTTTTGTGTCGGGCTTGGCTAGGCCCGGCCGGAAGCCCGACCCGGCCCGAGGTTTGGCCAGGTATACCTGGAGTATAGAAATTTCTGTAGGGATAAATGACTAGGTAATGTAGATTAGTTCTTATAGAAATATTTCTGATTTGCATAGAATCAAGTCGGAGCATGAACATGCCACTCATCAAAGACAAAACAATTGTATTTCTGTCCTCATCATACCCCACCAGAAATATCCACATGCAATCGCCAGGCATTGTTTGCGGAAAAAACCTGCCCGGTAGAGAAATTTTCTTCAGCAACACGCATCCAACAACACCATCACAGTTGGATTTCCTCTCTCATAAATTGATTCTAAGTATTAGCACAACGATAAAACCAAGTCCATTATCCTCTATCTGTAAGAGATGACAAGAAAACTCAACATGGCACTTAGGTATGCCTGTTGGCTTCTCAATCACATCAAAACTCCGCCTTTCAAAACCATGCATAAGGACATCACCTCCAACAAACAACCAATAAAGTACAATTCCAACAAGGATGTTGGTCTCAGGGATGAAATTAATTGCTTGGTCACCACAGAGACAATATCTCCCCATACACTAGATGTCGATTCGTATTTGTGTTGAAGATCAAGACCAGTTTAAACGGGTCCGAGAAGCAATCACCATACACAGGCCCATCTTCAACATTACTGCACAACACAGTGGCATTCCAACACTTCCATTTGTCGCCCTTGAGCCCTAGTGGAATTGTCAAATGGTTGTGTTGTTCACCAGTGAGTGAACACCTTGCGAAGAAGCCAAACAGAGAGGGTTTCGATGGTGCATGCGGAAGCGGCATAGGAACTTGTGGTCGGCGAGGATGACGTGCCAACGCGGACGGACAAGGGAGGCACAAGGAATAGAGGCACCTCAGAATTGAGAGTTGAATTCAGTGGCCCTTGCGGAATCAGAACGAGAGTTGAATTTCGATTCGATTTGTGAATACAAGACCTTTGCTTCAACGAGTAGTAAAAAGGGGAGCAATCTCTTTGCCTAGGACGGACCCACATGTCCTGGACTCATATGGACCTCTCCTGGCACCGAACGATATTCCTTTCTTCTCTGTTGCCCCTTCCGATCCTCTCCCTCCCTCCGTCCCGGCTAAATTTTGTGTTCTGACCCTTTTCTGAAAGTTAGTCGAGATTTGACCCTAGTTTGTAAATTTTTTGAGATCTGACCCTTTTGCTACCGCCGAGATCGATGGCGGTAGGGTAACACATCCTACCGCCACAGTCTGGCGTTAAGACTTAACAGCACCGTCACGTCCGTTTCAAATAAAAAATACCCTACCGCCAACAGCCTTGGCGGTAGGCTGTCTTACCTTACTGCCAAAGTGCTTGGCGGTAGCCACGGCCACTGTTTCTGAAACATTGAAAAGGGGCTGCATGCATCTCATCATATTCTTCTCTCACAACGCACTAGGCTTAACTAGCATGCATGCATCCATCCATCACCCATCTCCAAAAGTGCAGCCTTGTGTACTTGCATGCATGCTAGTGTATTATTTTGTTCCTGCGCTGCAGACTCGGCCACTGTTTTTGTCCTTTTGTTTTTATTGTTGTGTAACATGCATGTATGCAGTGACCTGTCCATCCATCCTACTGTGCACACACAAAAACTAGAAAAAGTAGCTAGCTGTGACTGTGACGTGAGATGTGGTTGCATGCCTACCGCCAGGACCTTCAGCGGTAGGGTTGCACAGCCTACCGCCAAGGGTTCCGGCGGTAGGGTATTTTTCATGTTAAATGCTTATAACGATGCACCGTCGAGTCCCCTTACGGTAGGTGGTTCTACCCTACTGCCAGACACTACGACAGTAGGAAAAATGGTCAGATTCCGAAATTTTTACAAACAAGGGTTAGATCTCGATTAACTTTTAGAAAAGGGTCAAAACACCAAATTTTGCCCTCCGTCCCTCCCCAAGGCAGGCTGGCGGCGCCATGGCCGAGATGGCGTGGGAGCTCGCCGAACTATTCGTCCTCCGTCCCGTCCTCGCCATCTCCTTCGCCCTCTCATTCATCCTCCTGAGTACGTACGGTGGCCGCCCACCCTTTTTTTCCCTCTCGTTTGGCTGGTTTCCTGATTGAGATCCCCGTATGTGGCGTGGAGGACGGTGCTGGTGATGTCCCGCTCGTGCAGGAGGTCGCCGGCCTGCGCCCGAAGAAGAAGCCCGCCAAGCCCAAGCCCCCCAACCGCGGTCGCATCGGCATGTTCTACCAGTCGCAAGCACAAGCACAGAGGTGAATGAAGCTTCTTCTCTGTCCCCCCATTTGGACTCTGCGGCAATTCACACACTTGTGCTCATTAACCAAGATTTGATTTCTCGGATGTCCCCCAAGGAGTATTGAGTTTCATGCACCGACCGGTCAGTGGAACCAAAATTCCAAACCGATGTAGGAGTACAAGGTTGGGCAAATCCATATATACTTCGACACCAGAAAAATGTCCATAAAGCCTTATTTGTTCACATAGAGTTATGATTGGAAGTGGCTATAATATATTTTTTCTGGTTTTATCACTGTTAACTGAAAATTGAATAGGATAAGTGTGGTTGTCAATTCGGGCATTTTATCCAGCAAGTGGTTTATAAGTTGTTGTTTTCAGTTTCATGCGAGCACGCCAACATCGGAAATTACTTCACTTTCAGTTGTACTTTAATAGTGTTCAGTTTTCTTTTTCCTTTTGTTATTATTGCCTGGTGCATTTTTTTAATTTTTTTATCCCCATACATTCCGTCATTCCAGTAACTATGGATTGATTGTCCCTACCTAACTAAATGGTAGTGGTCTAGGGAGCGCAATTGCTAAATCATGGGAGAATGAGGAGTAATGATTTAAGCAAGAGCACTGCTTTGAATATAAGAGTGGCACATCATTGTTTCACCAAAATGGTGCTGAGTTTGTTGATATTGGGGGTGACTAATACCTAGCTAGCTAGCTTCTGTGACAACCAGTTTGATATCAGATGTTAGTTTGATTACTTTTGTGGACTGTGGTTAAGAGCTGATGCGACTTGGCGAGGAATGGTTCCATGCTACAAATTCAGACAAGAAGCTAACATGAAGAGTGTCGTGTGGCTTGGTGCGTCAGTTGCACTCTGTTCAGATATGCCCCCAATCATTTCAAATAATATTGTGCTCACTTGCATAAGCTATGGTAACTTATATGACAGCACACGAACACGAACACAAAGAAGTGGATGCCCACAGATGCCCCATATCCATAGGCAAATTTACCCTCCTTAGTCCTAAGTTCAAATACAAACCGCCTGTCACCCGTAGATGCCGACCCTGTAGACTACCTATAAGCCGACAACAAAAAATTCAACCGGTGTGGAACTGCCTTGAGCTTATTGGGCCGTATATAGGCAAGTACTCGATGTGTCTAGCTACAACACATATTTATTGTAGATGTGGCATGCATATGACATTAGTTACTCTCCGGTTTTGCTGTTAACCTCCGCCCCAGTTGGAGCCATCGGTGGGTTACGTTGTGTTCTGTCTTAGCATCTCAACGTTGACCTCGATCTTGGGTGTCACCTTCTCAGTAACAGTTGCAAAGGGGCTCTTCAAAACAGCAGCTTATACCAGTCATACTTGAACAGGAAGATGCTCATGCTCATAAGAAACTGTCCTTCAAAACAGCAGCTTATACCAGTCAACAGGCTGAATTCCTCTTACATTTCCTCATCTTCCATATATATGTTCGGGAAATGCTAGATTAAGTTGATGTATGAATCTGAACTTTCGCGGCAACTTTCTGTACTAACTACTAACCATGTATTTTACTCCAAACTAAGCCATCAACAGAAGAAAATCTTGCCATTCAGAAATTAGAGTGTCAAAGATCTCTGTATATATTTTTCCAATCAAGTGACATCTACTCCCTAGTAACACTTGCAGCGAGGGTCTGCCACTTCGTACTACTTCAATCTTTCCTTTGACACTTATCATCTACAGATAAATCTCACCATTTAAAAGTGAAATGTTAAGGCCATGTGTTTTCTTCTGATGAAGCAACATCTGCTCTGCAGTAACACCTACAATGATGATTTGCCTGTTCAGATTTCACTGCTTCCTTTGCCACTTATCATCTGCATATTCTTGGATCTTACAGCGATGAACAAGGACAAATAAATAAAAGGAAGCTCCAGACCTTGCAGCCACAATAACGCCAAAGCACCATGGGACTCTACAAGGTTTAAATCATACATAATTTCATCAGAAATAACATGCATCTCTTGACTGCTGAACAGCAAATTAATCTTTGATGAAGCATCTCCACAAGTGAACTGCAGATATAAGTTGATCGCTCTGCATAAATTTTTCTGAGAAAAACATGATCGGTCCGCATAACTCAAGAATTTGCCATTATTTTACTGTAGTGCATGAGAGGCCAGCGTAGCCTGTGCTAGTCATACTCACAAGATAGCCGCTTTCTGTGTACACGATATTGCCTGGTTTCGCTTTTGCTGAAGTCCTAAGGTGGAAACCCCTAAACACACTTAGGCTAGTTTGAGTCTCTGCTTTTTGTTTTCTTGTTTGCTTTATATATACACTAACGTGAATATGGCTGTTCAACAGGAATAGTAAATCAGAAGGGGGCTCTTGAGAAATAATCTTTTGGACATTGAAGGAAGCCCTCATCTCGTTCCAGTTCAGAATGTTGTACACCCAATGAATTGACAGATTTTCTCTTCTAGGAGCAGATCTCTATACATATAATTAGCTTGCACCCCCAAATACACAATGATGTATCCACTGTATATTGCCCGTGTGTAAAGTTAAGGATCTTGTAATAAGATTGTACATGCACATGTACTATAATAAACTAATAAAGCCAGCACTTGTCCTCTGTAATAGTCAGTCTGCCATTTGATCCACAAAGTTTTCCTTGTTAAGTATCTGTTCGGACTCTCTCCGCTCTCCAACTCCGCTCCGGAGCAGAGCAGCATCCATTTCTAATTTGGGAGTGGCTGAAAGGGCGCTCCGCTCATACTGAAAGAGTGGAGGGTTGCCGAGTAGGGCCTAAGTTTCTAAACATTGGCTCATAATGGATGAGCACTTCCAAAGATGAATATTGCTTTTATATGGCGAGCTCTGCAAATATCGCTCTGTTTTGTCACTACTCAAGAGAAAAGATAACATGTTTAATGCAAAAGAAGAAACGACACAGAAGAGCAACTTTGATCAATGATCATCATTGTTACAACACATGTCAGTGTAAATCATGTCTAACAAAGACAATTCACACTAATTACTCTACAACATGAGACTGTAGGGTTTGCATTGCATGCTTCCGCTACAAGGCTCACAAGAACTTCATGCAGTCTTTGCCTTTGACAGGGCCTTCTTCCTCTAGGCAAGCATATAAGTGAACATGTGTGGCCCACCTGCAGTCATCCAAGTTAAACAACAAAATGTTTCGTGAGGTCCTACTTCGCTTATAGTATTGCTTTATTAATGTCAAAAAGGATGACAATCACTACTAATGCGAAGGGTAAATGTGAGGTAAGAGTGGTTACGTACCTGGAACATAAACACCGATGGCGATAGCACATGTGTAAAAGTAATCAAAGGAGAAATTCCATTTGTTAGGCATCTTAACAAAGTATTTCTCGGATACCTGGTCACCCAAAAGATAAAAGTAGTTAGACAAGATTGTTATCAAATGAATAACTTGAAGTTTTCATTTCCTCTTCGGTTATTCTAGTTACCTTAATGTAAGGCAAAGTAATGTAGATCAGACTGACCTCACTAAGGATACTGATAGGATACAGTATCATAAATGTGATGTACCTGCACGCAGTATGTTATCTATCATAACAAATTGTCCATGGATACTTTTGATGTAGAGCCACAACGAGTTACTGTGCAGGTGGAGCACGTTGATGAGGAGGAAAAATGTAATTGCTGATATTGATGATGTTGCTCCATATGCACAGGTTGGTCATAATCTTGATGATGCTCCAGATACAAAGGTTCATGATTATGATGTTGTGCAGCACTCACCCCCTATTTTGCAGTGACAAATCCAGTCTTTTGTAGCTGGCAGGAGAAAGAGGGTCATTAACAAACCTAAGCGCCTAATTGTAGAGTGTGACATTTTATTATGCTTACAATTGTGCAGAACGGGTTGAGAACATCCATGAGCCATCCACATACATTGAAGCAGTTATTTTCGGTGACCGCGAGAAGTGGATTGCTGCTATGCAGGAAAAGATGCAGTCACTTGAATGGCACATGAGATGTTGTGCGTTTGCCTAAACAAAAGATGACAGTTCGCTGAAAATGGATCTTCAAAAGAAAGGAGGGTTTGTCTCCTATTGAGCCCGGAAGGTTTAAGGCAATGTTACTGATTAAGGACTTCAGTCAAATACTAGATATTGATTATAATGATGTGTTCTCTCCTGTTGTGAAGCACAGTTTCATTCGTGCATTTTTTAGTATTGTTATTATGCATGACCTTGAGCTTGAGCAGTCAGATGTCAAGACTGCTTTTCTGCATGGAGAATTTGAGGAGGAGAATTACATGGACCAACCAGAAGGTTTCATAGTGCCTGGTAAGGAGAAATTTGTTTCCAAGTTAAAGAGTTCCTTGTATGGTTTGAAGCATTCTCCGATACAGTGGTATAAAATGTTTGATTCATTTACGATAGCACATGAATTTAAAAGGTTTGCATATGATAGATGTGTTTACATTAAATTTGTCAATGGATTCACCTATATACTTGTTGTTATATGTTGATGATATGTTGATTGCTACCAAGGGCAAGAAAGAGATCACTGCTTTAAAGGAACAGTTAAGTAGTGAGTTTGAGATGAAGATCTTGGTACTGCTAAGAAAATTCTAGGAATGCAGATTATCAGGGACATAAATTCTAGTTTGTTATTTTTTAGTCGGTAGAGTTACATTAAGAAAGCTCTTCATAATTTTAATTTGCATGATGCTAAGTCAGTAAGCACTCTCATTGCTCCTCATCTCAAATTATCATCTTTTCAATGTCCTAGTATAGATGAAGATCTTGAGTATATGTCAAGAGTTCCACATTCTAGTACCGTCGATTCTTTAATGTATGCCATGGTTATTGGAAATATGCCGCAGAGGCAATAATAAATTGGTTGTTATCATATTTTCTTGTTCATGATAAAGGTTTATTTATTCATGCTAGAATTGTATTTACCGGAAACTTAAATACATGTGTGAATACATAAAGAAATACCATGTCCCCAGTAAGCCTCTATTAGACTAGCTCGTCGATCAAAGATGGTTAAGGATTCCTAAACATAGACATGAGTTGTCATTTGATAAGGGGGTCACATCATTAGGAGAATGATGTGATGTACTACACCCAACCGTAAGTTTAGCATCAAATCGTGTAAGTTATTTGCTATAGCTTTCTTCACGTCAAGTATCTATTCCTTCTACCATGAGATCATGAAACTCCCGGATACCGGAGGAATACCTTGTGTGCTATCAAACGTTACTTCGTAACTGGGTGATAGTAAAGATGCTCTACATGTATCTCCAAAGGTGTCTATTGGGTTAGCATGGATCAAGACTGGGATTTTCTCACTCCATGTCACGGAGAGATGTCTCTGGGCCCTCTCGGTAATACAACATCGTAAAGAGCTTGCAAGCAATGCGCCTAATGAGTTAGTCACAGGATGTTGTATTACGGAACGAGTAAAGAGACTTGCCGGTAACGAGATTGAACTAGGTATGGAGATACCAATGATCGAATATCAGTCAAGTAACATATCGTCGGACAAAGGGAATTGCATACGGGATTGACTGAATCCTTGACATCGTGGTTCAACCGATAAAGATCTTCATGGAATATGTAGGAACCAATATGGGCATCTAGATCCCGCTATTGGTTATTGACCAAAGAGGTGTCTCGGTCATGTCTACATGATTCTCGAACCCGTAGGGTCTGCACGCTTAATGTTCGATGACGCTAGAGTAGTATTGGAATATGTGTATTGGTAGTCCCGAATGAGATCCAGGACATCACGAGGAGTTCCGGAATGGTCCCGAGGTAAAGATTCATATATAGGAAGTCCTGTTTTGGTCGCCAGAAAGGTTTCGGGCATTGTAGGTATTGTACCGGGAGTGCCGAAAGGGGTCCGGGGGGTCCACCTGCTCCGCGGCCCACATTGACGTAGGGGGTGCGCCTGGCATACATGGGCCAGGGGCACCATCCCCGAGAGGCCCATGCGCCTAGAACAAGGAAAAGAGAAAGAGTCCTAAGGGGGGAAGGCACCCCCCTAGGTGCCTTGGGGAGGGAGGATTCCTCCCGGCCGGGGCCACCTTCGTTGGAGGAGGGGCCAAGGTTGCGCCCCATTCCTCCCCATTGCCTCCTATAAATAGTGCGGGAGAGGGAGGAGCTGGACACACCAAATCTCACGCCCCAGCGGCAGCCCTACCTCTCCCAAAACTCCGTTTTCTCCTTAGAGTGGTTCGGGGAGCGTTTGGCGAAGCCCTGCCGGGATTGCACCACCACCATCTCCACCATGCCGTCGTGCTAGTTAAGATACCATCTACTTCTCCTCTCTTGCTTGCTGGATCAAGAAGGAGACGTCATCGAGCCGCACGTGTGCTGAACGCGGAGGTGTTGTCCCTTTGGCGCTAGATCGGATTGGATCATGATTGGATCGCGAAGAGTACAACTACATCAACCGCGTTATATACGCTTCCTCTCGTTGCTATGCATCTCCTAGATTAGATCTTGGGTGTTCCGTATGAATTTTTTGATTTTCATGCAACGTTCCCCAACAATGGTGTGTTCTTAACCTGATTTATCATTTGCAATGAGTTTGATTAGTAGATACATGGCTAACCCTGGTAAAGAACATCAGAAGGTTGTTCAATGGATTTCTAGGTATCCTTGTGGCACTTTTAATACTTGTTTGAAATTCAGCAGGACTAGTGAGGGACTAGCTGACTACGTGGATTCAGATTTTGCTTCCACCGATTTGGACAAGAGGGGGCCCCTTGCAGGTTGTGTTTTCACTGTTGATGGTTGTGTTGTGAGTTGGAGGGCAACGTTGCAGTCATTAGTTGCCCAATCTACCACTGAAGCAGAATACATGGCTATTACAGAAACATGTAAAGAATCAGTTTGGCTGAAAGGTTTGTATGATGAGCTCTGTGGAGATAATTCTTGCATTAGTCTGTTTTGTGGCAGTCAGAGTGCCATATACCTCACTAAGGATCAGATGTTTCATCAGAGGACAACACACATTGATGTCAGTATTGACCTACGTTACATGTGTTATATATATCCTTTGTAAGCAACCACACGGGATAAGTTGATCTGTTGTAAATCACCGACGTTTGTAACCTCCTCTGATATAGTGAAGATTTGCTGGGTGGCGCCCATAGTTTTATTCCCTTTGTGTTGAAGGGGGTTTCCACATTAAAATCTCATGTCTCCTGCTTGTCTTTATTCTTCGTTGTGTTGATTTCCATGTCGTATCTGTAACAATATCAAATATTAGATCCATTCAGACGAAGAAAATAGCTCGAACCATGCATCATGGAGAATGAATTTCGCCTTTCAATCTACGCGGATCGTCGCAAACCTACATTGTGCTCAGTGAGAAAATTTCCAGTTACTCTCATCCATCTATTCATCTATATGCTATCAACCTCCTAGACATTATCATCCATCCTACTGTTGTCATTGCCCCGCCTGCCTCGACCCCACCCACAAATACTCAGAATTTTGTACTCCGTCCGATGTATGGTTGTACTAAACCAGCGACAAGTAATATAGACTGGAGGGATTAAGAAAATTTACTCAACTCAGCTGTTCGATAACTGGATTGATCTTGCATATCCTTGCATGCATGCATCCACTGTATAGGAAATATGATCACAGTTCACCCGTGCAATCTTGAGGAAGAAAACCTCGTTTTATTACGCATACGTGCATACTAGGTGCACGTAGTAGAAACAGAAAACAGAAGAGACATTGCGATTTGCGAATGCCCCCAGCTGCCGTGCGCGCTCACGCGCAGCCAATTATTCAACGGCCGACCGATCGACACGGTTAACTCAGGCGTCGGACCACGTGACGTGCACCTCGCCGACGTTGGTGTCGAGCCCGAGCGCCTTCCACACGGCCTTGGAGGTGTCGACGATGTTGTTCTTGCAGCCCTTCCTGGAGTCGCACTCGTCCACCACCATGGCCTCCACGCTCCGCCCGCCCGCGCTGGTGATGCGGATCATCTTGAAGCACCGGGCCCCGCCCTGGTACAACCCCGTCGACAGCGCCACCAGCATGTCATCGTCGCTGTGGTACTTGCCGTCGCACTCCGCCGGCCCGCCGCCGTCCTCGCCGCGCTCGAACCCGTTGACCGTCATCACCGCCGGCATGCCGTCGACCTTGGACGACGAAACGGCCCGCGACGAGCGGCCGGTTGACGCCTGCAGTAGGACCACGAGCACGGCCAGAGCGGCGAGCTTAGCGTACGCCATTGCTAAGCCTCCTAAGTATGCTCCTGCTCACTTAGCTAGGCTTGCATGCGCTAGATCGGCTTGCTCGTGGGGTGCTTATGGCGTTGGATTCCGGCGGTTTATATAGACAATTATCGCTGTCTTTCTTGCATTGGTTCTTGCATCGGTCGGTGTGCTCGATATATGGGCTTGTTTTGGGGTCACTTGTGCTTGTGTAATGACGACGCGTTTGGATTTGATGGTGTCGCTGAGTGTTGGAGCGGTAAAACCCGAGCGAATGGCAACTGAGCAGGTCGCCCGTGGCGGAGTTGATAGTGATTCCATTGCTACGCGTAAGACAAATTTTACTTCTAAAATGAGCATCAGTAAGTACTAGGATGCAGCTCTGTTGATATAATCAAGTACTCAACTTAAGGAAGTTCGCTTTGAACCAGTATTATTGTAATCAATACGTGTCAGAGTTGATTGAGATGTGTAGAGAAAACATTTCAAGCTAGCTAGCTACTTGGTTGTCGATTCACGAAAATTAGCCCACCAACTTTGTTCAGGTATCTAAAAACTTCAGTTTTAGAATGAGCATATGTAGCAGTATGTGGCTCAACCAGTAGAATTGTAGCATCGCTGGCTACGCCGGTCTCTTTCAGTTGTTGGCTAACTAATTTAACTGGTCATCAACTCGTGCATTCTAAAAAAACAATACTTCCTCCGTCCGAAAATACTTGTCAGAGGAATGAATGTATCTAGACGTATTTTAGTTTTAGATGCATCCATTTATATTCATTTTAGAAAAATAAGTATTTCCGGACGGAGGGAGTATTAAAAAGCACGTCACATGTGAAAGTAAATCTATAAATTTGTAGGAGTTTGAAACATATTTAAAAGACATCTCTAGCATATTTTTGTTATTTATTAAAACAATTTTATTAATTCAAAGGTTTCTAACATCTTTTTGGTTGTTTGCATTTTTAAATTTACATTTAAGCGGAGTTGAACTTTGCTGAATGAACTTGGACATAAAACTATATCTGGATGGACTTAAATATAGGCAAACCAACAAATTTAGAGCATTAGATGTTATCTCTTGGTTATCTATCTGGAAAATGAATTATATTCCCGCAATTAGTTTTTCTTTGCTACCCGTTTTCTTGAATTATTTTGTTATATTATTTTCTGTTTTTGAACTTTCTTTTCAATGTCAATTTATTTTTTACAATGATGATATGCTACATGCCCACAAATATATTTTCAAAGAATATAGTCATCTATTCAAGGTGTTCGAGCAGGTTCTATTCTCTAACTCAGGGGTTGGTCAAAATGCCCACCAAAATGGACTAGTGGATGCTCTTACGACTGATGCTAGAACATTTTTCGGAGCAAGATATCACACACCGGTGGTTCAAAATTGAGTTACTTTCAGAAAATCAACATAAAGTCATTTAAAGGTGCGAAAGTAGCTAGAAATCTAGAAAATTCATAAAACCTGGGAGTTGTTCAAAAATTATGATCTACTTTATGTGAAAATTGGAGTGGTGCCATTTTGCACCATTTTTTTAGTCGCTTCACAGCAAAAAACATTTTTGGCACTTAGAAAATCAAAATGGTCTCTTTGTACAAAAAGTTGGAAATTCTATTTGGTAACATTCTTTGTAATGGCAAGATGCACCTATATACCCAATTTGGGCACATTATCGTAAACTATGCAAAGGACATGACCATCACGTTGGTCATTTGGCTTGAAAGCCATGAATGTTCATACATGATAGCCCAGTTTATGAAGGATTTTTTTAATGTCATACTGCAAGTTGGTATTTTCCCTCACAATTCATACACATAAAAGGACTCCATGCGAATTAATTGCATTTTTTGGAATTTTCTTCCATTTTTTTTAAACATCGTCAAAATGGCAGGCATGGCTATTCATAGCAAGGGGTTGAATCTTTCAAAACTCTATGTGGTTCCTTGAGGATGTTGAGTCAAGAAAGACTTCGGATATGTTTTATGTATGATCTAAAAGCCTATTTTGTTTAAGTCTTCAAACCCTAACCATGTGGACTTAACACAGTGTGCTACATAATATATATTGCCCGAGCTAGCTGCAAGAGCCTGACTCCAAAACTAAGCATTCTTGTTGCCGATGCATTTGTAACCAAATTTGGCGAGTATGCTCGTTGGGCGTAGAATGTTCTCTTTATTAGCCAACTACAAGTTCAAAAACTTGTGCTAACCGAAGGTACCAGTGATGTCACAAAACCTACCAAGAGGAAATGTGGGACAAAGATGGTTGAAATGCAGACATAAGAGAGCATGTATAGCAACTATAGGAATGTTTGCCTCTTTTTGTCGTTGTATTTTGGGATCGCGATGTTCGTTCACTAATTTATCATTGTGTATTAGCTTTTGCAGTGAAATGTTGAAGAATGCTGGAGCTATGGTCAGCGCATGGATTACCCAAAATCTCATTGAAACAAAGTAGTGGGAAATGTTTAGAGCCATCCAACGCGATCCTCAGAACATGATGGCAGCTATCTTCTAGAAGAACTTGTTGGAAGGTTCATCTTTCCTTTGCAAGTAGAGTAATCAATAGTACTTGACCACACTAATATTTGACATTTCATTCACATCTTCTAACGGATAGCATGAGTAGTTGTCCTCATCTTAGTTATGGAAGAGGAAGGCTATTTTAGAGCTCCTTTGATTTAAAGGATTTTTATTGGAATTTTGAAGGATTAGAATCCCTAGAAATTTTTTCTATGTTGGTTGTTTGATTCATAGGATTCAATCCTATAGGTTTTTTTCCTACTGATTTCTTTGTACTTTTTCCCATAGGATTTCTAGCACCCACTCACACCTCTTTGAAAGAATCCTTTGTTTTTTTATGATGCAATCAAACAACCCAAAATCATGCCTATTCCTGCATGTTTAGAATCGTGTGAATCAAAGAGGCACTTAGTGTATGATTGGCCTATCGCGTCCTACATAAAAAATGTGGTGTAGAGGGTATTATTTTATTGTCAGCCAAATGGCGGTGAGGAATTCTAAACACTTATGTTGTAAATCATGTAGTTCCGGCGGTTTATATAGACAACTATCGCTGTCTTTCTTGCATTGGTTCTTGCATCGGTCGGTGTGCTCGATATATGGGCTTGTTTTGGGGTCACTTGTGCTTGTGTAATGACGACGCGTTTGGATTTGATGGTGTCGCTGAGTGTTGGAGCGGTAAAACCCGAGCGAAAGGCAACTGAGCAGGTCGCCCGTGGCGGAGTTGATAGTGATTCCATTGCTATGCGTAAGACAAATTTTACTTCTAAAATGAGCATCAGTAAGTACTAGGATGCAGCTCTGTTGATATAATCAAGTACTCAACTTAAGGAAGTTTGCTTTCAACCAGTAGTATTGTAATCAATACGTGTCAGAGTTGATTGAGATGTGTAGAGAAAACATTTCAAGCTAGCTATCTACTTTGTTGTCGATTCACGAAAAACAGCCCACCAACTTTGTTGAGGTATCTAAAAACTTTGGTTTTAGAATGAGCATATGTATCAGTATGTGGCTCAACCAATAGAACTGTAGCATCGCTGGCTACGCCGGTCTCTTTCAGCTGTTAGCTAACTAATTTAACTAGTCATCAACTGGTGCATCTACAAGGGCTAGCAATATTAAAAATTACATCACATGTGAAAGAAAATCTACAAATTTGTAGGAGTTTAAAAGACATCTCTAGCACATTTTTGTTATTTATTAAAACAATTTTGTTAATTCAAATGTTATTGAGATCTTCTTGGTTATTTGCATTTTCGAATTTTCATTTAAGCGGAGTTGAACTTTGCTGAATGAACTTGGACACAAAAATATATCTGGATAGACTTAAATATAGGCAAACCAACAGATTTAGAGCATTAGATGTTATCTCTTGATTATCTACCGAAAAATGAATTATTATTCCCGCAATTAGTTTTCCTTTACCACCCATTTTCTTGAATTATTTTGTTATAATTTTTTTCTTCTGTTTTTCTTTTCAACATCAATTTATCTTTTAGGATGATGCTATGGTACATGCCCACAAATATGTTTTCAAAGAATATAGTCATCTATTCAAGGTGTTCGAGCAGGTTCTATCCTCTAACTCATGGGTTGGTCAAAATGCCCACCTAAATGGACTAGTGGACGCTCTTACGGCTGGTGTTAGAATGGTTTTCGGAGCAAGTCACACATCGGCAGTTCAAAATTGAATTACTTTTAGAAAATCAGCATAAAGACATTTAAATGTGCGAAAGTAGCTAGAAATCTAGAACTTGGGAATTGTTCATAAAACTTGGGAATTGTTCATAAATTATTATCTACTTTATGTGAAAATCGGAGTGGTGCCATTTTGCACCATTTTTTTAGTTGCTTAATGGAAACTAGAAATGGTCTTTTTGTACAAAAAGTTGGAAATTCTATTTGGCAACATTCTTTGTAATGTCAAGATGCACCTATATCCCAATTTGGGTACACCATCATAAACTATGCAATGGACATGACCATCATATTAGTCATTTGGCTTGAAAGCCATGAATGTTTAGACATGATAGCCCATTTTGTGAAGGATTTTTTTTAAAAAAATGACATATTGCAAGTTGGTATTTTACCCTCACAACTCTTACATATAAAAGGATTCCATGCGAAAGATTTACCTTTTTTTGAAATTTTCGTCCATTTCTTTCATGTTTTCAAAACAATGTCAAAATGGCAGGCATGGCAATTCATAGCAAGGGGTTGAATCTTTCAAAACTCTCAGTGGTTCCGTGAGGATGTTGAGTCAAGAAAGACTTCGGATATGTTTTATATATGATCTAAAAGCCTATTTTGTTTGAGTCTTGAAAACCTAATCATGTGGACTTAACACAGTTTGCTACACAATATATATTGCCCAAGCTAGCTGGCAAGAGCCTGGCTCCAAAACTAAGCATTCTTGTTACCGATGCATTTGTAACCAAATTTGGCGAGTATGCTGGTTGGGCGCAGAATGTTCTCTTTATCGTCTAGCTACCTGTTAATTGTGCCAGCCAAAGTTACCAGTGATGCCACAAAACCTACCAAGAGGAAACGTGTGGCAAAGATGGTTGAAATGCAGACATAAGAGAGCATGGATATCAACTATAGGAAGGGTTGCCTTCTTTTGTCGTTGTATTTTGGGATCGCGATGTTCGTTCATTAATTTACATATTGTGTATTAGCTTTTGCAGGGAAATGACAAAGAGTGCTAGAGCTATGGTCAGCGCATGGATTACCCAAAATCTCATTGAAACAAAGTACATGAAAATGTTTAGAGCCATCCAACGCGATCATGTGAACATGATGACAGCTATCTTCTAGTAGAACTCGTTGAAAGGTTCATCTTTCGTTTGCAAGTAGAGTAATCATAAGTACTTGACCACACTAACATTTGACATTTCTTTCACAACTTCTGATGGATAGCATGAGTAGTTGTCCCCATCTTAGTTTTGGAAGAGGAAGGCTATTTAGGGTCCTTTGATTCAAAGGATTTTCATTGGAATTCTGGAGGATTGGAATCCCTAGGAATTTATCCTATCTTGGTTGTTTGATTCATAGGATTGAATCCTATAGGATTTTTCCAATGGATTTCTTTGTACTTTTCCCAATAGGATTTCTAGTACCCACTCAAACCTCTTTGATAGAATCCTTCGTTTTTTCTATGATGCAATCAAACAACCCAAAATCATGCCTATTCCTGCATGTTCAAAATCTTGTGAATCAAAGAGGCCCTTAATGTATGATTAGCCTATCGCATCGATCATAAAAAGGGTGGTGTAGAGGGTATTATTTTATTGTTAGCCAAATGGCAATGAGGAATTCCGAACACTTATGTTGTAAATCATGTAGTTTCCCTCAAAAACAGATGTTCATTAATGTACTCGAACAACATTGTTTAACATGATGTATGTGTTCTTGTATAATAGGAGAGATATCTCCGAGTCTGATCAGAATAAAATTTCATATTCGATTCGATTTGTGATTCATATGGTCGCAAGTATAGGATTGGGTGTGTATATGATTTTGATCAGTGCCCAATTTGAATTTTGTTGGTTTATGCTCTCTCAAGCAAGGTTTACGGTTCCTTTGCTTCAACGAGTGTGGGAGATTCCTTAATTTTTCTCTTTCCTCTCCCGAAGGCCGGTGATAGCCTGGCGACGATGGTGTGGGCGGTACCCAATGCCAGCCAATATCCATCTCCATCTTCCGCATGGATTCCTAAAAATATCTCAACTAAAATATCTCGCTACCTTTCAACAAAAAAAACAACAATGACAATAATAATAAATCTAATATAGAAGCAACAATCAATGTCTAAAATATGTCATGTAATAAATAATTTATATGATTCACAATAAATAGTCCTTCTAATGAAAATATGAGGACAACACGTGATGGAGATGGATATCTAAAATGGAAATTTTAGTGTCGAGAGCATTTATCAAGATATGACTCGACCCGTCTCTTCTCTACTTACTCATCTTGCCTCCTTTGTTTCCTGAAGCAAAAAAGTGGTGAATCCATGCTCTACTGTATGATTGATATTACCTTATATGATGATACCGACCCTTTGACTTGAGAAAATCATCTTTGGCAGATAATAAGTGATACGTCTCCAACGTATCTATAATTTTTGATTGTTCCATGCTATTATATTACCCGTTTTGGATGTTTATGGGCTTTACTTTACACTTTTATATCATTTTTGGGACTAACCTACTAACCGGAGGCCCAGCCCGAATTGCTGTTTTTTTTTGCCTATTTTAGTGTTTCGAAGAAAAGGAATATCAAACAGAGTCCAAACGGAATGAAACCTTCGAGAGAGATCTTTTTGGAACAAACACAATCCACGGGACTTGGAATGGACGTCAAGCAACAGAGGAGGCGGCCACGAGGGTGACCGGTGCCCCCCACCCTCGTGGGCCCCTCAAGCGTCCACCGACCTACTTCTTCCTCCTATATATACTCCCGTACCCTGAAACCTTCGAGGAGCACCATGAAAAACTATTTCCATAGCCGCAACCTTCTGTATCTACGAGATCCATCTTGGAGCCTTCGCCAGCGCTCCGCCGGAGGGGGAAACAACCACGGAGGGCCTCTACATCATCTCCAAGGCCTCTCCGATGAGTTGTGAGTAGTTTACCACAGACCTTCGGGTCCATAGTTATTAGCTAGATGGCTTCTTCTCTCTCTTTGAATCTCAATACAAAGTTCTCCTCGATCTTCTTGGAGATCTATTCGATGTAACTCTTTTTGTGGTGTGTTTGTCGAGATCCGATGAATTGTGGGTTTATGATCAAGTTTATCTGTGAGAAATATTTGAATCTCCTCTGAATTCTTGTATGTGTGATTAAGTTATCTTTGCAAGTCTCTTCGAATTATCAGTTTGGTTTGGCCTACTAGATTGATCTTTCTTGCAATGGGAGAAGTGCTTAGCTTTGGGTTTAATCTTGCGGTGTACTTTCCTAGTGACAGCAGGGGCAACAAGGCATGTATTGTATTGTTGCCATCGAGGATAAAAAGATGGGGTTTATATCATATTGCATGAGTTTATCCCTCTACATCATGTCATCTTTTTTAATTCGTTACTTTGTTCTTCATGAACTTAATACTCTAGATGCAGGCATGAGTCGGTCGATGTGTGGAGTAATCTACTTGTCACGGACGTGGTGCCTATATACATGATCATGCCTAGATAATCTCATAACTATCGGTTTTTTTATCAATTGCTCGATAGTAATTTGTTCACCCACCGTAATACTTATGCTATCTTGAGAGAAGCCACTAGTGAAACCTATGGCCCCCGGGTCTATCTTTTATCATATAAGTTTATCATCTATTTTTATTTGCATCTTTTACTTTCCAATCTATATCATAAAAATACCAAAAATATTTATCTTATCATATTAGCTCTATCATATCTCACTTTCGCAAGTGGCCGTGAAGGGATTGACAACCCCTTTATTGTGTTGGTTGCGAGGTTCTTGTTTGTTTGTGTAGGTGCGTGGGACTTCTAAGGAGCCTCCTACTGGGTTGATACCTTGGTTCTCAAAAACTGAGGGAAATACTTACGCTACTTTGCTGCATCACCCTTTCCTCTTCAAGGAAAACCAACGCAAGCTCAAGACGTAGCAATAAGCCATGTCTAATACTGCAACATGGAATAGCTAGAGATGGTCACTAACATTGCAATAACATGCCATAATGGGCTAAAAGTTTTATGTAGGATTCACAACTTTTTCAATATTACATCTCTTAGAAATTAAGTTTCAGCTAGCTATACTAGATAGATGGTGATAAAAGTATTCAGGAATTACACAGTTTAGATTATATGATGTTCATTCATCCCATCTCCCATATGTGCCCTCTAGGTCATATATATAATTCTCATATTCCGCAATTCACCATATTTGTAGTTGTAGTAGTCCTCGCCCGGGCACCCTTCTCTTCACCTATTCAAATTCACTTATATGGTTTGCTCTAAGTGATAGCGGATAATGTCAAGAAACAACAATAATAATACGTCTCCAAGAGAGAGAGAGAGACGATTTACATGTTCAAAAAATATATAGTAATCCATAATTATTCTTGTGAGAGCATTTACTAGATATATCGAATGGGCGAGACGTAGTACAAATATTAAGAAAATGACATAGTACTATTTTGAAAAAAAGTACATGATATTCGAATTTATGATTACTTTGAAGATATATCTGTGAAGAAAAATAGTGGATGAAAAAGATAGCAGGCTTTAATCTTCCTAATGCACCTATCGTAAATACTATTTCAGATATTATATGGTTCCACTATATTCTCTCAGTGTGACCATTACCAGTTTCCAGCTGCTAGAAAACTCATGCGGAAAGATTAATGAGAGAAAACAATAGTTATGGCTCTCCCCCATTCTAGTTAAAGTGTAGCCTAGTATAAGAAATTACATCACCATATGACCACACATACTATGAAATAAACAAGAAATGTATTTTTTAATATCTAGTCCACATTAACCAAGGGACACGAACTAAAAGTAACTAGAATGAATGTTAACAAATAAAAATTAATTGGATTATTATAGTTTGTACAATCGATAGTGAGATATTACAGGGAGTATAGGAATGTTTGTAGGGATAAATGATTGGGTAAGGTAGATTAGTTCTTATAGAAATATCCCTAATTTGCATAGAATCAAGTTGGAGCATCAACATGCCACTCGTCGTAGACAGAACAATCATATTCGTGTCCTCATCATACCCCATTAGAAATATCCACATGTGATCTCCAGGCATTGTTTGCGGAAACAACCCTTCTAGTGGAGAAATTTTCATCAGCAACACCCATCCAACAACACCATCACAATTGGATTTCCGCTCACATAATTTGATTGTAAGTATTGACACAATGGGAGACCATGTCCATTATCCTGTATCCATAAGAGATGATAAGAAAACTCGACATGGCACTTAGGTGTGTCCGGTGGCTTCTCAGTCACACCAAAACTCAGCCTTTCAGAATGATGTACAACGACGTCACCCCCAACAAACAACAAGAAAAGTACATTTCCAACCAAGATGTTGGGTATCAGGGATGAAATTAATTCCTTGGTCACCATAGAGACAATATCTCTCCATACACTAGATGTCCATTCGTAGTCGCAAGCTGACGCATCTGTATTTGTGTTGAAGATCAAGACCAGTTTGAACGGGTTTGAGAAGCAATCACCATGCATAGGCCCTTCTTCAACATTAGTGCACAGCACATTGGCATTCCAACGCTCCCATTTGTCGCCCTTGAGCCCCAGTGGAATTGTCAAATGGTTGCGTTGTTCACCAGTGAGTGAACGCCTTGCGAAGAAGCCAAATGGGGGGGGGGTTTCGATGGTGCTAGCGGAAGCGGCAAAGGAACTTGTGATCGGCGAGGATGTCGCGCCAACACGGGTAGAAAAGGGAGGTGCGAGGAATAGAGGCACCTCAGAAGTGAGAGTTAATTTCGGTGCCACTTGCGGAATCGGAACGATAGTTGAATTTCGATTCGATTTGTGAATACAAGACCTTTGGTTCAATGAGTAGTAAAAGAGGGGAAGGAATCTCTTTGCCTAGGAA
Source organism: Triticum timopheevii (assembly GCA_963921465.1). Classification (NCBI taxonomy): domain Eukaryota; kingdom Viridiplantae; phylum Streptophyta; class Magnoliopsida; order Poales; family Poaceae; genus Triticum; species Triticum timopheevii. The sequence continues at coordinate 59,342,668 of OY997266.1, read as the reverse complement.
GGCTGGAGGTGCATGGCCGAGACGGCGTGGGAGCTCGCCGATCTATTAGTCCTCGCCCCGTCCTCACCATCTCTTTCGCCCACTCATTCATCCTCCTATGTATGTACGACGGCCACCCCCTTTTTTTCTCTCGTCTGGCCGGTTTCCTGATTGAGATCCCTCAGGCTGGTATGTGGCATGGACGACGGTGCTGGTGCATCTCCCGCTCGTGCAGGAGGTCGCCGTCCTGCGCCCGAAGAAGAAGCCCACCAAGCCCAAGCCCCCCCCAACCACGGTCGCATCGGCAGGTTCTACCAGTCGCAAGCACAAGCGCAGAGGTGAATGAAGCCTCTTCTATGTCCCCCCATTTGGATTCTGTACTGATTCACACACTTCTGCTCAATTCTAACGAAGATTAGATTTCTCATGTCCCCCAAGCAGTATTGAGTTGAAGGAAATATGCCCTAGACGCAATAATAAATTAGTTATTTATATTTCCTTATATCATGATAAATGTATATTATTCATGCTAGAATTGTATTAACTGGAAACTTGATACATGTGTGAGTACATAGACAAAACAAAGTGTCCCTAGTATGCCTCTACTAGACTAGCTCGTTAATCAAAGATGGTTAAGTTTCCTGACCATAGACATGTGTTGTCATTTGATGAACGAGATCACATCATTAGGATAATGATGTGATGGACAAGACCCATCTGTTAGCTTAGCATAATGATCGTTCAGTTTTATTGCTATTGCTTTCTTCATGACTTATAGATATTCCTTTGACTATTAGATTATGCAACTCCCGAATACCGGAGGAACACCTTGTGTGCTATCAAATGTCACAACTTAACTGGGTGATTATAAAGATGCTCTACAAGTGTCTCCGAAGGTGTTTTGTTGGGTTGGCATAGACTGAGATTAGGATTTGTCACTCCGAGTATTAGAGAGGTATCTTTGGGCCCTCCCGGTAATGCACATCATGATAAGCCGTGTAAGCAATGTGACTAATGAGTTAGTTATGGGAGGATGCACTACGGAACGAGTAAAGAGACTTGCCGGTAACGAGATTGAACTAGGTATGAGGATACCGACGATCGAATCTCGGGCAGGTAACATACCGACGACAAAGGGAATGAAGTATGTTGTCATTGCGGTTTGACCAATAAAGATCTTCGTAGAATATATAGGAACCAATATGAGCATCCAAGTTACGCTGTTGGTTATTGACCAGAGATGTGTGTCGGTCATGTCTACATAGTTCTCGAACCCGTAGGGTCCGCACGCTGTCACGACCGGTTTTCCGGGTATAAATTTCCAGAAAAGACCGTCGTGCTCATCAGCCCCAGGATTACTGTTAGCTGATGAGGCTCCAACTTGATACAGAAATTCCAAGCAAAAAATATGTAGTACAAGACCATTCTGGCCTGTGAGTACAACAAATGGTTTCTAGTGGTTGATGGCGGAAGCGGGTTGTGAAACATCAGTGTCTATGGGACTCCATTTCCCACGGGAACAGCTGACCAGGTTAACTCCTATCTTCGCGAGGCTGCTATCTCCATTGCTTAGGTTCCGGGGCTGTCATCGCGTCGCTCCTCTCCGTGCAAGAAAATCTGGCCAAGACAATAGCCAGGGACAAGCCAGTGAGTACTTTGAATGTACTCGCAAACATTATGAACGCAGGTATAATATAACGATGATGTGCTGAAAATATTTTATGCTCATGACGTCAGTCACAAAAGATAAATGAAACTCTGATGCGTGCAAGCAAGTTACTTATAAAGATGCAATAACATAGTAGTATTAAACTTTATGAAACAAATAACAAGGAATGCCACAGTCGGGTGTCTTAGCGACACCACATAAAGGGCTTTTAAAAGAAATGCCATAGTCGGGCGTCTGAGCGACAGCACATAAAGGGCTTTAAAAGAAATGCCACAGTCGGGCGTCTGAGCGACATCACATAAAGGGCTTTAAAAGAAATGCCACAGTCGGGCGTCTGAGCGACACCACATAAAGGGATTTAAAAGAAATGCCACAGTCGGGCGTCTGAGCAACACCACATAAAGGGCTTTAAAAGAAATGCCACAGTCGGGCGTCTGAGCGACACCACATAAAGGGCTTTAAAATAAACAATCATAGTGAATATCCCGAAGGTAGAACCATCCCAGAGATACTCGATAATAACAATAATATCACGGGTTAGTCAACAATAATAATAATCATAATTATCACAAGTCACAAGTAGTACTTCCCGTTCTGGTTAACAGTTTCACCTCCGAAGACCGACACTAAGACCGACACTTGACCCATCCCAGACTGTAATCCTTAACCATGGACACGACTATTCGAATAGGTTTAATCTCTGCAGAGGGTGTACTCTTTACCCACGAGTAACGGATTCCTTTAGTCCATCGGGACTAATTCCGTCTACGGTCTTTTAGTTGAAAACACACCTAACTTGCACACACCAGCTTATCTCACACGTGTCTGGAATCACCCACGACACCTGTCAAGCAAACTCTAAGTGGGGAGGCTACAACCTCGCGTAGCATGGGATCAAATTTATATCGCGCGCTCTAAGGGGTGGCCTCCCATCTTGGTCCCAACCGGAAACACCCATGCCCCCGGACCAGGTGGCCTGCCTACCAGCTACAACCAGTATCTTCCACCATGGCCTCTCTGTACGGTGTGTGCTAGAAAGAGGTTGACAACTTACTGAACCGTACTCTACTTGCTGTAGAGACGAGTGGTAGTACGAAACAAGTATGGGGGTTACTGGAACAAGACTCGATCTACGGTCGACTCAGGAGGTCTATAGTATTCCTGCATGACATGTATAACAAATATATTTCAACCAATACAATCAACACTCATTATATCTTACCATGCCATACCGGACATAACCGTCCCGACGGAGACCGGCGACAAACTCATGCCTACCCAAGGCAGAGGTTTTCCCGGTTCCTACCGGTATGCATGCAAGGCACATGAGGATGATTATCATAACAAGTGTGTTCATTTCCAACTGCATGGAAATCAATAACATGCACCCATGCATATGATCATATCACATGAAATAACAAGTTTCTTCAAAGTGAGGTGATGCTATAAACGTGTCATCGAACACACAAAAATATTATGCCGGGGTTCAGAATGCTTGCCTTTAGGTCATGGGAAAACAGGGTGCATTCCAAAACATCTTGAAATCTTCAAAAATCCTATTAAAGAATATTTTTGAATTAACACACAAAATCAAAACAGCACAAAAAGTTGTTTTGAAATTTTTTCAATTAAATCTTAAAATAAACTAGACAATATTTGAGAGAGGTAGGAAAAAGAATTAATTCATTTGGAGTTATATTTTAAAAGATATAGTCAGTCAAAGTTCTGGTCAAAATCTGTTTTTAAAATAAAAATAGAAAAGAAAACGTTTCAGACAGAATACGTTTTCGGAGCGGAGGAAACGTACTGCCGTGGATTACGCCTTCACTTAAACACGTGGACGGCGCGGGGTGTCACTGACAGTGGGTCCAGGGGGCCCACTAGTCAAGTTTGACTATTCCTCTCCCTCCTCTTCCTCTGTCCCGAGCGGAGGCGGAACTCCGGCGATCGTCGCCGGCGATTGGCGGCTCCTCGTGGGGCCCCGAGGGCGGGGATGGATCTGCCATTCCTAGGCGGTCCTTCCGGTGGTCGCAGGGTCACCGGAGGTGGAGGGAGTCGCCGGCGGCGAGCTCCGCGGCGGAGGGGGCTTCGGGGAACAAAGTGATTTTGGGGCGAATGTGGTTCCCGATCAAAATCGAGTAGGGGGTTGGGTTCCTGGAAGGAAGGAGGTGTTCTTGGTGAAGAGAACGGAGAGGGGGAAGCCCTGGTGGCGCCGGAGTGAACGAGACAGTGGCGGCGGCAGGAGTTGCCGGAGATGAAGAAGACGGCATTTCCCTGATGATTGCAGGCTGTGGGGGTGCCATGGGGGTAGCCTGAAGTTGCGTGCGTGCTCAGAGGGGCTCGGGGTCCCTTTTTATAGCGTGGCCATGTCGGTTTGCGGCGGCCGGGGATAAGTTTGCCGGCGAACCGACGTTCTGTAGCTGCAGGGGAACGTGGCGGCGACGAGAGCTAGGCGACACCATTGTGGATGAGCTTGCGAAGCTCAAGGGGGCAGGTGGCGAGCCGGGGTGGCTTGGGCAGCGCCGACCGCGGCAGAGGCGATCTGCGGTCGCCGGTGTGCCGCCAAAAGCTCTGTCGGCGGCGCTGTAGGCTGCCAGGGTGGCTTGGCGCGTTGCTGCGAGCGGATGAGGTCGTGGGGTGCGGCTCTGCAGGCGAGCAAGGGCCGGGGCGTGACGCGGCGACCCGAGCGCACGCACGTGCAAAACGCGTGCTCTGGGCGCGCCCAGAGCACGCACTGAAGGTTTTCGACATAATGTCGTGGCATGCTACAGGTCACAGGTGAGGGTGGCAAGCAACAGATCTAGGTTGTTGATAGAGTGAAGCTCAGAGGACAAGGTGGTTTGGTCAGGAGACCAAGTTCACAATGTAAACTTGAAATCATGCCAAATCTGGCCATGCACATAGGGTGTTTGACAAAATGCCAAATGCATCTAGGCTTTTCTTGGAGTGGCCAAATCTTCCAGATTGAAGTCTCTTTGGATGCACAAGAGGGTGGTGAGGTTAGTTGGTGAAAAGCATAAACCTGCTAGTGCAAGTTTTGCAGAACTTCAAATCTGGACAGGGAGTGAATGGTATCATTTCATGAACCAAAAATGATCAAATGAGTGTATGCTCCTGGACTTAGGGGTTTAGTAGGGTGGTCTGCAAGTAGGATAAATAATCAAGGATAAAGGAGCAACTAAAAATGTGGTTGCTGTACAAACCATCATGCTGGACCAGAATGAAGATGAGGTTGTTTCACTCAAAATTTTCAAAGAACATCACTGGATTTTTGCATATAATGGAATGATATGCTCCTACTAACATCCCATAATTTTGGTGGAGGCTAGAAAGAATTATTTAAAAGGGTTGTAGTGCAAAATTGCTCTCTGGACCAGAGAAGAAAATTGGGTGTAGAGCTCAAAATATGCAATTAATTAAATATATTATTGCACAAAAGTGATTTAGAGACACCACATGACATCTCCAAATTTTGGTTTGATTTTTAGATAAATATATCAAATGGTTGCAGTTCAAAAAGAGCTCCAAAACTTAAAGAAAGTCATTTTAATGATTTAAGCTCCGGATGAAATAATTTATTAAATGAATCTACTGATTAAGAAATGTTTTTAAATGAGAGGGAAAATAAGTCCAATATGTTTTGGAAGGATCCACTTGGGAAAAATTCCTTAATATTAAAAGAAAAGTTTTGAAATCAACAGAGATATTCTTGCAGGCAAAAATTTTGAACTCTTGGCAAAATTTTAATAACTAAAACCTGGTTAAATTTTTTTTGGGTGTTACAATACTACCCCCCTTAAGAAAAAAATCTCATCCTCGAGATTTGCTAAGAGCCGTTGAGAAAAACAAAACGAATACTCCATATATGTTCAAGCGGTTGTGAGTCTGCTGCCGTGGTGCTGCGTGAATAAAAATAATCCATGTAGTGTGGGGATAATCGATGCAGCAATTCAGTAAAAAGAAAACTCATACTAGGATTTTTCGCGGTTACACAAGTTATTCGCGAAGGAAATTACTCATACCAGTAGAAACTAAATACGCGACTCATCGCACAAATCTGAGGTACCATGCATAAGATACACGCAAATATAAATGCTGCAAAAACAAATACAGTAGTGACGTCTAAAATGAAAACGGTAACTGGGTGGGGTCTGGATAAAATGTCTCTGGTAAAGGGATACACTCCTCTTCTATCGGAGGAAGTGGATTGACCAGTCGATGTATGAGTCTCTCCGGGTCGGGCCTCAGTGGTCTGCCGATTGCAATCTGAGGATTCAGATCAGTGAGATTCTAGAGATAATCCATCACTCACTGGTTCAAATGCTCTTGAGCGATGATGTACTGGATAAGGTTGGCCAGAACTGGGTCTCTCTCAATACGCCCACCGGGAAAAGACGTCACTCCTCCGGGTGTTGCACGACTCGGAAAATAATAATATCCTCGTTCGCGGGCATAGGGTACTGCGGATCGAAGGCGAGCAATCGCTTCTTTCGCAGCATCTTCTATGGCCAGGTGTGGGGTTGGGATAGATTTCCCCATGAAGGAAACTTCTGTTGGATCTTGGTTGGGGTCTATGGAAGGAATGTGTACTGCTGCCCAATATTCCGAGGTGGATGGGGTGATTCTAGATTTGAACAGCTCGTACTGGGGTGGCTGGGTAGAACCCATGGTACTGCGGGTAAAGTCCCACAATATTTTGACAAAGCTACCTGGGGTTGCATCTGCGGTTCTCAGATGAATACTGGGGCTCGGCATGACAAGAAATGGTTGTGAGAGTGGTGCACGAGGTGAGGGTTGCTGGGTAAGGTCACAAGGTGGCCTTCTTATATAGCATCTGGGCTGGTTTATTTACCGTGGTGAAAGGTAATAAATCTGCCAGATTACCTCAAGAGTCGGGGTCCGTGCCGGAGATACACATATCTCATAAAGAGACGTGTTACTGTGGTTGTCGTCGGGTTGGTTTTGGTAGTTGTGCCCGGAAAATGTGCAACTATGCGCTGACAAAGAAAATACGCAAGGCTACCATTAAAGCAGAGGCACAACAACAGGCTGCGTTAATATACATGGTTGCACGATTACAAAGTGAGGATACATTGAGACTCGGTACTACTCGTACGGCTTAGTCTACCTCGTTTATGTCTAAACGGGCGTGCCTGGTGGATGTCGAGGCTTCTCCACGTGTCTCATTGCCGGGGTTAGTCGGAGATGGTGGAGGAACGACAGGGTCGGGGTAGCGATGATGACCATCGCGGGGATTGTTGGCCACAACCCCGTTGGAGTGTGCTCCCAAAAGGCGAGGAAGCACTTCTGGGGTCATCAAAGCATCTCGGTTGGTGGCTGGAGCTGATCTCAGGGTCTCGATCGGTTGTCCGAACAACACGACTGGGTTGTCGGCGTCGGGCTCGTCTTCTCTTCTAGCTGGGGCTCGACGAACCAGCTCTCCTCGAGCTGCGATCAGATCAATGGTGATCTGGTCGAACAGTGCCTCTAGTGCACTTACATAGCGCACTAGGTGCAACAATGCGGGGTCTGTCTCATGATCTCCGTTGGCAACTTGGGGTGGTCTACCATACCCTTCACGTCTGGGGTAGTAGTGGAACGAGCGACAGTTAACTCTGGGTGACAAGTGCCTGAGATGAACTATAGCCTCTCGAGCAGCTAGTTGTATGGCTTGTGGCTCAAAGGAAGTTGTTCTTCCGGTGAACCTGTAGGGACGCTCGGGTGCTAGACCCCTACCGTAGATGTGCACAGTGGCCCAGAATTGACGGTCCTCACCGCTCATGGGTCCTTGGTACACAACATATTCAGGTGGCTCTTCTAACGCATAGGCACGACGGGTGAGGTTTGCGAGGATGGTCACAAAACCTCCAAGGTTGGTCGCTGTGGTCTCGTTGTGCACAACGGGGCCGGGCATTGTGGCTAGGTTGGGGAAGAGGCTGTGCTGTGCTAGGTTGAGGCTAGCGTGCCCTTTTTATAGAAAAAAGAGACGGAGTCTTCCTTCGCATGCTTGCGAATGAGACATCTTGGGTGCTGGTTACTGGCGCGTGATCGACAGGCTAGGCTGATAGGTTGGGCACCGACTGCCAAAAGTGTCGGGGTCACTGTGTGGCTATCTTGCACGGGAAGCTTGGCTCGGGTTTTGGTTAGGGTCTGGTGGGTTGGTTTGCCTAAGTTTTTCGACCTGGCTAAGATAGGATTAGCCAATGGTCAGCCTGGCTCTGATACCAAGTCTGTCACGACCGGTTTTCCGGGTATAAATTTCCAGAAAAGACCGTCATGCTCATCAGCCCCAGGATTACTATTAGCTGATGAGGCTCCAACTTGATACAGAAATTCCAAGCAAAAATACAAAATATGTAGTACAAGACCATTCTGGCCTGTGAGTACAACAAATGGTTTCTAGTGGTTGATGGCGGAAGCGGGTTGTGAAACATCAGTGTCTATGGGACTCCATTTCCCACGGGAACAGCTGACCAGGTTAACTCCTATCTTCGCGAGGCTGCTATCTCCATTGCTTAGGTTCCGGGGCTGTCATCGCGTCGCTCCTCTCCGTGCAAGAAAATCTGGCCAAGACAATAGCCAGGGACAAGCCAGTGAGTACTTTGCATGTACTCGCAAACATTATGAACGCAGGTATAATATAACGATGATGTGCTAAAAATATTTTATGCTCATGACGTCAGTCACAAAAGATAAATGAAACTCTGATGCGTGCAAGCAAGTTACTTATAAAGATGCAATAACATAGTAGTATTAAACTTTATGAAATAAATAACAAGCAATGCCACAGTCGGGCGTCTTAGCGACACCACATAAAGGGCTTTTAAAAGAAATGCCACAGTCGGGCGTCTGAGCGACACCACATAAAGGGCTTTAAAAGAAATGCCACAGTCGGGCGTCTGAGCGACACCACATAAAGGGCTTTAAAAGAAATGCCACAGTCGGGCATCTGAGCGACACCGCATAAAGGGCTTTAAAAGAAATGCCACAGTCGGGCGTCTGAGCGACACCACATAAAGGGCTTTAAAATAAATGCCACAGTCGGGCGTCTGAGCGACACCACATAAAGGGCTTTAAAATAAACAATCATAGTGAATATCCCGGAGGTAGAACCATCCCAGAGATACTCGATAATAACAATAATATCACGGGTTAGTCAACAATAATAATAATCATAATTATCACAAGTCACAAGTAGTACTTCCCGTTTTGGTTAACAGTTTCACCTCCGAAGACCGACACTAAGACCGACACTTGACCCATCCTAGACTGTAATCCTTAACCATGGACACGGCTATTCGAATAGGTTTAATCTCTGCAGAGGGTGTACTCTTTACCCACGAGTAACGGATTCCTTTAGTCCATCGGGACTAATTCCGTCTACGGTCTTTTAGTTGAAAACACACCTAACTTGCACACACCAGCTTATCTCACACGTGTCTGGAATCACCCACGACACCTGTCAAGCAAACTCTAAGTGGGGAGGCTACAACCTCGCGTAGCATGGGATCAAATTTATATCGCGCGCTCTAAGGGGTGGCCTCCCCTCTTGGTCCCAACCGGAAACACCCATGCCCCCGGACCAGGTGGCCTGCCTACCAGCTACAACCAGTATCTTCCACCATGGCCTCTCTGTACGGTGTGTGCTAGAAAGAGGTTGACAACTTACTGAACCGTACTCTACTTGCTGTAGAGACGAGTGGTAGTACGAAACAAGTATGGGGGTTACTGGAACAAGACTCGATCTACGGTCGACTCAGGAGGTCTATAGTATTCCTGCATGACATGTATAACAAATATATTTCAACCAATACAATCAACACTCATTATATCTTACCATGCCATACCGGACATAACCGTCCCGACGGAGACCGGCGACAAACTCATGCCTACCCAAGGCAGAGGTTTTCCCGGTTCCTACCGGTATGCATGCAAGGCACATGAGGATGATTATCATAACAAGTGTGTTCATTTCCAACTGCATGGAAATCAATAACATGCACCCATGCATATGATCATATCACATGAAATAACAAGTTTCTTCAAAGTGAGGTGATGCTATAAACGTGTCATCGAACACACAAAAATATTATGCTGGGGTTCAGAATGCTTGCCTTTAGGTCATGGGAAAACAGGGTGCATTCCAAAACATCTTGAAATCTTCAAAAATCCTATTAAAGAATATTTTTGAATTAACACACAAAATCAAAACAGCACAAAAAGTTGTTTTGAAATTTTTTCAATTAAATCTTAAAATAAACTAGACAATATTTGAGAGAGGTAGGAAAAAGAATTAATTCATTTGGAGTTATATTTTAAAAGATATAGTCAGTCAAAGTTCTGGTCAAAATCTGTTTTTAAAATAAAAATAGAAAAGAAAACGTTTCAGACAGAATACGTTTTCGGAGCGGAGGAAACGTACTGCCGTGGATTACGCCTTCACTTAAACACGTGGACGGCGCGGGGTGTCACTGACAGTGGGTCCAGGGGGCCCACTAGTCAAGTTTGACTATTCCTCTCCCTCCTCTTCCTCTGTCCCGAGCGGAGGCGGAACTCCGGCGATCGTCACCGGCAATTGGCGGCTCCTCGCGGGGCCCCGAGGGCGGGGATGGATCTGCCATTCCTAGGCGGTCCTTCCGGTGGTCGCAGGGTCGCCGGAGGTGGAGGGAGTCGCCGGCGGCGAGCTCCGCGGCGGAGGGGGCTTCGGGGAACAAAGTGATTTTGGGGCGAATGTGGTTCCCGATCAAAATCGAGTAGGGGGTTGGGTTCCTGGAAGGAAGGAGGTGTTCTTGGTGAAGAGAACGGAGAGGGGGAAGCCCTGGTGGCGCCGGAGTGAACGAGACAGTGGCGGCGGCAGGAGTTGCCGGAGATGAAGAAGAATGCGTTTCCCTGACGATTGCAGGCTGTGGGGGTGCCATGGGGGTAGCCTGAAGTTGCGTGCGTGCTCAGAGGGGCTCGGGGTCCCTTTTTATAGCGTGGCCATGTCGGTTTGCAGCGGCCGGGGATAAGTTTGCCGGCGAACCGACGTTCTGTAGCTGTAGGGGAACGTGGCGGCGACGAGAGCTAGGCGACACCATTGTGGATGAGCTTGCGAAGCTCAAGGGGGCAGGTGGCGAGCCGGGGTGGCTTGGGCGGCGCCGACCGCAGTAGAGGCGCGATGCGGTCGCCGGTGTGCCGCCAAAAGCTCTGTCGGCGGCGCTGTAGGCTGCCAGGGTGGCTTGGCGCGTTGCTGTGAGCAGATGAGGTCGTGGGGTGCGGCTCTACAAGCGAGCAAGGGCCGGGGCGTGACGCGGCGACCCGAGCGCACGCACGTGCAAAACGCGCGCTCTGGTCGCACCCAGAGCACGCACTGAAGGTGTTCGACATAATGCCGTGGCATGCTACAGGTCACAGGTGAGGGTGGCAAGCAACAGATCTAGGTTGTTGATAGAGTGAAGCTCAGAGGACAAGGTGGTTTGGTCAGGAGACCAAGTTCACAATGTAAACTTGAAATCATGCCAAATCTGGTCATGCACATAGGGTGTTTGACAAAATGCCAAAGGCATCTAGGCTTTTCTTGGAGTGGCCAAATCTTCCAGATTGAAGTCTCTTTGGATGCACAAGAGGGTGGTGAGGTTAGTTGGTGAAAAGCATAAACCTGCTAGTGCAAGTTTTGCAGAACTTCAAATCTGGACAGGGAGTGAATGGTATCATTTCATGAACCAAAAATGATCAAATGAGTGTATGCTCCTGGACTTAGGGGTTTAGTAGGGTGGTCTGCAAGTAGGATAAAGAATCAAGGATAAAGGAGCAACTAAAAATGTGGTTGCTGTACAAACCATCATGCTGGACCAGAATGAAGATGAGGTTGTTTCACTCAAAATTTTCAAAGAACATCACTGGATTTTTGCATATAATGGAATGATATGCTCCTACTAACATCCCATAATTTTGGTGGAGGCTAGAAAGAATTATTTAAAAGGGTTGTAGTGCAAAATTGCTCTCTGGACCAGAGAAGAAAATTGGGTGTAGAGCTCAAAATATGCAATTAATTAAATATATTATTGCACAAAAGTGATTTAGAGACATCACATGACATCTCCAAATTTTGGTTTGATTTTTAGATAAATATATCAAATGGTTGCAGTTCAAAAAGAGCTCCAAAACTTAAAGAAAGTCATTTTAATGATTTAAGCTCCGGATGAAATAATTTATTAAATGAATCTACTGATTAAGAAATGTTTTTAAATGAGATGGAAAATAAGTCCAATATGTTTTGGAAGGATCCACTTGGGAAAAATTCCTTAATATTAAAAGAAAAGTTTTGAAATCAACAGAGATATTCTTGCAGGCAAAAATTTTAAACTCTTGGCAAAATTTTAATAACTAAAACCTGGTTAAATTTTTTTTGGGTGTTACACACGCTTAACCTTCGATGATGATTTGTATTATGAGTTATGTGTTTTTGGTGACCGAAGATTGTTCGGAGTCCCGGATGAGATCCGGACATGACGAGGAGTCTCGAAATGGTCGAGAGGTAAAGATTGATATATTGGACAATAGTATTCGGACACCGGAATGGTTCCGGAATTTTTCGGGTATTTTTTGGAGTACCAGGAGGTTACCGGAACCCCCCGGGGGAAGTGATGGGCCTACATGGGCCATAGGGGAGAGGGGAGGTAGCCCACAAGGGGTGGGCACGCCCCTCCTGAAAGGAAATATGCCCTAGAGGCAATAATAAAGTAATTATTTATTTCCTCATATCATGATAAATGTTTATTATTCATGCTAGAATTGTATTAACCGGAAACACGATACATGTGTGAATACATAGCCAAACTTAATGTCACTAGTATGCCTCTACTTGACTAGCTCATTAATCAAAGATGGTTATGTTTCCTAACCATAGACATGTGTTGTCATTTGATTAATGGGATCACATCATTAGGAGAATGATGTGATTAACTTGACCCATTCCGTTAGCTTAGCACTTGATCGTTTAGTATGTTGCTATTGCTTTCTTCATGACTTATACAAGTTCCTATAACTATGAGATTATGCAACTCCCATTTACCAGAGGAACACTTTGTGTGCTAACAAATGTCACAACGTAACTGGGTGATTATAAAGGAGCTCTACAGGTGTCTCCAAAGGTACATGTTGAGTTGGCGTATTTCGAGATTAGGTTTTGTCACTCCGATTGTCGGAGTGGTATCTCTGGACCCTCTCGGTAATGCACATCACTAAAGCCTTGCAAGCAATGTAGCTAATGAGTTAGTTACGGAATGATGCATTATGTAACGAGTAAAGAGACTTGCCGGTAAAGAGATTGAACTAGGTATTGAGATACCGACGATCGAATCTCGGGCAAGTAACATACCGATGACAAAGGGAACAACGTATGTTGTTATGCGGTTTAACCGATAAAGATCTTCGTAGAATATGTAGGAGCCAATATGAGCATCCAGGTTCCGCTATTGGTTATTGACCGGAAACAGTTCTAGGTAATGTCTACATAGTTCTCGAACCCGTAGGGTCAGCATGCTTAAGGTTTCGATGACAGTTATATTATGAGTTTATGAGTTTTGATGTACCGAAGTTTGTTCGGAGTACCGAATGAGATTACATACATGACGAGGAGTCTCGAAATGGTGGAGACATGAAGATTGATATATTGGAAGCCTATATTTGGATATCGGAAGTGTTTCGGGTGAAATCGGGATTTTACCGGAGTACCGGGAGGTTACCGGAACCTCCCGGAGGCTTAATGGGCCTACATGGGCCCTAGTGGAGAGGAAGAGAGGAGGAAAAGGCTGGGCCGCGCCCCCTCCTCCCCCTAGTCCGAATAGGACAAGGAGAGGGGGGCGGCGCCCCCCCTTTCCATCCTCTCTCCCTCCTCCTTCCCTCGTTCTCCTACTCCAACTAGGAAAGAAGGGAGTCCTACTCCCGGTGGGAGTAGGACTCCCCCTTGGCGCGCCCTCCTTGGCCGGCCGCCCCCTCCCCCTTGGCTCCTTTATATACGGGGGCAGGGGGCCACCTCTAGACACAACAATTGATCTCTTGATCTCTTAGCCGTGTGCGGTGCCCCCCTCCACCAAAGTCCTCGATAATATTGTAGCGGTGCTTAGGCGAAGCCCTGCGACAGTAGAACATCAAGATCGTCACCATGCCATCGTGCTGACGGAACTCTTCCCCGACATTCTGCTGGATCGGAGTCCGGGGATCGTCATCAAGCTGAACGTGTGCTAGAACTCGGAGGTGCCGTAGTTTCGGTGCTTGATCGGTCGGGCCGTGAAGACGTATGACTACATCAACCGCGTTGTTCTAACGCTTCCGCTTTCGATCTGCGAGGGTACATGGACAACACTCTCCCCTCTCGTTGCTATGCATCACCATGATCTTGCATGTGCGTAGGAATTTTTTTTGAAATTACTACGTTCCCCAACAGTGGCATCCGAGCCTGGTTTTAGGGTTTAGGGTTTAGGGTCATACTGCTTACCAGCATGTCATACTTTGGTTTAGCGGTATTGTGAGATGAATCGTTCCGGACCGACATTGCGCGTACGCTTACGCGAGACTGGTTTCACCGTTACGAGCACTCGTGCTTAAAGGTGGCTGGTGGGTGTCTGTCTCTCTCACTTTAGCTGAATCGAGTGTGGCTACGCCCAGTCCTTGCGAAGGTTAAAACAACACTAACTTGATGAACTATCATTGTGGTTTTTGATGCGTAGGTAAGAACGGTTCTTGCTAAAGCCCGTAGCAGCCACGTAAAATTTGCAACAACAAAGTAGAGGACGTCTAACTTGTTTTTGCAAGGCATGTTGTGATCTAATATGGTCAAGACGTGATGCTATATTTTATTGTATGAGATGATCATGTTTTGTAACCGAGTTATCGGCAACTGGCAGGAGCCATATGGTTGTCGCTTTATTGTATGAAATGCAAACGCCCTGTAATTGCTTTACTTTATCACTAAGCGGTAGCGATAGTCGTAGAAGCAATAGATGGTGTAACGACAACGATGCTACGATGGAGATCAAGGTGTCGCGCCGGTGACAATGGTGATCATGACGGTGCTTCGGAAATGGAGATCACAAGCACAAGATGATGATGGCCATATCATATCACTTATATTGATTGCAAGTGATGTTTATCCTTTATGCATCTTATCTTGCTTTGATTGACGGTAGCATTTTAAGATGATCTCTCACTAAGTTATCAAGAAGTGTTCTCCCTGAGTATGCACCGTTGCGAAAGTTCTTCGTGCTGAGACACCACGTGATGATCGGGTGTGATAGGCTCTACATTCAAATACAACGGGTGCAAAACAGTTGCACACGCGGAATACTCAGGTTAAACTTGACGAGCCTAGCATATACAGATATGGCCTCGGAACACGGAGACCGAAAGGTCAAACGTGAATCATATAGAAGATATGATCAACATAGTGATGTTCACCATTGAAACTACTCCATCTCACGTGATGATCGGACATGGTTTAGTTGATTTGGATCACGTGATCACTTAGATGACTAGAGAGATGTCTGTCTAAGTGGGAGTTCTTTAGTAATATGATTAATTGAACTTAAATTTATCATGAACATAGTACCTGATAGTATTTTGCTTGTCTATATTTGTTGTAGATAGATGACTCGTGCTGATGTTCCGTTGAATTTTAACGCATTCCTTGAGAAAGCTAAGTTGAAAGATGATGGTAGCAATTACTCGGACTGGGTCCGTAACTTGAGGATTATCCTCATTGCTGCACAGAAGAATTACATCCTGGAAGCACCGCTAGGTGCCAGGCCTGTTGCAGATGCAACTGACAACGTTAAGAACATCTGGCAGAGCAAAGTTGATGACTACTCGATAGTTCAGTGTGCCATGCTTTATGGTTTGGAACCGGGTCTTCAACGGTGTTTTGAACGTCATGGAGCATATGAGATCTTCCAGGAGTTGAAGTTAATATTTCAAGCAAATGCCCGGATTGAGAGATTTGAAGTCTCCAATAAGTTCTATAGCTGTAAGATGGAGGAGAATAGTTCTGTCGGTGAACATATACTCAAAATGTCTGGGTATAATAATCACTTGATTCAACTGGGAGTTAATCTTCCCGATGATAGTGTCATTGATAGAATTCTCCAATCACTGCCACCAAGCTACAAGAGCTTCATGATGAACTATAATATGCAAGGGATGGACAAGACTATTCCCGAGCTTTTCGCAATGCTAAAAGTTGCAGAGGTAGAAATCAAGAAGGAGCATCAAGTGTTGATGGTCAATAAGACCACCAGTTTCAAGAAAAAGGGCAAATGGAAGAAGAAGGGGAACTTCAAGAAGAACAGCAAACAAGTTGCTGCTCAAGAGAAGAAACCCAAGTCTGGTCCTAAGCGTGAGAATGAGTGCTTCTACTGCAAGCAGACTGGACACTGGAAGCGGAACTGCCCCAAGTATTTGGCGGATAAGAAGGATGGCAAAGTGAACAAAGGTATATGTGATATACATGTTATTGATGTGTACCTTACTAATGCTCGCAGTAGCACCTGGGTATTTGATACTGGTTCTGTTGCTGATATTTGCAACTCGAAACAGGGACTACGGATTAAGCAAATATTGGCTAAGGATGAGGTGACGATGCGCGTGGGAAATGGTTCCAAAGCCGATGTGATCGCGGTCGGCACGCTACCTCTACATCTACCATCGGGATTAGTTTTAGACCTAAATAATTGTTATTTGGTGCCAGCGTTGAGCATGAACATTATATATGGATCTTGTTTGATGCGAGACGGTTATTCATTTAAATCTGAGAATAATGGTTGTTCTTTTTATATGAGTAATATCTTTTATGGTCATGCACCCTTGAAGAGTGGTCTATTTTTATTAAATCTCGATAGTAGTGATACACATATTCATAATGTTGAAGCCAAAAGATGCAGAGTTGATAATGATAGTGCAACTTATTTGTGGCACTGCCGTTTGGGTCATATTGGTGTAAAGCGCATGAAAAAACTCCATACTGATAGACTTCTGGAATCACTTGATTATGAATCACTTGGTACTTGCGAACCGTGCCTCATGGGCAAGATGACTAAAACGCCGTTCTCCGGAACTACAGATTGAGCAACTGATTTATTGGAAATCATACATACTGATGTATGTGGTCCAATGAATATTGAGGCTCGCGGCGGGTATCGTTATTTTCTCACCTTCACAGATGATTTGAGCAGATATGGGTATATCTACTTGATGAAACACAAGTCTGAAACATTTGAAAAGTTCAAAGAATTTCAGAGTGAAGTGGAAAATCATCGTAACAAGAAAATAAAATTTCTACAATCTGATCATAGAGGAGAATATTTGAGTTACGAGTTTGGTTTACATTTGAAGCAATGCAGAATAGTTTCGCAACTCATGCCACCCAGAACACCACAACGAAATGGTGTGTCCGAATGTCGTAATCGTACTTTACTAGATATGGTGCGATCTATGATGTCTCTTACTGATTTACCGCTATCGTTTTGGAGTTATGCTTTAGAGACGGCCGCATTCACGTTAAATAGGGCACCATCAAAATCCGTTGAGACGACGCCTTATGAACTGTTGTTTGGCAAGAAACCAAAGTTGTCGTTTCTTAAAGTTTGGGGCTGCGATGCTTATGTGAAGAAACTTCAACCAGATAAGCTCGAACCCAAATCGGAAAATGTGTCTTCATAGGATACCCAAAATAGACTATTGGGTACACCTTCTATCACAGATCTGAGGGCAAGATTTTTGTTGCTAAATTCGGATCCTTTCTAGAGAAGGAGTTTCTCTCGAAAGAAGTGAGTGGGAGGAAAGTAGAACTTGATGAGGTAACTATACCTGCTCCCTTATTGGAAAGTAGTTCATCGCAAGAACCGGTTCCGGAGACAACTACACCAATCAGTGAGGAAGCTAATGATATTGAT
Organism: Triticum timopheevii; assembly: GCA_963921465.1. Taxonomy (NCBI): domain Eukaryota; kingdom Viridiplantae; phylum Streptophyta; class Magnoliopsida; order Poales; family Poaceae; genus Triticum; species Triticum timopheevii. The sequence goes on along the minus strand of OY997266.1, from coordinate 59,325,094 downwards.
CATGAAACTTCAGATCAAGTTACTACTGAACCTCGTAGGTCTACCAGAGTAAGATCCGCACCAGAGTGGTACATTAATCCTATTCTGGCAGTCATGTTACTTGACCATGGCGAACCTACGAACTATGAGGAAGCGATGATGAGCCCAGATTCCACAAAATGGCTTGAGGCCATGAAATCTGAGATGGGATCCATGTATGAGAATAAAGTATGGACTTTGGTTGACTTGCCTGATGATCGGCAAGCCATCGAAAATAAATGGATCTTCAAGAAGAAGACTGACGCTGATGGAAATGTAACTGTCTACAAAGCTCGACTTGTTGCGAAAGGTTTTCGACATGTTCAAGGAGTTGACTACGATGAGAATTTCTCACCCGTAGCGATGCTTAAGTCTGTCCGAATCATGTTAGCAATTGCCGCATTTTATGATTATGAAATTTGGCAAATGGATGTCAAAACTGCATTCCTGAATGGATTTCTGGAAGAAGAGTTGTATATGATGCAGCCGAAAGGTTTTGTCGATCCAAAAGGTGCTAACAAAGTGTGCAAGCTCCAGCGATACATTTATGGACTGGTGCAAGCATCTCGGAGTTGGAATAAACGCTTTGATAGTGTGATCAAAGCATATGATTTTATACAGACTTTTGGAGAAGCCTGTATTTACAAGAAAGTGAGTGGGAGCTCTGCAACATTTCTGATATTATATGTAGATGACATATTATTAATTGGAAATGATATAGAATTTCTGGATATCATAAAGGGATACTTGAATAAAAGTTTTTCAATGAAAGACATCGGTGGAGCTGCTTACATATTGGGCATCAAGATCTATAGAGATAGATCAAGACGCTTAATTGGACTTTCACAAAGCACATACCTTGATAAAGTTTTGAAAAAGTTCAAAATGGATTAGGCAAAGAAAGGGTTCTTGCATGTATTACAAGGTGTAAAGTTGAGTCAGACTCAATGCCCGACCACAGCAGAAGATAGAGAGAAAATGAAAGATGTTCCCTATGCTTCAGCCATAGGCTCTATCATGTATGCAATGCTGTGTACCAGACCTGATGTATGCTTAGCAATAAGTTTAGCAGGGAGGTACCAAAGTAATCCAGGAGTGGATCACTGGACAGCGGTCAAGAATATCCTGAAATACCTGAAAAGGACTAAGGATATGTTTCTCATTTATGGAGGTGACAAAGAGCTAGTCGTAAATGGTTACGTCAATGCAAGCTTTGACACTGATCCGGACGATTCTAAATCGCAAGCCGGATACGTGTTTTTATTAAATGGTGGAGCTGTCGGTTGGTGCAGTTCTAAACAAAGCGTCGTGGCGGGATCTACATGTGAAGCGGAGTACATAGCTGCTTCGGAAGCAGCAAATGAAGGAGTCTAGATGAAGGAGTTCATTTCCGATCTAGGTGTCATACCTAGTGCATCGGGACCAATGAAGATCTTCTGTGACAATACTGGTGCAATTGCCTTGGCAAAGGAATCCAGATTTCACAAGTGGACCAAGCACATCAAGAGACGCTTCAATTCCATCTGGGACCAAGTCCAGGTGGGAGACATAGAGATTTGCAAGATACATACGGATCTGAATGTCGCAGACCCATTAACTAAGCCTCTTCCACGAGCAAAACATGATCAGCACCAAGACTCCATGGGTGTTAGAATCATTACTGTGTAATCTAGATTATTGACTCTAGTGCAAGTGGGAGACTGAAAGGAAATATGCCCCAGAGGCAATAATAAAGTTATTATTTATTTCCTCATATCATGATAAATGTTTATTATTCATGCTAGAATTGTATTAACCGAAAACATGATACATGTGTGAATACATAGACAAACTTAATGTCACTAGTATGCCTCTACTTGACTAGCTCATTAATCAAAGATGGTTATGTTTCCTAACCATAGACATGTGTTGTCATTTGATTAACGGGATCACATCATTAGGAGAATGATGTGATTGACTTGACCCATACCGTTTGCTTAGCACTTGATCGTTTAGTATGTTGCTATTGCTTTCTTCATGACTTATACAAGTTCCTATAACTATGAGATTATGCAACTCCCGTTTACCGGAGGAACACTTTGTGTGCTACCAAATGTCACAACATAATTGGGTGATTAAAAAGGAGCTCTACAGGTGTCTCCAAAGGTACATGTTGAGTTGGCGTATTTCGAGATTAGGTTTTGTCACTCCGATTGTCGGAGAGGTATCTCTGGGCCCTCTCGGTAATGCACATCACTAAAGCCTTGCAAGCAATGTAGCTAATGAGTTAGTTACAGAATGATGCATTACGTAACGAGTAAAGAGACTTGTCGGTAACGAGATTGAACTAGGTATTGAGATACCGATGATCGAATCTCAGGCAAGTAACATACCGATGACAAGGGAACAACGTATGTTGTTATGCGGTTTGACCGATAAAGATCTTCGTAGAATATGTAGGAGCCAATATGAACATCTAGGTTCCGCTATTGCTTATTGACCGGAAACAGTTCTAGGTAATGTCTACATAGTTCTCGAACCCGTAGGGTCCGCACGCTTAAGGTTTCGATGACAGTTATATTATGAGTTTATGAGTTTTGATGTACCGAAGTTTGTTCGGAGTCCCGAATGAGATTACGGACATGACGAGGAGTCTCGAAATGGTCGAGACATGAAGATTGATATATTAGAAGCCTATATTTGGATATCGGAAGTGTTCCGGGTGAAATCGGGATTTTACCGGAGTACCGGGAGGTTACCGGAACCTCCCGGAGGCTTAATGGGCCTACATGGGCCCTAGTGGAGATGAAGAGAGGAGGCAAATGTTGGGCCGCGCCCCTCGCCCCCTAGTCCGAATAGGACAAGGAGAGGGGGGCGGCGCCCCCCCTTTCCTTCCTCTCTCCCTCGTCCTTCCCCCCTTCTCCTACTCCAACTAGGAAAGAAGGGAGTCCTACTCCCGGTGGGAGTAGGACTCCCCCTTGGCGCGCCCTCCTTGGCCGGCCGCCCCCTCCCCCTTGGCTCCTTTATATACGGGGGCAGGGGGGCACCTCTAGACACAACAATTGATCTCTTGATCTCTTAGCCGTGTGCGGTGCCCCCCTCCACCAAAGTCCTCGATAATATCGTAGCGGTGCTTAGGCGAAGCCCTGCGACGGTAGAACAACAAGATCGTCACCACGCCGTCGTGCTGAAGGAACTCTTCCTCGACATTCTGCTGGATCGGAGTCCGGGGATCGTCATCGAGCTGAACATGTGCTAGAACTCGGAGGTGTCGTAGTTTCGGTGCTTGATACGACTACATCAACCGCATTGTTCTAACGCTTCCGCTTTCGGTCTACAAGGGTACGTGGACAACACTCTCCCCTCTCGTTGCCATGCATCACCATGATCTTGCATGTGCGTAGGAATTTTTTTGAAATTACTACGTTCCCCAACACCTCCCATGGGGAGTCCGAATTGGACTAGGGGAGGAGCGCGCCCCCCTTTCCTTCTCCTCTTCCCTCTCCCTTCCCCTTTCCCCCTCCGTAAGAAGGGAAGGGGGTGCCAAATAGGACTTGGAGTCCTATTAGGTCCCCCCTGGCGTGCCCCTAGGGCCGGTGGCTTCCTCCCCTCCTTTATATAGGGGGGCAGGGGGGCACCCCATAGTACATCAATTGTTCTCTTAGCCGTGTGTGGTGCCCCCTCCATAGTTTACTCCTCCGATCATAGTGTTGTAGTGCTTAGGCGAAGCCCTGCGCGGGCCACATCACCATCACCATCACCACACCGTCGTGCTGACGAAACTCTCCCTCGACCCTCTGCTAGATCAAGAGTTCGAGGGACGTCATCGAGCTGAACATGTGCTAAACTCGGAGGTGCCGTATGTTAGGTACTTGATCGGTTGGATCGTGAAGACGTTCGACTACATCAACTGCGTTTAACAAATGCTTCCGCTTTCGTTCTACGAGGGTATGTGGACACACTCTCCCCCTCTCGTTGCTATGCATCTCCTAGATAGATTTTGCATGATCGTAGGATTTTTTTTGAAATTGCATGCTACGTTCCCCAGCAGTGGCATCAGAGCCAGGTCTATGCGTAGATGATATGCGTGAGTAGAACACAAAGAGTTGTGGGCGATCATAGTCATACTTCTTACCACCAACGTTTTATTTTGATTCGGTGGTATTGTTGGATGAAGCGGCCCGGACCAATCTTACATGGCCACGTTCATGAGACCGGTTCCACCAACAGACATGCAACTTGTTTTGCCTAAAGGTGGCTAGCGGGTGTCTGTTCCTCCAACTTTAATTAGTTGAATCGAATTTGACTACGGCCGGTCCTTGTTGAATGTTAAAACAGCGCACTTGACGAAAAATCATTGTGGTCTTGATACATAGGTAAGAATAGTTTCTTGCTAGAAGCCTGTAGCAGCCACGTAAAACTTGCAACAACAAAGTAGATGACGTCTAACTTGTTTTTGCAGGGCTTGTTGTGATGTGATATGGTCAAGACATGATGTGATATAATTTGTTGTATGAGATGATCATGTTTTGTAAAAAGTTATCCGTAACTGGCAGGAGCCTTATGGTTGTCGCTTTATTGTATGAAATGCAATCACCATCTAATTGTTTTATTTTATCACTATGTGGTAGCGATAGTTGTAGAAGCAATAGTTGGCGAGACGACAACGATGCTATGATGGAGATCAAGGTGTCAAGCGGTAACGATGGAGATCATGACAGTGCTTTGGAGATGGAGATCAAAGGCACAAGATGATGGCCATATCATATCACATATTTTGATTGCATGTGATGTTTATCTTTTATGCATCTTATTTTTCTTAGTACGGCGGTAGCATTATAAGATGATCCCTCACTAAATTTCAAGGGTATAAGTGTTCTCCCTGAGTATGCACCGTTGCTACAGTTCATCGTGCTGAGACACCACGTGATGATCGGGTGTGATAAGCTCTACGTTCACATACAACGGGTGCAAGACAGTTTTGCACGTGCAGAATACTCGTGTTAAACTTGAAGAGCCTAGCATGTACAGACATGGCCTTAGAACACTGAGACCAAAAGGTCGAACGTGAATCATATAGTAGATATGATCAACATAGAGATGTTCACCATTGAAAACTACTCCATCTCACATGATGATCGGACATGGTTTAGTTGATATGGATCACCTGATCATTTAGATGACTCGAGGGATGTCTATCTAATTGGGAATTCTTTAGTAATATGATTAATTCAACTTAAATTTATGATGAACTTAGTCCTGATAGTTTTTGCATATTTATGTTGATGTAGATCAATGGCCCGTGCTACCGTTCCCTTGAATTTTAGTGCATTCCTAGAGAAAGCTAAGTTGAAAGATGATGGTAGCAACTACACGGACTAGGTCCGTAACTTGAGGATTATCCTCATTGCTGCATAGAAGAATTACGTCCTTGAAGCACCGCTGGGTACAAGGCCTGCTGCAGGAGCAATTCCGAACGATATGAATGTCTGGCAAGCTAAATCTGATGAGTACTCGATAGTTCAGTGTGCCATACTTTACGGCTTAGAATCGGGACTTCAAAGACGTTTTGAACGTCATGAAGCATATGAGATGTTCCAAGAGTTGAAGTTACTATTTCAAGCAAATGCCCGAGTTGAGAGATATTAAGTCCCTAACAAATTCTATAGCTGCAAGATGGAGGAGCATAGTTCTGTTAGTGAACACGTACTCAAAATGTCTGGGTATCATAACTACTTGACTCGGCTGGGAGTTAATCTTATGGATGGTTGTGTCATTGAAAGAGTTCTTCAATCACTGCCACCAAGCTATAAAGGCTTCGTGATGAACTATAATATGCAAGGGATGGAAAGGACAATTCGCGAGCTCTTCGCAATGCTTAAGGCCGCGAGGTAGAAATCAAGAAGGAGCATCAAGTGTTGATGGTTAACAAGACCACTAGTTTCAAGAAAAAGGGCAAAAGGGGAACTTCAAGAAGAATAGCAAGCAAGTGAAGAAGCCCAAATCTGGACCTAAGCCTGAAACTGAGTGCTTCTACTCCAAAGGGACTGGTCACTGGAAGCAGAACTGCCCCAAGTATTTGGCGGATAAGAAGGATGGCAAAGTGAAAGGTATATTTTATATACATGTTATTGATGTGTACCTTACTAATGCTCGTAGTAGTGCCTGGGTATTTGATACTGGTTCTGTTGCTCATATTTGCAACTCAAAACAGGGGCTACGAATTAAACAAAGATTGGCTAAGGACGAGGTGACGATGCGCGCCGGAAATGGTTCTAAGGTCGATGTGATCGTCGTCGGCACGCTACCTCTACATCTACCTTCGGGATTAGTTTTAGACCTGAATAATTGTTATTTGGTGCTAGCGTTGAACATGAACATTATATCTGGATCTTGTTTGATGCGAGATGGTTATTCATTTAAATCAGAGAATAATGGTTGTTCTAATTATATGAGTAATATATTTTATGGCATGCACCCTTGATGAGTGTTCTATTTTTGTTGAACTCGATCATAGTGATACACATATTCATAATATTGATGCCAAAATATGCAAAGTTAATAATGATAGTACAACTTATTTGTGGCACTGCCGTTTAGGTCATAGTGGTGTAAAGCGCATGAAGAAACTCCATGGAGATGGGCTTTTGGAATCACTTGATGCTTGCGAACTATACCTCATGGGCAAGATGACTAAGACTCCATTCTCCGAAACAATGGAGCGAGCCACTGACTTATTGGAAATAATACATACTGATATATGCGGTCCGATGAGTGTTGAGGCTCGCGGCGGGTATCGTTATTTCTGACCTTCACAGATGATTTGAGAAGATATGGGTATATCTACTTACTGAAACATAAGTTTGAAACATTTGAAAAGTTCAAAGAATTTCAGAGTGAAGTGGAAAATCATCGTAACAAGAAAATAAAGTTTCTACGATCTGATCGAGGAGGCGAATATTTGAGTTATGAGTTTGGTCTTCATTTGAAACAATGTGGAATAGTTTCACAACTCATGCCACGTGGAACACCACGGCGTAATGGTGTGTCTGAATGTCGTAATCATACTTTATTCGATATGGTGCGATCTATGATGTCTCTTACCGATTTACCACTATCATTTTTGGGATATGCTTTAGAGACGGTTGCATTCACGTTAAATAGGGCACCATCTAAATCCGTTGAGACGACACCATATGAATTGTGGTTTAGCAAGAAACCTAAGCTATCGTTTCTTAAAGTTTGCGGTTGCGATGCTTATGTGAAAAAGTTTCAACCTGATAAGCTCGAACCCGAATCGGAGAAGTGCGTCTTCATAGGATACCCAAAAGAAACTGTTGGGTACACCTTCTATCACATATCCGAAGGCAAGATTTTTCGTTGCTAAGAATGGATCCTTTCTAGAGAAGGAGTTTCTCTCGAAAGAAGTGAGTGGGAAGAAAGTAGAACTTGATGAGGTAGTTGTACCTTCTCTCGAATTGGAAAATGGTTCATCACAGAAATCAGTTCTAGTGATGCCTCCACCAATTAGTGAGGATGCCAATGATGATGATCATGAAACTTCAGATCAAGTTATTACCCAACCTTGTAGGTCAACCAGAGTACGTTCGCACCAGAGTGGTACGGTAATCCCATTATGGAAGTCATGTTACTAGACCATGACGAACCTATGAACTATGAGGAAGCGATGATGAGCCCAGATTCCGTGAAATGGCTTGAGGCCATGAAATCTGAGATGGGATCCATGTATGAGAACAAAGTATGGACTTTGGTGGACTTGCCCAATGATCGGCAAACCATAGAAAATAAATGGATCTTCAAGAAGAAGACTGATGCTGATGGAAATGTTACTGTCTACAAAGCTTGATTTGTTGTGAAAGGGTTTCGACAAGTTCAAGGAGTTGACTACAATGAGACCTTCTCACCCGTAGCGATGCTTAAGTCTGTCCGAATCATGTTAGCAATTGCCGCATTTTATGATTATGAAATTTGGAAAATGGTGTCAAAACTGCATTCCTTAATGGATTTCTTAAAGAAGAGTTGTATATGATGCAACCAGAAGGTTTTGTCGATCCTAAAGTTGCTAACAAAGTGTGCAAGCTCCAACGATCCATTTATGGACTGGTGCAAGCCTCTCGGAGTTGGAATATATGGTTTGATAATGTGATCAAAGCATATGGTTTTATACAAACTTTTGGAGAAGCCTGTATTTACAAGAAAGTGAGTGGGAGCTCCGTAGCATTTCTAATATTATATGTGGATGACATATTGTTGATTGGAAATGATATAGAGTTTCTAGATAGCATAAAAGGAACTTGAATAAGAGTTTTTCAATGAAAGACCTCAGTGAAGCTGCTTATATATTGGGCATCAAGATCTATAGAGATAGATCAAGACACTTAATTGGACTTTCACAAAGCACATACCTTCATAAAGTTTTGAAGAAGTTCAAAATGGATCAGTCAAAGAAAGGGTTCTTACCTGTGTTACAAGGTGTGAAGTTGAGTCAGACTCAATGCCTGACCACTGCAGAAGATATAGAGAAAATGGAAGTCATTTCCTATGCCTCACCCATAGGTTCTATCATGTATGCAATGCTATGTACCAGACCTGATGTGTGCCTTGCTATAAGTTTATCTCGGAGGTACCAAAGTAATCCAGGAGTGGATCACTGGACAGCAGTCAAGAACATCCTAAAATACCTGAACAGGACTAAGGATATGTTCCTCATTTATGGGGGTGACAAATAGCTCATCGTAAATGGTTATGTCGATGCTAGATTTGACACTGATCCGGATGAATCTAAGTCACAAACCGGATATGTATTTATATTGAATGACGGAGCTGTCAGTTGGTGCAGTTCCAAGCAGAGCGTCGTGGCGGGATCTACGTGTGAAGTGGAGTACATAGCTGCTTCGGAAGCAGCAATTGAAGGAGTCTGGATGAAGGAGTTCATATCTGATCTAGGTGTAATACCTAGTGCATCGGGTCCAATGTAAATATTTTGTGACAATACTGGAGCAATTGCCTTAGCGAAGGAATCCAGATTTCACAAGAGAACCAAACACATCAAGAGACGCTTCAACTACATCCGCGATCAAGTCAAGGAGGGAGACATAGAGATTTGCAAGATACATACGAATCTGAATGTTGCAAACCTCTTCCATGAGCAAAACATGATCAGCACCAAGGCTCCATGGGTGTTAGAATCATTACAATGTAATCTAGATTATTCTCTCTAGTGCAAGTGGGAGACTGAAGGAAATATGCCCTAGAAGCAATAATAAAGTTGTTATTTATATTTCCTTATATCATGATAAATGTTTATTATTCATGCTAGAATTGTATTAAGCAGAAACTTGATATATGTGTGAATACATAGACAAAACAAAGTGTCCCTAGTATGCCTTGACTAGACTAGCTCGTTAATCAAAGATGGTTAAGTTTCCTGACCATAGACATGTGTTTTCATTTGATGAATGGGATCACATCATTAGGATAATGATGTGATGGACAAGACCCATCCGTTAGCTTAGCATAATGATCGTTGAGTTTTATTGCTATTGCTTTCTTCATGACTTATACATATTCCTTTAACTATGAGATTATGCAACTCCCGAATACCGGAGGAACACCTTGTGTGCTATCAAATGTCACAACATAACTGGGTGATTATAAAGATGCTCTACGGGTGTCTCCGAAGGTGTTTTGTTGGGTTGGCATAGATCGAGATTAAGATTTTTCACTCCGAGTATAGGAGAGGTATCTTTGGGCCCTTTCGGTAATGCACATCATGATAAGCCTTGCAACCAATGTGACTAATGAGTTAGTTATAGGATGATGCATTATGGAATGAGTAAAGAGACTTGCCGGTAATGAGATTGAACTAGGTATGAGGATACCGATGATCGAATCTCGGGCAAGTAACATACCGATGACAAAGGAAATGACGTATGTTGTCATTGCGGTTTGACCGATAAAGATCTTCGTAGAATATGTAGGAAACAATATGAACATCCAGGTTCCACTATTGGTTATTGACCAGAGATGTGTCTCGGTCATGTCTACATAGTTCTCGAACCCGTAGGGTCCGCACACTTAACGTTCGATGATGATTTGTATTACGAGTTATGTGTTTTTGGTGACCGGAGATTGTTCAGAGTCCCGGATGAGACCATGGACATGACGAGGAGTCTCGAAATGGTCGAGAGGTAAAGCTTGATATATTGGACGATAGTATTCGTACACCGGAATGGTTCCGAAATGTTTTGGGTGTTTTTTCGAAGTACCGGGAAGTTACTGGAACCCCCCGGGGGAAGTAATGGGCCTACATGGGCCATAGGGGAGAGGGGATACAGCCCACAAGGGGTGGCCGCGGCCCCCTCCCATGGGGAGTCCGAATTGGACTAGGGGAGGGGGTGCGCCCCCTTTCCTTCTCCTCTTCCCTCTCCCTTCCCCTTTCCCCCTCCGTAAGAAAGGAAGGGGGCTGAATAGGACTTGGAGTCCTATTCTGTTTCCCCCCATGGCGCGCCCCCTAGGGCCGGCGGCCTCCTCCCCTCCTCCTTTATATACGGGAGCAGGGGGCACCCCATAGCACATCAATTGTTCTCTTAGCCGTGTGTGGTGCCCCCCTCCATAGTTTACTCCTCCGGTCATAGCATCATAGTGCTTAGGCGAAGCCCTGTGCGGGTCACATCACCATCACCATTACCATGCCGTCGTGCTGACGAAACTGTCCCTCGACCCTCTACTGGATCAAGAGTTCGAGGGACGTCATCGAGCTGAACGTGTGCTAAAATCGGAGGTGTCGTACGTTTGGTACTTGAGCGGTTGGATCGTGAAGACGTTCGACTACATCAACCACATTAAACTAACGCTTCCGCTTTTGCTCTATGAGGGTACGTGGACACACTCTCCCCCTCTCGTTGCTATGCATCTCCTAGATAGATCTTGCGTGATCGTAGGAATTTTTTTTGAAATTGCATGCTATGTTCCCCAATATGAGTTTCATGCACCGACCGATCAGTGGAACCAAAATTCCAAACTGATGTAGGAGTACAAGGTTGGGCAAATCCATGTATACTTCAACACAGGAAAAATATGGAAAGATATCCATAAAGCCTTATTTGTTCACAGAGAGTTATGATTAAAAGCGGGTATAATTTTTTCTCGTTTTTATCACTGTTAACTGAAAATTGAACATGATAAATGTTGTTGTCAATTTTGGCATTTTATCCATATGGAGCAAGTGGTTTATAAGTTCTTTTTTTCAATTTCATGCGTACACCAAAATCGGAAATTACTTCACTTTCAGTTGTACTTTAAAAGTGTTCAATTTTCTTTTTCTTTTGTTATTTTTGCCTGGTGCATTTTTCTAAAAAAATATCCCCATACATTCCTTTATTCCAGTAACTATGGATTGATTGTCCTTACCTAAATAATGGTAGTGGTCTAGGGGGCGCAATGCTAGATCACGGGGAATGAAGAGTAATGATTTAAGCAAGAGCATTGCTTTGAATATAAGAGTGACACATCATCATTTCACCAAAATGGTGCTGAGTTTGTTGATATTGGGGGTGACTAATACCTAGCTAGCTAGCTTCTGTGACAACTTGTTTGATATCAGATGTTAGTTTGATTACTTTTGTGGACGGTGGTAAAGAGCTGATGCAACTTGGCGAGGAATTGTTACAAGCTAGTATTTAGAAAATTCAGAAAAGAAGCTAACATGAAGAGTGTTGTGTGGCTTGGTGCGGCAGAGTGTGGTTATTTAGAGTGTTGCACTCTCTTCAGATATGCCCCCAATCATTTGAAATCTGTGCTCACTTGCATGAGCTATAGTATCTTATATGACATACTCACAAGATAACCGCTTTCTGTGTACACGATATTGCCTGCTTTCGCTTTTGCTAAAGTCCTAAGGTGGAAACCCCTAAACACACCTAGGCTAGTTTGAGTCTCTGCTTTTTGTTTTCTTGTTTGCTTTATACACTAACGTGAACATGGCTGTTCAACAAGAACAATAAATCAGAATGGGGCTCTTGAGGAATAATATTTTGGACATTGAAGGAAGCCCTCATCTTGTTCCAGTTCAGAATGTTGTACATTCAATGAATTGACAGATTTTCTCTTTTAGGTGTAGATCTCTATACATATAATTAGCTTGCACCCCCAAATACACAATGATGTATCCACTTTATATTGCCCGTGTGCAAAGTTAAGGATCTTGTAATAAGATTGTACATTCACATACACTAGAATAAAGACAACACTTGTCCTCTGTAATAATCAGTCTGTCATTTGATCCATAAAGTTTTCCTTGTTAAGTTTCTAATCATTAGCTCATAATGGATGAGCACTTCCAAAGATGAATATTGCTTTTATATGACGAGCTCTGCAAATATCGCTGTTTTTTGTCACTACTCAAGAGAAAAGGTAACATGTTTAATGCAAGAGAAGAAGCTGACGCGGAAGAGCAACTTTGATCAATGATCATTATTGTTACAACACATGTTAGTGTAAATCATGTCTAAGAATGAAAATTCACACCAATTACTCTACAACATGAGATTGTAGGGTTTGCATTGCATGCTCCTGCTACAAGGCTCACAACAACTTCATGCAGTCTTTGCCTTTGACAAGACCTTCTTCTTCTGGGCAAGCATATAAGTGAACATGTACGGCCCACCAGCAGTCATCCAAGTTAAACAACAAATGTTACGTGAGGTCCTACTTCGCTTATAGTATCGCTTTATTAATGTCAAAGGATGACAATCGCTACAAATGTGAAGGGCAAAGGCGTGGTAAGAGGGGTTATGCACTTGGAACCTAGACACCGATGGCAATAGCACATGTGTAAAAGTAGTCAAAGGAGAAATTCCATTTGTTTGGCATATTAACAAAGTATTTCTCAGATACCTGGTCAATCAAAACTAGTTAGACAAGATTGTTGTCAAATGAATAAGATGGAGTTTTCTTTTCCTCTTTAGTTATTCTAGTTACCTTAATGTAAGGTAGAGCAATGTAGATTAGACCGACTTCGCTAAGGATACCGGTAGGATACAATATCAGAAATGTGCTATACCTGTATGCAAGTAGTGCCACAACAAGTGAATGAAGTTCACTTTCAAGATAATGTTTTTGAGAAGATAGTAAATTTCCTCTAAATTTAGTGACATGATGCCCTGCTTGGAACGGAAATAGTATTAACCTAAGCCATAAAAGCCAGGACGGAGCAAACCCAAGCGTCTCCTTCAATATTTGTGGGGGTAGACCATGTTGTGGATTGCAAGGCCGGTCCAACCAATATTGGGCACCAGTGCAATTTAAATAAATATTAATATTTATATTAAATTTTAATACATGTTTAGAAGTCATTTTTTCAAGTCACAATGATAGCTAATTATTATGATAAATTTAAGCAATTTTTTGTAATAAAAATACATTTATAATAAAATACGCCTTAAACATGTTTAAATCAATCCAACTTAAATGTGATCAAATAAGAAATGACAAAATTCCTTCTTGAATTAATTTGTGAATCTTGTATTAATGTAGCGTATATGTATGTGTGTGTCGTTAACTATCTTAATAAGTGTTTGGTATATAAATATATCTTTAAAATGAACTTTACGTTTAGCTATATGCACATGGGAAAATCTGGAATACACGAGATGTTTACGAGGAGTTTGGTACCTAATAATTAACATGCTACTTTATTCATTTTTTGGGTCAAATATGTGTTGTTGGATCAATTGTTACCTTAGTTGCGATTTTGATTGCATTTGTTGTTTAATTTAAATGTTTTACATAGTTGTATGTTAGTTTCAATGTTTGTTTTAGATGCTCTAGATAGTTGTATGTTGTTTTATGAGAACTATGTATGAACTTTATGTATTTATTTTTGCAGTAATAACATTTCACTAGTGTAGGATGTTGCTAATGCGACACTGTGATCAGAGACCCTTAGAGAAACTGTGTGCGATGCAATAATCGCAAACGGTGGTGTCAGAGAACCGTAAAAAATGTCCAAAATGTTTGCGATGATGGATGCATCACACGGTTCAGATTTTAGTTGCATATGCAATGCAGGGTATACGATTCAGTTCAATTAACTGTTGGCGAAGAGGAGTAACAAACAAAATGGGCTGCCAGATGAAGAAGTGTGTGATACATAGCATACGGTTCACTAGGATGAACTATTTGTGATTAGGCAACACAAAAGAAACGGTTAGCCGGAACCAGGTGTGTGCGCTATACAGCATGTGGTTCACTCGGATGAACTGTTTGTGTTGAGACAAGCGAACATAAATGGTTCAATATAACAAGATGTGTGTGATACGCGGCAAACAGGTCTGTAATCAGAAATGTGTGTGAAGACCGATAATAACACAGGTGATTGCTTCTAATAAGACGTATGTGATATGCTCTGCCTACACAACATGTATTGGCCATTGGGGGACAAGCGGTCATCCGGATACGCAGTAAGGATGCGAAGAGGCATCCTACATCAGCAAGGACTAGCTGTTCCACCAGTAGCTCATCTAAGAGAACTCTCAAGTTAAGTGTGCTCAGGCTGGAGTAGCGATGGGAGGGGTGACTGTATGGGAAGTTGTATTGATGTTAAATTAGCTGATAGGATGATGACCAAAATGCCCCATTCCCTCAGCTAATTTAACCTCGAGGTCCTTGTTTTTTATTTTTATTTTATTTTCTAACATATGTTAAAGAAGGTCTACCGCATTACCATATGTTAAAGAAGGTCCCACGCGCCATCGACGACGCCGACGCTCGCCACCGCCTCGATTAGCTCGCTCACTCCCTGGAGGTGGAGGAGAGCGGCACTATCGGGCTGGTGTGCTTCGGCCCACGCATCCGCGAAGAGCCCTTTCCGAAGGGTTCTTGCTCCCCCGCGACACCCCCAAGTACAACGGGTCCGTGAAGCCAGAAGACTAGCTCACCGACTACACCACGGCCATTGGCATCACCTTGTGCCAATCGCCGTCTCGCCGTGCGCTACACACCGCTCATGCTCCAGGGGTCGGCCCGCACCTAGTTGAACAGTCTGCCGATGGGCAGCATCAACACGTGGGTCGATTTTGAGCAAGCCTTTGTCCGCAACTTCACGGGGACCTACAAGTGACCTGGCCGCCCTAGCCAGCTCGCCATGTGCGTGCAAGGGCCTACGGAGACTGGTCGTGAGTACCTCGCACGCTGGATCGAGCTCCAGAACAGCTGCGAGGGCGTCCATGAAGTCCAGGCGATCCAGTACTTCGTCAACGGGTGCTGAGACGGCACCCTCCTCAAGCACAACCTCTTGCGCTCCGAGCCAGCCACCATGGTCGCGCTTATGGTAACGGCGGACAAATATGCCAATGCCCACTCTGCCATGAAGATCCAGGTGGCGCTGGATGAAGCTGGCAAGGCGAAGCCGGTTCCCCCTCCGAAGCCGGCCGGCGAAAGCAGCTGGCAGCAGCATCACCAGAACAACAAGCGGAAGGCCGACCAGCCGGCACAGCACCACGACAACCAGCTCGTCGCGGCCACCGAGCCCTCCGCGAACCCGGCGGCAAAGCGTCGACAGACCGGCAAGACGGCATGGCAACCCGCCATGAGCTTCGAAGAGATGCTCGACGCCCCCCTGCAAGCACCACAGCGGCACAAGGCCATCCAGGCACACGCTTCGGCAGTGCGCCATCACCAAGCGCATCATGAGGGGTGATGTTTCGCCTCCTCCGGCTCCGCCCCGGGCGCGGGGCAGCCACCTCCGCCTCCACCGTCGCCTCCAGCTGGCGGAGCGATGCGCGACGACGCCTACCTGGACCAGAACGCGGCCTACGTCGTCTTCACCAGCCTCGGTGACGACAAGCATAGCGAACGCCTCCTTCGGCAGGAGGTGAACACCATCGTCCCAGCCAAGCCAGAGTTCATGCACTGGTCGGATCGCCCGTTCACCTGGACCTGGGAGGATCACCTAGCAGTCATGCCGAGTCCGGGTGGTTACGCCCTCGTCCTCAACCCCACCATCGTCGCACGGCGCATGTGCAAGTTCTCCCGAGTCCTCATCGACGGCGGCAGCAGCATCAACATCCTCTACCGCGACACAATGACCAAGCTCGGCCTCAAGGCCGAGGACCTGGAACCAACCCGGACGATCTTCCACGGCATCGTGCCCAGCCTCTCCTGCTCTCCCATTAGCCGGGTCCGGCTCGATGTCCTGTTTGGCGACAACAGCCACTTCCGACGCGAACCGATCTGGTTCGAGGTGGTGCACCTGTCCAGCATGTACCACGCACTGCTGGGCCGACCCGCGCTCGCCAAGTTCATGGCGGTCCCGCATTACGCGTATCTGAAGATGAAGATGCCAGGTCCCAAGGGCCTCATCACCATTACTAGCGACTACTGCAAGTCCCTGGAGTGTGCCCGAGATGGCTCCAAGCTGGCCAAGTCCCTGGTCGTTGCCCAGGAGCGGCGCCAGCTCGACCGGATTGTCGCCCTAGCAGGAGAGGTCTCGGCCGTGTCGATCCCGACCAAGGACCCGACCGATGAGGCCACCTTCAAGCCCTCCAAGGATACCAAGAAAGTGAAGCTGAACCCGGAAGACCCCAGCTGCAGCAAGTACGTTGTCGTAGGCGCCCGCCTCGACAGCAAATAGGAAGGCCAGCTCGTCGACTTCCTCCGTGAGAATCAGGATATCTTCGCATGGACCCCCAAGGACATGCCGGGTATCCCGAGGAAGTACGCCAAGCACAAACTTCACGTCCGCAAGGACGCCAAAGCCTGTCCGTCAACCCCTACGACGTTTTTTCGAAGAGAAGAGAAGAACCATTGGTGAAGAGGTCACCAAGCTTTTGGCGGCCGGCTTCATCATGGAAGTGTTTCACCCCGAGTGGCTGGCCAATCCAGTCCTCGTCCTGAAGAAGAACAAGACCTGGCATATGTGTATTGACTACACCAGCCTCAACATGGCCTGTCCCAAGGATCCGTTCGCTCTCCCGCGGATCGACCAAGTCATCGACTCGACCGCCGGGTGCGAGCTCCTGTCCTTCCTGGACGCCTACTCCGGCTACCACCAGATCAAGCTGGACCCGGCCGACGCCCTGAAGATGTCCTTCATCATGCCCTTTGGGGCGTACTGCTACATCACTATGTCGTTCGGCTTGAAGAATGCCGGTGCCACCTTCCAACGCTGCATGCAGAAATGCCTGCCGCCGCAACTCGGCCGCAATATCCACGTTTACATGGACCACATCGTGGTGAAGACCAAGCTGCACCTCACGCTCCTTGATGACTTGAAGGAAACATTCGCCAACCTTCGCGAATACAAGGTCAAGCTTAACCCGGAAAAGTGCGTTTTCAGCATCCCGGCCGGAAAGCTACTCGGCTTCTTCGTCTCAGAACGCGGCATTGAGGTGAACCCGGAGAAGATCAAGGCCATCGAGTGCATGCGCAAGCCGGATCGGCTGCGCGATGTCCAGAAGTTCACCGGATGCTTGGCCTTAGTCAGCCGGTTTCTAAGCCGGCTGGGCGAGAGGGTGCTACCCCTGTATCAGCTGATGAAGAATACGAAGTCGTTCGAATGGAACGACAAGGCAGACGAGGCTTTCCAAGACCTCAAGCGCATGCTCTCCACCGCACCAACCTGGCCGCCCCGACCGACAAGGAGCCGTTGTTGCTCTACATAGCCGCGACCTCGCGGGCGGTCAGCACGGTGCTGATGGTCGAGTGACCAGAGAAGGGCAAGATCCAAGCCATCCAGCGCCCGGTCTACTACCTGAGCGAGGTGCTCTCCATCTTCAAGTAGAACAACCTGCACTACCAGAAGATGTGTTATGGCGTGTACTTTACCGCCAAGAAGCTGAAGTAGTACTTTCAAGAGCACGTCATCACCGTGGTCAGCACGGCTCCTATCGGAGAAATCATCGGGTGTCGGGATGCCTCGGGCCGGGTCGCCAACTGGGCGCTCCAGCTAGCCGGCCACACCATCCTCTACGAGCCCCGTACCATGATCAAGTCTCAGGCCCTGGCCGACTTCCTCGTCGACTGGACCGAGACCCAGTACTTACCGCCGCCCCTCGACTCGACGCATTGGCGCATGCATTTCAACGGGTCCAAGATGCGACTCGGCCTGGGGGCCGGCATCGTATTGTCGTCTCCGAAGGGCGACCGACTCCGCTACGTGCTCCAGATCCACTTCGCACGGCCTCCGGCTCACCAAGGAACTCGGCATCCGGCGCATCCTGTGCTACGGCGACTCGGACCTAGTGGTGCAGCAGTGCTCCGGCGAGTGGGACTCCCGCGACTCCAACATGGCAAGCTACCGCTTTCTCGTCCAGAAGCTGTCTGGGTCCTTCGAGGGCTGCGAGTTCCTCCACGTCCCGTGCACGAAGAACGAAGCGGCCGACACGCTCGCCAAGATTGCCTCGTCCCGACAGTCCATCCCGTCCGGCGTCTCCCTCGAGCACCAGCACAAGCCTTCCGGCAAGCCATCGCCGGACTCCGAGTCCATCCACGTCCCAGACGACCTGGCCGAATCTCAACCCGGTCCGGGGGCTGCTAAACCCAGCCCAGGGGCCGCCGAACCCGGCCTAGGGGCTGCGGAACCTAGCCTGGGGGCTGCTCAGCTCGTCCCGTCCGCCATCGCCCCGGACCTGGCCGTCGCCATCCTCGACCCGGGGGCTGCTCTACCCGGCTCGGGGGCTGCCAACTCGGAACCCTCCCTGGTGGCCGTCTTCGCCGTGGTTACGGCTCCGTCTTAGGCCCTCCCAATATCAAAATTCCTAGAGAACGGGGTTCTCCCCATGGATGAGACCAAAGCCCGACAAGTGCAGCGCCGGGCGTCCGCCTACAGCATCATCAACAACAAGCTCGTCAAGCGCAGCTCCACCGGTGTGTTCCAGCGCTGCGTAGAGCAGGAACAGGGCATCGACATCCTCCTCGACATACACCAGGGCGAATGTGGGCACCATGCCGCGTCGCGATCCCTGGTGGCCAAGGCGTTCCGCCACGGCTTCTACTGGTCCACGGCCCTCCAAGATGCCGAGTCACTTGTTCTCAAGTGTGAGGGGTGCCAGTGCTTCAGCAAGCGCAACCACCAGCCGGCGTCAGCACTCCGCACCATTCTGATCACTCTGGGGACTCGACATGGTGGGACCCTTCAAAACCGCTCGAGGCGGCATGACGCACCTGCTGGTGGCAGTGGACAAGTTCACCAAGTGGATCGAAGCATGGCCAATCAAGAAACTAGACGGGCCAACAGCCATCCGGTTCATCAAGGACATAGCGGTTCACTACGGCATGCCGAAAAGCATCATCACGGACAACGGCACCAACTTTGTCAAGGGCGCGCTTGAGCAATACTGCTCCGTCTCCTGCATCCGCCTCGACCTGGCCTCCATTGCACACCCGCAGTCCAACGGGCAGGTCGATCGGGCCAACGGACTCATCCTGTCCGGCATCAAGCTGCGACTCGTTGAGCCACTCATCCGCTCACCTGGCAGCTAGCTTGATGAGTTGCTGGCCGTTCTCTGGAGTCTCCGCACCACGCTGAACCGGTCGACCGGGTTCACCCCGTTCTTCCTCGTCTATGGAGCCGAAGCCGTCATCCCGACCGACGTCCAGTTCGACTCGCTGTGTGTCGCGATGTACACCAAAGCCGAAGCCAGAGAAGCCCGCGAAGACGGCATCGACCTACTCGAAGAAGCCCGCCTCATGGAGCTCAGCCGTTCGACCATCTACCAGCAAGGCCAGAGGTACTACCACAGTAAGAAGATCAAGCCCCTCGCGTTCCGCGAGGGCGACCTCATCCTCCGACTTGTCCAAGAGCAAGCAGGCCATCAGAAGTTGTCCCCCCCATGGGAGGGCCCATTCATCGTGAGCAGGGCCTTGCGCGATCACAACGCCTACTACCTCATCGACGCACACATGTCAGACAAGCGCAAGAGAGACACCGCTGGTGAAGATATGACCCGGCCGTGGAACACGGAACTCCCCCGCCCGTTTAATAGTTAGCCGCACGAGTGTATGTATCGTCGCCTTTCATAAACGCATGAAACTATGGGGTTCCCGAATGAATCTCCGGGGCTGCCTTTTGTTGACCAACTTATTGTGTCCCTACTTTTTTGCATCACCATGTCACTGAACCCGGCCACCGGTCCGACCCGCTCGACCCAGGGGCTCGGGGGCTGGCCAGCTCGACTGCCACCCCGCCGCCTTACTTGGTGATTCCTGATACGGTAAGGATGCCACGGTCCCCCATTTCGCCCTAAAGCCACAGACCCGGCTTCGGCTGTCGGTTGGCAAGCACAACAGGCCAGAGCTCCTTCACGCATCAAACACCAAGTCAAAGGCTGCTGGGTCGATCAACCCGACCCGTCGCTCAGAAAATAAACAGCCGCACGACCGGCTGCTCGCCAACCGGCCCCGTCGGGTTGCAGCCAGCCAGCCTAGTGGGTGTTTTGCCCGCGCTCAACGTTTTGAAGAGCCCAAGTCCTGCACGCTCCTCTCGAAGAGCCGAACTCCTTGTCATGGACCGGAGCCTCGGCCGTCTGACTCGCGGGGGGAGGTTTGAGAAAGGAAAAGCGCAAGAAATCGGTCCAAATAAACGAAAAGCAAAAGCAGAAACATTCACGACATATACACATAAATATTTAAAAGGCCCACGGCCCGAGTTCATTACACCCTAAACCCCAAGTGGCTGGGTGGACCTGCTACCTAACAAATTCTACTAAGATGTCTCATGCATCTCCAGCGTCGCGTCGCGACGTCGACGGCTCTCCCCTGGCGGCCTCCAGGTCTAGCGAGGCACCAGTGTCCTCCTCGGTACCCCTGTCGCGGTAGACGCCCGTCTCCTTAGAGCTCCCCTCCGGATCGTGGAGAAGCAGGCCGTAGTTGTCACCATCCACGACCCCACCGTCCTCCGCCCGCTCAGGGTGGAACTCGTGGTGGAAGGCGAACTCGGCGATGTAGCTGGCCCGGGAGGCAATCCGGCCGGCTTGCTGCTGCAGTAGCTGCTCCGAGCCGGCCTGCTGGCCCATCAGCGCATCCAGCTGCAGGTCCGGATGCCAAGACAGCGTTAACCGGAGTGCCATCTCAGCGTCCGCACGAGCGGTAGAGACGCGCCACTAGTGAAGCCGGTCCGGCCCCAACTCCAGCCAACGCGCCAGGCGCGTGAAGCTGCTCGGCTCGACGGAGTTCGGCCAAAGGGCCGTCGTCATCGTGGTGCCGGCCTCGGACAGCCGCCCCATCTGGTCCCCCAAGACCCGCAGGCGGGCCTTAGCGGCCGTGATGATTTCCGGGAAGGTCCAGGCCACCTGCGGGTCCGTCCCGGATCCAACGACACCGGTCGGGTCGCGCTGAAAGCGGATGGCTTCCTCCGCTGGCCGATGCGTCTCCGGAAAGGCTCCTGCCACAAAAAGCGAAGCATATCAAAAAAGGACAACAAGGACTACAGGCCGGATCCCGACCCGACAAAACGCAAAAAAATCACTTACTAGAAAAGGACTCTTCCAGGTGTTGCGCTTCGAGCAACGTACCACGCCGCTCCCGGTCAATGGTGCGGTCGTGCTCCTGGAGCGCCTTCTCCAGATCGGCCGCCTTGGCAAGGGTCACCTTCAGCTCAGCGTCCTTGTCGTCGACCGACTTCTCGGCCGCCTCGCGATAACGGGCCTCATCCTAGCGGTCCCCCTCAGCCGTCGCAACTTGCCCCTGCAGGCGAACCACAATGGCCTGGAGCCGGCCCTTGTCGTCGGCCAGCCTGCTACGCTGCTGGTCCGCCTTGACCAGGGCTTGCTGCACCTCCACCACCTTGGCGGCTTTCGCCTTAAGGAGCTCCACCTCGGCCTCGAGGCGGCTCTTATGACCCGCCAGCTGCTCCTGCAGCTGGTTGGCCTCGTCAAGCGACCGCCGGGCCGTGGATGCCTCCGCCCTCGCCTGCGCCACCTTGGCGCCAAGATGGCCGGTGTCGACAACAAGCCGGTCATAGTGATGACCAGCCCGGAGCAGACGAGTCTACCAGGATAGCACCTCGGCTGCGAAAAAGAAAGATTCAGCAAAGGAGAAAGCAAGACTTAAGATTTGGCCCAACTGTTACACAGTTGGCCTGAATCTCGGGGACTACACCCAGTGGGTGCGCTAGCGCACCCCCACTAGAAAAGAGCATGAAGATACCTGCCGCGACGCGAAGCTCTTCCTCCTTGGCGGCGAGCTGCTCCTTGAGCACCCGGTACTTGCCCAGGAGACGGTTGAAGGCACCGACCCGGTAGGCGTCGAGTAGCTGAAGAAAGCAGAAATCAGGACAAAAACAGCATTCTAAAGATTCGACCCAACTACTACATAGTTGGCCCGAACCTCGGGGGCTACACCCAGTGGGTGCGCTGGCGCGCCCCCACAAAGAAGAAGTTGCAAAAAAGAAGAAGCTTACCAGAACGGCGCGCTCCAGGTCACGAGTCCGCTCCACCTCGGCATGGGCGAAGGCCTCGAGCTGGTCCGTCCGGCCGCGCAGACGGCGGCTGACGGCGTCCATCGCCGCCTCCTCTTCGGTCTGAGGTCCGAAGACCATGGCGGCCCCGCTCCCCGCCGGCTGCGGTGCGGCGGCCCGGCGCCCTCCTGCCGGGGCACCAAGGCGTGCTCCTAGCTGGCCGCTCCCGATGCGGCCGGCACCTCCTCCGACGCCCTCTACGGCGCCATCGACGACCCGGACGCCGGGACGCCCTGCGTCGCCGCCCGGTCCGGACGCTGGGACGGCTTGCTACGCCACCACCGGCCCAGCTGTCGGGGTGGCCTCCGGCACCGCCGCCCGCGGTGCCTCCTCCAACACCGGCGGCGCCTCGCGCGCCGCCGCTCGCAGCGCCTCCTCCAAGACGACGCCACCACCACCTCCATCAGCCCCCGCTTGCTCGACAACGTCGACCCGCGGTGGGGTATCATCCTCCGCCTCCACGACCTCCTGGTCAATGATCACCACCTCAGCCCGGCCCTCATGGTCGCGCTCCCTCACAGACGACGGCTCGAAGACCGTCGCCTCCACCACCGAGCCCTCCGGGATCTCGCACCGGCTTGTGCCCATGCCGCTGCTGCATCGGTCCAAGCCCGAACCGATGCCGCCTCCAGCTCCGCCTCGGCCTTGTTCCTGTCTCGCCAGGCCAAGCCCTCGGTGTCATTCGGGTCCAGACCGAGGTCCGAGTCGGCCCGTCCCTCCTCTTCGACCTGGTCGACAAGGTCGGACCGGCTCCTGCGGAACGCGGTCCCTTCGACGCCGCGGCGTCCGCCGCCGCCCTCGCCAACGCGATTGGCGACCTGAAGAGGAAGAAGACAGAATGAGAAAAAAAACAAGGCTAGCTCGACAGTCTGGATGCATACAGGAGATGGAGCTTACCCGGACAGGACCAGGACCGGGGTTGGCCTCCCATGCCCGGCGCCGCGCCTCCTCTTGGCCGGCCTCCCGGCCCCGGCCGGGTCCGCCGTGTGCTTCAGGGCCCGGGGCCGCGACGCGACGCTATCCTTCCCGTGCGGGCGACTCGGTGTCGCCCCGCGCGATGACCCGGCTCTGCCCACGTTGCTGCCTCCCCCGCCCAACGCCACTACACCAACAACTGGCGTCAGTGTCGCCCGTGCCATGCCGCGGTCAGCAACTCAAGATACACGAAGAAAAATACAAGACTTACCCGCACGACGCCCAGTGCCGGCGTTGGCCTCGGCTTGCTCCACCCCACCATGGGCCGCGGGCTCCTCTGGCGCCACCGGCGCCACCTGCGATGGAGCCCGGGCATAAGGATGCCGGATCGCATTCAGAAGCACCTCCTGCATCGCGTCAAGACGGGTGAGGAGGTGCGCAGTAGCAAAGTAAGGCAACCAGACACTCACCTGTGGTGCCGGATTTGACTCGCTGTATGGCACCTTGCCGAACCGCCAGTCCTCCCCAAGGTTGGCCTTGGAGATGTTGTTCACTCGGCGCATGATCTGCTCCGCCGTCAGGCACGTCGATCCCATACGGTTGGGATCTTGAAGACCGACCATCTCGCCGACGAGGCAGGAGCGCCTCTGCAGCGGGAGAACCCGGCGCATGATGAACGCGGCGATGAGGTTGTTGCTGGTGAGCCCCTCTTGCGTCCTCATCACTGTCACCCGCTCGCAGAGATTGAGAATCTCCTGCGACGGGCGCATGGGGGAGTAGCCCCAGTTCATCTTTGCCCACGGCAGCGCGACGGCGAAGGCCGGAAGGTTGATGCGATCCGCACCCAAGTTGCGGATGTAGAAGAAGGAGTTCTGCCATTTCTTGGTAGAATTCTCCAGTGGGATCTTGGGGCAGTCCACCCCCGACAGCTTCGAGATGATGGCGGCGTCGCAGACAGCGAATTCTCCAGCCGTCGGGCCCTGCTGCTTCAGGGAGAAGAAGTGTGCCCACAGGTCGATCGTAGGCTCGACCCCCAGGTACCCCTCGCAGAGGGTGACGAAGCCGGAAAGTTGGAGGATGGCGCCGGCGCCAAGATGATGCCGCTGCAGCCTGAAGAACTCCAGGAACGTGCGAAAGAAGGTGCTCGCCGGCAGCCCAAATCCATGCTCGAAGTGTGTGAGGAAGACCACGCGCTTCGACTCCTCGGGCTGCGGCCTCTGCTCGCCGCGCGACAGACGGACGGCGACATCCGCCTCTCGCGGCAAGCGCCACGATGCGCGAAGATGGGCGATGTCTTTGGTGGTGACGTTCGAGCCCATCCAAGAGCCCGACGGTAGTGCCATGGACGAAAGAAGGAGAAGGAGAAAGAAGATGGACGACGGCGAAGTTCTGCTCGGGGCAACGGGCGCCGCAGTGCGTCGGTTGCAAGGAGCAGAGCAACAGCAAAGGGGCAGGAGGGCGCGTGCGGGAATAATGTCCGCCGCCCCCCTGCCCCCCCCCCCCCCAATTTATAACCCTCGGTTTGAACATGGGGGAGCGGGATCTTCTGCGCTCGCCCTTTCCACTACCCCGCAATAAGTGTGCACGCACACACACAATAACTACCCGGGGAAGAGCAACTGACCCCCGGACGTTGCAATAAATCCGCGCGCGTGGGCCAAGGGCGCGCAGCGGCGGGCCCCAGCCCGTCGTTCAGTCCCGTCATGCGCGTGTCCTGTCAGGCCCCTCCGACTTTCGGGCACCACGTGGCACCCGTGCGAAGCCCAAGGGATTGCCCCAAGATTAGACAGACTCCTCGGTTCCCGCCCCGCCGGAACGCCGCGATCCTGTTTCCGAGAAAACCGGCACACATTGGGTGTTGCTGGATCCGGCGCTCACAGAATCCGCCTTGCTTAAGGGGGAAACTGGGAAGGCCCACTCACCCAAAGACGGCGGACCTTCACAGCTTCAGGGACTACTGTCGGCGGGGATGAACCCCGGGCAGGCAACGGAACCCAGATCCTTTTCAAAAACAACGGGGCCAGCATCGCCCCTCAAGCCGGCACACGCTTGGCCGAGTCACTCGACCCGGCCAAGCCCCGCTACCCGGCCAAACTCTCCGACCCGGCAAGATGCTCGACTTGGCCTCAACAACTAGCACAAGACAGCCGAACCCGGCACAACCAAAGCTTCCTCAACAAGCCAGCTCCACCCGTGGCGTGCTCCGCAACCCAGCCACGGGTCAGCTCCCATCCCATCCAGGCCGTACTATGGGACGAGTCTTCAGCTACCGATGACCAAGGCAATAGTGCCCCGCCCACGCCTCTGGTCAGCTGGAGCGTGGCAATAGTGCCCCTCACCTACCCGCTGACCAGGGCCGGCGTGGCTACAGTGCCCCCGCCCTCACCGCTGACGGCAGCAAGCGGCGACCTGAGGGAGCGCCACTGTACACGACTCGACTTGGCCACGCCCTGATGATCGACAAGACGGCGCACAGTCCCCCTAGGCATGCGGGGGCCCGCACCTAGGGGAACCCGGCGAACCACATGCCCCCAGCGGGTCCCATCCTGGGTCCCCGGATGCCGACAACCTGGACCCACCAACTTGTAACATTACCATTGTATCCCAGGGGGGTTGGTCTATAAAACCCCCTAGGAGCCCACGCATATACGGGCAAGATGAAAAGTAAGCAGCGACAGAGCATAGAGAGGAACTAGCCACCAAAACAGCAACATCCACCCAGAGAGAGGGAGCAGCCTAAGCCTTGGCCAGCTTCCCTTCCTCCTACATACAGCTCTAGGAGCAACATTGTACTATCGAACATCAAACTACATTCGGCAGGACTAGGGGTGTTATCTCTCCGGAGAGCCCCGAACCTGGGTATGTCCGGCGTCCCGCGCCTGCTCATACCAACCTCGCCTCTAGAGCCCACCAGCGCCCTTGAGCCTCCTCCTCTCTTTAGCCATCCCATGGCATCTGTCGTGCGCCCACCACGACAGCCGAAAGAGTTGGCAATTGCGAGAGCGTTTGAGTAGCCGTCCGTTCCTGCGCGACATACCTTGCCACGATGGAGCCTGTCAAAGACCAGATAGCGGCCGCCCACGCCCAGCTCATGGCGGCCTTTTCCAAAGAGATGGCGGACGCAGATGGCGAGATGCTTGCCGAGTATGGTGTGATGGATGCCATGGAGCCCCTTCCCCCAGTCGACCGTCGGGCATGAGCTGGACATGGAGGAGGCGGCGGAGATCAACGAGCACCAGCCTTAGTAGTACTCCTTGTTTTGTTTAATTAAGAGCATCGGTCTTTAATTTGTTAGAGTAATGTTTAGGCCAGCTAGCTCTGTTTAATTGCTGAACTTGCTCAATTAGGAAGTGTGGGTGTGCTGCAGTACTCCTTTGTGTACCCAAATTATGCGATGACGTGGATGAGCACTGTAACTAGGGAAATTGGAACCAAAATTTTTGACATTCAAACTCATCGCACATGGGTTAAGCTATCTGAATCGTTTGTGATGTTCACATATCGTACACAGTTCTAAATAAGGGACCGTGTCTGATGACACTTTGCGCGCCAGTTTTTTCGCTGAAGCGATTCCAAATTTTTGGCTTCCGCGGAAATATCTACCCCCACCCCACCCCCGCTCCCTCCCCCTAACCAAAAGCCACATTTCCCCTATTTCCTCCTTCCTTTCCAAGTTGAAACCTTCACTCCTTGCTTGCAGCGCTGCTCCCCTTGCCGGCGACCCTCCTTCACGCTGCTCGGCCTCGCCTATCCAGGCAAGTAATCCACACCCGACCCCCATCCTCCTCCTTCTTCGACATCCCACATGCCCCGACCGCCGGCGCGAGCGCGACATCTTCCACCCAAATCACCGACCCCTCCACAAAATAAGCGCTGCCCTAAGCCATGATGCACGCAGTATATCTAGGATCTCAAGGAGCATTTGGCAGCGGAGAAGCAAATCATGGCCGCACGCGTGGATGAGGTCGCGATGGCTGCCATTGGTGTCGACCCCCAGATCTTGGAGGAGCACCTTGCCATTTGCTAGCTACACCGTTTAAGCATGCTCGGTTTACCCGTTGCATGTGCCGCTCCTGCCTTTCCTTAACAAATTCTAGTGAATTGTGCTATCTACTTTCGCCATGCAATCTGTTGCTCTAGTATCTATGTTCTATATGTCGTGCAATGTGGTGCTCACTAACTGTTTGGTTAATTAGTTGTCGTGTTCAGTTAACTGTTTGGTTTAATTCTGCAAATGTGATGTTCAATTCTTCAGGGTGCAATTTTGCATTGTCTTCCATGTGAGAAATAAATTGATTTTTCTTTACAAAATACATGAGAAAAATATCCAATTGCTATATTTCCAAGTTGTCAAGCATGCTTGGTTTGGTTAACTGTTTGATCTTCTAGTATGTTATACATTGTGCAATGTGGTGCTCAGTTAACATTTGGTTCATTTGTTGTGGTGTTTAGTTAACTGTTTGGTTCCACTCTGCAATGCGATGTTCAATTGTTGTGGGTGCATTCTATTATTGTATACCATGTGAGAAATAAATTGAATTTGGCTATACTAAATACATGATAAACAAATACAATTGCTATATTTCCAAGTTGTTAAGCATGCTTAGTTTGGTTAACTGTCTGATCTTCTATTAGGAGTATGTTATATTGTGCAATGTGGTGCTCAGTTAATGTTGGTTCATTTAATTTGTTGTGGTGTTTAGTTAACTGCTTGGTTCAATTCTGCAATGCAATGTCCAATTGTCGTGGGTATAATTTTGTATTGGTGTGCATGTGAGGAATAATCGAATTTGGCTGCACTTAATACATGGGAAACATATACAATTGCTATATTTCCTAGTTCTTAATGTTGCTTGGTTTGGATAAATGGGTTTTCTATGTGGCTTGAATCAATCTGATGAATCTGCAATGTGCTTATTTTTCATCAACATATTTTACTGATAGCATGCGAACCCTTACTTAACCTGATGACTAACTACCTTATATGTGTTGCAGGGAAACAATATAATGGGAAGCACTGAGGTTTACTATCGAGGTTAGCACGTGCATGGTCTGTTGTCTAATAGCATATTATTGTGCAATTGCAGGAACCATTCTAATACTTAGGTTTTTAACAATTTGGTCTTGCACATGTAGGTCCTGCTGTCAGAGGTTTTGACCCACTATTCGACCCTTTTTGCATATGGGGAAATGAGTTGTCCATGAATATTAATCAAGTCAAGAAACTCAGAAAGATTGTTAGGATAAAGAAATTGGCGACAAAAAACAACAAGATCTTTGTCTGCACAATGAAGAAGACATCAGTTCACTACAGGATGGTACTAACTACCATACCTTGTCTTTTTTACTCCTTCGCCCTATTTCCGATATAGAGAAGATATTTATGCACATCCTTGTTTTCAGGCCTTTCCAAAACAGTTCACTAATGATTACCTCTCAAACCACCTGTATGGACAGGAGGTGAGGAAGGTATTCACAACACCCACAGTTCAATATTGAAGTGTTCCTGAAGAGGACGAAGGATGGACGGTCAATCATCCACAGGCACTGGCCTAAAGTTGCAAAGACCTTCAACATCAATGAAAGCTCAATATTCGCCTTCCGCTTCAGCGGTTTTCCCGATGAGATGCATCTGTCTATTTACCATCTATGATGCTAATTTTGAAAGGTTCTAGATGTTGCATGTGAAACTTAGTGCTGGTACAGTTGTGTAATGGGGTAGCTGAGTGCTGAAGCTATATCATGTTGTACTCTGATGTATTTCAATTATGAAATCCTGCTTCCTTAATATGAGAATGAAATATATTATGTGTTTAATATGAATGTCAATTAGATTAATAAATGGATTATTAATAATAGGGCAATTAGCCTGCTAATGGCGAATTAGCCTGCTAATTGGTTTTTGCTATTGCAAACGGTTATTGAGAAAATATCGTGGGTTATGACCTAGGCAACGCACACAGTTTCTAGGAATAAACCATGTTGGATTGATGAACAATCACACACGACATTCTCTTCAAAACTGTTTGCGTTAGGCCACCTTGCGGAAACGTTTACCGCATAAAAACTGTGTGTGATGGATAGCCTTTCCCACACAGTTTCTTCTACGCACTGTGTGTGATGCATTCAATAACGCAAACGGTAAAAAAATTTAATATTGTGTGCGATGGGAACGCCATCACAAACGATTTAACATGGAAAATTGTGTGTGATGTACCTATGAACGGAAACGTTTTCCTTGCAGTGACTGTGTGGGATGTATATACGAACGGAAACGTTTCACGGGGACTGACTGTGTGGGATGTACTTACGATTCGAAATGATTTCACATGTATAATTGTAGTTTTTTGAGCACTACTATACGTATAACCATATTTGGTCACTCGATGGTCGCACACGACCTCATTTTGCCGAGCGTGTGTGCCAGGAGGGCATATCCCCGATGGTTTCTGGGTCATGTGGGAAGGACCCCCTAATCGCCCACACTCACTAGGTGACGGTTCCAAATGCCGTCGCGGAAAGGGGTTTTAAACCGTTTGTATAGCATCGACGCGTATCAGTGTTTGATCACTACTATACTTTGATTTTAATATGATGAATTTGTATTAATTTGGTCATTTCTCTATTCATGTTGTTCTGTAATGGTTTTTGATATACTTAATTATATAATGCAGATGAACCGACAATGGATGTGCGGTGATCGACGCACTTCCAAGTACATTACGGGCCTGCTTAATTTTATTGATTTGGCTAAAGCAAACGGTCTGAATGGTTTTATGTATTGTCTATGTATTGTCTATGTGTTGTCTATGAGAATATGAAGGATTACTCTTCCTCGAAAATCCTTCACATCCACCTGCTTAAGTCCGGTTTCATACCACACTATAATTGTTGGACTAAGCATGGAGAAAGAGGGGTTATGATGGAAGACAATAAAGAAGAAGATGATGATGACAACTATCCTATGTTCCCTAAATACGGTGATATTGCAATGGGGGAAGCTGAAGATCAAGAGGCACTAGATGTGCCCGCTGATGATCCTTGGCGGGTCATTGTTTATGCACACTGAGAATGCGCAAGTGAAAAGAAGAATTTGAAGTTGATCGCATGTTAGAGGATCACAAAAAACAGTTGTACCCAAATTGCAAAGATGGCAACACAAAGCTCGTACCACACTAGAATTGCTACAATGGAAGGCAGAGGATGGTTTATCTGACAAGGGATTTGAGAAGTTACTGAAAATAATGAAGAAGAAGCTTCCAAAGGATAACGAATTGCCTGATAGTATGTACAAAGCAAAGAAGGTTCTCTGACCTCTAGGATTAGAGGTGCAGAAGATACATGCATGCCCTAATGACTGCATCCTCTACCGTGGTGAGGAGTATGAGAATTTGAATGCCTGCCCGGTATGCGGTGCATTGCGGTATATGATCAGACGAGATGGCCCTAGTGATGTTGAGAGCAAGCACCCCAGGAAGAGGGTTCCTGCCAAGGTGATGTGGTATGCTCCTATAATACCACGGTTTAAACTTCTGTTCATAAACAAAGAGCATGCTAAGTTGTTGCGATGGCACAAAGAAGACCGTAAGAAAGACGGATGTTGAGAGTACCTGCCGATGGGTCACAGTGGAGAATAATCGAGAGAAAGTGGTCGGAGTTTGCCTATGACTCAAGGAACTTATGGTTTGGTATAAGTGCAGATGGCATTAATCCTTTTGGGGAGCAGAGCAGCTATCATAGCACCTGTTCTATGACTCTATGTACCTATAACCTTCCTCATTGGTTGTGCATGAAACAGAAGTTCATTATGATGCCAGTGCTCATCCAAGGCCCTAAGCAACCCAGCAACGACACTGATGTGTACCTAAGGCCATTATTCGAAGAACTTTTACAATTGTGGGATATAAAAGGTGTACGTGTGTGGGATGAGCACAAACATCAGGAATTTGACCTACCAGCGTTGCTGTTTTGTAACCATCAATGATTGGCCTGCTCTTAGTAACCGTTCAGGACAGACAAACAAGGGATACAATGCATGCATGCATTGTTTAGATGAGTCTGAAAGTATATATTTGGACAAATGTAAGAAGAATGTGTACCTCGGACATCGTCGATTTCTTCCAATCAGGCATCCCTTAAGAAAGGCAATTATTTCAAAGGTGAGGCAGATCACCGGAAGAGGCTTGTCCCCCGTACTGGTGATGATTTATTTGATGGTCAAGGATTTAAAAGTAATCTTTAGAAAGTGTCCTAGTGGACAATCTGTTCTGAATGACATTGACGGACATGCACCCCTGTGGAAGAAGAAATTTATATTTTGGGAGCTACCCTATTGGAAAGTCCTAGAGGTCCGCTTAGCAATCAACGTAATGCATGTGACGAAGAATCTTTGCGTGAACCTGCTAGGCTTCTTGGGCATGTATGGGAAGACAAAAGATACACCGGAGGCATGGGAGGACCAGCAACGTATGAACGAAAAAGATGGCATGCATCCAAAGTAGTATCAAGGTCCTGCTAGCTACGCTCATACCAAAGCAGAGAAGGAAATCTTTTTTGAATGCCTGCTCAGTATCAAGGTCCAGTCTGGCTTCTCGTCGAACACAAAGGGAATAGTAACTATGGCAGAGAAAAAAGTCCAAAACCTAAAGTCTCATGACTGCCACGTGATTATGATGCAATTGCTTCCAGTTGCATTGAGGGGGCTTCTACCATAAAATGTTCGAATAGCCATTGTGAAGCTATGTGCATTCCTCAATGCAATTTCTTAGAAGGTAAGCGATCCAGAAATCCTACCAAGGTTACAAAATGATTTGGTCCAATGTCTTGTCAGTTTCGAGTTGGTGTTCCCACTATCCTTCTTCAATATTATGACGCACGTCCTAGTTCACCTAGTCGAAGAGATTGCCATTCTGCGTCATGTATTTCTACACAATAGGTTCCCCTTTGAGAGGTTCATGCGAGTTGATACGTCTCCAACGAATCCACTTTTCCAAACACTCTTGCCCTTGTTTTGGACTCTAACTTGCACGGTTTGAATGGAACTAACCCGGACTGATGCTGTTTTTAGCAGAACTACCATGGTGTTATTTTTGTGTAGAAATAAAAGTTCTCGGAGTGACTTGAAAATCCACGGAGAAACCTTTTGGAATTAATAAAAAATACTGCCGAAAGAAACAGCATCAGGGGGCCCACACCCTGTCCACGAGGGTGCAGGACACTCCCCCTAGGGCGCGCCCCCTGCCTCGTGGGCCCTCTGGGACTCCATCGACCTCAACCCCAACTCCATATATTCACTTTCGGGGAGAAAAAAATCAAAGAGAAGAATTCATCACGTTCTATGATACGGCGCCGCCGCCAAGCCCTAATCTTCCTCGGGAGGGCTGATCTGGAGTTCATTCGGGGCTTCGGAGAGGGGAATCCATCGCCATCGTCATCATCAACCATCCTCCATCACCAATTTCATGATGCTCACCGCCGTGCGTGAGTAATCCCATCGTAGGCTTGCTGGACGGTGATGGGTTGGATGAGATTTAACATGTAATCGAGTTAGTTTTGTTAGGGTTTGATCCCTAGTATCCATTATGTTCTAAGATTTATGTTGCTATGACTTTGCTATGCTTAATTCTTGTCACTAGGTCCTGAGTGCCATGATTTCAGATATGAACCTATTATGTTTTCATGAATATATGTGATTTCTTGATCCTATCTTGCAAGTCAATAGTCACCTACTATGTGTTATGATCCGGCAACCCCGAAGTGACAATAATCGGGACCACTCCCGGTGATGACCATAGTTTGAGGAGTTCATGTATTCAATAAGTGTTAATGCTTTGGTCTGGTACTCTATTAAAAGGAGGCCTTAATATCCCTTAGTTTCCAATAGGACCTCGCTGCCACGGGAGGGTAGGACAAAAGATGCCATGCAAGTTCTTTTCCATAAGCACATATGACTATATTTGGAATACATGCCTACATTACATTGATGAACTGGAGCTAGCTCTGTGTCACCCTATGTTATAACTATTGCATGATGAATTGCATCGGACATAATTATCCATCACTGATCCATTGCCTATGAGCTTTTCACATATTATTCTTTGCTTAGTTACTTCTCCGTTGCCACTGTTATGATTACTACAAAACTGCTACTGTTACTTTTGCCATCGTTACCGTTACTTCCATACTACTTTGCTACTAAATACTTTGCTACAGATATTAAGTCTTTCAGGTGTGGTTGAATTGACAACTCAGCTGCTAACACTTGAGAATATTCTTTGGCTCCCCTTGTATCGAATCAATAAATTTGGGTTGAATACTCTATGCTCAAAAATTGTTGCGATCCCCTATACTTGTGGGTTATCAAGACAATAACCGAGACCAC
The DNA here is from genome assembly GCA_963921465.1 of Triticum timopheevii. NCBI lineage: Eukaryota > Viridiplantae > Streptophyta > Magnoliopsida > Poales > Poaceae > Triticum > Triticum timopheevii. The sequence continues at coordinate 59,291,324 of OY997266.1, read as the reverse complement.
TCTCGGTGATGACCATAGTTTGAGGAGTTCATGTATTCACTAAGTGTTAATGATTTGGGCCGATACACTATTAAAAGGAGGCCTTAATATCCCTTAGTTTCCAATAGGACCGCGCTGCCACAGGAGGGTAGGACAAAAATCATTCAAGTTCTTTTCCGTAAGCACATATGACTATATTCAGAATACATGCCTACATTACATTGATGAAATGGAGCTAGTTCGGTGTCACCCTATGTTATAACTATTGCATGATGAATTGCATCCCACATAATTATCCATCACTGATCCATTGCCTACGAGCTCTTCACATATTGTTCTTTGCTTAGTTACTTCTCCGTTGCCATTGTTACGATTACTACAAAACTGCTATTGTTACCTTTGCCATTGTTACCGTTACTTCCATACTACTTTGCTACTAAATACTTTGCTGCAGCTACTAAGTCTTTCAGGTGTGGTTGAATTGACAACTCAGCTGCTAATACTTGAGAATATTCTTTGGTTCCCCTTGTGTCGAATCAATAAATTTGGGTTGAATACTCTACCCTTGAAAACTTTTGCGATCCCCTATACTTGTGGGTTATCAAGACTATTTTTTGGCGTTGTTGCCGGGGAGCATAGCTCTATTCTTTGAGTCATTTGGGATTTATATCTGCTGATCACTATGAGGAACCTGAAAGATGAAAGAACCAAGATTTTTCCCTCAACCACGAGGGGAGGTAAGGAACTGCCATGTAGCTTTGCACTTGATTCACCTTCTGTTTTGAGTAAACTTGCGACACCTGCACCTACTATTGATTCTGATATGTCGCATTGTTATTGATGATGCCACTTCTGCTATGCATGATGCTTAGATGAAACTACTTCTATGCTTGATAATACTATGCCATTAGGTGATTTTCTTGATGAACAACTTGCTAGGGTTAAAGAGAATGAAATTATTGAAACTGATAATATTGATGAAAGTTATGATGAAGATTCTCCCCCTAGATACGAATTGCCTGATGTACCTGAGGGTTATGTTATGGATGAAGAAACTGCTAGAGACTTTTTTGCTTGCGAAGATAGATATGATCTTAAGAAACTATTAGGTAAGCTAAAAGAAAAGTCTTTGAATGCTAGAATGAAATATGACCCTGCTTTTGCTACTTCACCTATCTGTATTTCTGATAAGGCTTATGATTTCTCTGTCGATCCTGAGTTAATTAATTTGGTTGAATCCGATCCTTTCCATGGCTATGAATCTGAAACTGTTGTGGCACATCTTACTAAATTGAATGATATAGCCACCCCATTTTCTCATGAGGAAAAATTCATTATTACTATATCCTTAAGTTATTTCCGTTCTCATTAAAGGGTGATGCTAACATATGGTTTAATTCCCTTGCTCCTGGTTGTGTGTGTAGTCCCCAAGATATTATTTATTACTTCTCTGCTAAATATTTCCCCGCTCATAAGAAACAAGTTGCCTTAAGGGAAATATATAATTTTGTGGAAATTGAAGAAGAGAGTCTCCCACAAGCTTGGGGGAGGCTTCTCCAATTACTTAATTCTTTGCATGATCATCTTCTCAAGAAAAATGAAATACTTGATATCTTTTATAATGGACTAATCGATGCTTCTAGAGACCACCTGGATAGTTGTGCTGGTTGTGTTTTCAGGGAAAGAACTGTTGAGCAAGCTGAATTGCTATTAAATAATATTTTGAGTAATGATAATGATTGGACACTTCCTGAACCAACTCCTAAGCCAACTCCGAAGAAAAGGGGTATTCTATTTCTCAGTCCTGAAGATATGCAAGAGGCAAAGAAATCTATGAAAGAAAAAGGTATTAAAGCTGAAGATGTTAAGAATTTACCACCTATTGAACAAATACATGGTCTTGATAACCCGACACAGGTAGTAAAGTTACATTCTCTCTATAGATTTGATGAAGGTGATATCCCTTCTTATAAGTCTGCTAGCCAATGCTTGGATGAGTTTGATATTTTATTGTTAAACAAGAAAACTTCAATGCTTATGTTGGTAGACAATTGAAACGTAATGCTTATATGATTGAACACTTGAGTGATAATATCTCTAGAGTTAAAGGTGACCTTAAACTTATTAGTAAACATGCATCCATGGTTACCACTCAAGTAGAACAAGTGCTCAATGCACAAGATGATTTGCTCAATGAAATAAATAATAAGAAAAATGATAATGCTGTTAGAGTTATGACTAGAGGTGGTAGAATGAATCAGGAACCTTTGTATCCTGAGGGCCATCCTAAGAGAGTTGAACAAGATTCTCAGAGAACTAATTCTGATGCACCTAGTCCTTCTAAGAAAAAGAAAAGGAAAAAAGATAGGACTTTGCATGCTAGTGAACCTGTTATAGACACGCCTGAGAATCCCGATGATATTTCTATTTCTGATGCTGAAACACAATCTGGTAACGAACATGTACCTAGTGATAATGTTAATGATAATGTTCATGTTGATGCTCAACCTAGCAATAACAATGATGTAGAAATTGAACCTGTTGTTGATCTTGATAACCCACAATCAAAAAATCAACGTTATGATAAGAGAGACTTCGTTGCTAGGAAGCACGGTAAAGAAAGAGAACCATAGGTTCAGAAACCCATGCCTTTTCCTCCTAAGCCATCCAAGGAAAAGGATGATGAGGATTTTGAGCGCTTTAGCTGAAATGATCAGACCTATCCTTTTGCGTATGCGTTTGACTAATATGCTTAAAATGAACCCTTATGCTAAGTACGTGCAAGATATTGTTACAAATAAAAGAAAGATACCAGAAGCTGAAATTTCCACCATGCTTGCTAATTACACTTTTAAGGGTGGAATACCAAAGAAATTAGGAGATCCAGGAGTACCAACTATACCATGCTCCATTAAAAGAAACTATGTTAAGACTGCTTTATGTGATATTGGAGTCGGTGTCAGTGTTATGCCTCTCTCTTTATATCGTAGACTTGATTTGAATAAGCTGACACCTACTGAAATCTCTTTGCAAATGGTTGATAAATCAACCGCTATACCTGTCTGTATTTGGGAGGATGTGCCTGTTATGGTTGCAAATGTTACTATTTTAACGGACTTTGTTATTCTTGACATTCTCGAGGACGACAGTATGTCGATCATCCTTGGTAGACCTTTTCTAAATACTGCAGGGGTTATTACTGATTGCAACAAAGGCAGTGTCACTTTTCATGTTAATCGTCATGAGCATACGGTACACTTTCCGAGGAAACAACCTCAAGTCCACAATATCAATTCTATCGAAAAAAATTCAACGATCACTATTGGAGGTTTTGAATTTCCTCTTCCTACTGTCAAAAAGAAATATGATATTCTTATTGTTGGGGACATGCATATCCCCGTTGAGGTAACCTAGTGTTATTCGAAAATTCTCCAGTTTTATGTTATTCGGAAGAAGTTTGTTAAGAAGACTTGATCAACCTTGTTAGTGGATTCCTTTTGACGAGAATGAGATGTATGGAGTTAGAAAGCACAACTCTCTGTACCCTCCTTTTACTCTTTGTTATTTAGATTAAATAAAGCATAAATAGTATTTTCTGTCTGTTTTCTGAATTATCCATGCAATAAAAAACACCCCAAAAATAAAAGTTCTCCAAATGTCCTGAAAATGAAGTGTGATTTTTTGTAGAATATTTAAGAATTTCTGGCACTGAGAACACACCAGGGGGGCCCACCATTTGGCCACGAGGGCACAGGGCGCGTCCCCTGCCTCATGGGCCCCACGTGGACCCCCTCCACTTATTCCAGCACCCACTCACTTCGTCTTCCTCCAGAAAAATCCTCCCATAGCTCAGACCCGTGTTCTAGCTTATCTTGCTGCCATTTTTGACTCCTTGCTCAAAGCTCCATTCACAAAACTGTTTTGGGGGATTGTTCTTCAGTATGTGACTCCTCCAATGGTCCAATTAATTTTTGTTCTAGTGCTTTATTTATTGCAAATTTTTGCTTCTGAGGTGACCCTGTTCTTGAGCTTGCATGTCAAATTTATATGGTCCAAAGCATTTTTAATGCATCATATAGCCTCTAGGCACTTGTGAGAGTAGTTGCTATCAATCTTGTTGAGTTTGGTTCATTTTTATTTTGAGTTACTAAAAATTTTAGAAATTTTTTAGAGAAAGAAAAATGTATAGGAAAATGTACCAAGGTGGTTCCTCAAGAAAGCAAGGACCAAGGCTCGCGATACGTGAGCCAGACGATGAACCACCGAGGGAAGCTGAAGTGCGGCCTTGTGAATGGCTGTCAAAAGAGTTTATGGTCCAAGCCGATTTCAAGGATGAATTTGACGCGTATGTGCGTAATGCTGATCTTTAGGACTTCATGTCAGATAAGTGCCTATAGTACCACTACCTCACTAATTCCTTTGTGAGGAGGTTTAAATTTACATCCTCGCACAATTCTCACACTGTTTTATTTGATATTTATGATAAATCATATACCATGGACCTAGAAGATTTTAATACTGCTTGTAAACTCCCGCAGTGGGGCAATGTTAGTGAACCTCGTAAATATGAATATAAAGACTTTCTTGCTAATATCACTGTGGGGGAATCTGGAGAAATCATACAAGCTACCATAGGGAGCATTCATTTCCCTTCCATACATTATTTTGCTCTCTTTATAGGTAGATGCATTAACGTTAAAGATGAGGCTTGTCACATGTGTGTTCCAGATCTTAGTGTCCTCAAGAACGCGGTATTAGGTGATAAACAATATAACTTGGGGGCCATTGTTACACGAAGGCTGCATTGTAATGGTACATGTGGAGATTTGTTTGGTGGAATTTATGCAGATCGTGTAGCTAATTATCTTGGTGTACCAATACATGGAAATGATATGGAGTTGCCCCCTGCTTATCAAGATTATAGTGCTATGGTTCACCATCAGTTTCTTGAGAGGAATGAACAGTTCCTCCAGTACCGACTAATCTTTGACAGACGGTGTACTGTCCATGTTGCTCTCCCTACTCCCACTTTCTTTGACTTTCAGGAAAAAAGGAGATACTTTATAACCAGGAAGGAGGCAAACGAATATGAGAGGAGGACGGAGGCAGCTCGCCTCCATGCTGCAGCTCTTAAGGCAGTAGCTGCTGCATCTCAGTACAACCCCGACTACGACTTTGGATATCCACTAGGCCAGCAGTGGCCATAGACCAACTTAGGCCAAAAGCCTAAGCTTGGGGGAGTACGTATTTTTGACCGACATTACATTCATGTTCACACACTCATGCTAGTTGTCGGTGCTCATACTTTTTCATTGTACTATCCATGCTAGTTTATTTCCTTTTCTTGCTTTCTTCTTGTGTGTTTGAAAAACCTTAAGAAAAACCCAAAAAATTAGTTGTAGCCTTTAGCTAGTTTACTTTCCATGCTCGTATTAGTAATATTAAAAAACCAAAAATATTTCTCGTTCTTCTTTTTGCTTGTTGGGAGCTTTCCCGTGTAAATAGTTTTATTTCTTTTCTTTCCTTTGGGGGTCGAGAGGAGACGACCACGATGAAAATGTTGAGTGGCTCTCATTTGCATTATTGTTGATCTAACCAAGAGCCCATATTACCTTGTCTTCTCGTTTGTACTAAATGCTTGCAGATTCCAGCTTAGTCCAATGCACGTGCACTATTATTATTATCCACACCATTCTGTCGTGCGAGTGAAAGGCAATAATGACGATATATGATGGACTAATTGAGATGAGAGAAGCTGGTATGAACTCGACCTATCTTGTTTTTGTAAATTTGATTAGTCCACCGTTCCTGATTCAGCCTATTATGGATGAAACATGTTTGCAATGACAATTAGAGATTATAGTTGCTCATGCCATGCTTAATTAGCTAGGAGTTTATAATGGTTCACCTTGCGTGCCAACATGCTATTAAGATGGTTGTGATGTGGTATGATAGGGTGGTATCCTCCTTTGAATGATTCGAGTGGCTTGACTTGGCACATGTTCACGCATGTAGTTGAAACAAAATCAAAATAGCCTCCAAGATATTTATGTTCATGGTGATTTATATCCTACTAATGCTTGCACCCATTGTTGATTAATCCTAATGCATGTTCATGACTATTGTCGCTCTCTAGTTGGTCGCTTCCTAGTCTCTTTCTAACCTTCACTTGTACTAAGCAGGAATACTGCTTGTGCATCCACTTCCATAAACCTCAAAGTTATGCCATATGAGTCCACCATACCTTCCTATATGCGGTATCTACCTGCCGTTCCAAGTAAATTTGTATGTGCCAAACTCTAAACCTTCAAATGAAATTTTGTTTTGTATGCTCGAATAGCTCATGTATCAACTAGGGCTGTCTATATCTTCCATGATAGGTGGGTTATTCTCACAATGAGTGGACTCCGCTCATCATTCACGAGAAAATGGCCGGTAACCAGGATGCCCAGTCCCATGCTCAAATCAAATCAAAATAAATGCAAACAAAACTCCCCCAAGATTGTTGTTAGTTGGATGGCACCCGTTGTTTCGGACAAGCCATGTATTGATGTTTGTTGGCGGTGGGGGAGTATAAACTTTACCATTCTGTTTGGGAACCGCCTATAATGTGTGTAGCGTGGAAGATATCGAGATCTCTTGGTTGTTATGTTGACAATGAAAGTATGCTGCTCAAAGTATTATTTATCCCTGTTTCAAAACTTGAGCTCTGGCACCTCTGCAAATCCCTGCTTCCCTCTGTGAAGGGCCTATCTATTTACTTTTATGTTGAGTCATCATCCTCTTATTAAAAAGCACCAGTTGGAGAGCACCGCTATCATTTGCATGCATTGCTATTAATTTACATTGAGTATGACTGTGACTGGATCTCTTTTACCATGAATTACAATGTCGTTTAGTCAGTCCTTGATCTTCAGGGGTGCTCTGCATTTATGTTTTGCGGTCACAGAAAGGGTAGAGAGATACCATCTTGTTATATCATATTATGATTGTTTTGAGAAAGTGTTGTCATTTGAGATTTATTATTATTGCTCACTAGCTGATTATGCCATTGATATGAGTAAACATGAGACCTAAAAGTTACTGTGAATATTGTTAGTTCATAATCTTTGCTGAAAACTTGAATGCTGGTTGTACATATTTGCAACAACAAGATCAAACAGAGTTTGTAAAGGTTTTTCTTTATCACTTTTAGTTTGTCAACTGAATTGCTTGAGGACAAGCAAAGGTTTAAGCTTGGGCGGGAGTTGATACGTCTCCAACGTATCCACTTCTCCAAACACTTTTGCCCTTGTTTTGGACTCTAACTTGCATGATTTGAATGGAACTAACCCGGACTGACGCTGTTTTCAGCAGAACTGCCATGGTGTTATTTTTGTGCAGAAATAAAAGTTCTCGGAATGACCTAAAAATCCACGGAGCAACCTTTTGGAATTAATAAAAAATACCGGCGAAAGAATCAACATGAGGGGGCCCACACCCTGTCCACGAGGGTGCAGGGCGCACTCCCCCCTGGGGCGCCCCCTGCCTCGTGGGCCCCCTGGGACTCCACGGACCTCAACCCCTACTCCATATATTCACTTTTGGGGAGAAAAAAATTCAAAGAGAAGAATTCATCGTGTTTTACGATACGGAGCCGCCGCCAAGCCCTAATCTTCCTCGGGAGGGCTGATCTGGAGTCCGTTTGGGGCTCCGGTGAGGGGAATCCGTCGCCATCGTCATCAACAACCATCCTCCATCACCAATTTCATGATGCTCACGGCCGTGCGTGAGTAATCCCATAGTAGGCTTGCTGGACGGTGATGGGTTGGATGAGATTTACCATGTAATCGAGTTAGTTTTGTTACGGTTTGATCCCTAGTATCCACTATGTTCTAAGATTGATGTTGCTATGACTTTGCTATGCTTAATGCTTGTCACTAGGGCCTGAGTGCCATGATTCAGATCTGAACCTATCATGTTTTCATGAATATATGTGAGTTCTTGATCCTATCTTGCAAGTCAATAGTCACCTACTATGTGTTATGATCCAGCAACCCCGAAGTGACAATAACCGGGACCACTCTCGGTGATGACCATAGTTTGAGGAGTTCATGTATTCACTAAGTGTTAATGCTTTGGTCCGATACACTATTAAAAGGAGGCCTTAATATCCCTTAGTTTCCAATAGGACCGCGCTGCCATAGGAGGGTAGGACAAAAGATGTCATTCAAGTTCTTTTCTGTAAGCACATATGACTATATTCGGAATACATGCCTACATTACATTGATGAACTGGAGCTAGTTCTATGTCACCCTATGTTATAACTAATGCATGATGAATTGCATCCCACATAATTATCCATCATTGATCCATTGCCTACGAGCTCTTCACATATTGTTCTTTGCTTAGTTACTTCTCCATTGCCATTGTTACGATTACTACAAAACTGCTATTGTTACCTTTGCCATTGTTACCGTTACTTCCGTACTACTTTGCTCCTAAATACTTTGCTGCAGCTACTAAGTCTTTCAGGTGTGGTTGAATTGACAACTCAGCTGCTAATACTTGAGAATATTCTTTGGTTCCCCTTGTGTCGAATCAATAAATTTGGGTTGAATACTCTACACTTGAAAACTTTTGCAATCCCCTATACTTGTGGGTTATCAAGACTATTTTTTGGCGTTGTTGCCGGGGAGCATAGCTCTATTCTTTGAGTCATTTGGGATTTATATCTGCTGATCACTATGAGGAACTTGAAAGATGAAAGAACCAAGATTTTTCCCTCAACTACGAGGGGAGGTAAGGAACTGCCATCTAGCATTGCACTTGATTCACCTTCTGTTTTGAGTAAACTTGCGACACATGCACCCACTATTGATTCTTATATGTCGCATGTTATTGATGATGCCACTTCTGCTATGCATGATGCTTATGATGAAACTACTTCTATGCTTGATAATACTGTGCCATTAGGTGAATTTCTTGATGGTTGGTTGCAAACACATCCCGCGAATAACACCCTTGTTGGAGATGAGATGTACTCGTTGGCCAAGAAACCATCTTCGACTGTATTGACTTTCCAAGGGTATGAGATAAATGTGAATACATTTTAGATGATCGCCCAAGATAAAAAAGAGCACCAACCAAAACAGTGGCGTCTGCTTTGATGTAGCAAACACCAATAGTGAAAAGGACACATATTATAGTTACATAGAGGAGATATGGGACCTTGACTATGGATATGATTTTAAGGTCCCGTTGTTTTGGTGCCAATGGGTCAATCTGACAGGAGGCAGGGTAAAGGTAGACCCGCAGTATGGAATGACAACCGTGGATCTCAATAGTCTTGGGTACACAGATGAACCATTCGTCCTAGCCAATGATGTGGCACATGTTTTCTATGTGAAGGACATGTCTACCAAGCCAAGAAAAAGTAAAGATAAGGAAGCGAATACATCATATGATGAGCCAAAGCGCCACATAGTTCTTTCAGGGAAAAGAAACATCGTGGGCGTGGAGGACAAGACAGACATGTCAGAAGATTATGAAATTTTTGATGAAATTCCTCCCTTCACAGTGAAGACTGACCCCAAGCATCCTGTTAAATGATGAAGATTCTCCATGGTTACGGTGCAATAAGCAATGGACACACGCGAAGAAAATTTTTATACCCCAAGATCCCACTCTGGGATGTGACCGGCTTCACCGTCATCACTTTCTCTCTAGTGAGTTTTTGGACTTATAGCTGGAAAGTCCCACTTCAGACAAACCGGAGGGAATCTTTGTAAGAGTTAGGGTATGTACACTAGTAGAAAACCACCCATTAATCCCGGTTCGTAAGGGCCTTTAGTCCCGGTTCATGAACCGGGACTAATGGGTCGTTACTAATACCTCCACCCATTAGTCCCGGTTCAAACACGAACCGGGACCAATGTGCCTCCACGTGGCCCTGTGCGCCGAGCCCAATCAGGGGGCCTTTGGTCCCGGTTGGTGGCTCCAACCGGGACCAAAAGGCATCCACGCGTCTGCATTCCAGTGGCTGGGGTTTTTTTTTAAAGGAGGGGGGTTGGGGGTTTTGGGGGGTTAATTTAGGTGTTTCGTATATTGTGTTAGCTAGCTAATTAATAGAGAGAAGTGTCCTCTCTTATGTCCGTGCTTGGTCGACGCTACGTAGTATATATACATAAGTGACCGAGAGAACCATTCAGTACAGAAGTTCATCATGCATACCGAGAGAAGTGATTGATCGACCTCTCCTTCTCCGAGAGATTGGTCGAACAACAAGTTTTTTACTGGCTACATACATGTACAATATGTATAAGATCTCTTAATTACAAACTCCTAGCATTTGAAATCAATTTCCACATGGTATTCTTCGGCTTTACTGATGACGTGTTCAAGAAAGAATCCCGCCAATTCCTCTTGAATTGCTTTCATGCGATCTGGTTCTAGGAGTTCATCCCGCATCTGCCACGTCTAATTTGAAGAAGGGGGTTAATTAATACATATATATGAATGAAACTCAACAGAAATGATGGTGTAATAAAATGAAATTGTGAATATTATTGCTTACGCACTTCATATTGTCTTCTAGAGTAGCCCCGCTTGTTTTTCAAAGTCGCGTTGTGGATGAACTCGCACACGTAGTATCCACAGAAATCATTCCCTTCCTCCTGCCACAAGCACTTTACGAGAAATAGAGGTCAATCAAACTGATAACGAAGCATTATAAATGGCATTGATGAAAGTATAGCTATAGAATCAATGAGAGATGCGCGCAACTAGCTAGCCAGTAGTACTTACTTTCGGGTATATATATCGCAGCTCCTTCGGCAGTCCCGGAGCTTGTGCGGTGAACTGTTTCCAAACCCTGCAAGACAAAGAAAATAATTATTATTACCTGAGATATCAGGAAATGAACAATAAGTTGCCGATATGGTGCGATAACGGTCGATTGAACTTACTTGCTGAGCATTTTAGTCATGTCCCCATAGGTGCTGGGATCTTTCCGTCTCGAGTCTAAGACGGTTACTAGTCCACGCTCAAGCTTAATCTCCAGAAGAATATAGTGGTACCTGCGCACGCATGCATAACTCATCAATTACATTACTATAACCTCGCTCGAGTAATAAGGGAAACCGAATATGCACACGACAGTAACACTCACAGGCCGTTGTAAGGAAAGAGTATGGTATCTTTGTTTTGATTTTTGATCAACGATTGTAGCAAGTTGTCCTCGGCCTCTTCGACGTTCTTTTCAACCAGAAATACATCTATGATATTTGTGTTAATGAACCCAATATCATAAATTTCTTGTTTTTTGCACTCGACGATCTTCAATCTGCATAATTTATTGAGGATAATTAATTATAAATACATGCAACGAAAGAGCCGAGCTATATATAGAGACTTAATGACAGAAATAGTACTTACAGGCAGTAGCAAAAGACCATTAATTTATCGAGGGCCTTTTGATTGAAGAACTCGAAGAACTCCTCAAATGGAACACACAACAGATCATTTGAAACGAGGTCGTGCTCCTCTTTGATGTTCAGATACAAACTGTTCTGCCCCTCAGACTCTCTGCAGGTTTTCATGTACCAACTATGGAATCTTCGCATCATTGTTGTCAGAGATTTTTCATCTTTGATGAGAGGCTTCCCGTACTCGTATCTAAATTCGTCCACCTCCATGAAATCAGGAAGTGCATCGTCAGGCAGGTAATCTTCAAGATTGCCATAACCGGCCACCGTCCCCGGAGGATTAGACACATTGAGCGGGGGGCATGATTGCCGTGCTTGTTCGCCGAGCTGGGCAATTTTTTCCCCTTTGCTCGTTCTTTTAACCTTTTATCACTGACAGTAGTTCCCGACCGCTTGGCTTGGAGATATGTCTGTTCAGTAATGCGCTCATAGTTGGTTCTCGGCGGAGACTTTGGTGGTTTCCTCAGGGCATCAAGAGTGCGCTTTGCTTTCACCGGATCTACCTTCTCCTCCGGAGGTGGATGTCTCTTTGCTTTCACCCCTTCAAAGAACTCCATCACGTGGGCTTGCACGATCGTATTGTTTTCCTCCTTGGTCCTCTCGTACGGTAACTTCTCTAGAGGCTTTAGAGGTGGACCATATATGTATTGCCTCTCTCCTCTTCTTGTGCTGCTAGACGCCAGAGCAGATGGAGCGGCTGCGGCGTCTGTCTTCTTTCGTGCTTGCTTATGAGGCGGAGGAGAAGGACTACGACGCGCCGGAGCAGCCGGGGCGGTGGCGGGTCTCTTCCGCCCTTGCTGGCGAGGTGGAGAAGGAGGAGGCGGAGTGCCGCCACGCGCCGGAGAAAGAGGCGGAGTGCCGCCACGCGTGCCCTGATCGTCACTCGCCGGAGGAGGAGGCGGTGGAGGAGGCGGAGTGCCACCACGCGTGCCCTGATCGTCACTTGCCGGAGGAGGAGGCGGTGGAGGAGGCGGAGTGCCCTGACTCGTCGGAGGAGGAGGAGGAGGCGGAGGCGTCTAGTTCAGAAGGTTGATGAGCTCCTTCCGCCATAGGCATGGAGTCTTCAGAGCAGAACCCAGCCTAGTCTCCCCTTCACCGGTAGGGTGGTCAAGCACGAGGTCCTCAAATCCCTCCGTTATTTCATCCACCATCACCTTAGCATATCCTTCTGGAATCGGCTGGCAGTGATAAGTTGTGCCGGGTCCACTAGGATAAACTTGGCCAACAGCCGCCTTGACCTTCAAATTCATCCATCGCGCCATAATGTGGCAATTTTGAGACTCCGTGATACCATCCACGGGATAGCTGGTAGGAGTCGTCAAGACATGCTCCGGCTGAAGCAGCTCGGTGGAAGCCACGCTGCTTCTCCGCTAAGATGGCGGGGTAGCTTCGGGGGAAGCTTCGGCAGGTCGTTTGTTGCGATCTGCTGCCTCTCGTACCTCTTCTCGTTCCTCTAGCCCCATTACCCTTTCGTGCAGCGCCTGCATTTGGTCCTGCTCCAGTTTTTTCCTCCTCTCGTGGGTTTTGTAACCCCCTGCGTCCGGAAAACAAACCTTCCACGGAATGGAGGCTGGCATGCCTTGTGTCCGTCCAGAGTGCTCAGGATTCCCAAGGGCCATTGTGAGCTCGTCCTTCTCCCTGTTTGGAAGGAACGTCCCTCACTGCGCTGCATCGATATAGTGTCGAAGGTTCTTGACTGGTGTTTGCAGTTGCTCGTCCGTCCACTGACACTTCCCTGTTACGGAGTCCAAGGTTCCACCAGCCCCAAAGAACCAAGTCCGGCAACGGTCTGGCCAGCGCATTGTCTCTGGTTCGATCCCTTTTTCAAGCAGATCATGCTCAGCCTTGGACCACTTAGGTCGGGCTTTGAGGTAGCCACCTGACCCCGTGCGATGGTGAAGCTTCTTCTTCGCAGCATTTTGCTTGTTTGTCGCCGACATCTTCTTACTCTTTTTCGATGTCTTGTGGGCCACAAATGCGGGCAAGTGATCTTTGATCTTCTCATATTTGCCGATGAATTCTGGTGTCTTTTTTTTCTCGACAAACTAGTTCAGCTCTTTCCTCCACCTCCTCATTAGGGTTGCCATCTTCTTAAGAGCACAAGACTTGATTAATTGCTCTTTAACTGGCTTCTCCGGATCCTCCTCTGGCGATAGGGTGAAATTTGCCTTCAGCTCAGTCCAAAGATCTTCTTTCTGCATATCATTGACATAAGACACATCAGGGTCTTCATCCTTAGCAGGCTTATACCATTACTGGATGCTGATCGGGATCTTGTCCCTAACAAGAACCCTGCACTGAGCAGAAAATGCCTTCCTTGTCTGGATGGGTTCAATCGGTTCGCCGTCGGGCACGATTTTCTATGATCTCAAACTTTTCATCCGAGCTCAACTTTTTCTTCGGGCCTCGTCTCCTTACCGAAGTTGTGCTCGATCCGGAGGGCTAGAAATTATAAGGAAGAAAGACGAGAGTAATTAATATGTGTACATATACCAAAACAATGGATGCATCAATTAGCTAGTCAGCACGGGCTTAACTAATATATATATACCTGGCCGGACTCGGTTCGGTGACCAGAGCAGTCAGCACGGTCTCCTTCTTGTACCTCCATTGTGTCACCGGAGCCATCATGAACATAGTCCTCTTCTTGTACTGGCATTAATGGGTCGAAGCCATCATGAACATAGCCCTCTTCTTCATCCAGTCCTTCCTAACCATCGGTCTCGTTGAGAAATGACGCAACTTCATCACTTCCTTGTGCGATTATTTCCCCCAACATCGCTTATGTTTCTTCGTCTCGGGAGTGCTCCATAGTTTCTGCAAATATTTACAACATGTCAATTATTATTCAAACATGGTACAGATGGAGATATATATATATATATATATATATATATATATATATATATATATATATATATATATATATATATATATATTAGTGGCAAACGTAGAACTAGCTAGCTAATCACAATAAGGAATCATGTTAGTGGCCTCGACGCTGCTTCTCTAGGGTTTGGGGTCGCCTCGACACAACACTTCAAGGGTTTGGGGTGGCCTCGACGACAATGCTCTTTTAACTTGATAAATTTGGGTGGCCTTGAGAGAGTTAATTTGTCGGGTAGAGGCGCGGCGGGAGGGGGTAGGAGACCAACATCGTTTTCTCTCTAGGGTTTGGGTGTCCTCGAGAGTTTTGGTCGAGCGAGAGGGCCGAGGGGGGTGCTGCAGTTGTATAAGTTATCACGGTCGAGATGGGGTATATATATCAACCGCCCCTCATGTCGAAGTTATCTAGAGGGGGTTATATCGACAACGACGCGACATACATATAGATGGGAAAATAATGTTATCGGGGAGGGGGTATCGGTACCACCCCCTAGATCGTGTTGAAGTTTCTTCTTTCTCCTCTATTGCTTTCTTTCTTCTTCTCCCTCGAGAAAGGAAAATAATTAAGGAAAAGGAAGAAAAGAGAAAGAAGGAAGAAGGAAGAAGAAGAAGAAAAAAAAGAAGAAAAAAAGAGGAGAAGAAGAAAAAACTCTATTCCTTTCTTCTTCTCCTCTATTCCTTTCTTCTTCTCCTCTTCTTTTTCTTCTTTTTTCCTCTTCTTATTTATTTCTCCTCTTCTTCCTCTCCTCTTCTTCTCCTTTCTTTCTCTTCTTATTTTCCTTTTTCCTCTCATTCTTTTAGTATTGCTTGTTTTAAAAAAATGTTCAAATAGAAAATTTCAAAAAAAAACAAAGGTTTTGCCTAGTGCATTGTTCATATGAATATACAAACATTTGCATATTCTACAATAATTAATATCACCAAAAAAAATCTATGAACGAAAAAAAACCTAACTTTTCTAAAAATCTATCTTTTGCATATATGAAAACATTAATACACATATGAACAAAAAATACATATATGAACAAAAACATGCTCTGAACAATTTTTGAACATCTACATACACATAGCCACATACATACACATATACATTATATATATATATGAACAAAAAAACTAAACTAATAAAAATGAAAAAAAAAACAGAGCCGCATATATATATAGCCACATACATACACATATACATTGAACAAAAAAATTAAACTAATAAAAATGAAAAAACCAGAGCCGGTGCGGCGCGGTGGCTCACAACGGTGGCGGCTAGATGACGATGGCGACGGTGGGGGCGGCGAGGGCGCCGGCGCGCGGGGGCGGGACGGGGCAGGGGCTCGGGGCACGGCGCGTGGGGGCGGGCGACAGCTACGGGGCAGCCTGGCAGCGACGACGGCGGGCGCGGGCTCGGGGAGGCCGGCGACGACAACGGGCGCGGGCGACGGCGACGGCGACGGCGGGGGCGGCGGGCGGCGTCGGGGCAGCCTGGCGGTGACGATGTGCTCGGCGTCGTCGGGGGGCAACTAGTGGCGATGAACTTTGCAAAACTGCAAAGTGCTACTTATATACAAGGAGCATTGGTCCCGGTTCGTGGCACCAACCGGGACCAATGCCCCCTTTAGTCCCGGTTGGTTCCACCAACCGGGACCAGAGGCCTCTTTTTCGGCAGCCCAAAGGGCGGGAAGCGGCGACCTTTGGTACCGGTTGGTGGCACCAACCGGGACCAATGCCCCCCCCCCCTTTAGTCCCGGTTGGTGCCACCAACCGGGACCAAAGGTCCCTGTGCTGCCCGCGTCGGGACCAAAGTTTAGTCCCACCTCGCTAGTTGAGAGGGGCGCGGAGTGGTTTATAAGCCCCACAGTCGCACCCCTCTCGAACTCCTCTAGACCGCAGGCTTTTGAGGCTACTTGCTAAACTTTTCCTTGTGGGCCTTCTGGGCCTACCGCGGGCCTGAATCCTGCCCATTGTAGGGTTTCATGTCGTATTCAGGCCGTGGGGGGCCAGTAGGAGGCATTTTTTTCTTTACTTATTGTTGTTATTTTTATTTTTATTTTCCTGTTTTTTTGTTTTATTTTCTGCATTATTTATTTTCTTTTGTTTTTTGCTTTATTTTTTAATTCTTTTTGCTTTTAGTTTTAGGAAAATTATAAACTTTCTGTTAGTGCCATTACTTTTCAAATTTGAAAACACTTTTTTTTGTTTTTTTGTTTTCTTTCTTGCTTTATTTATTTTATTTTGTTTCTAGTTACAACAAAATACTTATTGTTGCTATTTTTAATTATTACGAGGGCCGAGCCATAAGACATTAAAGCATTTCAAATGAACTCTGAAAAAGTTGAAAGTTGGCATGGTATCATAAATTGACCCACACATAGCATGTGCATGTACAAAATGGACAATGGTATCATACTTGTCAGTTACAAAGTTGGCATGGTATCATCATAATAGTTGCGGTAGAAAGTCTTCACTTTTTCTTCGCTTGTGTCATTTGCTTATTGCGCCGTAACCATGGATAATCTTCATCGTTTATCAGGATGTTGGGGTCAGGCTTGACTTTAAAGGGAGGAATTTCATGAAACTTTTCATAATCTTCAGACATGTCTGTCTTGTCCTCCACTCCCATGATGTCCCTTTTTCCTGAAAGAACTATGTGGCGCTTTGGCTCATCATATGATGTATTCGCTTCCTTATCTTTTCTCTTTCTCGGTCTGGTAGACATGTCCTTCACATAGATAACCTGTGCCACATCATTGGCTAGGACAAACGGTTCGTCAGTGTACCCAAGATTTTTCAGATCCACTGTTGTCATTCCATACTGTGGGTCTACCTGTACCCCGCCTCCTGACAGATTAACCCATTTGCACTTAAACAAAGGGACCTTAAAATCATGTCCGTAGTCAAGCTCCCATATGTCCACTATGTAACCATAATATGTGTCATTTCCCCTCTCGGTTGTTGCATCAAAGCGGACACCGCTGTTTTGGTTGGTGCTCTTTTGATCTTGGTCAATCATGTAAAATGTATTCCCATTTATCTCGTATCCTTTCCAAATCAATACAGTCAAAGATGGTCCCCTGGATAACAAGTACAGCTCATCACAAACAGTGTTGTCACCTCTGATACGTGCTTCCAACCAACTGCTGAAAGTCCTGATGTGTTCACATGTAATCCAGGCGTCGCACTGCTCCGGGTGTTTGGAGCGCAGACTGTTCTTGTGTTCATCGACATACGGGGTCACCAAGGTAGAGTTCTGTAGAACTGTGTAGTGTGCTTGAGACCAAGAATATACGTCCCTGCATATTATTGAGTCCCTTCCAAGCGTGCCTTTTCCAGTCAGTCTCCCCTCATACCGCGATTTAGGGAGACCTATCTTCTTAAGGACAGGAATGAAGTCAACACAAAACCCGATGACATCGTCTGTTTGATGGCCCATGGAGATGCTTCCTTCTGGCCTAGCACGGTTACGGACATATTTCTTTAGGACTCCCATGAACCTCTCAAAGGGGTACATATTGTGTAGAAATACGGGGCCCAGAATGACAATCTCGTCAACTAGATGAACTAGGACGTGCGTCATGATATTGAAGAAGGATGGTGGGAACACCAGCTCGAAACTGACAAGACATTGCACCACATCACTCCTTAGCCTTGGTATGATTTCTGGATCGATCACCTTCTGAGAGATTGCATTGAGGAATGCACATAGCTTCACAATGGCTAATCGGACGTTTTCCGATAGAAGCCCCCTCAATGCAACCGGAAGCAGTTGCGTCATAATCACGTGGCAGTCATGAGACTTCAGGTTCTGAAACTTTTTCTCTACCATATTTATTATTCCTTTTATATTCGACGAGAAGCCAGTCGGGACCTTCATACTAAGCAGGCATTCAAAGAAGATTTCCTTCTCTTCTTTGGTAAGAGCATAGCTGGCAGGACCTTCATACTGCTTTGGAGGCATGCCGTCTTTTTCGTGCAAACATTGCAGGTCCTCCCGTGCTTCAGCTGTATCTTTTGTCTTCCCATACACGCCCAAGAAGCCTAGCAGGTTCACGCAAAGGTTCTTCGTCACGTGCATCACGTCGATCGAAGAGCGGACCTCTAGGTCTTTCCAGTAGGGTAGGTCCCAAAATATAGATTTCTTCTTCCACATGGGTGCGTGTCCCCCAGCGTCACTCGGAACAGCTAGTCCGCCGGGACCCTTTCCAAAGATTACGTGTAAATCATTGACCATAGCAAGTACGTGATCACCGGTACGCATGGCGGGCTTCTTTCGGTGATCTGCCTCGCCTTTGAAATGCTTGCCTTTCTTTCGACATTGATGGTTGGTCGGAAGAAATCGACGATGGCCCAGGTACACATTCTTCCTGTAGCTTGCCAGGTATATACTATCGGTGTCAAGTAAACAGTGCGTGCATGCGTGGTATCCCTTGTTTGTCTGTCCTGAAAGGTTACTGAGAGAGGGCCAATCGTTGATGGTCACGAACAGCAATGCCTTTAGGTTAAATTCCTCCTGTTTGTGCTCATCCCACGTACGTACAGCGTTTCCATTCCACAGCTATAAAAGTTCTTCAACTAATGGCCTTAGGTACACATCAATGTCGTTGCCGGGTTGCTTAGGGCCTTGGATGAGAACTGGCATCATGATGAACTTCCGCTTCATGCACATCCAAGGAGGAAGGTTATACATACGTAGAGTCACGGGCTAGGTGCTGTGATTGCTGCTCTGCTCCCCGAAAGGATTAATGCCATATGCGCTTAAAGCAAACCATACATTCCTTGGCTCACTTGCAAACTCATCCCAGTACTTTCTCTCGATTTTTCTCCACTGCGACCCGTCAGCGGGTGCTCTCAACTTCCCGTCTTTCTTACGATCCTCACTGTGCCATCGCATCAACTTGGCATGCTCTCCGTTTCTGAACAGACGTTTCAACCGTGGTATTATAGGAGCATACCACATCACCTTCGCAGGAACCCTCTTCCTTGGGTGCTCGCCGTCAACATCACCAGGGTCATCTCGTCTGATCTTATACCGTAATGCACCGCATACCGGGCATGCGTTCAGATCCTTGTACGCACCGCGGTAGAGGATGCAGTCATTAGGGCATGCATGTATCTTCTGCACCTCCAATCCTAGAGGGCATACTACCTTCTTTGTTGCGTATGTACTATCGGGCAATTCGTTATCCTTTGGAAGCTTCTTCTTCAATATTTTCAGTAGCTTCTCAAATCCTTTGTTAGGCACAGCATTCTTTGCCTTCCACTGCAGCAATTCCAGTACGGTGCCGAGCTTTGTGTTGCCATCTTTGCAATTGGGGCACAACCCTTTTTTGTGGTCCTCTAGCATGCGATCGAACTTCAGCTTCTCCGTTTGACTTTTGCATTGCGTCCTTGCATCGACAATGACCCGGCGGAGATCATCATCATCGGGCACATCGTCTGGTTCCTCTTGATCTTCAGCAGCTTCGCCCGTTGCAGCATCATCGTGCACATCGTCTGGTTCCTCCTGATCTTCAGGAGCATCACCGTATTCAGGGGGCACATAGTTGTCATCATACTCTTCTTCTTCGCCGTCTTCCATCATAACCCCTATTTCTCCGTGCCTCGTCCAAACATTATAGTGTGGCATGAAACCCTTGTAAAGCAGGTGGGTGTGGAGGATTTTCCGGTCAGAGTAAGACTTCCTATTCCCACATATAGGGCATGGACAACACATAAAACCATTCTGCTTGTTTGCCTCAGCCACTTCGAGAAAATCATGCACGCCCTTAATGTACTCGGAGGTGTGTCTTGAACCGTACATCCATTGCCGGTTCATCTGCGTGCATTATATATAATTAAGTGTGTCAAAAATCATTAGAGAACATCATGAATACATAATTAAGTGACCAAATTAATAGAAGTTCATCATCACATTAAAACCAAAGTACATACATAGTTCTCATCTAACAACATAAAGCTCTGCAGAGCATCTAAATTAATTAAACCATACACTGAAACTATGTAAAACATTTCAATGCGAAAACAAATGCGATCATAATCGCAACCAATGTAACAACTGATCCAACGGCATAATGATACCAAGCCTCGGTATGAATGGCATATTTTCTAATCTTTCTAATCTTCAAGCGCATTGCATCCATCTTGATCTTGTGATCATCGACGACATCAGCAACATGCAACTCCAATATCATCTTCTCCTCCTCAATTTTTCTAATTTTTTCCTTCAACAAATTGTTTTCTTCTTCAACTAAATTTAACCTCTCGACAATAGGGTCGGTTGGAATTTCCGGTTCAACAACCTCCTAGATAAATAAAATCTATGTCACGTTGGTCGGCATAATTGTCATAAACAATAAATGAACCATCGCACTATATAAGATGCAATAATAAAAGTAAGAAAATTATACAAGTATCTATATAAACATACAAGTAAGAGGCTCACCACGGTGGTACCGGCGACGAGATCGGCGCGGGCGATCGACGGCGGTGAAGATGGGGACGGGACGTGACAGACCGCTAAACCTAGACAAATATTGAGGAAAATGGAGCTTGGAGGTGGAGCTTGGAGAGGAGAAAGCTTAAGTAGTGTGGCTCGGGCATTCCATCGAACACCTCGTGTGCATAGGAGGTGAACTAGAGCACCACAAAGCTCCCTCCTCGCATGCCACGAAAAACAGAGCAGTGAGAGTGCTCTGCTCGCGGGGTATATATAGGCAACTAATTGATCCCGGTTCGTGGCTTGAACTGGGACTAAAGGGAAGCCTTTGGTCCCGGTTCAGCCGACCAACCGGGACCAATGGTGGTGGGCCAGGAGAAGGCACATTGGTCCCGGTTCGTCCCACCAACCGGGACCAATGGCCCACGTGGCCCGGTCGGCCCCCGGGGCTCACGAACCGGGTCCAATGCCCCCATTGGTCCCGGTTCTGGATTGAACCGGCACTAATGGGCCGACCCGGCCTGGACCATTGCCCCCTTTTCTACTAGTGGTATGTGTTTTGGGTGTTCCTAGGTCGACTCTGGAGCATCGTAATCCAACCAAAAAGCTAGGGCATTTTGGCATTTGAAACATGATTTTTGAATAATTATTTATTAATTTATGAATTTTCAATTATTCTTGTCCTTTTAGTATTTTAATTTATAGAGGATTTAATCAATGCAATTATGTCCAAACAAAATATGAATGTTTTCTAAGCATTCCAGATAAGCCGCTTGAGGTTGACAGGCATAGGTCATACACTCTCACCAGTTGTAGTGATTTCAGTCCCAAATTTTGCAAGATTCCACCCCTACTGTGTGCTATCTGTGATAGGAGGACCCCTTATGTCGAGCCAAATCTAGATGAGAGGAATTCTGGTTGCTTTCTGGTGAAACTGAGGACAACATATCAAATGGTAGGATTGTTCAAGTAACTTTTCGGAATATACGAGATAACTGAATAAGTTGCACCTTTGATTCTGGGTTGAGAGATATAGTTATGCTCCACAACTATTCTGATGATGGCTTTCATCTAGAATCACTGCAGTTACATGAAAGCGATGTATTAACTGGCAAGATTGGCATATGTTTTAATTTTTGGTAAATGTATGTTCTTTCCTTGTACAAATATGCAGGTAATAGACAGATATGTCGATCCATTGGTAGCCCACCTGAAAAGCATGCTCTCTTATCGCGAATTCAGAAAGGGTTAAAAGGGGAAGTTGATGATATGTTGAGGTCTGATAAATCAGAGAATCCTATGAGAATAGTCTGTTGTTTTGGCATATCTCATGAACATCTAGGCACCTTTATATTATCTTACATCAGGAGTACAAACCCACATCGTCAGTATGTTGGGTTATATGTACCCAGAGGGCTTTAGATTCTGGAAGAAAGATTTTGACAGCATTATACAAATATGCATGTAATAGACAGATATGTGGATGCATTGGTAGGCCAACTGAAAATCATGCTCTCTTATTGCAAATTCAGGAAACGTTTAAAAGGGCAAGTTGATGATATGTTGAGGGCTGAGAAATCAGAGAATCCTATGAGAATAGTCTATTGTTTTGGCATATCTCATGAACATCCAGGCACCTTTATAGTATGTTGGGTTATACCCAAAGGTCTTTAGATTCCGAAAGAAAGATTTTGACAGCATTGTCCAAATATGCAGGTAACAGACAGATATGTGGATCCATTGGTAGCCCACCTGAAAAGCATGCTCTCTTATCACAAATTCAGGAAAGGGTTAAAAGAGGAAGTTGATGATATGTTGAGGGATGAGAAATCAGAAAATCCTATGAGAATATTCTATTGTTTTGGCATATCTCATGAACATCCAGGCACCTTTATATTATCTTACATCACGAGTACAAACCCACATCATGAGTTTTTTTGGAAAAGGAGGTTAAGACCCCCGGCCTCTGCATCAATCGATGCATACGGCCATCATTTATATATATATATATATATATATATATATATATATATGTATATATATATATATATATATATATATATATATATATGTATATATATATATATATATCACTGAATGTCTCACAACCACCATTATTCACACATACACATGTATATATATACAATTTCTCCTACATGTTGCCTTCAGAGCCAGTGGCATTTGCCTTGGTGCCTTCGGAGCACAATGACAATTGGGAGTGGTTCATGGGGGCGGTAGCCGGTAATAGAATTCCCCTTTGGGATCTATGACCTGGTCGAGCAAAAATCCCGCTATTTCCTCTTGAAGTGCTCGTATGCGCTCCTCTGGTAGGAGCGTCTCCCGCACCGAATCGAACTGTTAAGAAGGAGATAAATATGCATGTGTATTAGTTATGTGACTAGATATTTATAATGATGTAAAAATTGTGAATATTGTTCTGTCAAACATACCCATAGCTGTCTATCAGATTTGGTCCTTTCAGACGCCATCATGCGAATGTTCTCACAATAGTATGCATAGACATCAGTCCCCTTTGCCTAATTCAGGGCCTTTACAAGAATAGAATTTAATCAGATAATAATTAATCAAGCATGATAATTAATGGTATTGAAACTAGAATTAAAGAGATGCATGGTAGCTAGCAAGTACTACTTAATTAATTATACCTTGGGTCGAAACGAATACAGTTTTTCTTTCCATGGACCTGGAACCTCATTCCTGAACTTTGCCCAAGCCCTGCCCACTGGCAAAGAAAATGAATAAACGAGTTATTAAATAGTTGATATCAGGAAATGACGAACTAAAGAGGCCGACATATATATAGTTAATAATGATTGAAATTAACTGTCGACTATCCCCTTCACGATTGAGTAGTCACTTTTTTTAAGTAGTGAGTCCAGTACTTCAACTGTTCCTTTGTCAACTTTAATGATTAACAAGATCCAATGGTAACTGCATGCACACACGTTTGCATGTCTTAATTAAGCGGGCATGTGCATAACACTCATCAACTACCCTAAATCCTATACACTTAATTATTAACATCTAGCTAGCTAGTAAGTAAAAACAGAATTTGTAGTACAAGACAGTGTGACTCATAGGAAGTTGTAAGGAAGTAGTATCTCTTCATTGGTATTGAGGCGCTTCAAGAACTCTAGCATGTTTTTCTCTACTTCTGCTTGATACCATGGATATGTCCATGTTTGTTCATTAACGGTATTTGTGTCAATGAACCCAATGCCATAGCATCCATCTTTTTTCATTTCATACATCTTCATCCTACATAATACCACAGAAAAGAATATAGTGAGGATAATTACAGGTAATGATCGATCAATGAGCACTACAGCTAGCTTGAGACTTAAATTACAGAAAGAAATCACTTACAAACAATAGCAACTGACGAGAGCTTTGTCGAGTGCATCTTGATTGAATAACTGAAATAGTTCTGAATACTCAACGGTCAGAGCTAGCTTATGGAAGTAATACTCTTCCTTGACTTTCACCATGAGGGACTCTCGATTGGAACTCTTGGTAATTTTCATGTACCAATCATGCAATTCATACATTCTCGTTGGGAGGTTCTTGACCTCCTCAGGCTTGACCAAAGGTTGGCCGCGGACATATTTCCGTTTTATGTCCTCCTCTCTAAGCAGAGACATGGGCTCAATCTCGAGGAGTTGTCCAACAGTAATACCGAGCATTTCAACCTGCCTTCTATGCTCGTCGGTTATTACCAGCTGATCGGCGCCGGTACTCTCATGTGTTGGTACAACAAGCAGGGGGATCGATTGCGCCGCCTGTTCTCCTAGCTGGGGAACGGTTTTCCCGCATTTTTGGCCAGCTGCTTGGCTCGAGCTCGAGCTCGACTCCTTTTGTCGTGCTCGATGTGCCTTCCTGATTTGGCGTTCAAAGTCTGAGTCAACAGGCTTGGGAGCTAGTGCTTTAGCCATACGAATAAAGTGGTCAATCTTATCCTTAGGCACTTTCTCCCTTGGCGGCGGTGGCGGTTTCGGTCCAAAATGGGCGTCCACTTGGGCCTTCACTATGCCTTCGTTTTGCTCCTTGGTCATGTCGTAAGGCCTCTGCGGAAGAGGCCCGAGGCTTGGACCATATTGAAATAGCTTGCCTCCGCCTGTACCTCCGGTACTACCTCGACTTGTAGCACTACGCACCATAGCTGTGGCGGCTCTCTTCCACGATTGCTGAGGCAGCGGAGACGGCTGACGCGGTGTCGGACTTGGAGGAGGAGTGGCACGCGTTGGTGGACTTGGAGGAGGAGGAGTGGCCTCATGCGTTGGATGAGTTGAAGCAGGAGGAGTGGCCTCCCGTGTTGGCTGAGTTGAAGCAGGAGGAGTGGCCTGAAGCTATGCCGGACTAGGAGGAGCGGGAGTCGTCTGCTCCTCGTCACCTCCTGGGATGTCAAGCTCTAGCTGACGTGGTGTTGGTGGCCTTCGAAAGATGATGCAATCCTTTCTCCGTAGGATGATACGATGTATAGCCTCTCCCAGTGTGTGCTCCTCGTCACCTCCAGGAATATTAAGATGTAGCCCCGAATATTGGTCCACCACCTCATCAACCATGACACGAGCATAGCCGGCTGGAATCATTCTGCAATGGAAGGTTGCTCCGGGGGGATTTGTATAAGCAACGGCGTCCACCACCTTCACGGATATGTTCTTTATTTTGAAGTGTAGCTCACAGTTAGTGTTCTCCATAATGTCATCCACAGGGTATCTATCCAGCAGTGCGTCGCCCGGGCGGAACCCACGCTGATTCTTAGCATGGATGGGATGGTGCTATCCAATTCTGGATCATCCATTAGCTGCTGCCGCTGAGACCCCCTTTCCTGGCTAAGTGAGTCGATCTGCTGCTGCTGCCGCTGGAATTTGAGTGCCAAGTCCGAGTGCGCTGATTCTAGGCCTTGAAGGCGTTCTGCTTCCTGCTTCCTATGCTCGTCCTCCAGCTTCTTCTTCTTCTCCTCCTCCATCTTCCTTCTTGCACGGCTTCTGTAGTCAGCGTTCCAGTCAGAAAAGCCCTCATACCAGCGAACAACACCCTTGCCTCGTGTTCTTCCCAGGTGTTCAGGATTTCCCAGGGCGCGCGTAAGCTCGTCGTTCTCTCTGTTGGGCGTGAACATCCCCTTTCGAGCATCTTCTATTGCTTCAACTAACTTAACATCGGCTCCTTTAAGACATGCCTTCTTCGGAACCTGGCCTGTCTTCGGGTCCAACGCCCCCCCATGTGCATAGAACCAAGTTATGCACCTGGGGGCCAGCTCAATGTAACCGGAGTGACCTGTGCAGCCAGCATCTCTTGCTCAGACCTATCCCACTTAGGCATTGCCACCGCATAGCCACCTGGCCCCAGCCTATGTAATTTCTCCTTTTTTGCGGCATTGGCCTTGTTTTTTTCTGGACCGTTCCTTAGATAATTCTGATTCCTTGAATTTCACGAAAGCGGGCCAGTGTTCTCTTTGCTTCTCCAGTGTTCCCTTGTATTTTGGAGTCTTCTTTCCTCCTTTGAAGTAGTTATTCCATACAGTTTTCTTGTGGTTGTTGAATGCAATTGCCATCTTCCTAAGAGCAACGTCCTTGACTTTCTCCACATCTGCAATTGTGAAATGATCTGGTAGGGTGAAATGTTCCATGAGTTTTTCCCAAAGTAGAGTTTTTGCTCTGTCGTCGACAAAAGTAAGATCTGGACGGTTCTTTGATGGCTCTTTCCATTCTTGAAGGGAGATCGGGAGTTGGTCCTTCACAAGAACTCCGCACTGATGAACGAACTTGTTCGCAATGTTCTTAGGCGCTAGTGGTTCGCCATTAGTTTTGATTGCATCGATGTTGTACTTTACGCCCTCCTTCAACTTTTTACCCGGGCCTCGCACTCTGCCTGTAGAAGATTTGCTCGATCCGGAGGGATGAAATAAGAAAGATCGATTCGTTAATATATCTTCAAATCATTTAAAACATGTGATGATCACCAGATGCCTGCTTATATAAATATACCTCGCCGGTCTCTGTTATTTCAAGATCAACATTTTCTTCACCATCATAATCATAGTCGTCGTCCATGACTTCATCAATTCGGTCGTCGCGATCGAATATCATATCATCACCCTCCCCGGCATTGTTCAGATATTGGGAGTCGTCATCTTCTTCATTTCGATCATCTAGCGCGCGAGGGGAGCGTATGATCTCGAACAGGGCCTCTTCTCCCTCTCTGTCGGTATTGTCCGCCATAGCTTTTATTTAACTAATCCAAAAGAAATATAAAACAATTTAGTATTCAAATTACAATGCATGCATGCAATCAATAAGGAAATCCTGAATCATAGTACATAATATGCATCGTCTCGAATAATATATAATCTCGAATACATCATCTCGAATATTATATATCAAATACATCACTAGCTAGCTAGCTAATAAAGATTGAGTACTATAGAATAATCTAGGCCACTCGCGGTTCCTGAGGCGCGGGCGATGGACACCCAAAGAGAAGGAACCATCACAGGATCATAGCTCCGGTTATCTCCCCAAACACCCTGCCAGGTATTGGAGAACCTGACATTCATAGTAGCCATGTAGCGACGGACGTGCTTGTCCTCCTCCCTGACATGGCGATGCACCACCTCCAGCGGGGCCGGCTCCCTCCGCATCGAAAGTGGCCCACGGGAACGCCACCAAAGGAGCTCAAGGTCGACAATGGGACCCGGGTTCCTCACCAAGCGGCGAGCCCCTGAAGGTAGCACCTCCCAGTGCCAGCCCGGCGGAGCCCATTCCCAGACATGGGTCCTCTGAAGCAGGACGTCGTCGCGAATGGGTCGACGGCGAGGATGTAGGTCGGGCATCGTCGAGAACAAATACTATATGCCGCAAAAGTAACATTTTTTAAATGATTGGATTGTGATTTCTTATATGCGAATTCTAAATTTCTATAACTAAAATTATAAGAAACTAAAAACTAACATTTCTATAACATTTCTAACATTTCTATAACAATTTGAAATTAATCTAATTGATCTAGCTAAAACTAACATTTCTAAAATTTCTAACATTTCTATATACTATGTGACATTAATCTAATCTAGTTAATTAATTCATCTAAAACATTTGTATACAAAACAGAAACAACAAAAAAAACAAAAAAAAAACTAAAAACAGAATCGTGTGTGTGTGTGTGCGCGCGCGCGCGTGCGCGTGTGCACCTATGGCGCCAGCGGCGCGGCGGCTTCGATTGGAGGGAGGAGAGGGGCTCACAGCGCGGGCGAGGTCGAGGTGACGGCGACGGCCACAGCCACGGTGAGGCAGAGGGGACGGTGATGGGCCGGTGCGGCGACGGGGACGGGCCAGTGATGGGCGGCGACGGGGACGGCGGCAGTGGGCGATGGGGACGGCAACGGGGGCGGCGACAAAAGGCGGCAACGAGGGCGGCAACGAGGGGCTGCGGCGACGGGGCAGAGGAGAAGAAGCAGAGGGAGAGATGAGAAACTGAATTTCTTTGAAGTGTTTCTTATATGGAACCCCCTCCCCCTTTAGTACCGGTTGGAGCCACCAACCGGTACTAAAGGGCTGTTTTGGCCAGGCAAAGCGGCGGGAAGCGCACCCCCTTTAGTACCGGGTGGTGGCTACTGAGGGAGTTATGGATTAGGGGGTCCTCGGACAGCCGGACTATATACTTTGGCCGGACTGTTGGACTATGAAGATACAAGATTGAAGACTTCGTCCCATGTCTGGATGGGACTCTCCTTTGCGTGGAAGGCAAGCTTGGCAATTCAGATATGTAGATCTCTTTCTCTATAACCGACTCTATGTAACCCTAGCCCCCTCTGATGTCTATATAAACCGGAGGGTTTAGTCCGTAGGACAACAACAATCATAATCATAGGCTAGCTTCTAGGGTTTAGCCTCTATGATATCGTGGTAGATCAACTCTTGTAATACTCATATCATCAAGATCAATCAAGCAGGAAGTAGGGTATTACCTCCATCGAGAGGGCCCGAACCTGGTTAAAGATCATGTCCCCCGCCTCCTGTTACCATTAGCCTTAGACGCATAGTTTGGGACCCCCTACCCGAGATCCGCCGGTTTTGACACCGACATTGGTGCTTTCATTGAGAGTTCCACTGTGGCGTTGCGATAAGGCTTGATGGCTCCTTCAATCGTCTTCAACAACGTGGTCCAAGGGGATGTTTTCCTTCCCAGACAGATCTTTGTATTCGGCGGTTTCGTACTGCGGGCCAACTCGCTTGGCCACCTGGAGCAGATCGATAACTATGCACGTGGCCATCAGGTCAGGTTTGGAAGCTTGAACTACACTACTGATATCCGCGGAGACTTGATCTTCGACGAATTCGAGCCCATGTCAGGTATGCCGAACAGTCGCGATGAGCATGACTTAGATCTGCCATCGGACAGTGTTCGGGAGACCGCACCTGCGGCGGCCCCAGGAATCAATCTGGAGCAGATCGCGCCATCCGAGGACGGGTAGATGGACCCCGCCACGGAGGCCGCACACTCATCGGCGTTGGAGCCGAACACTGATCCCACCTCCTATGAGGATGGTGTCACCGGACCCTCGGACTCGTCTCCGGCTACAGGATCCGAACCGCGTACGCCCGTGCCTATTGAATCTGATTGGGCACCGGTCATGGAGTTCACCTCCGCAGATATTTTTCAGCACTCGCCCTTGGGTAATGTGCTAAATTCATTAAGATCTCTTTCCTTGTCGGGAGACTCTTGGCCGAACTATGTTCGGCTCAAGTGGGAAGCGGACGACGAAAAAATCTGTTCCCCACCCACCACCCATTTCATAGCCATTGTCGATGACTTAACCGACACGCTCAATTTCGACTCCGAAGACGTCGACGGTATTTACGACGATGCAGGAGAAGAACAGGAACCACCACCCACTGGGCGCTGGACTGCCACCTCATCATATGATATATATATATATGGTGGACACGCCAAAAGAAGGCGATGGTGATGATGCAACGAAGGATAATCCCCTCGATAAGCCACCAAAGCGACGCCGTAGGCGCCGCTCTAAATCCCGCCATAGTAAAAACAGCGATAACAGTGCAAGAAAGAATAATACCCCAGTCGACTCCAAAGGAAACGACGACCCCATGGAACCAGCGATGCAGCAGGATGAGCCAGGGGACGGTGAACATAGTCCGGAGCCGACGTCAGATGACGCCGATCCCGAGGGTAAAATTCATCAACCTATCTCCGGAGAGGAGAACAGTCTGGACGATGATGCACTCATCATCCTAGAAAAACACTTGGAACAAGAGAACCTCCAGAGAAGGCTTATTGCCACCACGAGGAGCCTAAAGAAGCAGAAGCAAAGGCTTAAGACCGTGCAGGACACGCTCAACCGCAGGTGGAACAAAGTGCTTGACAGTGAAGAGAAATATGATGGCGATCGCCACACAAAGAGCTATCCAAAGCGCAAGTTGTTGCCCGAATTCGACGACGAGGCCATAGAGCCCATTCAGCCGAAAATGGCCGACCAGCCGGACCGACCACCCCGTGGCCGCGACAGGACGGCTAATGATGCTGCACACAAGTCATCACACGATTTACGTGAGCTCCTGGACAAAAAGTACGGTATGTCCAGGTCCATTTATGGATCTAGGAAGCACGCTTTAGCATAGGATCAGAGCTACCAAGACGATCACATTGATCGAATACCAGCTAGGAATCGGCACTGAACACAACAACCATCGACAGCATGCCACAACACGTCCAAATACAAGGGTGCCGTGCACCCCCTGTGCTTCACCGATGAGGTGCTGGACCACGAATTTTCGGAAGGATTTAAACCCGTGAATATATAGGCATACAACGGAACGACAGACCCTGGGGTCTGGATTGAGGACTTTATCCTTCACATCCACATGGCCCGCGGAGATGATCTCCATGCCATTAAATACCTACCCCTCAAGTTGAAAGGACCAGCTCGGCACTGGTTGAAAAGCCTCCGTGAAAACTCAATTGGAAATTGGGAAGAACTTGAGGACGCTTTTAGGGCCAATTTTCAAGGGACCTATGTCCGACCTACGGATGCAGACGACTTAAGTCACATAATGCAACAGCCCGGAGAGTCAGCCTGAAAACTTTGGAACAAATTTCTTACTAAGAAGAATCAAATCATCGACTGCCCGGACGCGGAAACCTGAGCGGCCTTCAAGCACAGTATCCGGGACGAATGGATTGCCAGACACCTCGGCCAGGAAAAGTCGAGGACAATGGCAGCCTAAACAAGCCTTATGACCCGCTTTTGCGTGGGCGAGGACAGATGGCTAGCCCGTAGCAGCACCAGCGACCCAGGCACATCCGAAGTCAGGGATGGCAACGGGAAGCCGCGGCGCAATAAAAACAAGCGTCAAAACAGTGAAGACAGCCCAAATAACACGACAGTCAACGCCGGATTCAGGGGCTCTCGACCCGGTCAACAGAAGAAGCCATTTAAAGGTAGTAGAGATGAACCGTCCAGCCTAAATAAGATTCTAGACAAGTTATGTCAGATTCATGGCACCCCCGAAAAACCTGCAAATCACACCCATAGAGAGTGTTGGGTTTTCAAGCAGGTCGGCAAGCTAAATGCCGAACACAATGGGAGGGAGACGCCAAGTGAAGACAAGGATGAGCCTCGCCAGCCGAACACTGGGGGACAGAAAAAATTCCCACCAGAAGTCAAAACAGTGAATATGATTTACGCAACTCACATTCCAAAGAGAAGGCGCAAACGCGCACTCCGAGACGTATACGCTGTAGAGCCCGTCGCCCCCAAATTCAATCCCTGGTCGGCCTGCCCGATCACCTTTGATCGCAGGGATCATTCGACTAGTATTCGGCACGGAGGATCGGCTGCCATGGTGCTCGACCCAATAATTGATGGATACCATCTCACCAGAGTCCTTATGGACAGTGGCAGTAGTCTAAACCTGATATATTAGGACACTGTCCACAAAATGGGGATAGACCCATCAAGAATCAGCCAAAGCAATACTACCTTCAAAGGAGTGATACCAGGCATCAAGGCCCGCTGTACGGGCTCTCTAGTACTAGAGGTTGTATTCAGCTCCCCCGACAACTTCAGAAGCGAAGAACTAATCTTCGACATTGCTCCATTCCGAAGCGGCTATCATGCACTACTTGGAAGAACGACCTTTACTCGTTTTAATGCAGTACCGCACTACGCCTATCTTAAACTCAAGATGCCCGGTCCACGTGGCATCATCACAGTTAGCGGAAATACAGAGCGTTCCCTACGTGCGGAAGAATATGTGGCGGCTCTAGCAGCCAAACACTGACCGGCCCCTCCAACCAGCATAAATGGTCGGTCGTCAAGACCACGGACACGGTTAGATGAGTACGGCGCTCCACCAGATGTAACAGCCCATATAAACCTGAGCTGGGGATACCCCCATAGGTGGTGCTAGGGGCTGCTCGCAAAAAAAAGCCCATAGTTTGGCTCGACCCTATTAATACAATAACATACTGCATTTTCATGGTTCATTCAAATTAACCAACTCTTTGCACGAAGTCTTTCACCTGGATTCTTCCCTTTTTACAAACGATCATCGTGCTACACCCTTCCAGGATACGACACAACGGAGATAAAGGCGCAGACGTGCAGCAGGGCCCCGCTCAAAGGTTTCTCTTTAGATTAAGACCCTGCGTGAAGCTTTTTTAATGTCTCTTGTTGCTTCATACCCTCCGGACACTTAACACAACCGGGAGGGATACTGGCGTTCGTGACACTTCGTCACACCAGACTAATGCATGTACCTGGAAACACAGGGCTCATTATCAAGGGCGTTACTCAGCCCAGTATATGTCTTAAAGTCCGAATACCTTAGGGAGTGTTTGGCGTCGCAAGTTTGGCCTTATATGCATCAGCTCCGGATCATGTCTTTGGTCAAATGTTGGGTTTGCCCGGCTCCCGTGTTTTGCTACCTTACGTTCCGCTCTATCGGCTAAGGGGGCACCGGGAGAACTACTGCGATTGTGCCCTGGTTCACCTGGGTGAGAACCTCAGTAGAGAAAGCCGAAAACTGACTGTCATGATATAGCGCGAGACTAGTCAACCACTCGATGACTCAGCGGAATCTTTGTGATTCCTCCGCATTAACGAAAGACTGGTTTCCCGATCATGTACGTACGCGCGCCACATTTGGATGAACGCGGAAGTACGAGGGGCTATATAGTAGCCCCGCCGTCAAACTCCTATGGCTAAGTGAAAGTGTTAAAGCTATATAGTCCAGTTTCCTGGTTCGTCGCGCTATCACCTCCTTAACGAACCAAGATGTTGGATCAAGTGTGATTACGCGCTTTTCTGAACACCCCCGCATTATACGCGTGGGGGCTGAAGCCGACGACTGCAACTTTCAGGTTATATATAAACATACATAAACGGCCGCATAGGAGGCACTATAATACTTTCAGGCAAAAGTATAAACACATCCTCTATAATCAAAAAAGCATTGGTTTTACAATTGAGATACATGTCACTCGAACATGGCATTCTTCGAGCACTGAGCCTCTATTAAACGGGCGCCTTCTAAGCCTTCTTCAAAATAGTGCTCGGTTGGGTCCTGGCCTCCCACCGGACCCCGGGTTGCAATAGCGGTGGTTTCCATCTAGGCCCAGTATGTTTTAACATGGGCAAGAGCCATCCGCACACCCTCTATGCACGCCGACCTCTTCATAGAATCGATATGCAACACAGCACCAAGGAATTGTTGCACTAATCCAAAATAACTGTCCGGTCTTGGTACCCGTGGCCAAAGATGATCCACAATAGACCTCATAGCAAGCCCGGACAACCTATGGAGCTTGGCCCATGCGTTCATCCTTTCATTCAATGGCAGCGGACGCGTCGGGGCACTGAACTGCGACCAGAATAACCTTTCTACCTTATGGTATTTCCGATCTATGTAAAACTCGATCGCATCAGCAGCACTCTTTGCCTGGTCCGCATACGCATCCGCAGCGTTCCACAACTGATCCAGAGGGGCATACTTCGGATCTCCGAACTTCATCCGCAACAAATAGGGCCTCCTAGTCGTGATATCTCCGGCTTCACGAAGCTCCTCCCTTATCCCTCTCATTTCAGAGCGGGTTTCCTTGGCTGCCTCCAGGGCCTTCTTCAGGTCAGCCGCTTTCGCTTGGTTTTCCTTTTCAAGGAGCTCATGGCGGTCAGTGGCATCTTTCAGCTCAGTAGCCATCTAGGCTATCCTTTCTTTGCTCTGGCGATGAGCAGCCTGTTTGGATCTTAACTCTTCGACCGCCTTCAGAGCGGTCGCATCACTTATTCGGGCTTGCTCCTTGGCTCGGGCAAGCTCCGCCCGAAGGGTCTCTATGGAAGTAGCTCCATCTGTAGTCATAGCATATTATAGATACTAGCATCATGCTCCTCTTAAACATTTGCTGACAAGTTGAACATACATACCCTGGGCCTCGTCAAGCCGCTTGTTAACAAGCGCGATGTCGGCATCGGCCACGTCAAGCTGCCGCTTTAGTTCGGCAAAATCAGCAGTCCGGTCAGCCGCCGGACCCTCAGCCGCCTGCACATAAAGCAGCACGATTATTACCAGAGATTATGATCCTCTGTTTGCCACCTTTGGATGGCAACCAGTCTCAGGGGCTACTATCTATACAGAGCACACCTAGCATGTGTGGTACCGTCAAAAATACATATATTATTTTTTGCGTACCTCAAAGCCTCTCAGCAGACTCGTAAAAGCTTCATTCAAACCACTTTTGGCGGATGAAATCCTCTGAACCACCGTACCCATTAAGGCACGATGTGTCTCTGAGGTGGCCGCTCGCTCCAGAAGACCCACCAGTGTGTCCGGCTGTTTGTCGGACAATCCCGGACTCTTTCTGAAGCTCTCCTTGGGAGCCGAATATTCTGGACTTTGGGCAGCCGAAGTGTCGACTTCTGGCCTTGGTGGATCAGGAGAAATCCTCCGTGACGACACCTCGGGGTCATCTGCCCCATGTGGCGGGAAGGCAGGAGGACGCGTTTCACTTTCCATCATCTCCGGAAGAAGATCCCCCGAAGGCGAACTCTGTGGATAAGGGCTACGAGCCTGACTGCAACAATTATGTCTCAGTTATTATTCTCAGAGACAAAACAGGATATATTTACCAAAGTACCTTTTTTCACTTACAGCTCGGTTGAGGGCTGGCCCCCTTGCGGGCACTGTGCAGTAAGGACGCCCTCTGGGGCAAGGCCCCCTGGCGAGGGTTTCTTCCCTGGTTTGGAAACTTCCGTTTCCAAGTCTTTAGAGGCGGCCCTTTTCTTACTGTGAGGAGAGGGGATTTTGGATTCACCTCCCCGATTATCCTCCTTCGCGGAGGCACTTACTCCCCCGATTTGGATGTGTAAAGTATGAGGCCCACTGGTGGCTTCTCTATTCCTCCCCTCATATTCTCCTGATGGCACCTAATACGGTGCGCGCTCAAGCATCCTGATCAATAAAGGATCCGGCGAGCCTTCGGGAAGAGGGGCCGAACACCTAATCCTCTCTGCCTTCCTTATCCAGTCCTAGCAGAGAGCAATTTTTCAGAATGATGTTATAACAAACATAAAGGATGGTGTGTTCGGTAGCGGAATTACTTACTTGGGTATCCGGACGGTTGTAGTTGAGACCCACATCCTCGGTGGTGTCCGGACACTTTATTCATGATCCGAAGAACGACCCATACATCTCTTTGAGCATCATGCTGAAGAATTGTTGAATGGTTCACGGTCCTTCGGGGTTGAACTCCCACATACGGAGAGATCGACGTTGGCAGGGCAGGACCCGACGAACCAGCATTACTTGCATTATCTTGACAAGACTGACATCCTTCTTAAGAAGGTCTCGGATGCGGCTTTGCAGTGTCAGCATGTCATTAACTGGCCCCCAGTCCAGCCCCTTGTTGACCCATGATGCTAGTTGCAGCGGAGGGCCCGAGCGGAATGCTAGAGCGGCCGCCCGCTTTGTACCTCGGGGAGCTGTGATGTAAAACCACTCCCCTTGCCATAAGTCAGAAGTTTCTATGAAGGAACCCTTCGGCCATGGGGCGTCGGCGATTTTGCTTATTGTAGCGCCTCCGCATTCCGTGTGACGCCCGTCGATCACCTTCGGCCTCACATTGAAGGTCTTGAGCCATAGGCCGAAGTGGGGGGTGATGCGGAGGAAGGCTTCACACACGACGATAAACGACGAGATGTGAAGGATGGAATCCGGAGCTAGATCGTGGAAATCTAGCCCAAAATAGAACATGAGACCTCTCACAAAGGGATCAAGACTAAAACCTAGCCCTCGGAGGAAGTGGGAAATAAATAAGACACTCTCGTTGGGTTCGAGAGTGGGGATGACCTGCCCTTGAGCAGGCAGCCTGTGCGGGATTTTGGCGGTGAGATACCTGGCCTCCCTAAGCTTCTTGATGTCCTCCTCTGTGACAGAGGAGGCCATCCACCGGCCTTGAAGGTTGAATCCGGACATGGTTGAAGGTCCGAAGTGCTTGGCTTGAGCCTTGGGTATTGGAACTCGAGGTGCGGGAGAGGAAGGATCGAGCGTGGGAAGAAAAGGACAGGCCTTGGCCCCCTTATAAAGAGGACGAATATATCAAGCGTCCCCCACGTGACCGTTTGGGACTTGCCTAAAATCGAGGAGTCATATTAAGCAAGCACGGTTGGGTTACCCACACCTGTATTGATGAGAATCCCGTGATAAGGGGAACACGATCTCTGCTTCGACAAGACATGCCAATAAAACCGCCTGGCAGCGCGTGTAGTGGCTGGTGGAGAAAAACGGTTCGAATAATGACTGGGCCATGGCGTGATGTCACGCTATGAAAAGTTGTCAGCAGATTAGATTTGTGGAATATTGTGCTCTCTACGGTGGTACGTGGAATTTGTTTTGCAGAGCCGGACACGATTCTTGTGTTCAAAATCTTCTATGCAGTATTCGGAGGAGGAACCTGCCTTGCAATGCCGAAGACAATCTGCGCGCCGGACTCATCGTCATTGAAGCCTGGTTCAGGGGCTACTGAGGGAGTCCTAGATTAGGGGGTCCTCGGACAGCCGGACTATATACTTTGGCCGGACTGTTGGACTATGAAGATACAAGATTGAAGACTTCGTCTCGTGTCCAGATGGGACTCTCCTTTGCATGGAAGGCAAGCTTGGCAATTCGGATATGTAGATCTCCTTCTCTATAACCGACTCTGTGTAACCCTAGCCCCCTCCGGTGTCTATATAAACCGGAGGGTTTAGTTCGTAGGACAACAACAATCATAATCATAGGCTAGCTTCTAGGGTTTAGCCTCTACGATCTCGTGATAGATCAACTCTTGTAATACTCATATCATCAAGATCAATCAAGCAGGAAGTAGGGTATTACCTCCATGAGAGGGCCCAAACCTAGGTAAACATCATGTCCCCCGCCTCCTGTTACCATTAGCCTTAGACGCACGGTTCGGGACCCCCTACCCGAGATCCGCCGGTTTTGACACCGACAGCTACAACCGGTACTAAAGACCCCCCATTTAGTACCGGTTGGAGCCACGACCCGGAACTAAAGGGGGTGCACTGGCGCAGTTGCGGTGCGGAAGTTTAGTCCCACCTTGCTAGCCGAGGGGTGACCGCACCTGTTTAAAAGCCTCGACGCGGCAACTCTGTTGAACTCCTCTCTATAGCAGGCTTCTAGGCCTAACTCTGCTGCTCTGCCCTGTGGGCCTATTGTGCCTTGCGGGCCTGCATCTTGGCCCAACTAAAGGTTGGGTTTCTAGTCGTATGCAGGCCGCTGTGACCCAGTAGATGGGCTTTTTTATTTAGTTTTTTTTTCTTTTCTGCTTTATTTATTATTATTTATTTATTTCTGAGTTGTTTTTTGCTGTATTTAGAGTTTCTTTGTGAATATTTTTTCTTTAGGTACAAAAAATTACAAACTTTTTGTTAGTGCCAGTAGTTTTCAAATTTGAATTTTTTGACAAACTAATTTGTAGACGAAGTGCATCCAATTTTTGCCGTAAATGCAAGAAAGAATTTGTTTGCACATAAAATTTCTTCGTGTTTCAAATGCCAAAACACATAAGTACCCTAACTATTACAAAGATTCCCTCCGGTTTGTTCGAAGCGGCACTTTCCAGATATATAAGTCCTGAAAGTCACTAGAGAAGAAAGTGATGATGGTGAAGCCTATCACATCCCAGAGTGGGATCTTTGGGTGTGAAACTTTTTCTTCACGTGTGTCCCTTTGCTCCGTAACCATGGACAATCTTCATCATTTAACTGGATGCTCGGATCAATATTCACTGTGAATGGAGCAATTTCATCAAACTTTTCATAATCTTCTGATATGTCTGTATTATCATCCACTCCCATGATGTTTCTTTTCCCTGAAAGAACTATGTGGTGCTTTGGCTCATCGTATGATGCATTCGCTTCCTTATGTTTTCTTTTTCCCGGCCTGGTAGACATGTCTTTCACATAGAAAACCTGTGCCACATCATTGGCTAGGACGAATGGTTCGTCTGCATACGCAAGATTGTTGAGATCCACTGTTGTCATTCCGTACTGCGGGTCTACCATTACCCCGCCTCGTGTCATATTGACCCATTTGCACTGAAACAAAGGGACCTTCAAACCACGTCCATAGTCAAGTTCCCATATGTCCTCTATGTAACCATAATATGTTTCCTTTCCCGTCTTGGTTGTTGCATCAAACCAGACACCACTGTTTTGGTTGGTGCTCTTCTTACCTTGGGCGATCGTGTAAAATGTATTCCCATTTATCTCGTACCCTTTGAAAGTCATTATATTCGAAGATGGTAACTGGGACAACAATTACATGTCATCTTCAATATCGCTGTCATGCATGGCACGTGTCTGCAACCAACCGGCAAAAGTCCCCGTTTGTTCACGTGTAATCCAGTCGCAGACTGCTCCGGGTGTTTGGAGCGTAGAAAATTCTATATATTCGACGAGAAGCCAGACGGTACCTTCATACTGAGCAGGCATTCAAAGAAGATTTCCTTCTCTTCTTTGGTAAGAGCGTAGCTGGCATGATCCTGATGTATGCCGTCTTTTCTGTGCATACGTTGCTGGTCCTCCCGTGCCTCCGGTGTATCTTTTGTCTTCCCATACACGCCCAAGAAGCCAAGCAGGGTCACGCAAAGATTCTTCATGATAACCCACAACTATAGGGGACCAACTGTAGCCTCTTTAGATAAGTAAGAGTGTCAAACCCAATGAGGATCTAAAGGTAGAACAAATATTCCATCAAGTTCTATCGACCACTGATACAACTCTACGCACGCTTAACATTCGCTTTACCTAAAACAAGTATGAAACTAGAAGGACTTTTTAGGTGTTGTTGGATAGGTTTGCAAGATAATAAAGAACACATAAATATAAACTAGGGGCTGTTTAGATGAAGACACAACTAAGTTAGTTTTAGTAGAGAGCTTTTTGTCACGAGAAAGTTATTTGTCCCTAGGCAATCGATAACTAAACCGGTAATCACTATTGAAATTTTATTTGAGGGAGAGGCATAAGCTAACATACTTTCTCTTCTTGGATCATATGCACTTATGATTGGAACTCTAGCAAGCATCCGCAACTACTAAAGATCATTAAGGTAAAACCCAACCATAGCATTAAAGCATCAAGTCCTCTTTATCCCATACGCAACAACCCCCTTACTCGGGTTTATGCTTTTTTCACTCAAGCAACCCACCATAAGCGAATCATGAAAGTATTGCAACACCCTACAGCGGGAATCCCTCACGCTTGCGCGACACGGAGGGCACAATAGGACAGCACCAATAATAAATCATGCAACTCAAACCAATCACGATCATCAATTAACCCATAGGACAAAACGGATCTACTCAAACATCATAGGATAGCCATACATCATTGGGAAATAATATATAGCGTTGAGCACCATGTTTAAGTAGAGATTATAGCGGGTAAAAGAGAGGTTACACCGCTGCATAGAGGGGGAAAGAGTTGGTGATGAGGGCGGTGAAGTTGTTGGTGTAGATCGCGGTAATGATGATGGCCTTGACGGTGTTCCGGCGCCACCGGAAGCGAGGGGGAGAGCCCCCCTTCTTCTTCTTCTTCCTTGACCTTCTCCCTAGATGGGAGAAGGGTTTATCCTCTGGTCCATGGTCTCCATGGCGTGGGAGGGGCGAGAGCCCCTCCGAGATTGGATCTGTCTCTCTGTCTCTCTATGTTTCTGCGTTCTGGGATTCTGCCCTTTCACCGTTTCTTATATATCCGGAGATCCGTAACTCCGATTGGATTGAAACCTTCGCCACGATTTTTTTCCGAAAATTAGCTTTCTTGCAGCCAAAGATGAGCATCAACCGCCTTATGGGGTACCCACGAGGGTCAGGGGCGCGCCCCTGCCCTCGTGGCCCCCTCGGACACCATCTCGCATTGATTCTTCTTCCCAAATATCACAAATATTCCTAAAATATTCTTCGTCCGTTTTTATCCCGTTTGGACTCCGTTTGATATGGTGTTTCTACGAAATATAAAACATGCAACAAACAGGAACTGGCACTGGGCACTGGATCAATATGTTAGTCCCAAAAATAGTATAAAAAGTTGCCAAAAGTATATGAAAGTTGAATAATATTGGCATGGAACGATCAAAAATTATAGATACGACGGAGACGTATCAGCATCCCAAAGCTTAATTCCCGCTCGTCCTCGAGTAGGTAAATGATAAAATAGATAATTTTTGATGTGGAATGCTACCTAGCATAATCTTGATCATGTAATCTACTCATGGCATGAATATTAAGACACTAGTGATTCAAAGCAATAGTCTATCATTTGACATAAAAACGATAATAATTCAAGCGTACTAATAAAGCAATCATGTCTTTTCAAAACAACATGGCCAAAGAAAGCTATCCCTACAAAATCATATAGTCTGGCTATGCTCCATCTTCATCACACAAAGTATTTAAATCATGCACAACCCCGGTTTTAGCCAAGCAATTGGTTCATACTTTAGTATTCTCAAACCTTTTCAACTTTCACGCAATACATGAGCGTGAGCCATGGACATAACACTATAGGTGGAATAGAATATGATGGTGGAGGTTGTGTGGAGAAGACAAAAATGAGAAAGTCTCACATCGACGCGGCTGATCAACGGGCTATGGAGATGCCCTTCAATTGATGTCAATGTAAGGAGTAGGGATTTCCATGCAACGGATGCACTAAGAGCTATAAGTGTGTGAAAGCTCAAACTGAAACTAAGTGGGTGTGCATCCAACTTGCTTGCTCATGAAGACCTAGGGCATTTGAGGAAGCCCATCGTTGGAATATACAAGCCAAGTTCTATAATGACAATTCCCACTAGTATACGAAAGTGACAATATAGGAGACTCTCTATATGAAGAACATGGTGCTACTCTGAAGCACAAGTGTGGTAAAACGATAGTAACATTGCCCCCCCCCCCCTTTTGGCGGGCTTCTTTGGCCCCCTTTTTTTATTTAGGCTTCTTTGGCCTCTCTTTTTTTTCGGGACAATGCTCTAACAATGATGATCATCACACTTTTATTTACTTACAACTCAATATTATAACTCGATATCTAGAACAAAGATATGACTCTATATGAATGCCTCCGGCGGTGTACCGGGATGTGCAATGATCTAGCATAGCAATGACATCAAAAAATAGACAAGCCATGAAAACATCATGCTAGCTATCTTACCGTCATGCAAGGCAATATGACAATGAATGCTCAAGTCATGTATATGATGATGATGGAAGTTGCATGGCAATATATCTCGGAATGGCTATGGAAATGCCATAATAGGTAGGTATGGTGGCTGTTTTGAGGAAGATATAAAGAGGCTTATGTGTGATAGAGCATATCATATCACGGGGTTTGGATGCACTGGCGAAGTTTGCACCGACTCCCGAGGTGAGAAAGGGCAATGCACGGTACCGAAGAGGCTATCAATGATGGAAGGGTGAGAGTGCGTATAATCCATGGACTCAAAAAAAATTAGTCATAAAGAACTCACATACTTATTGCAAAAATTTACTAGCCATCGAAACAAAGTACTACACACATGCTCCTAGGGGGGAGGTTGGTAGGAGTTAACCATCGCGCGCCCCCGACCTCCACACAAAGGATGACAATGAAAAAAATATCACTTGCTCCAACTTCGTTACATAACGGTTCACCATACGTGCATGCTACGGGACACAAACCTCAACACAAGTATTTCTACTAATCCACAGTCACCCACTAGCATGACTCTAATATCACCATGTTTATATCGCAAAACTACTGCAAGGAATCAAACATATGATATTCAGCGGTCTACAAGTTTATGTAGGATTTTATGACTAACCATGTGAATGACCAATTCATGTCATCTCTCCAAATAGATATAACTGAAGCAAGAGAGTTTAAGTCTTTCTACAAAATATATGCCCACACTCTAACAAATATAAGTGAAGCAAAAGAGCATTCTACAAATGGCGGTTTTCTATGTGAAGAGAAACAGGCAATCCAAACTTCAAATGATATAAGTGAAGCACATGAAGCATTCTATAAAGCCATACTCAAAAGATTTAAGTGAAGTGCAATGAGCATTC
Organism: Triticum timopheevii; assembly: GCA_963921465.1. Taxonomy (NCBI): domain Eukaryota; kingdom Viridiplantae; phylum Streptophyta; class Magnoliopsida; order Poales; family Poaceae; genus Triticum; species Triticum timopheevii. The sequence continues at coordinate 59,248,921 of OY997266.1, read as the reverse complement.
TATAAATCAACTATGGACTATCTTATACCAGCATGGTGCATAAAATAAAAGTGAAAATGCAAAAGACGCTCCAAGACTTGCACATATCGCATGAACGAAACGAATCCGAAAACATACCGATACTTGTTGAAGAAAGAGGGGATGCCTACCGGGGCATCCCCAAGCTTAGATGCTTGAGTCTCCTTGAATATTTACTTGGGGTGCCTTGGGCATCCCCAAGCTTGAGCTCATGCCTCTCCTCCTTTTCCTTATATCGAGACCTCCTCAATCAAACACTTCATCCACACAAAACTTCAACAGAAAACTCGGTAAGATCCGTTAGTATAATAAAGCAAATCACTACTCTAAGTACTGTTGCAAACCAATTCATATTTTATTTTTGCATTGTAGATACAGTAATATAACTTTTCCATGACTTAATCCACTGATATAAATTGATAGTTTCATCAAAACAAGTAAACTATGCATCAAAAACAGAATCTGTCAAAAACAGAACATTCTGTAGCAATCTGAACATTCACTATACTTATGGTACCCCAAAAATTCTACCAAAATTAGGAAAAATAAAAAAATTATATCAACACAGTTCAAAAAGAATCAGAACCGTTTGACGTTCCAGTAAAAAATGTAAAATCGCGCACTACAGCCAAAGTTTTTGTCCTGCACCGCACAAGCCAACAAGCATTGTAAACATCCTAAAGGCAAACATTGGCACATTATTTTTATAATACAATGGAATTGTACAAGGGGATAATTATTTTTGATGAAAAGTTTCTGTAATTAAGATTCACAAAGTTTCTGTGAGCATGAACAAAGTTCAAGGAGCTCTCCCACTTCAACAATGCTTGTCTCTCTCACTTTCACTTTCCTTTTTGAAAAGTTTTGGGTTCCCCTCTTTATTTTATTTTTTTTTGTTTTTAGACTTTATAAAAGCACTCAACAGAAATAAATGACTCTCTAAAATTCCGGGTTGTCTCCCTGGCAGCACTTTCTTTAAAGCCATTAAGCTAGGCATATAGTGCTCAAGTAATGGATCCACCCGGATCTCAAGGTATATCAAAGCCAATTTTAATTAACAATTATTTGTGATTTTGTAGTGAGCAAAAAGTAACATATATCATGCAACAACGAAGTATAACTCTCTTCCTATGCATCGGCATATCATAAAAGAACAATTCATGCACACCAAGTAAAGGCCAATGCATAGTATAAGCAGTATCTTGCAATTTTATCATATTGGAAACATAGAGAGGTGGAGACATAGTTCCTCTCTCATAATAATTGCAAGTAGGAGCAGCAAGCACATGCATATTATATCTATCAAAATCATCATGTGTAGTAGTAAAACGCAACCCATCAATATAATCCTTAATAAGCACAAACTTTTCCGATATAGTGTAGTTGGGAGAATTCAAAAAGATAATAGGATTATCATGTGTGGGTGCAATAGCAACAATTTCATGTTTAACATAAGGAACTATAGCAAGTTCATCTCCATAAGCATAATTCACATTGGCGTCTTGGCCACAAGCATAGCAAGCATCATCAAAAAGGGGTATTTCAAGAGAATCAACGGGATCATAACAATCATCATAGAAATCATCCTTCGGTAAGCACGAAGGGAAATTAAACAATGTATGAGTTGAAGAGTTACTCTCATTAGAAGGTGGGCACGGGTAGCTAATCCGCTCTTCCTCCCTTTGTTCTTCGCTCTCCTCATCATATTTTTCATCCAATGAGCTCACAGTTTCATCAATTTCTTCTTACATAGACTCCTGCAAAATATTAGTCTCTTATTGGACAGCGGAGACTTTCTCAATAAATGCATCAATATCGGAATTGTATTCATAATTCTCATATCAATATTTAAGTATAGCAAAATTTCCGGGTCTGTAAACAGCATCATCAAGATTTTCACACTCTTTAAACAAAGATTCAATTTCATAAGCACCCATAAAAGCAATGAATTCTTCTATTTGTTCCACATCATAGTAATCATATATACCATTAGCATAAGAAGCTAAGGTTTTATTATCATTAAATTTGCATGAAAAGGGAAGGTGTGGAGCCTTCATCCTAGAGCAACAAGTATAATCATATCTCAAGCATAGTTCCCGAGCATACCAATGCAACATATAAATTTGATCCATAATAGTTTCCCTTTTTGTGTCAAGCGATAATCCCTAAAGTGTTCACATTGATCCAAAGTGTCTCCCATAACATAATTAATGGGGTTTTCTCAGGATTATCAAAGTAGTACATAATATCTTTCACATAATGAGCATTGAGGGTTTTAGGAGGTTCCCCATCTCCATGAGTAGCAAGTACACCTAATTTTTTTGTATTTCGTGTTCCATATCCATAACTAAAGATAGAGAACAACTTGGAACAGCAAATAAAAATTACTTAGTGATAAAGCAAACAAGCACACACGAGAATATTCACCCCGCGCTATGACTCCCCGGCAACGGCGCCAGAAAAATGTCTTGATAACCCACAAGTATAGGGGATCAATTGTAACCTCTTTCGATAAGGAAGAGTGTCCAACCCAATGAGGAGCTAAAGGTAGAACAAATATTACCTCAAGTTCTATCGACCACCGATACAACTCTACGCACGCTTAACATTTGCTTTATCTAAAACAAGTATGAAACTAGAAGGACTTTGTAGGTGTTGTTGGATAGGTTTGCAAGATAATAAAGAACACGTAAATATAAACTAGGGGCTGTTTAGATGAAGACACAACTTAGTTCGTTTTCGTAGAGAGCTTTTTGTCACGAGAAAGTTATTTGTCCCTAGGCAATCGATAACTAAACCGGTAATCACTATTGCAATTTTATTTGAGGGAGAGGCATAAGCTAACATACTTTCTCTTCTTGGATCATATGCACTTATTTTGGAACTCTAGCAAGCATCTGCAACTACTAAATATCATTAAGGTAAAACCCAACCATAGAATTAAAGCCTCAAGTCCTCTTTATCACATACGCAACAACCCCCTTACTCGGGTTTATGCTTCTGTCACTCAAGCAACCCACTATAAGCGAATCGTGAACATATTACAAGACCCTACAGCGGGAATCCCTCACGCTTGCGCGACACGGAGGGCACAATAGGACAGCACCAATAATAAAACATGCAACTCAAACCAATCATGATCATCAATTAACCCATAGGACAAAATGGATCTACTCAAACATCATAGGATAGCCATACATCATTGGGAAATAATATATAGCGTTGAGCACCATGTTTAAGTAGAGATTACTACGGGTAAAAGAGAGGTTACACCGTTGCATAGAGGGGGGAAGAGTTGGTGATGAGGGCGGTGAAGTTGTTGGTGTAGATCGCGGTAATGATGATGGCCCTGACGGCGTTCCGGCGCCACCCGAAGCGAGGGGGAGAGAGCCCCCCTTCTACTTCTTCTTCCTTGACCTTCTCCCTAGATGGGGGAAGGGTTTCCCCTCTGGTCCATGGTCTCCATGGCGTGGGAGGGGCGAGATCCCCTCCGAGATTAGATCTGTCTCTATGTCTCTCTCTGTTTCTGCGTTCTGGGATTCTGCTCTTTCACCGTTTCTTATATATCCAGAGATCCGTAACTCTCGCCCCTCCGAGGTTGGATCTGTCTCTCTGTCTCTCTCTGTTTCTGTGTTCTGGGATTTTACTCTTTCATCATTTCTTATATATCCGGAGATCTATAACTCCGATTGGATTGAAACCTTTGCGACGATTGTTTTTCAAAAATTAGCTTTCTTGCGGCCAAAGAAGAGCAGCTACCGCCTTACGGGGTGCCCACGAGGGTCAGGGGCGCGCCTGCCCTCCTCGGGCGCGCCCCCTGCCTCGTGGCCCCCTCGGGCACCGTCTCATGTTGATTCTTCTTCCCAAATATCAGAAATATTCCAAAAATATTCTTCGTCCATTTTATCCCGTTTGGACTCCGTTTGATATGGGGTTTCTGTGAAACATAAAACATGCAACAAACAGGAACTGGCACTAGGCACTGGATCAATATGTTAGTCCCAAAAATAGAATAAAAAGTTGCCAAAAGTATATGAAAGTTGAATAATATTGGCATGGAACGATCAAAAATTATAGATACGATGGAGACATATCACTTCGTCACGTGCATCACATCGATTGCGGAGCGGACCTCTCGGTCTTTCCAATAGGGCAGGTCCCAAAATATAGATTTCTTCTTCCACATGGGTGCGCGTCCGTAAGCGTCCCTCGGAACAGGTTCTCCCCCCATTGCCGGCTCAGCTTCTTCTCGCATTGCCGGCTCAGCTTCTTCCCCCATTGTTGTATCATCGTATTCAGGGAACCGATGGCTAGGATAGCTATCATCGTTCTCTTCTTCTTCATTGTCTTCCATCATAACCCCTCTTTCTCCGTGCTTGGTCCAAACATTATAGTGGGGCATGAAACCGGACTCAAACAGGTGGACGTGAATGGTTCTTGAGTTAGAGTAATTGTGATCATTCTTACAGCCAACATAAGGACAAGGCATAAAACCATCTGCCCGCTTGTTTGCCTGAGCCACAATCAGAAAAGTATGCACACCATCAATGAACTGGGGAGAGCATCTGTCATCGTACATCCATTATCGGCTCATCTTCATTACACACCACCGAATAGACCAAATTAATATAAGTTCATACATAAAGTTCATACATAACGTTCATACATAAAGTTCATACAACACTTAAATGCAACATAAAAATAACTCTCTAGCTAAAGCATTTAAATGCAACAACAAATGCGATCGAGATCGCAACTAAGGTAACAATTGATCCAACAGCATAATGATACCAAGTCTCACTATCAATGGCATATTTTCTAATCTTTCTAATCTTCAACCGCATTTTCTCCATCTTGATCTTGTGATCATCGACGACGTCGGCAACATGCAACTCCAATTCCATCATCTCCCCCTTAATTCTTTTCAATTTTTATTTCAAATACTCGTTTTCTCTTTCAACTAAATTTAACCTCTCGACAATAGGGTCGGTTGGAATTTCCGGTTCACATACCTCCTAGATAAAAATATCTATGTCAACTTGATGGGCATAATTTTTCATAAACACGAAATGCAACAAATAGTTCGAAAAGAGAATATACCATATCTGAATCATAACACGGGCGAGGGCCGACGGGGACGGATATCAAAACCATGGCACTATGTATAACAAATAGCGTACGGGTAAGATAATTATGCAAGTAACTATATATCTAAATCACACAAACATGATTTTTTATATAAAAAAGATAAGAACAAGAGGCTCACCACAAGGTGGTGCCGGCGACGGGTCGGTGCGGACGATCGACGGTGGTTACGATGGAGACGGGAAGGCACTAAGTAAACCACACCTACATATGCAAACTAAGAGTTATTTTAAGCTCAAATTGCATATAAATCAAATAAACTACCACATATAATTCCTCCCAAATTACTAAAACCCACAAATTAATCACTATATAAAGCATTGCAAGAGCTAATCTAGCAATGAGAGATGAAAGGACAAAGTTGCTAACCTTTGTGATCACTTGAATGGATGGGGGCCTTCAAATCTTGACAAAATTTGGGCAAAATGTGTGATGAGCTTGAGGGGAAGAGGGGAAGAACAGAGAGGAGAGGGGAAAGGGGGGGGGAACAGAGCGAGCTGGACGAAGGGTTTATATGTAGGATGACCTGTAGTACCGTTTCGTGGCACGAACCGGTACTAAAGGTGCTGGAGGGGCCCCAGTCTGACAACATCCTGCCATCACTCTCTTTAGTACCGGCTCGTGGCACGAACCGGTGCTAAAGGTTTGCCTCGAACCGGTACTACTGAGAGCGGCCCGCCTAGCCGTTGGAACCGGCACTAATGATCATATTAGTGCCGGCTCAATTTTAAACCGGGACTAATGAGCTGTACATTAGACCCTTTTCTAGTAGTGGAGTCCTACTAGGACTCCAAGTCCTAGTAAGATTCCACCTGGTGGAAGGGGGAAGGAAGGGAGAGGGAAAGGGGTCGTGCCCCCTCCCCTAGTCCTATTCGGACTCCCCATGGGGGGGCGCCTCCCCTATGTTGGCTGTCCTCTCTATCCCCTATGGCCCATCATGGCCCATTGCTTCCCCCGGGGGGTTCCGGTAACCCCTCCGACACTCCGTTTTTACCCGAAACTATCCGGAACACTTCCGGTGTCCGAATAACATGGTCCGATATATCAATCTTTATGTCTCAGCCATTTCGAGACTCCTCGTCATGTCCGTGATCTCATCCGGGACTCCGAACAAACTTCAGTCATCAAAAACACATAACTCATAATACATATGGTCATCGAACGTTAAGCATGCGGACCCTATGGGTTCGAGAACTATGTAGACATGACCGAGACACATCTCGGTCAATAACCAATAGCGGAACCTAGATGCTCATATTGGCTCCTGCATATTCTACGAAGATCTTTATCGGTCAAATGCATAACAACAAACGTTGTTCCCTTTGTCATTGGTATGTTACTTGCCCGAGATTCAATCGTCGGTATCATCATACCTGGTTTAATCTCGCTATCAGCAAGTCTCTTTACTCGTTCCGTAATGTTTCATCCCGCAACTAACTCATTAGTCACATTGCTTGCAAGGCTTATAGTGATGAGCATTACCGAGAGGGCCCAGAGATACCTCTTTGAAACACGGAGTGACAAATCCTAATCTCGATCTATGCCAACCCAACAAATACCTTCGGAGACACCTGTAGAGCATCTTTATAATCACCCATTTACGTTATGTCGTTTGATAGCACACAAAGTGTTCCTCCGGTATTCGTGAGTTGCATAATCTCATAGTCTGAGGAACATGTATAAGTCATGAAGAAAGCATTAGCAATGAAACTATAACGCTCATAATGCTAGGCTAACGAATGGGTGTGATCCCGTTCATCAAATGACAACACATGTCTATGGTTAGGAAACATAACCATCTTTGATAAACGAGCTAGTCAAGTAGAGGCATACTAGGGACACTTTGTTTTGTCTATGTATTCACACATGTACTAAGTTTCCGGTTAATACAATTCTAGCATGAATAATAAACATTTATCATGATATAAGGAAATAAAATAATAACTTTATTATTGCCTCTAGGGCATATTTCCTTCACCGGCTTAGGCCGTTTTGAGCACGATTATGACAGGTGGGTCCCGCCAGAAGGGGTGACGTGACACAACATAACGGTTCGCAAATAGACAGAATAACAGAACAGAGACTGATTTGTAAAAGAGCCTGAGAGGATAAGGTTGTCTTTTCAAATAAAAAAAGACACACCCGCATACGGGGAAAGAGATGATGGCCAGGAGCAGCGCCGAGCTCCACCGCCGGCGCGCCCGAGCTCGCATGCGTTCGGGCCGGCGCCACCTGGCCACGAGCAGCAGTTCCACCGTGGCTCCCCTGCAGCTCCATCCCTTGCCCCTGCACCTCGCAGCGGTGCAGCACGGGGACCCTCAACGATGAGCTCCGCCATCGCCGGGGCGCTCGAGTTCGCCGGCGTTCGGGCCGAGGCCTCCAGGCCATGAGCTGCAGCTCCACCGCGCTTCCCCTTGCACCTCGCTACCGTGCAGCCCATCGACCCTCGACGGTGAGCTCCACGGCCGTCGGTGCCCTCCCCTATCTCTCCCATCTCTATCTGATGCTTGTCGCCGTCGTCGTTCTCCTGCAGCACGCCATTGAGCTCATCCATGGCCGCACGATGCTCAAGCCGCCGTCGCCGGAGCTCCGCTGCCCTAACGTCCTAACCGACAGCGCCGCCGGATGCATGCCGTCTTGCCCGTCCCCGACCATGCCAGATCACCCCTCTGCCCCGCTGCCGGAGCACAGCAGTTGGGGCGACCGCGCGCATGGAGGGATTGGCCGCCGGCGTCCACCACCGGACTGGAGGACCCGATTGCTTTTTTTTCAGGGGTCCTTTTGCAAAATAAAATTGTAGCGGGATGTAATTGACTATTTTTTTGCCATGTCACCCCTTCTGGTGGGGCCCACATGTCATAATCATGCTCAAAAACGGCCTAAGCCGGCGACTAGTGTTTTTTGCAAAAAAATTAGTGCTTTTTGGCACAATTCTGTAAATGTGTGGTTCCTGCAAACGTTGCCTGAAGTGTCAATGTGTTTTGCAATTCACTCAGGAATTGGTCCATGCTGGTCTTCAGAAAATTCAGACATGAAGTTAAGGAAGTTAACAGGAAGAGTGTGGCTTGGTGTGTCACAGAGTGGTTATTCAGAGTGGTGCACTCTCTTCAGTTATACCCCAATCATTTTATATCATGTTGTCCCCACTTGCAAAAGTTATACTCCCTCCGTCCTAAAATAAGTGTCCCTGCTACAACTTTATATGGAGTAGTATCTTATATGACGTTCTGACAAGATAGCCGAGCTTTCCGTATATACGATATAGCCTGGTTTCGCTTTTGCTAGAATACTAAGGTGGAAACCCCTAAACCATGAGATTTCAGAACACACCTAGGCCAGTTTGAGCTCTCTGGTTTTTTTTTTTTTTTGCTTTATACACGAACTAACGTGGACATGGTTGTTTAATACTCCTACTGGTTAACAGGAACAGTAAATCAGAAGGACCTCTTAAGGAATAATCTTAGTGACTTGGAAGGAAGCCCTCATCTCGCTCCAATTCAGACGGTTGTACATCCAATGAATTGGCGGATTTTTTTCATTTAGGAGCAGATCTCTACACATATGCGTAGTTAGCTTGCAACCCCAAATACACAATAATGTAACCACTGTATATTGCCCCTGTGTAAAGTTAAGGATCTTGTAATAAGATTGTACTACATGCACATATGCTAGAATAGAGACAACACTTGTCCTGTGAAATAACCGGTGTACCATTTGCTCCACAAAGTTTTCCTTGTTAAGTTGAGATCTAGTCATTGGCTCATAATGGACGAGCACTTCCGAAGATGAATATTGCTTTTATCTGATGGTATTATGCCACTTCTTTGGTCATAATCATTGGCTCAATGCAGAGTTTGATCAATGATGAATTCAACCATGGGAAATCCAACAATCATCATTGTTACAACACAGGTCGGCTAATTCACCGAATTGAATTACCGATCTCACACCAACTACTCTACAACATGACACTGTAGTAGGGTTTGCATTGCATGCCCCATCTACAAGGCTCACAGCAACTTCATGCAGTCTTTGCCTTTGACATGGCCTTCTTCCTCTGGGCAAGCATATAAGTGAACATGTGCGGCCCACCTGCAGTCACCCAAGTTAAACAACAAAATGTTCCGTGAGGTCCTACTTCGCTTATAGTATCACTTTATTAATGTCAAAGGATGACAATCACTACAAATGCGAAGGGCAAAGGCAAGGTAAGAGGGGTTATGTACCTGGAACATAGACACCGATGGCGATAGCACATGTATAAAAGTAGTTAAAGGAGAAATTCCATTTGTTAGGCATCTTAACAAAGTATTTCTCGGATACCTGGTCACCCAGAAGATAAAAGTAGTTAGACAAGATTGTTATAAAATGAATATCATGGAGTTTTCTTTTCCTCTTTGGTTATTTAGTTACCTTGATGTAAGGCAGAGCAATGTAAATTAGACCGACCTCGCTAAGGATTCCGGTAGGATACAATATCATAAATGTGCTATACCTGCATACAAGCAGTGCCACAACAAATGAATGAAGTTCACTTTTAAGATAAAGTTTTTAAAAAGGCAGTAATTTCCTCTAAATTTGATGAGATGATACCCTGTTTGGAGCAGAAATAGTACTAACCTGAGCCATAAAAGCCAAGAAGGTGTAAATCCAAGTGTCTCCTTCAAACCAAAGAAAGAATATCTAATGATCTGCATGAAACCAACAAATTCCGCATTATGTTATGTTCTCAAATATAAAGACCATCCAAAATTTCTAATTTTAACCTCGGCAAAAGAATTTTGTAAGAAGTACCTCAGTGATGGACCAGCTTATTACCAAAGAAGTTACGAGAATATGAGATTGTGTCTGCAAGACAAATGTACAAAGTGATAAATCAACATTGTCAAATCAATTTTTACTTTCATCAATCCAATATGAAAAGATACAGCTGGCAAGTTATCAAGGACCGTACCTCAGGAAAGCTCCACAAGATGCCCCATGTAAGAAACAACCTCGATCCTATTTGTGGAAGGGTTGCAGTGACCGGAGACCTCACCAACCCTAAAATTCAGATTGTTGCAACAATTACTAAAAATGAATAGATACCAAAAGAGTGACGAAGAGCAATCTTGTTTTGAAAATCTGATACTTGACGATTTTTGAAGAGAAGTAAGTATAACCTCATACCTACAAGCCCATGAAGAATCTGCGCCCACCAGCAGCACGACCGCCAGTGCCAGGCAAACACAAGATTGTCAGTAACTCTCAAACTTGGATGTGCAAAGAAATAAAGCAGATTGCTACTGTAGATATATATAACACCAGAAAGAACTAGGACACCACATTAAATTCAGAACAAAGTTGTAATAAGCACAGAAATAACAATGGAGTTGAATCATCATCGCGGCGTTTCGACATGTCTCTCATAGCGGTGCTCGGCTCGGTTCACAGAGTAATCTGGTAGATTCGGGGCACCGCATCCAGACTGTTTTTACTGTTTAGTCAACTCCATTTTGTCTCTGCCTTAACTCAGTTCAGAGCAGTAATCCATCCTACTTGATATATATGAGAATCACACTTTGAGAGGGTAAAAGTTACTGCATATTTTGACTGACATTCATGCTCTTTTACTAAGTCAAATTCTGAAGCTAGGAGTCAACTCAAAGAGGTGGGGGGGGGGGGGGAAGAGAAGCAGACCTCCATGACGGCGGCGGTCTGCGCGAGCTGCAGCGGGCGCTCGACGGCGGCGTAGACGCCCTCATGGCCGGCCCCCAGCAGCGCCGTCACCGCGTAGTAGAGCACCTGCGCCCTGCCAACCAAACCAAAGAGATCCGAACTGGTCAGACCCAAAGCAAGCAACGAGAGATCCATCCATCCATCCCATCCAAGGAAAGGAGAGCCGGAGGCGCACCATCCGTAGAAGACGACCCAGTTGTAGACGGAGAGGTAGAGCCGCCGCACCGCCGACCCGACGCCGGCCATTCTTGACTAGAAGACGCCGCAGGGCTGGGACGCGGCTGCAGCGGATCAAATAATGGCCGCCGATGTCCCGGTACAACACGGAGGCGGAAGAAATAGTACGTGCTCGGGTCGGGGAGTTGGATTAGGAGGCGGCTGGCCAACAAACTCTGCCGCAATCGGTTTGAATCTGGAAGGAATCTGACGAGATCGGATCGGATCGTTCGGACAGGACGAGCGAGTGAGAGAGTGTGGTGGGCAGCAGCTCGTGGCAGTCAGTTATTGCCGCTGCAGCTGCTCACATCTACCCAACCGCCCGCCGCCCAAATCCAGCTTGCCTCCCCACCACACGCGCCATTTCTTCATCGCGCACGCAATTCAAATGCTTATGCAAATCCAGGCAGATGATTCTGCTGCCTGCACCGTTTTCAGTAGCTTTCGAGCAGACCCAACAGCTCAGCTAACACAACAAACTTCAGAACAGAGCACAGCTGTTTGGGCAAATTAAGCCCATCGCAACCGAAAAATAATAAACACGCCGAAAGCGCGGCGGATCAAGAAACTTCACGCAAAAATTGCTTCCATGTTTTCAGCCACAAGCTGTAGTGCTGTATCGATCTTACAGGATCTGTCGATCGCAACAAAACTGAGTTACAAAGGGGTACAACGGGGAAGATCGGTGCCTTGGCCAGCTACAGTGCAGCGGCGATGATCCCCAGCTCGGCGCAGAGCGGGTCGACCTCCTCCTCCCCCAGCAATGAGAGGGCCGCGAGCCCGTAGTAAGAATGGTAGATGTCTGGCAACTCGTCGTCCGGGAATTTCGAGAAGCCTCCGTACTGTCGTCCAAGCAAACAATCGAGAAAAGAATGAGTCAGTAAAGGAGCGGTCCTGTAGACCAGTTCGAAAACTTGATTTAAGGTCTTATATTTGGTTGAAATCTTAGAAAAAAAAAGTTGCCAGTGGAGGCTCTAGTTTGGGATAATTACGCATGTCTGGCAGGTGAGCAGAAATCCCCGCAGAGCGCCGTGGTCGATCAAGTGGTAGGCGCCAATCATCTTCAACACGCCTCCAATCCTGAATGAAGATGAGTCAAATGGGCAGCAAAGAAATTTTTATCAAGGTTGTCGCTGCAGCCTGCTTGTCAGACAACTAATGTACAGACTGTTAATGTGCTAACCAGAAAGCGTAGCAAGTATCGCTCGGCTTATTTCTTCTGCCCTGAAATCCCCCGTCTGCTGCTTGCCTCTACATAATGATACTGCAATGCGTTAGTAATGCTCACCGGTAAGCTAATAAAGACATTTTTGCTAACAATTCAGATTTAGTTTTCATGTAGACTATTGTGCATTTTTACATCATGTAAAAGGGCAGATTTTAATGGATAACTGCAGATACACAATTAAGCAGGATTTGACCTGAAGGCACCACTCCAGGAGCAATTGTACGTCAATTGGCGCAGACTCTCGTAAGTTCGATGCCAAATCAACTTGAATGAAACCCATTAGATATAGGGCCGCAACAGCACAGAAAGTTCCCCCACCTGGCTCACTAACACAAAGTCATACAATGAGAATCCATAACCAATAGCGCAATTGCAAAACAAAGACTTGACTTAGTTGCCTACCATGAGATTCTGAACCAGGAACCATGCCAAAGCCACCGTCATATGACTGCATTGCAGTAGAAATAAGAATCAGAAAAGGCAAATAGCATGGTGCAGGACACCATTACATCATTGCAAACTACGACGCATTAGGAATTTTCACAAGCCAACCTGACAGTTAAGAATGTATTCTTTGGCCTTTTCCTTGTCCATTCCTGACCAGTCTCTTAGCATTGAGCAGATCGCAGCTGAGAAAGCTCAAATGCATCAAATTATTATCAACCAAAAAAAATTCAAGTATTTGCATTATACAGAGAACAGTGCTCCTCACCTGCACAGTATACAAAGCGTAGGTCTGTTTCCGCACCAATGTGAGTAGGCATGAAGCTATAAAAAGATGAATGTCAAGTTAGCTAATAACCAAAATGTATTGAATGTCAGATGCACAAAATCAAAGCCTTCTGAGTTGACCAATAAAACAGGAAAGAAAGCAAAATGAGCAGAGAAGCACTAGACTACTTGCAAGCATTTCGGAGTATCATAACAGTACAGCACCTGAACATTCTAGTACAAATACACACCAAAAAAGTGGTGTTTACCGGTGTAAAGTTTGTTGCAATGAGAGTAAATGGTTTAAGTTCATGCAGATGAAATAACACATGGTAAATGAAAAGACTTACAATTAATGCATATGTTCCTGAAACAGAACTATAATGAAGGATGTGGACTGTGAACCAACCATGGGGTGCTATGAAAATTGTAAAACAGCATGTGAGGTATGTGACTAGGTGAAACTATTCCGGTGATTCTTTCCTAGAAAATATTATAGTGATAATGTTAATGAAGGTAGTAGATGGAAATACTTAGATACTTCCCAGGTAAATTTTGAAGTCTAACAGTCTAAGTACCATGGAGACCAAAGCTAAACACATACCTTCCATCTGGTTGCTGAAGTTTTTTCATCGACAGTAGAAGAACCTTGCTATCAAGGTTAAGTACATCATAACCTACAATCTTCAATGTAGCAAGGGCCGAATAAGTGCTTGCTAGATGACTACCATTATGGCAAGGGTCCTGAAACAGAGCACATGTCAGTATATGGAACTATCACAAATAAATAAATGAATGGCAAAAATGTGGACGAGACAAGGTTGAGTTAGGCATTAATCACCCATACCTTCACCAAATTTGAGGGAAACTTAGTTGTTCTAGAGCCACAGAATCCATAAAATTGCCCTACAAATGAGTGAACTGTTATGTAATAAACATATTGCATTTAGAAATACGAATTATAGAAGTAACGGAGAAACCTTACCATTGTCTAAGTTGTCGTTTGCCTCAGGGTGTACTTGAAACGACAAAATCCATTTGGCAATTTGATCCTTGTTAACCTACAAAAAAGATAGGTACACAAATTATTACTACATTACTTCTTCCTGAGCGGTCAAGGCGCACAGGTAAACTGAAATTCTCCCAATAAACAATTCAGCTAGCAACCTAACATGGTTGATCATCCTAAAAGAACTTCAAGTCATAAAAGTGATTGCTGGCAGATAGCTTTTCCTTACTTTATGCAAATGCTATTCTTTTAAAGGCTCGGAAGATGTAGAACTTCTTTGATGTTTCTATATCTGGTTTATGCAATTCACCAGAGGGGACGTATCATGATTGATAAACCTGGAAGGTTATTATCATGTGTTCACACAAGCAATCAACATTGAGAAGGATACCCTTAATTGCTAACCAACTAGACGGCTCTCAACTGCATGAAGAATTAAAATCCTATGGGGCTTAGACCAAATAACCAACCAGTGCCACTTTGTTGCTACAAACCAGCATCAACATCATCTGGGTCCCTTTGCTCTTATCACCAGACACCGAACCTTGTTGAACTTAGTAATGACATTCTAGTTGTCAGGCAGGTCTGCATCCAATAACCTCTAACTACTTGGGAGTTAAAGTCTTAGTGGACTGGGTAGTGGACTCAAATGCTTAAGCCTTGCAGCTAGCAGTTGCTGTCACAAGCATTCCACGACGTTGATCTGCGAACTGCACTGCGTGTCCCCATATTCGTGACTAATTGCATTTAGCGCTTATGAATGCTACTCAAACCTACCCCTATGAATACATCGAGTCATTTTTTTTTTCATACTTCTAATCGTGCACAAGCATCCCCTGTTCTGAACCAGACCACCTACTGTCCGATGGTGAATCCCTTGAAAAATCTGTACTGTTCGACGGTGGATTAGAGTGTTGAATACGTGGAATGGCTTTTTTTAATCTTGAATAATACTTGAACCTGTGCATATCCTTGCAATTTGATTCAAAAATAAAAACAGGGCAGCTTAAGTTCAGTCGCCGCAACCAATTTTTTCAAAAATTTGCCACCCTTTTTCTTTTACATTCGTAGCGCAGAAATCTACTGATGTGCGTGTGCGCATGCTTGACAATTTTTGAATAAACTCAGCAGAATGCATACAATGGCCTAGTATAATCAGTACACCCACGCGAGATCCAAAGCAATGAACAGAGGACACAGCCACATCTAGAACATGACAGATCACTCGGAAACTCCCCAGAATTCCGCGCAATTCGCGCACGCGTGGACAGAGTACACGCCGAGAGGGAGCGCAACGGGATAGATCTCAGCTGGGCTTACCCGGTCGAGCTCCCGGAGGAGGGAGAGGCCGGCGACGGCGAAGTAGGCGAGGGTGAGGTGGTTGACCTCCTGCGTGGCGTAGCCGTCGGGGAGCTCGGACGACATCAGCTCCAGGAACGCCGCGTGGCGCGCGCGCGCGAACCCGGCCGGCCCCTCCTCCTGGTCCCCCATCTCCGGCGGTCGTCGGCCGTGAAAAGTGAAGGCCTCTCTCTCCTCGTCGCCGCCGATTGGTCTGGCCGGTGCGGGAGCACGAATCCTGGCGCGCTTGGGACTTTGGGAGGGTGATGAGATGAGATGGCGGTCCCACTTGTGTCCGGTTTCCGACCGTGCCGTACTACATTATGGTTTTGTTTCTGGGTCTGTCTAGGACACGTCTATATGTCACATCTAACCTTGTGTCCATTATATCTGTGATCTGTTTTTATTTTGCCCCAGCTTTTTTTCCTTGTTGATGCGTTATTTGTGGGAGCTGATGTGACATCCTTAGAAAACATCTACTAGATGTGAATTAGGTAAACTGTTTGTTTTTCGAGCGGGTATCGTATTCCTTGCTGTCTTTTCCGTGACGCAGTACTTTTTTTTAAGGAATAGCTCGTTTTATTGATTAAGGATAAATCAAGAGCGAGCGTCTCCGCGAAAACAATCTGGTGTCATGTGAAATATAGAGTCACTCTCGAGGACTCACATGATCTAGTTAGAATATGTGCCGCGAAATCGACAAGCAATTGACTAAAACGAACAGACGAGAAGAACGACACCAACTCCTTGATATCAGCAATGATGAGCCCCACCGGCAAGCAAGCCATCGTCGAAGCATTGATTCTTTGGATAATGGATAGACTGTCCGACTAAAAAGCGGCCCTTTGGAAAAACTTACTGGCGGTTGGGAGCCACTTGTGACATTGCGACTTTTTTTTAGAAACTGACATCCGACTTAATAGGAATGATAATCTGCACGGTGATCCTTGACCGATCCTCGGCCCATCACTAGTAGAAAATAGGACTTTGGTTGATTGAGGCCAGGATAAGGGCATTAATCCCGGTTCACTCACGAACAGGGACCAAAAGGTGCATCAGTCCCAGTTCGTGAGGCCAGGGCGCCGGCCAGGCCTCAGGGGCCATTGGTCTCGGTTCGTCTGACACTTTTGGTTCCGATTCCAGACACGAATCGGAACCAATGAGCCTCACTCCTAGCCCAACACCTTTAGTCCCGGTTGGTGGTTGTCGTGGTTCTAAGTCTGACAGTAGAGTGGGGGGTAGGTATGGAGAGGCAAGGTCCTAGCTATGGAGAGGTTGTAAACACAAGCGATGTACGAGTTCAGGCCCTTCTCGGAGGAAGTAAAAGCCCTACGTCTCGGAGCCCTGAGGCGGTCGAGTGGATTATGTGTATAGGTGTTACAAGAGTGCGAACCCCTCTGCCTGTGGAGGGGGGGTGGCTTATATAGAGTACGCCAGGACCCCTGCCAGCCCACGTAATGGAGGGTTTAAAGTTTATTAAGTCTGGGGCGTTACTGGTAACGCCCCACATAAAGTGCCCTAACTATCATTAAGTCTATTCAATTACAGGCCGTTGCAGTGCAGAGTGCCTTCTGACCTTCTGGTGGTCGAGTGTATCTTCATGGTCGAGTGAATCTCCATAGTCGAGTCCTTCTGGTCAGTCGAGTGGGTTCCTCGTTGGTCGACTGGAAGGTGATCTCTTCTAAGGCTGCCCCTGGGTAGGACATTCAGGTCAGGCCTATGACCCTACCCTAGGTACATGAATCCATCATTAGCCCCCGAATGGATTGAGGCTTGAATGAGGAAGGAGTTGATGCTGTTTCCGATTGACTTTTGCATACTGGCTATGCGTCGTTCTGGATTAAGATCTTCTTTGTTGATAACGAGCAACTTTTCTTCAGTCGACTCGATCCATTCTTGTCTTTCGTCGAGTGATCTTTTAGACTTTGCTGGTTCCCGAGCGACGGATCGCAGGAAATCTTGCGTCTGATAGACCGATCTGCCGTTCGCGGATTCCACGGGATACAAAATTTAGGGGAGCGCGCGAAGCGGAACGAACCGTGGCGCTCGGACGGGACGGGACATAGACGCCTTGATCTCCGCGCCGCTTTTTCCGCCACGTATCGTGTCGATGCAACTGTTTCGGGATATGATTAGGTTGCCTGGGTCCACCTGTCATCCACTCGGAAGTGATGTTATAAATGCAACCAGCGAGGGTTTTCTGAACAGTGCCCCATTCTTTCTCTTCTGCTCTCCTTGTCTCCGCCCAACGCGCTCGCTTTCGTCCCCGCAAAGCTCTTCCTCGCGCACCTCGCCGGCAGCCATGGTCAAGGAGAAGACGGCGGCGCTGGAGCGCGCAAAGAAGGCGTCGGCGGCGGAGAAGGCGAAGGGGAGATCCACCAGCCGCAGTGGGTCTTCGTCGAGATCCCGCCTGCCGAAGGGCTGGGTCCAGGGAGATTGGATTCAGTCGACCATCAGGGAGAAGGATCTCCTCGACATGGCCGACGACGGGCTGATCCCCCATGGCGCCGCAAGACTTCCAGGAAAAGAGTGGCAACCTCAGCCGGAAGAGGGTGAGTGTGTGCTCCTGGCCACTCATATTGATCGAGGATTTTCTTTGCCACCGAGCATTTTCTTTCGTGGTTTTTTGAACTTCTTTGGAGCCCAACTCCACCACTTTACTTCGAACTCCATCGCGTATCTTGCTGCGTTCGTATCCATGTGCGAGAGTTTCCTGGGCTGTCGACCGCACTGGGGCTTGTTCAAGCACATCTTCACGTGTCATTCTCAGACCGTGAAGAAGGCGAGTCCAGGCGATGAGAAGACCCAAGTTGTCCAAATGTGCGGGGGTCTGGGAATTCAAGTGAGGAACAAGAGCACCTTCCCAGCTATGACGTTTCCCGAGTCGGTCAGGGGCTGGCAGTCGACTTGGTTCTACTGCCAGAACGAGCTGACGCCGGGGCAGTCGAGTGGACTCCCCCCATTCACCATGAGTCGAGTGAACAAGCCCTCCTCTCTGAAGGTGGTTCCGGAGGAGAGGACTGATGTGAAGATGTTGATGGATCGCGTGGTGCAGTTGGTTTGGGACGGCGTGACTGGCATGGACCTTCTGGAGGTTTTCCTTTGGCGGCGGATCCAGCCTCTTCAGTTCCGGAGCCATGGCATGTGGTTGTACTGCGGGACTGAAGACGAGACTCGAGTCCACCCGGAAGCAGTCGACGACGCCACGGTGGAAAGATGGATGGCCGCGGTCACTGGGAACAAGGATAATCCCCGTGGATCCAGGAGGATTCCCCCACTCGACCATCACACCGTTCCAGATAAGGTATATTTGCTCTGCCTTCCATTGTGTATTTGTCAAATTTGTTTCTGTATGTTCTGCGACTTGGTCGACTGATCTCTGTCTTGACGTCTTCCAGGCCCTCACCGACCTGTATTCAATGCCCAATGAAGCTCAGGCTCCGACTGAGGAGGGAGAAGCCAGCGGGGGCGAGAGCCAGGAGGAGTGGGATTCAGACGCTGCCGAAGATGACGATGATGACGACGACGATGATGAGGACGAAGAGGAGGAGGAGGAAGAGGTTGCACCACCGCGCTCGGAAAGGCGGTCGAAACTTGTCCATGACCCCGCGACTGAACGCGGTAAGGGGGTGGCGATTGCCTCGCAGTCGACCAAACGCCCTCGGACCGCTTCTCCGGTGCCGAGTGAAAGGGCTCCGAAGCAGTCGAAGGTGGTTCCGCCGAAACCCACCAAGCTCCTGCCGAAGATGAAGGTATCCATCCCCACCATATCCGGGTAAACATGTTACTTGAGTTCTCTTGTTTTGTATAAGCTTTATCTCTGGTTGATACTTGAGCTGGTCGACTGATTCTTTGGAACTTCAGTGCTGCAACTTCTGAGACCTCAGGCAAGGCTGACGACCATGAGATGGAGGATGCAGCAACCTCAAATCCTGGTACTGTACTCTCAATTCTGTCCTTAGTCGACTGACTCATGATTTCTAACTTTGATTCCTTTTCTGAAGCTCCACCCCATGACATTATCACCCTTCCTGAGGATGATGATGATGAGGATGAAGAACCGCTGAGGCACAGGATGAGCAGGAAGGCGTCTACTGGTACGGCAACCCCGGATGCGACGGCGCCCGAGACTGTGGTCACGGAGGGGGAGAACCCCACTCGACACACCGTGTCTTTCGCGGTGCCGTTGACGAGTGCTCATCCCACTTCGTCGAGTGCTGCCCAACCCTCGCTCTTTACAACACATCACGTCCCAGAAGACCAGGCCAGCGCTGCTAAGGAGGCGATACGCCAAGCGGGGATTATGATGGAGCAGGTGAAGATCGTCCGGGATGCAAGCCAAGCAGCTTATGATGCTAGCTCCGCCCTTCAAAGCAATGTTCAGGTCAGTCGACCACCGCCTGTTCTGTTAGGATATGCTATCAAAACTTTTTCTTTCTGAAATCCATAGCAATCACCCGGTGGGTGTGTCGAGAAAAAACTCCGTGTTAGCGGGGGCACGCTGAGTGCACCCGCTGGGTGTAGTCCCCAAGGCTAAGGTCGACTGCTGGCAGTCGGCTTTAGGCTTTATAAGTAAAGGTTGTTCATCATTCGACTTGATCGAATGGTTTCCGACTGGTCGACTGGTCGACTCTGTCTTGAACAGAATTAGTGGGGGCACGCTGAGTGCACCCACTAGGTGTAGTCCCCGAGACTGTGGTCGACTGCTTGCAGTCGACTACAGTCTGAAGAGCACGTCTTTTTTTTGGGTCGACTGGTCGACTCTGTTAGTGGGGGCACGCTGAGTGCACCCACTGGGTGTAGTCCCCGAGACTACGGTTGAATGCTTGCATTCGACTGTAGTCTTAGAAACGTATGATTTTTCCCTATCCACTCGGAAGTGAATCATCTTTGATATTTTGTCGATTGGTTCTTCGTAGAAATCTTGTGACCTTGCGGCTCGCTATACGGAACTGGAGCAGAAGCACATTCAGCTCGAGCTGGATCTGAAGCTGGTGCAGGAGAATCTGACGAAGGCGAAGGAGGAGACCAAAGGTATGTTCGGTGAGACCTCGACGACTCCTTTTTCCTTCCATTTGTTTCAAAATCTGACTTTGCTGTAACTTGCAGACAAGGTGAGGGAGGCCCAGAAGAAGAAGGACCTTGAGCTAGCTGAGAAGACCAAGCTTGCTGACGAGAAGTTAGCTTCAGTCACCAAGCTTGAACAGGAAAATACCAATCTGAGAGCTGCTCTGGCGATTGCCTCCAAGGATGTTGACCGACTGAAAGCTGACAAGACTACCCTGACCGAGAAGATCAACCAATTGACTGGGAAGAAGAATGACCTGGAAGGCTTCCTGGGTGGTCTTGCCAAGAAATTGTTCCTTATGCTCGAAGGTAATCTTTTTCACTCGACCAACATTTTCAACTGTGATGCTTCCATTCGACCATTGTCTTGATTCGGTGTTTTGTCCTTGCAGAATTCTGTCGGAACTTTGAAGAAGAGACTAGCCAGTTGGAGCCGAACCTTGACCCTGTCAATTCTCCGATGAATGATGAAGTTGCTATGAATGTCTTCCGACTGGAGTCCCGCATTGCAGCTGTTGTGGACTGCAAGGCTGAAGGCCGCCACTTCTCGCATCGACTCGACGCTTTGGCCCGGGGCAACACTTCAGAATGACCTCGAGTCGTTGATGGCTCGACTAAACGCGGTCCGCGACCGTGTGCAAGAGTGGAAGAAGTCCTCGGCTCGGTGCGGCGCAGATGTTGCCCTGTGTCTGGCCCAAGTCCACTGCAAGGACGCGCGAGAAGAGAAGCTAGTGGCTCTCCGAGTGGCCAACACCAAGAAACACGACTTCAGGTCCTTCATGGAAACTTTCATCGCTGCTGCTACCCGGATTCGCAGACGGGATCGACCTCGACGAGTTCGTTGCTCCTTCCAGCCCTCCACAGGAGGGGTAAAAAACTTTTCTTTAAGCTCGACCCTTTAAATTTGCCTCGGTATGCCGAGTGGAATTGTAACCGGTAAACCTTAACAGGCTTAGTGCCTGAGCACTCTCGGTTCCTTTAGGTATCGACCTAAACTTGGATTTGATATTTGGATATGATTGCTCTTGGTTCGAATTGTCCTTTGCAGGTTCACAGCAAGATGCCCACTGCAGTCGACTTATTCCTTAGGCGAGCACTGGGCTGCAGCTAAGCCTCCGAGTGAGAGGTTTGCTCTTCACTCGGTAGGATTTTTA
The DNA here is from genome assembly GCA_963921465.1 of Triticum timopheevii. Classification (NCBI taxonomy): domain Eukaryota; kingdom Viridiplantae; phylum Streptophyta; class Magnoliopsida; order Poales; family Poaceae; genus Triticum; species Triticum timopheevii. The sequence continues at coordinate 59,227,317 of OY997266.1, read as the reverse complement.
TAACTTAGGCGAACGCTGGGCTGCAGCTAAGCCTCCGAGTGAGAGGTTTGCTCTTCACTCGGTAGGATTTTTTATAACTTAGGCGAGCGCTGGGCTGCAGCTAAGCCCCCGAGTGAGAGGTTTGCTCTTCACTCGGTAGGATTTTTTATAACTTAGGCGAGCGCTGGACTGCAGCTAAGCCCCCGAGTGAGAGGTTTGCTCTTCACTTGGTAGGATTTTTTATAACTTAGGCGAGCGCTGGGCTGCAGCTAAGCCCCCGAGTGAGAGGTTTGCTCTTCACTCGGTAGGATTTTTTATAACTTAGGCGAGCGCTGGGCTGCAGCTAAGCCTCCGAGTGAGAGGTTTGCTCTTCACTCGGTAGGATTTTTTATAACTTAGGCGAGCGCTGGGCTGCAGCTAAACCTCCGAGTGAGAGGTTTGCTCTTCACTTGGTAGGATTTTCACGTTGTATTTGTGGCGAAGCTCGGAGGAGAGAGTCGCAGTCTATCTGCACCTCGTCCTCCTTGCGAGCCCACATTATACTTATGGCGTAGCTCAGAGGAGAGGGTCGCAGTCGACCTGCACCTCGTCCTCCTTGCAAGCGTATGTTGTACTTAGGCGAGCACTGGGCTGCAGCTAAGCCCCCGAGTGAGAGGTTTGCTCTTCATTCGGTAGGATTTTTTATAACTTAGGCGAGTACTTGGACTGCAGCTAAGCCCCCGAGTGGAAGTCTGGCTTACCACTCGGTAGGATTTTTTATAACTTAGGCGAGTACTTGGACTGCAGCTAAGCCCCCGAGTGGAAGTCTGGCTTACCACTCAGTAGGATTTTTATAACTTAGGCGAGCACTGGGCTGCAGCTAAGCCCCCGAGTGGAAGTCTGGCTTACCACTCGGTAGGATTTTTTATAACTTAGGCGAAACGGATTCGCGGCTAAGCCTCCGAGTGGAAGTCTGGCTTACCACTCGGTAGGATTTGTACAAACTTAGGCGAAACGGATTCGCGGCTAAGCCACCCACTGGGGGAAAAAGTGACAAAAATTATGAAGGAATTATGGCACTATTATTTCGAGATCCATGAACTACAGAAGTATTTTATTACAACTCATCCGAGTGGAAAACTTTTAAGTGAAAAACGGGCAGAGCAGATCCGCATTCCAAGCTCGGGGCTCTTCGATGTTGTGTTCAACGTTGTAGAGACGGTATGCCCCGTTGTGGAGAACTTTGGTGACGATGAAGGGTCCTTCCCAAGAAGGAGCGAGCTTATGCTGTTTCTGCTGATCCACTCGGAGAACTAGATCTCCTTCTTGGAAGGCTCGACCCCTCACATTCCTGGCGTGAAAGCGACACAAGTCTTGTTGATAGATGGTCGATCGGATCAGAGCCATCTCCCTTTCTTCCTCTAGAAGGTCGACTGCGTCCTGACGCGCTTGCTCAGCTTCTGCTTCGTTGTAGAGTTCAACTCGAGGAGCATTGTGAAGAAGATCACTCGGCAAGACTGCTTCAGCTCCATAGACCAAAAAGAATGGAGTTCTTCCAGTCGACCGATTGGGTGTGGTCCGCAAACCCCAAAGCACCGAAGGAAGTTCGTCGACCCATGCTCCAGCCGCGTGCTTGAGCTCACGCATCAGTCGGGGTTTTAAACCCTTGAGGATTAAGCCATTGGCTCGCTCCGCTTGTCCATTCGACTGGGGGTGAGCGACTGAAGCGTAGTCGACTCGTGTGCCTTGAGCGTTGCAGAAATCCTTGAATTCTTCCGAGTCAAAGTTCGACCCATTATCCATAATGATGCTGTGCGGAACTCCATATCTGAACGTCAACTCCCTGATGAAGGTAACTGCAGTACCGGCGTCAAGATTCTTGATTGGTTTAGCCTCAATCCACTTCGTGAACTTGTCGACTGCGACCAGTACGTGCGTGAAACCACTTCGACCTGTTCTCAAGGGACCGACCATGTCCAACCCCCATACTGCGAACGGCCAAACGAGTGGAATGGTCTTCAGAGCTGACGCGGGCTTGTGTGACATATTGGAGTAGAACTGACATCCTTCGCACTTGTCCACTATTTCCTTTGCCATCTCATTCGCCCTTGGCCAGTAAAATCCAGCTCGGTATGCTTTGGCTACAATGGTCCGAGAGGACGCATGGTGACCACAGGTCCCTGAGTGGATATCATTGAGAATGATTCGACCTTCTTCTGGCGTTATGCATTTTTGACCAACCCCAGTCGGGCTTTCTCTATACAGCTGTCCTTTGATAACGGTAAAGGCTTTGGATCGACGGACGATCTGCCGAGCCTCTTCCTCATCCTCTGGGAGCTCTTTTCTCAGGATATACGCGATATAGGGAATTGTCCAGTCGGGAGTGACCACTAAAACCTCCATGACCAAGTCGACCACTGCTGGGACCTCAACCTTAGTCGGATCTGTGGCACTCTTGGGTTGTGGAGCTTCCTCTGTGAAGGGATCTTCTTTAACTGACGGAGTGTGTATATGCTCCAAAAACACACCACTCGGAATGGCTTCTCTTTTGGAACCTATCCTTGCCAGATCATCTGCTGCTTGATTTTTCAGTCGGGGGATGTGATGGAGCTCCAACCCCTCGAACTTCTTTTCCAGCTTCCTCACTGCATTGCAGTATCCAGTCATGGCTGGGCTTCTCACGTCCCACTCCTTCATCACCTGGTTGACCACTAAATCTGAATCGCCATAAACCATCAGGCGACGGACGCCGAGTGAGATGGCCATGCGCAATCCATATAAAAGGGCCTCATACTCTGCCTCATTGTTGGAGGAATCAAAGTGAATCTGGAGCACATATCTAAGCTTATCTCCTCTAGGGGAAACCAGAACAACCCCAGCACCAGAACCATTCAGCATCTTAGAGCCATCGAAGAACATGGTCCAATGCTCCGAGTGAACTTCAGTCGGCTATTGTTGTTCAATCCACTCGGCGAGGAAATCTGCTATTGCCTGGGACTTAATGGCTTTCTTTGCCTCAAACTTGATATCAAGGGGAAGAAGTTCGATCGCCCATTTCGCCACTCGACCAGTTGCATCTCTGTTGTGCAGAATCTCTGATAGTGGGGCGTCGCTGACGACTGTGATAGAATGATCAGAGAAATAATGAGCAACCTTCTTCGTGGTCATGTATATTCCATACACAAGCTTCTGATAATGAGGATATCTCTGCTTGGATGGAGTCAAGACTTCAGACAAATAATACATCGGGCGCTGAACTTTGAAGGCTTTTCCTTCTTCTTCCCGCTCGACCGTAAGTACTGTACTGACGACTTGTCCTGTGGCTGCAATATAAAGCAACAGAGGTTCTTTGCTGATTGGAGCAGCAAGCACCGGCTGGGTGGAGAGCAGAGCTTTTAGCTCGGCAAACGCTGCATCAGCTTCTGGAGTCCACTCGAACTTGTCTGCCTTCTTCATCAGTCGGTAAAGAGGCAATGCCTTTTCACCGAGTCGTGAGATGAATCGACTTAATGCGGCCAAGCATCCAGTAAGCTTCTGGACATCGTGCACTCGCACGGGGCGTTTCATTCGGAGAATAGTGCCGATCTTCTCTGGATTAGCGTCGATCCCTCGCTCGGAAACGAGAAAACCGAGTAACTTTCCACCAGGAACTCCGAATGTGCACTTCGATGGATTGAGCTTGATATCGTACCTTCTGAGGTTGGCAAATGTTTCGGCGAGGTCAGCAAGCAGGTCGGAACCTTTTCGCGACTTGACGACGATATCATCCATATACGCTTCCACATTCCGACTGATTTGAGTGAGAAGACACTTCTGAATCATACGCATAAATGTGGCTCCGGCATTCTTGAGGCCGAATGGCATGGTGATATAGCAGAAGCACCCGAATGGAGTGATGAAAGCTGTTTTTACTTCGTCGGGTCCATACAGACGGATCTGATGATACCCGGAATATGCGTCTAGAAAAGACAATCTCTCACATCCCGCAGTCGAGTCAACAATTTGATCTATGCGAGGGAGAGGAAAATGATCTTTCGGGCAGGCCCGATTGATGTGCTTGAAGTCAATGCACATGCGGAGTGATTTGTCCTTCTTGGGAACCATGACAACATTAGCGAGCCACTCGGAGTGGTATATCTCTTGGATAAATCCTGCCGCCAACAGTCGAGCCACTTCCTGACCAATAGCTTTTCTCTTCTGGACGGCGGACCGCCGAAGATGCTCTTTGACTGGTTTTGCTGATTTGTCGACTCTGAGGCAATGCTCAGCCAGTCCCCTGGGAACACCTGGCATGTCAGCTGGCTTCCATGCAAAAATGTCCCAGTTCTCACGGAGGAACTGGATGAGCGCTTCTTCCTATTTCGGGTCGAGTGTCATGGAGATGTGGGTCGGGGCTGCATCGGGGTCGGTCGGGTGAATGTGAACAGGCTTCGTCTCACCAGACGACTGAAATGCAGATTCTGTGGCTGGTTTCTTGGATCGCAACAAATCACTCGGATCTGCGTTTTGCTTGTATTCTTCGAACTCGACCGCTGTCACCTGGGAATCGGCAATCTTCGAGCCCTTCTGAAAGCACTCTTCTGCCTTTTTCCGATCGCCAGTGACAGTGATCACCCCTTTGGGACCTGGCATTTTCAATTTGAGGTACACGTAACATCGTCGAGCCATGAACCGTGCGTAGGCGGGCCTCCCCAAAATGGCGTGGTACGCGCTCTGAAAATCCACAACCTCAAAGGTCAACTTTTCCTTGCGAAAATGTTTTGAGTCGCCAAAAACCACGTCCAGGGCTATTTGGCCGAGTGAGTTGGCTTTCTTCCCTGGTATGACTCCGTGGAAACTCATGTTGCTGGTGCTCAGTCGGGACATCGGGATGCCCATTCCTTTCAGTGTGTCTGCATACAACAAGTTCAGCCCACTACCACCGTCCATCAGCACTTTCGTCAGTCGAGTGCCTTCGACAACTGGATCGACCACCAAAGCTTGCCTCCCAGGGGTGGCAATGAGTCGGGTGATCAGATTGGTCGAATGTGATGGGTGTTTGGGACCATCTCAAATAACTTGGTTTTGCTGGGGCAACCATATTCACCTCGCGGTTAATGACTTTCAGTCGACTCTTGCTTTCTACATCCGCGAAGATCATCAAAGTGGAGTTGATATGCGGATATTCTTCCTCACTGTCTTCTTTGTCTTCGGCCTTGTCTGACTCCTTCTCCTTGTCCTTAGACTGTTTACCTTGAAACTGCTGGATCAGGAGTCGACACTGTCGAGTGGTATGCTTTGGGTAAATGATGTTGCCCTCTTCATCTTTCTTCGTGTGGATGTGGCATGGCATATCCATCACGTCGTTTCCTTCTTTATCCTTTACTTTCTTAGGATTCCAGGATCCTTTTGGCTTCCCTTTGAACTTTCCCTGAGCCACGGCCAGGGCCTCTCCAGGAGCTGCTGGCTCGGCTTTCCGCTTCTGTTTCCGACTGGAATTTCCCTTCTCCGACTGACTTGACTTATACTTGCCGCTTCGGAGTCGGTCTTCTTCCTCGCCATTGGCGTACTTGGTAGCAATCTCCATCATTCGACTCAGGGTCATGTCCCCGGTTCGACCAAACTTCAGACTCAATTCCCTGTTCTTGACGCCATCTTTGAAAGCACAAACTGCTTGATGATCAGACACATTTTCCACAGTATGGTGCAGAGTGATCCACCTCTGAATGTACTCTCTGAGAGTCTCATTGGTCTTCTGCACACAAACTTGCAGCTCTGTCAAACCAGCTGGTCGCTTGCAGGTTCCTTCAAAAGTTCTGACGAACACTCGGAACAAATCTTCCCAAGTGTAAATACTGCTAGGAGGTAACTGATTCAACCACGCTCTGGCTGAACCTTCCAGCATGAGGGGCAAATGCTTCATGGCCACCTCGTCATTCCCACCGCCAATCTGAACAGCCACTCGGTAGTCCTCAAGCCAAGTTTCAGGCTTGGACTCCCCAGTGAACTTGCTGACTCCTGTCGCCAACCTGAAATTGGGGGGAATCACTGCGGCTCTGATAGCCCTGCTAAAACACTCTGGACCAGAAACATGCACTCGACTGCTCGTGGGTGCATCTCTCTCGGGTCCACCTCGATGGGCTCTGTTCCGGTCGACCAAGCTTTGCACGATAATGGATCGCGCGTCGAAGCCTGGTCCCCTGGGGTCGACTGGAACTCTTCGCCCCGCACTGAACTGACGCCTGTCATCCTATCGCCGAGGAGCGTAAGACCCTTCCCTCGGAGGGGAAATGGGCACTCGACGCCTGTCATCTCGGTCGTGTCGGTCTCCATACTGATCACGCTGATTGTCGCGCCCTTCCCGCCGCGGAGGCGATCTGGGACTGTGAGCCGACTGAACCGTATTCGCAGCGACGGATCGACTGTGAATTCTGTTGCGCGACTGCGACACGGCTGAGTTCTGGTCCCCTGCTGCTCGGAGCAAATCTCTGATCTGCATCAAGCCTCTCCCAGCTTCCGACTGTGAAGGCTGGATGGACTCTGCTATACGGGTTGCAGCTGCTAAATTCTGAATTGGCGTGTGGTATACCTGAGTCGGCGGGAAGAGTCGACGTCGACTGGCTTCGGGGACTCGTTGCCGCGCGCGCTCGTCGAGTGCTCGCTGAAGGTTCTCCAGACGAGCGCGTTCAGCCACATTGGCCAAACGTGCCTCCTCCAAGGCGCGAGCCTCGGGGGTTTCTCCCACAATGGGAGTATGCAGGGCATCCATGTTCCTGCGGCGAAGCTCTTCTCTCTGCAGAGAGTCGAGTGTCTCGGGCTGGTACTCCTCGTGGTCCTGAGCGGGGCCACCTCCACCGCCCGCTCCGCCACCATGGGCGAAGCCGGGAGGACTGCAGGGTCCGTCGACCATGAGAATTTCCGCTGCTGGATCACTGCTATCGCATTCGGATGCAGTCTCTACGGAGCCAGTCGACAGATCGAACAGGCCGTAGAGAGATTCGTCGGGCTCGATTGCCGCAACTTGTGCGATGGCCGCCTGGCGAGCCACCGCGTGCTTCACCCACCGCTGAAGCCTCGACCGACCAGAGCGCTTGCGCTGGTGGGAGACCGGACGGGCGACCGATAAAGGAGCTGACCGATAGGGGGCCGACGGTTGCCGCAGCAGAACGCCGCGGACACATGCGCGAAAATGCGTCGCACCGCGGACGGGGAGCGCATCAACGTCGAGTGGAGCCTCCTGGAGCCACGCGGAGTCGTCGGCGACAAAGGTGAGAGCGCCAAGACGGATCTCGCGCCCCTTGACCAAAACTCCACCAGTCATCATGATGAAAGTACTCGGAAATACTGCAACTTCTCCACAAAATCGCTAAAACACCTGCCCCACGGTGGGCGCCAACTGTCGTGGTTCTAAGTCTGACAGTAGAGTGGGGGGTAGGTATGGAGAGGCAAGGTCCTAGCTATGGAGAGGTTGTAAACACAAGCGATGTACGAGTTCAGGCCCTTCTCGGAGGAAGTAAAAGCCCTACGTCTCGGAGCCCTGAGGCGGTCGAGTGGATTATGTGTATAGGTGTTACAAGAGTGCGAACCCCTCTGCCTGTGGAGGGGGGGTGGCTTATATAGAGTACGCCAGGACCCCTGCCAGCCCACGTAATGGAGGGTTTAAAGTTTATTAAGTCTGGGGCGTTACTGGTAACGCCCCACATAAAGTGCCTTAACTATCATTAAGTCTATTCAATTACAGGCCGTTGCAGTGCAGAGTGCCTTCTGACCTTCTGGTGGTCGAGTGTATCTTCATGGTCGAGTGAATCTCCATGGTCGAGTCCTTCTGGTCAGTCGAGTGGGTTCCTCGTTGGTCGACTGGAAGGTGATCTCTTCTAAGGCTGCCCCTGGGTAGGACATTCAGGTCAGGCCTATGACCCTACCCTAGGTACATGAATCCATCAGTGGCTGGAACCAGGACTAAAGGTTGTCCTTTAGTCCCGGTTTAGCCACAAACCGGGACTAAAGAGAAGCCTATATATACCCTCGCACATGCCCGCTCAGTGCTTTGTTTTTTGGCCAGCCATGTGGGAGAGGTGTGTGTTGCTCTAGCTCTCACCTACTATGCATATGATGAAGGAAATATGCCCTAGAGGCAATAATAAAGTTATTATTTATTTCCTCATATCATGATAAATGTTTATTATTCATGCTAGAATTGTATTAACCGGAAACATAATACATGTGTGAATACATAGACAAACAGAGTGTCACTAGTATGCCTCTACTTGACTAGCTCGTTGATCAAAGATGGTTGAGTTTCCTAGACATAGACATGTGTTGTCATTTGATCAACAAGATCACATCATTAGGAGAATGATGGGATTGACTTGACCCATTCTGTTAGCTTAGCACTTGATCGTTTAGTATGTTGCTATTGCTTTCTTCATGACTTGTACATGTTCCTATGACAATGAGATTATGCAACTCTCGTTTACCGAAGGAACATTTTGTGTGCTACCAAACATCACAACGTAACTGGGTGATTATAAAGGTGCTCTATAGGTGTCTCCGAAGGTACTTGTTGAGTTGGCGTATTTCGATATTAGGATTTGTCACTCCGATTGTCGGAGAGGTATCTCTGGGTCCTCTCGGTAATGCACATCACTATAAGCCTTGCAAGCAATTTGACTAATGAGTTAGTTGCGGGATGATGTATTACATAACGAGTAAAGAGACTTGTCGGTAACGAGATTGAACTAGGTATTGAGATACCGACGATCGAATCTCGGGCAAGTAACATAACGATGACAAAGGGAACAACGTATGTTGTTATGCGGTTTGACCGATAAAGATCTTCGTAGAATATGTGGGAACCAATATGAGCATCCAGGTTCCTCTATTGGTTATTGACCGGAGACGTGTCTCAGTCATGTCTACATAGTTCTCGAACCCCTAGGGTCCGCACGCTTAAAGTTTGGTGACGATTGGTATTATGAGTTTTTGTGTTTTGATGTACCGAAGATAGTTCGGAGTCCCGAATATGATCACGGACATGACGAGGAGTCTCGAAATGGTCGAGACGTAAAGATCGATATATTGGATGACTATGTTCGGACACCGAAAGTGTTTCAGGAGGTTTCGAACATTTACCAGAGTACCGGGGGGTTACTGGAACCCCCTGGGGAGTATATTGGGCCTAATGGGCCTTGGTGGGAGAAGAGGAGGGGCGGCCAGGGCAGCCGCACGCCCCCTCCCCCTCTAGTCCGAATTGGACAAGGAGGGGGGTGCCCCCCTTCTTTCCTTCTCCTCCTCTCTTCCTTCCTTCCCTTCTCCTACTCCTACAAGGAAAGGAGGAGTCCTACTCTCGGTAGGAGTAGGACTCCCCCCTTGGCGCGCCCTCCGGCCGGCCGCCTCTCCCCCCTTGCTCCTTTATATACGGGGGCAGGGGGCACCTCTAGACACACAAGTTGATTTGTTGATCTCTCCCAGTCGTGTGCGGTGCCCCCCTCCACCATATTCCACCTCGTTCATATCGTAGCAGTGCTTAGGTGAAGCCCTGCATCGGTAGCAACATCATCACCGTCATCACACCGTCGTGCTGACAAAACTCTCCCGTGAAGCTCTGCTGGATCGGAGTTCGTGGGACGTCATCGAGTTGAACGTGTGCTGAACTCGGAGGTGTTGTACGTTCGGTACTTGGATCGGTCGGATCGTGAAGACGTACGACTACATCAACCGCGTTGTGCTAACGCTTCCACTTTCAGTCTACGAGGGTACGTGGACAACGCTCACCCCTCTCGTTGCTATGCATCACCATGATCTTGCGTGTGCGTAGGAAATTTTTTGAAATTGCTACGTTCCCCAACAGTGGAATCCGAGCCAGGTTTATGCGTAGATGTTATATGCACGAGTAGAACACAAGTGAGTTGTGGGCGATACAAGTCATACTGCTTACCAACATGTCATACTTTGGTTCGGCGGTATTGTTGGATGAAGCAGCCCGGACCGACATTATGCGTACGCTTACGCGAGACTGGTTCTACCGACATGCTTTGCACATAGGTGGCTGGTGGGTGTCAGTTTCTCCAACTTTAGTTGAACCGAGTGTGGCTACGCCCGGTCCTTGAGAAGGTTAAAACAACACTAACTTGACGAAATATCGTTGTGGTTTTGATGCGTAGGTAAGAACGGTTCTTGCTCAGCCCGTAGCAGCCACGTAAAACTTGCAACAACAAAATAGAGGACGTCTAACTTGTTTTTGCAGGGCATATTGTATGAGATGATCATGTTTTGTAACAGAGTTATCGGCAACTAGCAGGAGCCATATGGTTGTCGCTTTATTGTATGCAATGCAATCGCCCTATAATTGCTTTACTTTATCACTAAGCGGTAGCGATAGTCGTAGAAGCAATAGTTGGCGAGACGACAACGATGCTACGATGGAGATCAAGGTGTCGCGCCGGTGACGATGGTGATCATGACGGTGCTTTGGAGATGGAGATCACAAGCACAAGATGATGATGGCCATATCATATCACTTATATTGATTGCATGTGATGCTTATCCTTTATGCATCTTATTTTGCTTTGATTGACGGTAGCATTATAACATGATCTCTCACTAAATTTCAAGGTAAAAGTGTTCTCCCTGAGTATGCATCGTTGCCAAAGTTCGTCGTGCCGAGACACCACGTGATGATCGTGTATGATAAGCTCTACGTTCATCTAAAACGGGTGCAAGCCAGTTTAGCACACGCAGAATACTCGGGTTAAACTTGACGAGCCTAGCATATGCAGATATGGCCTTGGAACACTGAGACCGAAAGGTCGAGCGTGAATCATATAGTAGATATGATCAACATAGTGATGTTCACCATTAAAAACTACTCTATTTCACGTGATGATCAGTTATGGTTTAGTTGATTTGGATCACGTGATCACTTAGATGATTAGAGAGATCTCTATCTAAGTGGGAGTTCTTAAGTAATATGATTAATTGAACTTGAATTTATCATGAACTTCGTACCTGATAGTATTTTGCTTGTCTATGTTGTTGTAGATAGATGGCCCATGATGTTGTTCCGTTGAATTTTAATGTGTTCCTTGAGAAAGCAAAGTTGAAAGATGATGGTAGCAATTACACGGACTGGGTCCATAACTTGAGGATTATCCTCATTGCTGCACGGAAGAATTACGTCCTGAAAGCACCGCTAGGTGCCAGGCCTGCTGCAGATGCAACTGCAGACGTTATGAACATTTGGCAGAGCAAAGCTGATGACTACTCGATAGTTCAGTGTGCCATGCTTTACGGCTTAGAACCGGGACTTCAACGATGTTTTGAATGTCATGGAGCATATGAGATGTTCCAGGAGTTGAAGTTAATATTTCAAGCAAATGCCCGGATTGAGAGATATGAAGTCTCCAATAAGTTCTACAGCTGTAAGATGGAGGAGAATAGTTCTGTCAGTGAACATATACCCAAAATGTCTGGGTATAACAATCACTTGATTCAACTGGGAGTTAATCTTCCGGATGATAGTGTCATTGACAGAATTCTTCAGTCACTCCCACCAAGCTACAAGAGCTTCGTGATGAACTATAATATGCAAGGGATGAACAAGACAATTCCCGAGCTCTTCGCAATGCTAAAAGCTGCGGAGGTAGAAATCAAGAAGGAGCATCAAGTGTTGATGGTCAACAAGACCACCAGTTTCAAGAAAAGGGTAAAGGGAAGAAGAAGGGGAACTTCAAGAAGAACGGCAAACAAGTTGCTGCTCAAGAGAAGAAACCCAAGTCTGGACCTAAGCCTGAGACTGAGTGCTTCTACTGCAAGCAGACTGGTCACTGGAAGCGGAACTGCCCCAAGTATTTGGCGGATAAGAATGATGGCAAGGTGAACAAAGGTATATGTGATATACATGTTATTGATGTGTACCTTACCCGTGCTCGCGATAGCACCTGGGTATTTGATACTGGTTCTGTTGCTAATATTTGCAACTCGAAATAGGGACTATGGATTAAGCGAAGACTGGCAAAGGACGAGGTGATGATGCGCGTGGAAAATGGTTCGAAAGTCGATGTGATCGCCGTTGGCATGCTACCTCTACATCTACCTTCGGGATTAGTTTTAGACCTAAATAATTGTTATTTGGTGCCAGCATTGAGCATAAACATTATATCTAGATCTTGTTTGATGCGAGACGGTTATTCATTTAAATCTGAGAATAATGGTTGTTCTATTTATATGAGTAATATCTTTTATGGTCACGCACCCTTAAAGAGTGGTCTATTTTTGTTGAATCTCGATAGTAGTGATACACATATTCATAATGTTGAAGACAAAAGATGCAGAGTTGATAATGATAGTGCAACTTATTTGTGGCACTGTCGTTTGGGTCATATTGGTGTAAAGCGCATGAAGAAACTCCATACTAATGGACTTTTGAAATCACTTGATTATGAATCACTTGGTACTTGCGAACCATGCCTTATGGGCAATATGACTAAAACGCCGTTCTCCGGAACAATGGAGCGAGCAACAGATTTATTGGAAATCATACATACTGATGTATGTGGTCCGATGAATATTGAGGCTCGCGGCGGGTATCGTTATTTTCTCACCTTCACAGATGATTTGAGAAGATATGGGTATATCTACTTAATGAAACATAAATCTGAAACATTTGAAAAGTTCAAAGAATTTCAGAGTGAAGTGGAAAATCATCGTAACAAGAAAATAAAGTTTCTACGATCTGATCGTGGAGGAGAATATTTGAGTTACGAGTTTGGTCTACATTTGAAACAATGCGGAATAGTTTCGCAATTCACGCCACCTGGAACACCACAGCGTAATGGTGTGTCTAAACGTCGTAATCATACTTTACTAGATATGATACGATCTATGATGTCTCTTACAGATTTACCGCTATCGTTTTGGGGTTATGCTTTAGAGACGGCTGCATTCACATTAAATAGGGCACCATCGAAATCCATTGAGACGATGCCTTATGAACTATGGTTTGGCAAGAAAACAAAGTTGTCGTTTCTTAAAGTTTGGGGTTGCGATGCTTATGTGAAAAAGCTTCAACCTGATAAGCTCGAACCCAAATTGGAGAAATGTGTCTTCATAGGATACCTAAAGGAAACTGTTGGGTACACCTTTTATCATAGATCCGAAGGCAAGACATTCATTGCTAAGAATGAATTCTTTCTAGAGAAGGAGTTTCTCTCGAAAGAAGTGAGTGGGAGGAAAGTAGAACTTGATGAGGTAACTGTACCTACTCCCTTATTGGAAAGTAGTTCATCACAGAAACCGGTTCCTGTGACGCCTACACCAATTAGTGAGGAAGCTAATGATATTGATCATGAAACTTCAGATCAAGTTACTACCGAACCTCGTAGGTAAACCAGAGTAAGATCCACACCAGAGTGGTACGATAATCCTATTCTGGAGGTCATGTTACTTGACCATGGCGAATACGAACTGTGAGGAAGCGATGATGAGCCCAGATTCCGCAAAATGGCTTGAGGCCATGAAATCTGAGATGGGATCCATGTATGAGAACAAAGTGTGGACCTTGGTTGACTTGCCCGATGATCGGCAAGCCATCGAGAATAAATGGATCTTCAAGAAGAAGACTGACACTGATGGTAATGTTACTATCTACAAAGCTCGACTTGTTGCGAAAGGTTTTCGACAAGTTCAAGGGGTTGACTACGATGAGACTTTCTCACCCGTAGCGATGCTTAAGTCTGTCCGGATCATGTTAGCAATTGTTGCAATTTATGATTATGAAATTTGGCAAATGGATGTCAAAACTGCATTCCTGAATGGATTTCTGGAAGAAGAGTTGTATATGATGCAACCAGAAGGTTTTGTCGATCCAAAAGGTACTAACAAAGTTTGCAAGCTCCAGCGATCCATTTGTGGACTGGTGCAAACCTCTCGGAGTTGGAATAAACGCTTTGATAGTGTGATCAAAGCATATGGTTTTATATAGACTTTTGGAGAAGCCTGTATTTACAAGAAAGTGAGTGGGAGCTCTGTAGCATTTCTGATATTATATGTGGACGACATATTGTTGATAGGAAATGATATAGAATTTCTGGATAGCATAAAAGGATACTTGAATAAAAAGTTTTTCAATGAAAGACCTCGGTGAAGCTGCTTGTACCTTCATAAAGTTTTGAAAAAAGTTCAAAATGGATCAAGCAAAGAAAGGGTCTTGTCCGTATTACAAGGTGTGAAGTTGAGTTAGACTCAATGCCCGACCACTGCAAAAGATAGAGAGAAAATGAAAGATGTTCCCTATGCTTCAGCCATAGGCTCTATCATGTATGCAATGATGTGTACTAGACCTGATATGTGCCTTGCTATTAGTTTAGCAGAGAGGTACCAAAGTAATCCAGGAGTGGATCACTGGACAGCGGTCAAGAACATCCTGAAGTACCTGAAAAGGACTAAGGATATGTTTCTCGTTAATGGAGGTGACAAAGAGCTAGTCGTAAATGGTTACGTTGATGCAAGCTTTGACACTGATCCGGACGATTCTAAATCACAAACCGGATACGTGTTTATATTGAACGGCGGAGCTGTCAGTTGGTGCAGTTCTAAATAAAGTGTCGTGGCGGGATCTACGTGTGAAGCGGAGTACATAGCTTTTTCGGAAGCAGCAAATGAAGGAGTCTGGATGAAGGATTTCATATCCGATCTAGGTGTCATACCTAGTGCATCGGGTCCAATGAAAATCTTTTGTGACAATAATGGTGCAATTGCCTTGGCAAAGGAATCCAGATTTCACAAGAGAAGTAAGCACATCAAGAGACGCTTCAATTCCATCCGGGACCAAGTCCAGGTGGGAGACAGAGATTTGCAAGATACATACGGATCTGAATGTTGCAGACCCATTGACTAAGCCTCTTCCATGAGCAAAACATGATCAGCACCAAGACTCCATGGGTGTTAGAATCATTACTGTGTAATCTAGATTATTGACTCTAGTGCAAGTGGGAGACTGAAGGAAATATGCCCTAGAGGCAATAATAGAGTTATTATTTATTTCCTCATATCATGATAAATGTTTATTATTCATGCTAGAATTGTATTAACCGGAAACATAATACATGTGTGAATACATAGACAAACAGAGTGTCACTAGTATGCCTCTACTTGACTAGCTCGTTGATCAAAGATGGTTGAGTTTCCTAGACATAGACATGTGTTGTCATTTGATCAACGGGATCACATCATTAGGAGAATGATGTAATTGACTTGACCCATTCTGTTAGCTTAGAACTTGATCATTTAGTATGTTGTTATTGCTTTCTTCATGACTTATACATGTTCCTATGACTATGAGATTATGCAACTCCCGTTTACCGGAGGAACACTTTGTGTGCTACCAAACGTTACAACATAACTGGATGACTATAAAGGTGCTCTACAGGTGTCTCCGAAGGTACTTGTTGAGTTGGCGTATTTCGAGATTAGGATTTGTCACTCCGTTTGTCGGAGAGGTATCTCTCGGCCCTCTCGGTAATGCACATCACTATAAGCCTTGCAAGCAATGTGACTAATGAGTTAGTTGCGGGATGATGCATTACATAACGAGTAAAGATACTTGCCGGTAACGAGATTGAACTAGGTATTGAGATACCGACGATCGAATCTCAGGCAAGTAACATACCAACGACAAAGGGAACAGCGTATGTTGTTATGCGGTTTGACCGATAAAGATCTTCGTAGAATACGTGGGAACCAATATGAGCATACAGGTTCCGCTATTGATTATTGACCGGAGACGTGTCTCGGTCATGTATACATAGTTCTCGAACCCGTAGGGTCCGCACGCTTAAAGTTTGGTGATGATCGATATTATGAGTTTTTGTGTTTTGATGTACCGAATATAATTCGGAGTCCCGGATATGATCACGGACATGATGAGGAGTCTCGAAATGGTTGAGACGTAAAGATCGATATATTGGATGACTATGTTCGGACACCGGAAGTGTTTCGGGAGGTTTCGGACACTTACCGGAGTACCGGGGGGTTACCGGAACCCCCCGGGGAGTATATTGGGCCTAATGGGCCTTGGTGGGAGAAGAGGAGGGGTGTCCAAGGCAGCCGCGCGCCCTCTCCCCCTCTAGTCCGAATTGGACAAGGAGGGGGGGCGGCGCCCCCCTTATTTCCTTCTCCTCCTCTCTCCCTTCCTTCCCTTGTCCTACTCCTACAAGGAAAGGAGGAGTCCTACTCCCGGTGGGAGTAGGACTCCCCCCTTGGCGCGCCCTCCTTGGCCGGCCGCCTCTCCCCCCTTGCTCCTTTATATACGGGGGCAGGGGGCACCTCTAGACACACATGTTGATCTGTTGATCTCTCCCAGCTGTGTGCGGTGCCCCCCTCCACCATATTCCACCTCGGTCATATCGTACCGGTGCTTAGGCGAAGCCCTGCATCGGTAGCAACATCATCACCGTCATCACGCCGTCATGATGACGAAACTCTCCCGTGAAGCTCTGCTGGATCGGAGTTCGCGGGACGTCATCGAGCTGAACGTGTGCTGAACTTGGAGGTGCCGTACGTTCGGTACTTGGATTGGTCGGATCGTGAAGACGTACTACTACATCAACCGCGTTGTGCTAACGCTTCCGTCTACGAGGGTACGTGGACAACAGTCTCCCCTCTCGTTGCTATGCATCACCATGATCTTGCGTGTGCGTATAAATTTTTTTGAAATTGGTACGTTCCCCAACATATGAGGTGTTCGATGAAATGCCCGAGCCACACTTAAGCTTAATCCTCTCCAAACTCGACCTCCAAACTCCATTTTCCTCAAGATTTGTCTAGATTTTACGGTCCGTCCTGTCCCGTCCTCATCCTCACCGCCGCCGATCGCCCGCGCCGATCTCGTCGCCGGCATCACCGTGGTGAGCCTCTTGTTCTTATCTTCTTTCTAAAAAAGAATTTTACTTGTATGATTTAGATAGATACTTGTATAATTTTCTTACTTTTATTATTGTTTGTTATTACCCATCGGCCCTCGTCTTGTCTATCATTCGGATGTGGTATATTATCTTCTATAACTATTTGTTTCATTTAGTGTTTATGAAAATTATGCCGACCAACATGACATAGATGTTTTTATCTAGGAGGTATGTGAACCGGAAATTCTAACTGACCCTCTTATCGAGAGGTTAAATTTAGTTGAAAAAGAAAACAGTTACTTGAAGAAAAAATTGAAAAAAAAAGAGGAGGAGAAGATGGAATTGCAGTTGCATGTTGCGGATGTCGTCGACGATCACAAGATCAAGATGGATGCAATGCACTTGAAGATTAGAAAGATTAGAAAATATGCCATTCATACTGAGGCTTGGTATCATTATGCCATTGGATCAATTGTTACCTTAGTTACGATTACGATCACATTTGTTGTTGCATTTAAATGTTTTACATAGTTTCAATGTATGTTTTAATTACATGCTCTAGAGAGCTATATGTTTTTCAATGAGAACTATGTATGAACTTTATGTATTTATTTTTCAGTAATAAGATTTGATCACTACTGTACTTTGGTTTTAATGTGATGATGAACTTCTATTAATTTGGTCACTTCTCTATTCATGATGTTCTGTAATGGTTTTTGGCACACTTAATTATATATAATGCACACAGATGAACCGACAATGGATGTACGATTGCAGATGCACCTCCAAGTACATTAAGGGCCTGCATAATTTTCTCGAAGTGGCTGAGGCAAACAAGCAGAATGGTTTTATGTGTTGTCCATGCCCTATTTGTGGGAATATGAAGTCCTACTCTGACTCGAAAACCTTTCACATCCACCTGCTTCAGAAGGGTTTCATGCCACACTATAATGTTTAGACCAAGCACGGAGAAAGAGGGATTATGATAGAAGACAACAAAGAAGAAGAGGATGATGAAAACTATCCGCCCCCTAAATACGATGATGCTGCAATGGGGGAAGCTGAAGATCAAGAGCAACCAAATGATGTGCCCGATGATGATCTTCGCCGGGTCATTGTTGATGCAAAGAGGCAATGCCAAAGTGAAAGGGAGAAGTTGAAGTTCGATCACATGTTAAAAAGGGTTGTACACAAATTGCGAAGATGACAACACAAAGCTCGGCACCACACTGGAATTGCTGCAATAGAAGGCAGACAATGGTGCATCTAACAACGAATTTGAGAAGCTACTAAAAATATTGAAGAAGAAGCTTCCGAACGATAGCGAATTGGCCGAAAGTACGTACGAAGCAAAGAAGGTTCTATGCCCTCTAGGATTGGAGGTGCAGAAGATACATGCATTGCCCTAATGACTGCATCCTCTACCGCGGTGCGTACGAGGATTTAAACGCATGCCCGGTATGTGGTGCATTGTGGTATAAGATCAGACGAAATGACCCTGGTGATGTTGAGGGCGAGCGCCCAAGAAAGAGGGTTCCTGCCAAGGTGATGTGGTATGCTCCTATAATACCATGATTGAAACAAAGAGCATGCCAAGTTGATGCGATGGCACAAAGAGGAGGACGAGAAGTTGAGAGCACCCGCTGACGGGTCGTAGTGGAGAAAAATCGAAAGAACGTGGGGGGACTTTTCAGGTGACGCAAGGAACGTATGGTTTGGTTTAAGCGCGGATGGCATTAATCCTTTTGGGGAGCAGATCAGCAACCATAGCACCTGGCCCATGACTCTATGTATCTATAACCTTTCTCCTTGGTTGTGCATGAAGCGAAAATTCATTATGGTGCCAGTGCTCATCCAAGCCCCTAAGCAACCCGGCAACGATATTGATGTGTACCTAAGGCCATTAGTTGAAGAACTTTTACAATTGTGGAATGGAAAATGTGTACGTGTGTGGGATGAGCACGACTAGGAGGAATTTGACCTACATGCATTGCTGTTTGTAACCGTTAATGATTGGCCTGCTCTCAGTAACCTTTTAGGACAGACAAACAAGGGATACCACTGTTGGGGAACGTAGTAATTTCAAAAAAATTCCTACGCACACGTAAGATCATGGCGATGGCATAGCAACGAGAGGGGAGAGTGTCCGTCCACGTACCCTCGTAGACCGTAAGCGGAAGCGTTAGCACAACGCGGTTGATGTAGTCGTACGTCTTCACGATCCGACCCAAGCACCGA
Source organism: Triticum timopheevii (assembly GCA_963921465.1). Classification (NCBI taxonomy): domain Eukaryota; kingdom Viridiplantae; phylum Streptophyta; class Magnoliopsida; order Poales; family Poaceae; genus Triticum; species Triticum timopheevii. Next base: position 59,208,241 of record OY997266.1, on the reverse strand, counting down.
ACGTACGGGGCCTCCGAGTTCAGCACACGTTCAGCTCGATGACGATCTCCGTGCTCCGATCCAGCAAAGCTCCGGAGATGAGTTCCGTCAGCACGACGGCGTGGTGACGATGATGATGCTCTACCGGTGCAGGACTTCGCCTAAACTCCGCGACGATATGACCGAGGTGGAATATGGTGGAGGGGGGCACCGCACACGGCTAAGGAATGATCCATAGATCAACTTGTGTGTCTATGGGGTGCCCCCCCGCCCCCGTATATAAAGGAGCAAGGGAGGAGGAGGCCGGCCCTAGGAGGAGGGCGCGCCAAGGGGAGTCCTACTCCCACCGGGAGTAGGACTCCTTCTTTCCTAGTCCAACTAGGAGAAGAGGGGAAAGGAGGGGAGTGGAGAAGGAAGGGAGAGGGGGGCCGCACCCCAAACCCTTTGTCCAATTCGGACTGGGCTTGGGAGGGGCGTGCGCCACCTCCTGGCTCCTTCCCACTAAGGCCCATTAAGGCCCAATACTCTTCCCCGTATTCCCGTAACTCCCCGGTACTCCGAAAAATACCCGAATCACTCGGAACCTTTCCGATGTCCGAATATAGTCGTCCAATATATCGATCTTTACGTCTCGACCATTTCGAGACTCCTCGTCATGTCCCCGATCTCATCCGGGACTCCGAACTCCTTCGGTACATCAAAACTCATAAACTCATAATAAAACTGTCATCGAAACCTTAAGCGTGCGGACCCTACGGGTTCGAGAACTATGTAGACATGACCGAGACACGTTTCCGGTCAATAACCAATAGCAGAACCTGGATGCCCATAATGGTTCCTACATATTCTACGAAGATCTTTATCGGTCAAACCGCATAACAACATACGTTGTTCCCTTTGTCATCGGTATGTTACTTGCCCGAGATTCGATCGTCGGTATCCAATACCTAGTTCAATCTCGTTACCGGTAAGTCTCTTTACTTGTTACGTAATGCATCATCCCGTAACCAACTCATTGGTCACATTGCTTGCAAGGCTTATAGTGATGTGCATTACCGAGAGGGCCCAGAGATACCTCTCCGACAATCGGAGTGACAAAACCTAATCTCAAAATATGCCAACTCAACATGTACCTTCGGAGACACCTGTAGTACTCCTTTATAATCACCCAGTTACGTTGTGACGTTTGGTAGTACCCAAAGTGTTCCTCCGATAAACGGGAGTTGCATAATCTCATAGTTTCAGGAACATGTATAAGTCATGAAGAAAGCAATAGCAATATACTAAACGATCAAATGCTAGGCTAACGGAATGGGTCATGTCAATCACATCATTCTCCTAATGATGTGATCCCATTAATAAAATAACAACACATGTCTATGGTTAGGAAACATAACCATCTTTGATTAATGAGCTAGTCAAGTAGAGGCATACTAGTGACGTTATGTTTGTCTATGTATTCACACATGTATCATGTTTCCGGTTAATACAATTCTAGCATGAATAATAAACATTTATCATGAAATAAGGAAATAAATAATAACTTTATTATTGCCTCTAGGGCATATTTTCTTCAACCACACATGCACGCACTGTTTAGATGACACCGAGAGTATATATTTGGACAAATGTAGGAAGAATGTGTACCTGGGACATCGTCGATTTCTTCCGACCAACCATCAATGTCGAAAGAAAAGCAAACATTTCAAAGGTGAGGCAGATCACCGGAAGAAGCCCGCCCTCCGTACTGGTGATCACATACCTGATATGGTCAATGATTTACAGGTAATCTTTGGAAAGGGTCCTGGCGGACTATCTGTTCCGAATGGCGCTGAGGGACGCGCACCCATGTGGAAGAAGAAATATATATTTTGGGACCTACCCTACTGGAAAGACCTAGAGGTCCGCACTGCAATCAACGTGATGCACGTGACGAAGAATCTTTGCGTCAACCTGCTAGGCTTCTTGAGCGTGTATGGGAAGACAAAAGATACACCGGAGGCACGGGAGGACCAGCAACACGTGCATGAAAATGACGGCATGAGTCCAAAGCAGTATGAAGGTCCCGCCAGCTATGCTCTTACCAAAGAAGAGAAGGAAATCTTCTTTGAATGCCTGCGCAGTATGAAGGTCATGTCTGATTTTTTGTCGAATATAAAGGGAATGATAAATATGGCAGAGAAAAAGTTCCAGAACCTAAAGTCTCATGACTGCCACGTTATTATGACGCTACTGCTTTCGGTTGCATTGAGGGGCTTCTACCATAAAATGTTCGATTAGCCATTGTGAAGCTATGTGCATTCCTCAATGCAATCTCTCAAAAGGTAATCGATCCAGAAATCCTACCAAGGTTAAGGAGCGATTTGGTGCAATGTCTTGTCAGTTTCGAGCTGGTGTTCCCACCATCCTTATTTAATATCATGACGCGCGTCATAGTTCATCTATTCAATGAGATTGCCATTCTGGGCCCTGTATTTCTACACAATATGTTCCCCTTTGAGAGGTTCATGGGAGTCTTAAAGAAATATGTCCGTAACCGTGCTAGGCCAGAAGGAAGCATCTCCACGGGCCATCAAACAGAGGAGGTCATTGGGTTTTGTGTTGACTTCATTCCTGACCTTAAGAAGATTGGTCTCCCTCAATCGCGGTATGAGGGGAGACTGACTGGAAAAGGCACGCTAGGAGCAGACTCAATAATATGTAGGGAAGGGCATTCTTGGTCTCAAGCACATTACAAAGTTCTACAGAATTCTACCTTGGTGACCCTGTATGTCGATGCATGCAAGAATATTCGGCGCTCCAAACACTCGGAGCAGTGTGACGACTGGATTACATGTGAACACATCAGGACTTTTGACCGTGTCGTACTTCACACTTTTTGTTTTTGGTTTTGTTTTTCGAGCGGGTATCGTGTTCCTCGCTTTGTCTTTTCTGTGACGAACTATAGGACACGATGTAACACCTTTTTTAAGGAAATATAATCTCGTTTTATTGATTAAGGATAAATTAAGAGCGAGCGTCTCCCCGAAAACAATCCGGTGTCATGTGATATAGAGTCACTCTGGAGGACTCACAGGATCTAGTTAGAATATGTGTTGCGACAATCGACAAGCGATTGACTAAAGTGAACGAATGATAAGAACGACACCAACTCCTTGATATCAGCAATGATGAGCCCCACCGGCAAGCAAGCCATCGTCGAAGCATTGATTCTGTGGATAATGGACAGACTATCCTAAAAGGCAACCCTTAGGAAGCCTTCTTGACGGTTGAGAGCCACTTGTGACATCACGACTTAATTTTTTTCTTTTAGAAACTGACATCCCGACTTAATATAAATGATAGTCTATGCATAGGGGTTGGCACACGTTTTCGTCTTGACTCTCCGGTAGAAACTTTGGGGTACTCTTTGAGGTTCTTTGTGTTGGTTGAATAGATGAATCTGATATTGTGTGATGCATATCGTATAATCATACATGCGGATACTTGAGGTGACATTGGAGTATCTAGGTGGCATTAGGGTTTTGGTTGATATGTGTCTTAAGGTGTTATTTTACTACGAACTCTAGGGCTGTTTGTGACACTTAGAGCAATATCCCAATGGATTGATCGGAAAGAATAACTTTGAGGTGGTTTTGTACCCTACAATAATCTCTTTGTTTGTTCTCTTCTATTAGTGACTTTGGAGTGACTCTTTGTTTCATGTTGAGGGATAGTTATATGATCCGATTATGTTATTATTGTTGAGAGAACACGCACTAGTGAAAGTATGAACCCTAGGCCTTGTTTCGAAGCATTGCAATACCATTTGTGCTTACCTTTATCATTAGTTACCTTGCTATTTTTATAATTTCAAATTACAAAAACCTATATCTACCATCCATATTGCACTTGTATCACCATCTCTTCACCGAACTAGTGCACCTATACAATTTACCATTGTATTGGGTGTGTTGGGGACACAAGAGACTCTTTGTTATTTGGTTGCAGGGTTGTTTAAGAGAGACCATCTTCATCCTACGCCTCCCACAGATTGATAAACCTTAGGTCATCCACTTGAGGGAAATTTGCTACTGTCCTACAAACCTCTGCACTTGGAGGCCCAACAACGTCTACAAGAAGAAGGTTGCGTAGTAGACATCACCCCTGAACCGCCTCTTTGCTCTATAAATACCCCAATATTCCAGAAACCCTAGGGTAGTCGACGAAAATCAATTCCAGCCGCCATAGAGTCCAGAACCACCAGATCCAATCTAGACACCGTCATGGAGGGGTTCACCACTTCCATTGATGCCTCTCCTATGATGCGTGAGTAGTTCTTTGTAGACCTACGGGTCTGTAGTTAGTAGCTAGATGGCTTCCTCTCTCTCTCTCTTGATTATCAATACAATGGTCTCTTGGAGATCCATATGATGTAAGTCTTTTTGCGTTGTGTTTGTTGGGATCTGATGAACTTTGAGTTTATGATCAGATCTATGTTTTTATCCATGAAAGTTATTTGAGTCTTCTTTGATCTCTTATATGCATGATTGCTTATAGCCTCGTATTTCTTCTCTGCTATTTGGGTTTTGTTTGGCCAACTTGATCTATTTATCTTGCAATAGGAAGAGGTGCTTTGTAGTGGGTTCGATCTAACGATGCTTGATCCCAGTGACATAAGGGGAACCGACACGTATGTATCGTTGCTACTAATGATAACAAGATAAGATCTATATCTCCGCAATAGATAAACGGATCTCGTCTACATCATGTCATCGTTCTTATTGCATTACTCCACTTTTCCATGAACTTAATACACTAGATGCATGCTGGATAGCGGTCGATGTGTGGAGTAATAGTAGTAGATGCAGGCAGGAGTCGGTCTACTAATCTTGGACATGATACCTATATAATGATCATTGCCTGGATATCATCATGATTATTTGAAGTTCTATCAATTGCCCAACAGTAATTGTCTTCCCAACGTTTGCTATTTTCCTCGAGAGAAGCCACTAGTGAAACCTACGCTTCCGGGTCTCTTTTCATCATATTTGCCTTTGCGATCTATTTTCCTTTGCATTTATTTTCAAATCTATTAAACCAAAAATACAAAAATACCTTGCTGCAATTTATTTGTTCCGTGATCTATTTATCCTATCTACCACTTTTACCTCACGTTATTTGCCTATCTTGAGGCGCCGTACCTGGAAGGGATTGACAACCCCTTTAACACGTCGGGTTGCGAGTATTTGTTATTTGTGTGCAGGTGTTGTTTACGTGATGTGAGGAGGTTCTCCTACTGGTCCGATAACCTTGGTCTCATCACTAAGGGAAATACCTACCGTCACTATACTGCATCATCCCTTCCTCTTTGGGGAAAAGTTCTAGCAGACATCATGGCGCAATCCCGATCGGCCTTGGGCGGGCTCGGAGCTGCCCTACGACGACACGGACAAGGAGCTCTTCGCTGCAGCAACAAAGGTGACCACTGGCAACGGGGAAACTACTTCTTTCTGGAGCTATGCATGGTTGGGATCAACGACCCTGAGAGAAAAAACAGATCGGTTAGGGATACCCTCGCCGCTGACACCTGGATCCGCGACCTTGCCCACGGAAACACCAATGCTCTCCTTCATGATTTCCTTGCGTTTGCCAGATGCATCCGACTCGCCGCTGTGCAGTTGCAGCCGGAGATCCCTGATGAAATTACATGGAAATTTTCAGCTTCAGGAAACTACACTGCTGCCTCGGCTTACAACATGCAGTTCATTGGCAAGATCAAATCTCCTCAGAACAAAATCGTCTTGAACACTTGGGCTCCTGGGAAGATCAAGATCTTCTGCTGGTTATTGTTCAAGCAAAGAATCTGGTGCAATCACAAACTACAGAGAAGAGGATGGCCAAACAGATACTTCTGTCAGCTATGTCTCGGAAACCTGGAAACGATGGTGCACCTCTTCTGGCAGTGCGACTTTGCTCGGGCGGTTTGGCAGAGGCTCGCAACGTGGACTGGATGTGCCGCCGTCGCCTCGGGCAGATGGCAGCTGATATCAAACTCCACTCAAATTGTCACCAAGATGATCGAGGACACCACCCCAGCTTTCAGAAAAGGTGCCAACTCCCTCATCCTCCTCGCGTTGTGGGAAATTTAGAAGGAAAGAAACAGCTGCACTTTCAGAGACAAGGTGGCCTCCGTTTCAGAGGTTGCTGCATCCATCAGAAGAAAGATCAAACTGTGGTGCGCCGCAGGCGCTACGTGCCTTGAGACCCCTTTCGGGGACATGTCGGGAGATATGTAACTATCAGACCACTAGTTTTTCATTTTCTCTCTGATTTCTTTTCTCTTCACTCCTTGACCTACGGGTCACCCCCGCCTTGTTTGAATTCTCTACAGCTTACTGCTAAATTAATGAAAAGCCAGGAATCCCTGGATCTTTCAAAAGACTCTCTCAAAGTTGAGAGGTGGCTGACTCTTCTCCTTAACGTTTTTAGCTGGTAAAGGTTTTGAGAGTTCAGCTATATGCGGCTTAACTCCTCAAAAAGGGAATTAAAGAATATTTTGAGAAGTTAAAGTCTTTTAGGAGTTCAACTAGAGATGATCTTATCTCCTCCTGCAGAGCGTACGTGCCTACATGTTACCTGCTTAGTGCAACCCCTTCAATTCCTATGTGATTTTTCTCCTTTGTCACCCCCTGATTTCACGAGAAATCATTTTCTTCCTCCATGCAACAGTCGCATGGATACGCCTCCCTAAGTTTTGTGACCAACTTCATGGTTGTCCGACCACTTCTTCCCCCCTTCCCCGACCAAGCTTATGTAAGGGAGAGGAGTGCCTCCCATGGTCGATGCATGGCCGTTGTTACAAGGGGTGGTAGCCTTCCGTAAGCACTACTACCTGCGAGCGGACAACGCCATGGCCGACCAGCGCGCTTCAAATCGAGAGCGCGACATGTGTCATGTTGCGAACCTCCGGCGCAACATGAATCGTGTTTGCAAACTTTCGAGCGAGCGTAATGTTGATCATATTGACTAGTCGTCAGCTGCCAACGCAGACCACATCGAACGGCTGTCGCACGATTGATCCAATGATTCTGAAGATGATCGATTCAGTGTGCGCGTCAGTCGGCCGACGCATAGCGGTCGCCAAATCGTTTCGCGGTTTTCGTTTGTCATAAACTACGATTTCTTCGGGAATTTACACAAACTTTTAACCACATTCAATCGTCACGTCTATAGCAATACATATATACTCCCTCCGTTCGGAATTACTTGTCGCAGAAATGGATGTATCTAGATGTATTTTAGTTCTAAATACACTCATTTTCGAAACAAGTAATTCCGAATGGAGGGAGTACGTGCATGTGGGCGGGTGTGGATCGGTCGTCGGTGTTTGTAAACGTGGTACAGTGGCGGGGCATGTGACGGACGGCGTGCAAGTGCGTCATGCGATGCGATGGAACGGGAGCACGGGAAGATGGTGTGCGAGGAATTACGGCCGGCCGCCGCGTTCAGTCGTTCGGGGCCGTTGGGCCGCCCGGCCTACTCCCCACCCAACCAACTGACCCACCCTCTAACCCCGTCGTGCTGAACCCAGTCCATACGCCATCTCAAGATCCCTCTGTTGTCTAGTCGGCTGAAACTCTCGACAGCACATGGTGTTATTGTGTGTGCACGAAGGATCACACCGCAGATAAAAGTTTGCACGCTATTCTAAAGTGCTAAACAAGCTTCTTTTTTTTCTGGGGAAAATGCTAAACAAGCTTACACCTGAGCTTACACGTGCAAGTCATACTCCAAGTTCCTTATTTTTACAGGAAGATCACACTGCAAGTAGGTACTCCCTCCATGCATAAATATAAGATGTTTTAACTGGGAAATTCCTTTTGGAGCTCGGGCTCCAGTGAGGCCTCCAAATTCAAATTTGAAATTTCATTGAAATTCGTATTTTTACATTTCAAAAAATTCTGAAAAAATAAGGAACTTGGCGAGTCACACTCCGCCTATGTTGTCTCAACATAGCCGGTCCCAAGCCCGGGTAAAGGAGGAGGGTTGTGATAGGCTTGGCGAGCCAACGTAAAAACTCAGCCACTCTTATGGAGATGAAACCCAAAAGATTTTCGTTGGGGCGTAACCCTCTCAGCGACGCGCCACATCGGAACCCGGGTGTGGTGGAAAATGGGCAAGGGCCGGGCCGTCACCCCTCAAGTGGCGCGCCGTATCTTGATCCGGATACGGTGGCAAGTGAGCGAGGATCGGGTCGTCGCATCCTTAGTGGCGCGCTACATCGGCGCCCGGATGTAGTGGAAAATGAGCAAGGGTCTTCGCATTTGACTCGACGAGTGCGAAGGGTAAGGAAGCTAGCCGAGCCTAGGAGGATTCGCTTAGGTAGCTGGAACGTAGGGTCTCTGACAGAGAAGCTTCGGGAGCTAGTTGATGCAGCGGTGAGGAGAGGTGTTGATATCCTTTACGTCCAAGAAACCAAATGGAGAGGACAGAAGGTGAAGGAGGTGGAGGATACCGGCTTCAAGCTGTGGTACACGGGGACGGCTGCAAATAGAAATGGCGTAGGCATCTTGATCAACAAGAGCCTCAAGTATGGAGTGGTAGACGTCAAGAGACGTGGGGACCGGATTATCCTGGTCAAGCTGGTAGTTGAGGACTTGGTTCTCAATGTTATCAGCGCGTATGCCCCGCAAGTAGGCCACAATGAGAACACCAAGAGGGAGTTCTGGGAAGGCTTGGAAGACATGGTTAGGAGTGTACCAATTGGTGAGAAGCTCTTCATAGGAGGAGACCTCAATGGCCACGTGGGCACATCTAACACAGGTTTTGAAGGGGCGCATGGGGGCTTTGGCTATGGCATCAGGAATCAAGAAGGAGAAGATGTCTTAAGCTTTGCTCTAGCCTACAACATGATTGTAGCTAACACCCTCTTTAGAAAGAGAGAATCACATCTGGTGACTTTTAGTAGTCGCCAACACTCTAGCCAGATTGATTTCATCCTCTCGAGAAGAGAAGATAGGCGTGCGTGCCTAGACTGTAAGGTGATACCTGGAGAGAGTGTTGTACCCCAGCATAAGCTGGTGGTTGCTGACTTCCGCTTTCGGATTCGTGTCCAGCGGGATAAGCGTGCCAAAGTCGCTAGAACGAAGTGGTGGAAGCTCAAGGGGGAGGTAGCTCAGGTGTTCAAGGAGAGGGTAATTAAGGAGGGCCCTTGGGAGGAAGGAGGGGATGCGGACAATGTGTGGATGAAGATGGCGACTTGCATTCGTAAGGTGGCCTCGGAGGAGTTTGGAGTGTCCAGGGGAAGGAGAAGCGAAGATAAGGATACCTGGTGGTGGAATGATGATGTCCAGAAGGCGATTAAAGAGAAGAAAGATTGCTTCAGACGCCTATACCTGGATAGGAGTGCAGACAACATAGAGAAGTACAAGATGGCGAAGAAGGCCGCAAAGCGAGCTGTTGGTGAAGCAAGGGGTCGGGCATATGAGGACCTCTACCAACGGTTAGGCACGAAGGAAGGTGAAAGGGACATCTATAAGATGGCTAAGATCCGGAAAAGGAAGACGAGGGATATTGGCCAAGTCAAATGCATCAAGGACGGAGCAGGCCAACTCTTGATGAAGGACGAGGAGATTAAGCATAGATGGCGGGAGTACTTCGACAAGCTGTTCAATGGGGAGAATGAGAGTTCTACCATTGAACTGGACGACTCCTTTGATGAGACCAGCATGCGTTTTGTGCGGCGCATCCAGGAGTCTGAGGTGAAGGAGGCTTTAAAAAGGATGAAAGGAGGCAAGGCGATGGGCCCTGATTGTATCCCCATTGAGGTGTGGAAAGGTCTCGGGGACATAGCGATAGTATGGCTAACCAAGCTTTTCAACCTCATTTTTCGGGCAAACAAGATGCCAGAAGAATGGAGACGGAGTATATTAGTACCAATCTTCAAGAACAAGGGGGATGTTCAGAGTTGTACTAATTACCGTGGAATTAAGCTGATGAGCCATACAATGAAGCTATGGGAGAGAGTCATTGAGCACCGCTTAAGAAGAATGACAAGCGTGACCAAAAATCAGTTTGGTTTCATGCCAGGGAGGTCGACCATGGAAGCCATTTTCTTGGTACGACAACTTATGGAGAGATATAGGGAGCAAAGGAAGGACTTGCATATGGTGTTCATTGACTTGGAGAAGGCCTATGATAAGATACCGCGGAATGTCATGTGGTGGGCCTTGGAGAAACACAAAGTTCCAGCAAAGTACATTACCCTCATCAAGGACATGTACGATAATGCTGTGACAAGTGTTCGAACAAGTGATGTCGACACCGGTGACTTCCCGATTAAGATAGGACTGCATCAGGGGTCAGCCTTGAGCCCTTATCTTTTTGCATTGGTGATGGATGAGGTCACAAGGGATATACAAGGAGATATCCCATGGTGTATGCTCTTTGCGGATGATGTGGTGCTAGTTGACGATAGTCGGACGGGGGTAAATAGGAAGTTAGAGTTATGGAGACAAACCTTGGAATCGAAAGAGTTTAGGCTTAGTAGAACTAAAACCGAGTACATGATGTGCGGTTTCAGTACTAGTAGGTGTGAGGAGGAGGAGGTTAGCCTTGATGGCCAGGTGGTACCTCGGAAGGACACCTTTCGGTATTTGGGGTCAATGTTGCAGGAGGATGGGGGTATTGATGAAGATGTGAACCATCGAATCAAAGCCGGATGGATGAAGTGGCGCCAAGCTTCTGGCATTCTCTGTGACAAGAGAGTGCCACAGAAGCTAAAAGGCAAGTTCTACAGGACGGCGGTTCGACCCGCAATGTTGTATGGCGCGGAGTGTTGGCCGACTAAAAGGCGACATGTTCAACAGTTAGGTGTGGCGGAGATGCGTATGTTGAGATGGATGTGTGGCCACACGAGGAAGGATCGAGTCCGGAATGATGATATACGAGATAGAGTTGGAGTAGCACCAATCGAGGAGAAGCTTGTCCAACATCGTCTGAGATGGTTTGGGCATATTCAGCGCAGGCCTCCAGAAGCTCCAGTGCATAGCGGACGGCTAAAGCGTGCGGAGAATGTCAAGAGAGGGCGGGGTCGACCGAATTTGACATGGGAGGAGTCCGTTAAGAGAGACCTGAAGGATTGGAGTATCGACAAAGAGCGAGCTATGGACAGGGGTGCGTGGAAGCTTGCTATCCATGTGCCAGAGCCATGAGTTGGTTGCGAGATCTTACGGGTTTCACCTCTAGCCTACCCCAACTTGTTTGGGACTAAAGGCTTTGTTGTTGTTGTTGTTGTTGTAAAAATTCTGAAAAAAATTACAGATATACAAGGCATACTACACATGTGTGTAAATTTTTAGTTCAAAATACGTTGAAATGAGGGTTGTGCAAAAAAGACAAATCTAGGGCTGTTTCACACATGATACTATTCATCCTCCTAGGTCATGGATTTGTCTTTTTTGTATAGGTCGCAACTCAAGGTATTTCATCACGAATTTTTACACACATGTGAGTTACATACTTACATACACTCATATATTTTTTTCAGAATTTTTTAAACCATAAAAGTTTGAGTTTGAATTTTTCAAAAATAAAGGTCTCCATGGAGCTCGGCCTTCAAAATGCTTTTCTCGTTTTAACTTGGATATATATAGACACGTTCTAGTGTGTTTGTTCACTTATTTTAATATGTATGCAGTCCATATTAAAGTACATTTATGAAAGGAGGGAGTACAAAGAGTATATTCGTTAGAAAAAAGAGTACAAGAGTAGTTGTGTCAGTGTTTTTTTAACACTGGAGTTCTTTCTTTTAGCACTAGAGTCGCGTAAGTAATATATATTTTAACTTATTACTACTCCTACAAGTTTATCTTTTTAACTTGTTACTGCTCCTACTAGTTTTTATTTATTTTTGAGACACTACTCCTACTAGTTTGTAGTTTTAGTTTTTTTTTTTAGACAGTTTGTAGTTTTTTTTTTTGAAGATCAGTTGTAGTTGTAGGTAGCACCGGTTAACGACTCGGCTGGTACACAAAGAGTCCTGGGCCGTGACCACGGAGACCCGGTCCGCGTCAAGCAAGAAGCTGCATCCTCCTCCGCCTTAACGCCCGCATAACTCCGGTGGGCCCGTCCCGTCCGCCCAACGCCCCACCGGCCCGCACCTCCCCTCCCCACCGCCGCGGGATCTCACTCAAATACGCCTCCCCCTCCGCCCCCTTCTCCCCCACCCAGCCTTCTTCCCCCTCTCCACCTCCGCCACAGCTTCCAGGGGAGCTCGCCTCGCCTCGCTGCCTCAAGCCACCAGCGGAGGCTCGCCGGAGGGAGCATGAAGGTCTCCGTCGTGTCCCGGAGCGGCCGCGAGGTCGTCAAGGGCGGCATCGAGCTCAAGGACTCGGTACGCGCCCGCCCGCCCGCTCTTCCTTCCGCGCCGCGGGCCGGGGGAGGGTTTCGCTCTCTCTTACCCGGGGTTTAATTAAGATCTCAATCCCGGAGTCTCCAAGCTCGGCCTGACCGTTCGTCCCGTGGTTCCCGTTTTCTCTGCAGGCCAAGGTCGCGGATCTGCAGGAGGCCATCCACGCCAAGAGTACGTCCAATCACCTCTTTCCTCCCCGCCAGTGCCTTCTACTTCCAGATTTGAGTTCGAATCTGAAAAATACCAGTACCCGCAACCGCAATTCAGTCAGTGCGGTGACCGGATGAGTTCACTGGGGGTGCTGCTTTGGTTAAACCAAGTAGTACCAAATTCGTCAGTGAACCAGTAGATGAGCTGAATGCTGCACTGTGTTTGGGTCATATCTAGCACTGCTTGACAATCACATCAGTGCAGTGAATGGGCTGTAGCCAGTGTTTTGCCCTCCTTGTTTGTTTGCTTGACCTCATCTGGTACTGGTAGGGTCCTTTTGGTCGCTACAGGTTGTTAGGATCTTGTCTAGGTGGGAGGGAGTTAGCCGTCCACATCCCTGCGCTCACAAGCTTTGTGACAGCTTTATATTTAATTTAAGTACAAAATTACACTTTAACATGAGTATCTCAGTTAATTACAGCCACATGGTTTGTGGTTCTGGAGAGGGAGGATTGTAAAAGGATAATTGAATTCACAGCATGGTCGGTAGGCGTCCTTTGAGATTGGTTTGTGTTTGTATTTCATAATTTCAACTGTGTATTACAGAAAGCACTCATCACCCACAGTGAAAACTTTCCTTCGAAAAGAAATTAAGTTGCTGCAGCAAGCTAATAATGTTTATCGATATTCTATTGGAAGCTACTTAATCTGAAGCTGTAACCATGGTTACTTTTCATATGATAAGTACATAATATTCAGCAACTCTCTCTGTTTATACATGTTTATGACGCTTGTTGTTGGGTGAAACAGGAAGTTTTTTTTTATGTTGTGCATTTATTTTCTATGTGATCTCCACCTTTTCTTTTGGTCAAGCTTGTTCGAGATTTTTATTGTACCTTAGCTTGTTCGGCCTGAACAACTTATTTTTCTTTAGGTGTTTCCCCATGATAACTTCATTTTTCTTTTGCCCTTTTTTATGTGTTGTTCCTCTTTGAGCATCTAATTTTTTTCTAACTTGCTATAAATTAGTCGAGACTGACAGTGAGCAAAAGTTTGGCTGCTTTGATGATCAAGAATCCTATATTACTGATGGTATTTATTGCCAAGTTTGTAGGCATCACTTTATCCTTTTGCAGACCCACAGAGCTGCCATGTTAGCTTATTAACTTGCCATCCTGTAATCTTAAAGTGAGGCTTGCACACACTTATTACTCATGTTGGACCATTAGAGCAGATCTGGTGCCATGTGATTGAGTCAGGAGACAGATCACCATATATGGTGATGCGGTGTTACCGTTGAATGTTTGAAATGCCACCAGTCTGAACTTTTGAGCTGCAGAATAGAAAAATATAGTCCTGATGGTGTCGTGTGGCTCAATTAAGAAACAGTTCGCCTGAAAATAGTGATAATCCACGTCCTGATCTTGGTCATATATGTTAGAAACTTGAAAGTAGCCCCATCCTAATTCCGCACCCTTTCCACTTTTAGTAGTTTATTTTATAGTTTGTTACCATAAGTAGCTCCATGTTTCGACTTTGTCTTCAAGTAGCACTTGCACTCTAATTCTGATCATACAAGGGTTATTTGCTGCAGAACTAACTGTAGCATGCCCTGCTAGATCCATATCATTGCTGTTCTGTTTTGAGCCTGCACCATTAGTTGCTAATACTGAGAGCAATATTATCATTAGATCTTCACTATGCATGAAACTTGCTTCTCTGGTGGATTCCTGTGGGTGAATTATGAATGGGCTAGATTGATATAACTGATCATATTTTTCTTTATGCTTTGCTTTCTCTATGAAGAGCACATGTTTTTCTTAATGATGTATGGGTTGCTAATCACTTGTGTCTATGATTGATCATATTTTCATTTATGCTTTGCTTTCTCTATGAAGAGCAATGTTGTATGGGTTGCTAATCACTTGTGTCTACACCATGCAGCTAAGAAGTATTATCCTGCCAGGCAACGGCTCACCGTCCCTGCACAGCCTGGAAAATCTGGAAAGCCAGTTGTCCTCAATCAAAAGGCCAGCCTATCAGAATACTGCGAGAAGGGTTCCGGGTCCCTGACAGTGGTCTTCAAAGATTTAGGCCCTCAGGTCTACTACAGCACGCTCTTCTTCTGGGAATACGTCGGCCCTCTTATCATCTACCCCATCTTCTATTACCTGCCCGTCTACAAATACTTTGGATATGAGGGGGAGCGGGTCATCCACCCTGTCCAGACCTACGCCATGTACTACTTCTGCTTCCACTACTTCAAGAGGATCATGGAGACCTTCTTCGTCCACCGCTTCAGCCACGCGACTTCCCCCGTGTCAAATGTCTTCAGGAACTGCGCCTACTACTGGACCTTTGGAGCCTACATTGCCTACTACTGCAACCACCCTCTGTACACCCCCGTGAGTGACCTGCAGATGAAGATCGGGTTCGGCATCGGGGTCGTGTGCCAGATCGCAAACTTCTACTGCCACATCCTACTGAGGAACCTCAGGAGCCCGACCGGCAGCGGCGGCTACCAGATCCCACGGGGCTTCCTGTTCAACATCGTGACGTGCGCAAACTACACCACCGAGATCTACCAATGGCTGGGGTTCAACATCGCCACGCAGACCGTGGCGGGCTACGTCTTCCTCGCCGTGGCGGCGGCTATCATGACCAACTGGGCGCTCGGGAAGCACAGCCGCCTGAGGAAGGCAAGTGCACCTCTTCTCTGCACACTGAATTACTGAACACTGAACAGAAACCTGTGAAAACTGCATGGATTTACTGACATTTGCTTCTTTCTTGTGCAGCTCTTCGACGGGAAGGACGGGCGGCCCAAGTACCCCCGCCGATGGGTGATTCTCCCTCCATTCCTGTGAAGAAGACACGGTGCTCGCAAGGCCTGCATCTGGAGGTTTTCAACATTTGTTCTGTTCCAGCGTCCGAAAGTTAAAAGCCGTCAGTCGATTTCACGCAAACGTTCCTACTAATCGTGCCTTGTACCAGCCGTCAAACCTCAATTATGTAGTCCAAATGGTCTTATCCGAAGGATGTATTTTCTTACCCTATATATTGTTGAAAAACTTTCTCTGGGGTTTATTTACGCCGTGCCGTGACGTGTTGTCACAGTCAAGTCCAACCGTAAGATGGTTCATCTGATATGTGTCGGCCCGTGTTCCGTTCCTCTGAGCAGTAGATGATGCAACCATATGCCATTCTGATGCTTTTATCATCATTCCTTCCCATGTCATCTTACTTGAAGTTTGACAATGTTCATATGCTTGCTTGACATTGCCGTGTGTGCTCATCTACAAAGTCATTAAAAGAAGAAGTCAATTAGGGCACGGCACATTATAAGATGATCTGTTGGTTGATTTATTTATGGTTGGTGATGGTATGGCCACTCTGCTCTCTGCCAGTCAGCTTCGTGTGACTTTGTCAGCTTATCACCACCAGTCAATGTTTTCTCTCCCAGAAATAGTAATAATAAAAAAAGCATCATTAAAAAAATCTAGTCACACAAAACCAATGATTTTTCTTCTTCTTTTTTGTGCTACTCCTACATGCATGTGGACATTTACATGAAAGGCCTTGATGTGGCGGTAGCCAGTCAGACTGGAAGAGTTCCTTCTTGCTGACCATCATTTTCGAGTGCTGCCTCGCTGTCGCCGGTCGTCTGCGACTGCCGGGCGACCTGCACGGCGGTAGCACTTGTCGCCGGTCAGCTGGAACGGAATGTTTCTACCAGAATCCAACGAGGCCCTAGGCAGATTTCCTTGCACCATCTGAGTTGACAGAAAAAAGAAACACTTGACTTCTTCAGCCAGACATGGTTTATCTTTGCACACACAGCTATGTGTGGTGTGGATAGTGTCATGTGGGGCTGAATTTTCGCAGCAATTCCAAGGGCATCATCTTCAAGTACTAGGACTTGGGACTTCGAGAGTCTTAGACTAATAGTTTATGGTTTATTTATAGCTGCTGATAGCCCAAAGATGCTACTGTATTAGTACGTAGAAGACTAGTAATACTGGCAGTATGGACAAGTACTTGGAAGATGCCGCGGCTCTGGACGCAGGATCACAAGCTTAGTTTGTCACTCGCCCTGCGACAGTGAGAGCAAGGGATACTTTACTTTGTGACATGTGGGTGCGGAGCTGACTAAACCGAATGATTAGATTATCATTACAACGGGATCCTACGGGTTTTTGCTGCATGCCATTTGTCCTCCCAATACCACACTGCACTTCAGTTGGATGGGGAACTGGATTTCCTTGTCAAGTACTCCCTCCGTCCGGAAATACTTGTCGGAGGAATGGATGTATATAGACGTATTTTAGTTCTAGATACATCCATCTTTATGCATTTCTCCGACAAGTATTTCAGGACGGAGGGAGTATATGTAATATGTTGGAATGTTTGCCCGCTGCTGACACGAAACTAACACCCCCCACCCCCCACCCCCCCCCCCCCCCCCCCCCCCACACACACACACACACACCAAAAAAATCCACTTACGTGCCTCATTGGGCTGTTTTTGTTTATGCTGGATTTGTTTGGACCTCTTTGAACCTGTCTTTATTTCTTACGTGCCTCCTTTTCATGGAAACCGGTGCTTCACGCTCATTTCACCATATCGTTTTATTTGTGGGGTTCACCATATCGAATTGGTGACACTTTTGTTAGCGAGCAAAAGACTCCGGTCGGCTCGGTTCGTTAAATGTTGAGTTTTGACTTTCAGCTCAGTTTGCAAGACTGACTTAAGTACCCTGTTAATGTGTGTGTGCGCGCGTGCACGTGTTGATAAATACTACTACCTCCGTAAACAAATATAAGAACGTTTAGATCGCTACTTTAGTGATTTAAACACTCATATATTTCTTTACAGAGGGGGTACTGCAGTAGTTAAATACAAGCTTAATTAACCAGCCCCATGAGTAACTTGAGGTAACCCGCTTGTTCGTTTATCTTAACAAACGGAAAACGAGAGCTAGCTCGACTCGTTAAGAAAACAAGTTTGGCCCGAGGCGAGCCGAGTAGCTCACAAGTTTTGAGTTTTATGTTCACTGCTGCTGAGTAAAAGTTCATTTACCGCCTCCATTTTTCATATTTTGAACTACTTCCTAAATAGTCAATATATTCTAGACACTAAGAAAACAATAACACCATTATTATGCTGAGCAAGAAAAAGATATTGCTAGATATCCTTATCACGTATGCGCAATTAAGTTTCGTGTCATATATGGCTTGTGACAACGAACAAGTCAATATATACAAGTTCACCATGTATGGTTCACGCTTTCGTTTTCACTTCTCTTCTACTCCCTCCGTCCGGAAATACTTGTCATCAAAATGAATAAAAGAGGATGTATCTAAACGTATTTTAGTTATAGATACATCCCTTTTTATCCATTTTGATGACAAGTATTTTCGGACGGAGGGAGTACCATTGACCAGTTGGATCGCTAGAAAGAAAAGGATCAACATCTAGATGTGCAAAAGAACGAGCGAGGATGACACTTGACTCAAGGGAATCATTTTGATCTCCGTGAGAAATGGAGAAAATCGAGTTTAAGGAGGTCCAGTGCATAATCATCAAGTGAGAAATGATAATAGCTTAGGGGTTTTGACGCAATTGTCTCTGGTCATATTTAAGAAGCAAATGACAGTGCTTGGATGCTCCTCTTGAATGAAAGTTAATTTACCACCTCCAATTTTCGTAATTCACACCATGGTCCATATTATGCATTGCTCTTATGAAAAATTTGAACTGCCTAAATTGGCAACATATATCTCGCCCCATCCCTAGAAAAGAATATTAATGCAATTTAGCATGTGAATAAAGAAAATGACATTTCTTGATATCTTTATATCACGTATGGTTATAAATTCCCGCGAAAATTATTTTCGCATGGCATCCAATTCTCCGTCAACAACAAGCCAATATACACAGGATATTTTTCTTGCTTCCTATTTTCCCGCCTTTGGTGCCGGCATGAGGCTTGTGATAAGTTTTAGAGGTCTGGAGCTTGGATCTGCATCTCTCCTGATGGTGATGTCTTCTTTTTCAGGGCACCGGTTAAGTGGGATTGTGGCCTTGGTGACTTTTGGTCCTGAATCAACAACAATAAGTTGGCTCCGACGGTGTGCCATCGGCCATTTAGGTGGAAGGCGGTGAGCCTTCTAGGGACCTTTTTGTAATTTCTTATTTTTTTAGAGATGTTCGCACTATTGGTTTGGTTAACATATCTCAAGGTATTTTTTTATCAAAAAATAAATCTGAATAGAATTATGGTATGGAGGTGTCTTTCTTTCTTTCTTTTGTGTCTTTAGTTTAGTGGGAAGAATTGTATACCCTTCTTAAAATGCTCAAATAAAAAAGGGGGTGTTCAATTGCAAGACTCCCAAGGCAACTTATTTGGATACAAATAATTTTGAGCAAAATAATAAAGTTTTCTTTGGCCATGTAACCAAG
This sequence comes from Triticum timopheevii, assembly GCA_963921465.1. NCBI lineage: Eukaryota > Viridiplantae > Streptophyta > Magnoliopsida > Poales > Poaceae > Triticum > Triticum timopheevii. The sequence continues at coordinate 59,189,255 of OY997266.1, read as the reverse complement.
CTTTTTGTAGGAAGAAAGAAACATGTTTAATTGCATGATAACACTTTGGTTGGACACTAATAATTTCGTGCCAAATTATGTTTTCTTTAGCTAAATAATTATTTACCTCATTTATTGGACCCCAATTTTTTTTGAACACAGTACAGACGCAAGCGCTCATATACATGCACATATACTCACCCCTATGAACGCACACACGCACACCCTACCCCTATGAGCACCTCCGAAAGACTGAGCCGGCATATCATCTAAACTTTACTGAAGTCACCGTAGGCACCTCGTCATCGACGGAAACGTCTCCTCCTACTGAATGCGCATCACCAAAAATCCTGAAATAAATCCAGGAATAAATGCGAGCACCACGATTTGAACCCTGGTGGGCTGGGGATACCACAATCCCTCTAACCATCCAACCACATGTTGGTTCACTATTGGACCCCAATTAACTTGCTCAAATCCTGGATATATTCTTGGTACTGAGTAAATACCAAACATATCTTTAGCTCATTTATTGGACCCAAATTAACTTGCTCAAATCCTGGATACTCCCTCTGTTTCCAAATATAATAACTTTTAGAGATTTCAATACGGATGTATATAGACGCATTTTAGAGGGTAGATTCAATCATTTTGCTCTGTATGTAGTCCGTATTGGAATCTCTAAAAAGTCTTATATTTAGGAACAGAGGGAGTATATATTCTTTGGTACCCTGTAAAAACCAAACATACCCCTTTCACTCAATATTTTTCAAGGCTGCCAATTTACTACTGAGAATTAACACACATATCACCGAATCTTCAAAAAAGGAAACAAAGGTGACGGGAGAAGAGATGAGGTGGTCGTCTTTATCATGCATTTAGGCAGCAAATTCATTAAGGGCAAACTACCACATTTAATATTAAATCATCAAAGCAAAGTATGGGTGAGAGTAGTACAATAGTATGCGCGAGCCGTGTTTTCTTCAGCTCTTCTTTAAACCATTTGCTTTATTTTTCTTCTGAAAGCCTACTATTCCTAGTGTCCTACTCCTTTTTGTCATCGTGTGTACTTGTTTTCACCGTGATGGTGAGTCATATGAAAATTAATTTTGTAATTTGATTTGCCCCCTCCGTTCCTCGGACTAAGACCGACGATAGCTTTGGTACTCAGTTAATTTGCAAAATAATAAGGTTGGTACTCGATTATTGTACAAGATATAACTTTGGTACTCAACTAATCATGCAAGAATAATAAGTTTGGTACTAAATTAATTGCACAAAATATAAAAACTTTGGTACCTAATTAATGCAATAAGATATAAAAAGTTTGGTACCCAATTAATTGTGCAAAAACAAGAACTTTTGATACTCAATTGTAATTGTCCAAGATATAAAAGATATAAATGGACGGATTAATTGTACAAAATTTTCTTATTCAAATGGTTGAGTGTAGTGCATGCAACAGCTACGATCCGATCAAACTTGGCATGGTTTTTGAGACCACTAGCGTATCAAACTGGTCCACCGGATTCATGCATTGAAACACAGAAGTGAAAATGGAAGCAAAAAAGATCTTGTGTATATTGACTTGTTCTTAGTCAAGAGGTACTATATGCTACTGGGAAATAAATTAATAGGGAACCAACAAGAGGTACTATAGAGTCAATTTAGGTAGTTCCGTGATCTACAAATCTGGATGTAATTTTTATTTCTGGTATTCGTTGTACTGCCATGATTGAAGAAGAATAGATTGGAAGTTTTTCCGCAAAAAAAGTATGAAAATGGGAAGTGGTAAATGAACTTTTACTCAGCAGTGCCCAAACATTAATTTTTTACTTATTTGGCTTGTGAAATTGCATGAAACTCCCAAAGCTATTATCATTTTTCACTTGCCTCCATTAGTTTTGGATCCGCCGTGTTCCTCCCTAATCTCGTATCCGCTTCTCACAAAGATTAAATGATTCAGAAAAAAGCATATATGATTTTGATATGGTAGTGGTCTCAGAATACATGCCATGTTTTATCGGATCGTATATGCTGCATGCACTACACTCAACCATTTGAATAAAGAAATCTTGTACAATTAATCCGTCCATATATATCTTATATCTTGTACAATTAATAATTGAGTACCAAAAGTTCTTGTTTTTGCACAATTAATTGGGTACCATACTTTTTATATCTTCGTTGCATTAATGGAGTACCGAGGTTTCTATATTTTGTGCAATTAATGAGTACCAAACTTATTATTTCTGCACGATTAATTGAGTACCAAAGTTATATATCTTGTACAATTAATTGAGTGTCAACCTTATTATTTTTGCATATTAATTGAGTACCAAAGCTGATATGAAAATTACCGTGTTGAGACTAAGTAAATAGGGTTGGGGGGGGGGGGGGGGGGGGGGGGGCAGCATATTGTTCTAAATCAATGGGATCTTTGCACATCGCGATCGGATACAACGCAAATTAATATATGGCCAGTGCAAAAGAAAATATCGTCGGTCTTCGTCCGAGGGACGGAGGGGTCAAATCAAATTCACACCAACTTTGATTTTCATCTGACCCACCACCCCGGTGCAAACAAGTACACACGGTGACAAAAAGGAGTAGGAAACTAGGAATGGTAGGCTTTGGGAAGAAAAAGAAAAGCAAACGGTTTAAAGAAGGGAGCTGGACGAAAACGCGGCTCACATATTGTACTACGCTCACCCATACTTTGCTTTGATGATTTGATATTAATGTGGTGGTGTGCCCTTAATTAATCCGCTGCCTCAATGCATGATAAGGACGGCCACCTCATCTCTTGTCCGGTCACCTTTTGTTCTTTTTTTTTTTTGAAGATTCGACGATGTGTGTGTTAATTCTCAGCAGTAAAATGGCAGCCTCGAAAAATATTGAGTGAAAGGGCTATGTTTGGTTTTTACTCGGTATCGAAGAATGTATATCCAGGATTTGAGCAAGTTAATTGGGGTCCAATAAACGAGCTAAAGATATGTTTTGTATTTACTCGGTACCAAAGATAATATATCCATGATTTGAGCAAGTTAACTAGGGTCCAATAAATGAGCTAAAGATATGTTTAGCATTGAGATACGTGAGTAAATACAGAGTAAATACAAAAAGACATAACCGGTGCCATCATATCGTTGTTGATCGAGGACAGAAAGAACCAAGGCCACAATCCTACCTGACCAGTGCCGTGAAAAAAAAGACATAACCATCAGAAGAGTCGTGTATCCAAGAGACAGAATTCTAAAAATTCTCACAAGCCCCACGTGTGGCACCAGAGGTTGAAGTGGCATGATGAAGGGCGAGATTGAAGGACCAAACTGCAAAGGGGAGTTGCAGCTGCCTCATCACAAAACTTGCAAAGCCTAGCCTCAGCGACCAGAAGGGCCGATTGGAATCTACACCACTGCAGACAACATTGTCGAGAAACCGAGATGGGGAGGCTAAGGAAATCTTATTCGCAAAGTCAGCGCCACCGTTGCGAAATCCTAACCCTAATCTATCTATGGGGCAACATCAAGGCAGTGGGGTTCCCCACCCGTCTGGAAGTTGAGCGAAGGAGGGAGGAACCTTTAGGCTCGACGTCGATGATTGACGATGGGGGACAATGGATCTCTCTTATCGCCTCGCGGGGAAGGGAGGGGGAAACGTGGAGTTTGTGTGGGGAGGGGATGGTATTTCATCGATTTATAGGAAGTTTTAACTCAGACACAACTTAACACGTGTATGCGTGCACTCAGTACTGTCTAACAGTAAATTCTCACTCCCTCCACTCCGCTCACAAAGAAGAAAGAATCGCACATTCATCGATACTCTGTGGTAATTATAACTCAATCGCAACTTCGTATGTGTACATGTCCGATGTATAAACCCCTACTTCCCGACAACCAAAATTTGAAAAGCCATTGCGGTTCGAACGCCTCACTCCCCCGCTCCACCCACGCTAGCGCCTATTTCCTTCGCGAGCTCCCTCCCCTCCTAACCCAACTCTACCCGCCCGAAAGTATAACCCCCTACTTCCCGGCAGCCGGATTTTGAAAAGCCGTTGTGGTCCGAACGCCTCACTCCCCCACTTCGCTTACACCTGCGCCTCTTTCCTCCCAAGCCCCCTCCCATCCTACCCCAACCCTACCCGCCCGCCAAGTATAACCCCCCTACTTCCCGGCAACCGGATTTTGAAAAGCCGTTGCGGTCCGAACGCCTCACTCCCCCACTTCACTTACGCTTGCGCCTCCCCCTTCCGCGAGCTCCTCCCCCACTCTCCCCTCTTCCCGCGAAAAGAAACTCCGTCCTCCCCGCCACCGCGTGGCCCAGCGTCGGTAACTTCATCCCGACAAATCCGCACCTTCCCCCGCGCTGCTGTCAACTCCTCCCGAGCCACCGTGTACTCCGCGTCGGCCCAACTCCATTATCGCAAGCTTTTCCTGCCCCATTTTCAGCGTAAACATTCTATATATGCTCGAAAATAAAAAAAAGATGACATAACTTGCATATCGAGCACATCAACCTAGACAAACGGGCAACTAACAAAACAGTCTAAACCGAACTACCGAAGTGGAGTGACCCATCACTGTTGGGTGGCGGTCCAAGAGGGAGGGGAGAGGGTGGGAGAAGCATTCAACAGCAGGTGAGGTCAGCACTGGAGGCGAGGCGAGGACCGGGGCGGAGGGAGGGATTTAACCCCAAACCCCCCGCAGCTTTTTCCACCCTCCCCCTCCCGGATCCGTTCCTTCCGTCCTCCCCCTTCCTCCCTCCCTCCCTCCACGGCTCCACCCACCAACTCTCCCGCCCTCCTCCTCCCGGAGGAGCGCCACCCTCGCCTCCCTCTCCGCCTCGTCGTCACCGGCGCGCGTCGCCCGCGCCCGTCCACCGAGGTTCGTCGCCGGTTCCCGCCCGCACCGACCACGCCTCCACGAATTTCTTCTCTCTGTTTCGTTTGGGTTTTACGGGTGCGTGCGTGCGTGCGTTTCTCCACCCTGCGCGCGCCGCGTCCTCTCTCGATCGGCGCCATGGTTCGCGGCCGGCCGGCCGGCGCCGCCGCTGCCGCGTTTCCGTGCGGCTCAGCTGTTCGCCGAAAGGCGCCTGCGCGCTGCGTGCGTGCGTTTCTCCTCGCTCGCTCGCTCGCTCGCTCGCTCGCTCGTCCGTTCGCCAGGACAGGATGTCTGTTCCCTCGGTATTTCGGTTGCCTTTTTTGCGCGTTCGTTATTTCTCTGTCTGGATCGCTCCGAGACCACTATGTTCGTGTTTGTTTGTGATTGAGATTTTGCTACCTGTTATTTGATTTGTCTCTACTCTGTCTGTACCGCAGCCCTTCAGGTTGCTGATTCTGAATGGGTTGGCAGGTACTCTCTGGCCTCTCTGTTTTCCTTTCCACGCTTGTTTTTAGCGTTTTTCATTTTGACGTCATGTGGATCGGGAGTTACCAAGTGGGAAACCTCGAGCTGTTCGTCGTGAATTCGTGATATGTTTTTCATCAACCATCATGCATCAAGTTACGCATGGACTGGGTCACTGCACTATGTGGACTCCATTCCAGAGTATGGGTTGCTGAATCTGATTCTGATGGATGGATTTTTCTTCAGCAATTTAATGGACGGGTTGTCGAGATTGAGTGGGTTGGTTTTGCATGTAGCAGTCCATGATCTGATTCATGGAACAAGTACTGATTGTTTATTTTTTACTTTGTTGATGGTTGCTATTGCTGCTATTGTTGTAATGGATGGATGGATGGGTTTTTCCTCCAGCAATTGAATGGATGGGTTGTTGAACGGAGTGGATTGATTTCGCAGCAGTCCATGATCTGATTGATGGTACAAGTACTAAGTACTAGTAACTACTTATTTTTGACTCTGTTCATTGATTGAGTAATGAGAGTAGCCCTTTTGGTTGGAGTACAGAATTTTTTGTCCAAGAAGTCGAGGACAGTATCTGTCACACAGCCTCCACAGTTGTTCTTGTTTAGAGTTGTAACTTGGAGATCTCGTCTCAAGTGAATCAGCCTAGTGATGATATTGAGTAGCAAACCGGATTCCGCCCGCCCTACGCTGTTGATTTCAGAGTCCCAATTAATTAGTACTTCTTTTTGCCTAACCAAGGGCATTGTTTAGTTATTTTTCATACACATGATTTGTTTTTTGAGTCATCACAAATGGACGCGCTTCCTTATGGTTTTTCTTAATCCTCCTGGGGTCAGTCTCTTTTTGTGTCAAGTTACTGAAAAGAGTGCAGAAGAATCACTTGCTTAACATGTGACCAGATTTTGCACGACAGTTCTCCGGTTCTTCCTTGGAAGCTTTCTCAGCCTTCTTGATTTGCCCTGTTGGTTGGCTGTGGATGTGCTTTCACGGTTTAAGTATGCTGTCCCCAGGATGAAAGAAGGAAATCGCAATATTCTTCTTCACTAAAGTGGCTCTTCCTAACTACTATAGTTTTATTTCGCGGTCGTCTAATGATTGATTAGTGGTTCAGACACTAACTAACAAGGATACAGATAGGCGTTGTTTAATTGGCGTGTCTTCAGAAATGGTTCGGTTGCAGTCTGGTGGGTGTCTGTGTGCATGTTTTCGGAAAGATGAGTGTTTACATCACCATCATTGACCCCCCTTTTTAATCTAAAAAAGGCGCAAACGACCCTCTTAAGTTACTTCTTATTCGCTTGTTCGTCGGTACTCTGTTACTTTATGCCTTTCCTCATGATTAAGACCTTCATTTGCCCTGCCGATCTTTGTGGATACTTGGTTAGGCACCATCTTTATGTGTACTAAATCTGTTCGGACATACTCTTTTCCATTATGGCCTTGAGGCAATGATCTGTTTGGCGTTGGAAAAGAAGTCATTAGGTATGCGCTTTGATAGGTTGTTAATCAGTGTCCATTATGTTCGTGACAGGTCACAGAGCTAACCGAAGTCGAGGCACTGTTCCATAATCGGCACCAGTGGTGCTCTGCTCATAAGGAATCATTCCTCATCTATGCTGCAGGGGCCAGGACAAATGGCCCAGCTGTTGCACCCTCAGGACTCTGGGTTCTATGGAAGAAAGGAAATGGGGGGCCGATGGAGCTTTCTTGAGTTGTTTGGCCTTCGCCGGCGCCTACGGTCCACGAAGAAGATGATCACCGACAAGAAACATGGTAAGGAAAGAAGCACTGGTGGTAAGTTGGGGTTGTTCTTCAACCGCAACCGAGCGTCCTTGAGTAAATTGATTTGATTCACTGAAAAAACAATGGGAGTACAGTTGTGTTTGTCATTCATGTATCCAAATACTTTGATTTTTCCCATTTGACCTTTTATAAGTAATGATAAAATATATACTAATAAGCAGGGAAGCTTTTATAACAATGATAAAATATAAACTCGTACATTGAGAAGTTACTGTTTAGCACTTAGTGTACTGAAGAATTAGAACTCTACACCTTGACCTGAAATATCTACAAGTATTATGACAGCTTATGTGCCTACACAATATGTTGTAATTCTTATTAACCGTGAAATTGACTGCAGGAAGTAAGCTTCGAGGTTGCTATGTTCCATTCAAAGACGAAGACAGCGGTGTCACGGATGAGCAGAGAGCTGTCATAGATGAGTACAAAAACACAAAAGTATATACCAATTGCCCACCTTGATTATCAACTTCCGAAGTTCTCTTGATACTTGAATACTAGTACTGATATCCTTTGCTCTGTTAATTTTTCCATTCGTATCCAGTAGTCCATTTTCGTCCTCTGTTTACAGTTCAAGAGAAAAGAACTAAAATCATATGCATCACTGGTCCTTCTCTTTATGTATATCAGTACATAAATTATTGTATATTTGTGTCAGCATCTAGTGTGTATATAAACTCAAATCGCCTCTACTCATTGTACTAATATATCTGAAACTTGTTTAGGCAAGGGCATGGATTATTTTGTAAGCATAATTATATGATGATCTGTGTGCTGCTACTGCATTACATATAAGCAGTTTTTACAAGTACTTCTGTCCTCCAAAATACTTGCACACAGACAACTAGTTTTCCTCTGGATTTGGAGATGTGAACTGATCATATTCCATCAATTTTCTGGTATTTCAGGTTAAAAATAAACAGAAGGGTTCAAAAAAGAGTTCTGGTAAGTCTGTTCTGAAGTCATTGTTTTCAAGAAAATTGCATGGAAAGGAAGATCAGAAAGAGAAGATGCTTCCTGTTGGACCAAAGCTGTTGCGCACCCTTTCAATACATTACTTGGAAAACAATGACTATGTTCTTAATGGTCAGTCAGCTGCCAATGGTGACGGTTCTTCACACGGCGCTAAACTGTCACCACCAAATGACACCAGTACAAACTTGCAACAGGATACATTAAGCAACCTGGATGGTTCTGGTACTGACCATGTGAAACGGAAGAGCCACCGTAGCATCTCCATGGATGGGATTCTTCACAAGGTCCCCTATGGGCAGAGGCTTTCTGGAGATAACATTAGACCAGAACTTCCTCGATCAGCCTCTGCCACATATGACAGGGATGGTCTGAAACCCTACATTGGTACTGCTGCAAAGAGACATGGGAACAGCGGTTTTCGGCGTTCGCGTTCCCTATCTGAATCACTGGAGAGCTACTCTCACTTGCTGGATTCCATTTCAAGCAGTGAATCCAAAAGGGTGCTGACAAGCTCGAAGTCCACTAGGGATCATTCTTTGGATGGCCCTGGTGCAGCAACTGCACTGCAGAGAACCTCCAATTCTCAGCTCAGATCAAAAAGTGTGGTTAGACTTGCTGAATTTCTTGTGATTCCAGAAGACACATTGGCACCAGAAGTTCGAGAGGAAATTGTTGGAGATGTGAAACTTGCCGTGGATGAGGGTTCTTGTAGTGAGGTTGCTGGTGGCTCTGAGAATCCTGTGTCACTTGAAGAGTTGTTGAGCGAGTGCGACGTCGTGGAATCATCGACTGAAGCCAATTTATGTGTTGCTCCTTTAGCTTCAGAGGTGGTTGAAGTTTCGGAAGAACAAGCTCCTTTAGCTTCTTCAGAGATGGTTGATGTTTCAGAAGAAGCTGCAACTTATGACGATGATCTGGAGGTTCTCTCATCGACCCAAGCCAAGCTGTGTACCGACCCTTCAGCATCTGAAGTTGACATCCCAGAAGACCATGCAACAACCTGTAATGATGATGATGATGATCTTATTCACTTGTCAACAGGAGCTGACCCATGTACTCTTCTTGGTCTTCTGCAATCAGAAGACATCAACATTGCAGAACAGCAAGTGACACCTTCTGATGTTCAAATTCAGTCATGTGCAACTGCTCAACCTTCAGAAGACATTGACATTGCAGAAGAACCTGCAATAATTTCTGAAGACAACCAGATTCAGTCATTTGATGCTCTGAAATCAGTCAAAGGTACTAGCTGTGTCCCTGACCCCAATAGAGATACTGAAGATGAGTTAAATTTATGCTGTGAACAAGAAACTGAAAGTCCAACCTCTGTTCTGGATGTGGCCTTCTCAGACCATCCTGCTGCTAGTTCAGAGAACCATATCATGCTGGATGGTGAGATTTTCATCTAGTACATATGCAAAAACCTGCATTAGCTTTCGATAATTTCAAAATAATCTTGACCTGGATTAGCATCTCAGAATGGCATTCTAAAGAAGCAAAATTGCAAAACTTTATTATAGAATCATCAATTGTATTAACTATTGAAATCCTCAAATTTACTTTCGCGTTTCTCTAGCTCCTTATTTTAATCCCAATTTGTTCTTCATTTGTTTCACAGATTCATCGCTGGTGGAAAAAACTGCCCATTCAAATGAACCACTGGATTATTCAGTTGGCAATGATGATGATCTCGAGTCTAGCACTTGTGTCAAACCACCAACTAGCTCATCGACTCTGGAGAACATACTTCAGGAGAACAACCTCAGCGACCTGAACGCTCTCCAAGAAGCAGCAGCAGACCCAAAGAATGAAGCCGAGCTGGCGTACGTGAAGGACATATTCAACAAGTCGAGCTTCCGCGACGAGGCGCTGTTCGAAGCCTGGTGCTCGCAGAACCGCGCCGCGCTCCAGGAGGACGACTGCCAGCACTACGACGCCGCGGCGGCGGCGATCGACTTCACCGACATGTCGGCCGACGAGCTGCTCCTGTTCGACCTGACGAACGAGGCTCTTCTCGACGTGTACAAGGACTATGCCGCCGGCGAGTCCAGGCAGCCCCGCTTCTCCTCCTTCCAGCGGCCCAAGCCCGTCGGCGAGCGCGCCCTCAGGGAGCTGCGGTCCAGGGTGGGCCGCCGGCTCGACGAGCGGCCGCAGTCCGGCGTGGAGGTCGACGTCGACGCCGTGCTGTCGAGCGACCTGGCCAAGGCGGAGCGCTGGAGCAACTTCCGGCGAGAGGCCGACCAGGTGGCGGGCCTGGTGGCGAACTCCGTGCTCGACAGGCTCGTCACCGAGCTCGCGCTCCAGCTCGCGAAGTTTTGAGTCTGCATAGATAGGTAGCCAGCCATTCATTTATTCTGCCTGCCCCATTTTTATTGGTTAGTTTGTTAATTTAGCTGCTTGATGATGATATATATACACCGTGGAAGTGTGAGGGGATGTTACATTACATTACATTATCATGTAGATATCAGAAAACCATTTTTGGTTCTTTCCTCCTGGGAGAGGGGAGGAGAATACATAGGAACATGAGTCAGGAGAATGTTGTTAGATCATCTTAGTGGGATGAGTCATCTAGACTAGTTGCTGAGAATTGAGTGGACATGGGAAGCACCTGTTTTGTACTAGTGTCTGTTTTGAATGTATCTTACTTCAGGTAAGAAAAATCTTGGAACAACCATTTGTCGGTTCATGCCTTTCTGGTCTTGCTCAAATTTGCATGAGGAGAATGCAAGAGGTAATTCTTCTGGGTTGATTGGGTTCTTGTTCTTTACTTCTTTCTAGATCTTTATTACTGCTTCTCCTTGTGGGGTATGTAGCAAGAACTGACTGACAGTGGTCGCCGAGAGAGGCTCACAGAAATTGGTTCGTAGTGGCCTGAAATGGGGCTTGAACCTGCTGAAGTGTCTGTCACCAGGACCATGATGTCCAGCCCAAATCATCTATCTGATGGCCGTGGGCTTCTATTTGGGAGCGAAGCCACACCAAGATAGGGGTGTACAAATATACTCCCTCCGTTCCTAAATATAAGTCTTTTTTAGAGAAATATGGACTACATACATACAAAGAAAGAGTCTACACTTAAAATATATCTATTTACATCCGTATGTAGTTTGTATTAAAATCTCTGAAAAACTTATATTTAGAAACGGAGGGAGTACACCCGTTAATTTTGGCTCACCGTAAGAATGTGCAGCTGCAAGTTTAATGGAAGTATTGAAGATATATTATTCCATTTTAATTAGCCAAGATGACACTAATCTTCATCTCTGTACATCCATTCGTCTAAAACTAGCTCCGCCCCTGCCCCTGACTTAGAGCCGGCCTCCAGGTCGCCATGGCCGGGCGTGGCCAAGCTCCGATCTCATAGCATCTTCAATAGATAACGTAGATGTAAAAGTCAAGTGACAGAAACATATCTCTAACAGATGATATAGATGTAACTTTTTTTACTCAAGGATTGCCCGTGATATCTCAAATTTGCATCACTTGTGCTTCTCGAGTTAAACTCGAACAATCGCGCGCAGCCCCAGCCGCCTGACCACCCCATGCCGCTGCCCGTTCCCATGGACGCCTCTTCCGACCCCGCAGCCGCCAATGCAGCTCCTCACGGTGGCCGCCTCTGCACCTATCGTCGCCGTCGCCGCCATGCATGCCTCCCCCAAATCGGCGCGGTGGATTTGTAGCCCCTCGTTCCACTGTCGTCACTGGAATGGAACCGCCGGCGATGACGATGGCAGCGGCTTCGTCCCGGGCGAAGAAGATGAAGCGGCTGCTGCTTCTGCGTCGTTGCCGGTGTCGCCGGCAGCTGCTACTGCCGTGCCTTCTCCCACACCACCTCCCGTCCCGTCGCCGACCGTGGAGGAGGAGCCGTCGACGCCCGCCGCTCTTGTCTCCAACTTGCTCGACGCAATGCCACGATCGTGGAAAAGTAGAGCAGATTATGGTTTTTACATCATCTATCGAAGTTGAAGGTTTTTGGTGATATATATTTTACTCGAACCATAATTTAGTGATGTAAAATACATCATCTATTAAAGACACTCTCAAATCGCAAGTTAGTGGTTGAAGGGGTAAGAAAAACAAAGAGCCAAGAAAAAAAAATTTCTCGCAAAAAAGGAGGAATATTTTTTAGGTAAAGAAAGAGGAATATATGTGGGCTTACGTGGAAAGCCCTTGCAAGTGCTCGTGTGCTGCCCATTAGAAGAAGGAAGCTACACCAACCAAGCCTAGCCAGATGGGCCGGGCCGGCCCGGTCCGGCCTGGGTTATACGGGCTAGGCACGCTAACGGACCGGCCCATCGGCATGTTAGCCGCCAGGCCACCTATTATTCAGCCTATTGGGCTGCCTATTGGCCTATAACAAAAAACTAAATGGGCGTGCCGTGTCGGCACGCGTTCCCGGCCTCCAGGCCCAGGCACGGCTCTAGGCGGGCCACATGCCGAGCTGACGCGTCACGGGCCGGGCTTCCAGGCAGGACCCAGTGGGCCAGGTTTGACACCAACCCACGAAGGAATCGATCGATCCGCCAACCAAATTTCCCCAATATTTCCCTCGAACAAATAATTTTCGCAATATTTCTAAATCCCTAGCGGCCGCCGCTGGTTTCTCCGGTCTCCACTCCACCTGCGCACGCCGGCGCTGCCAGCCCGCCACCCCTTGACCTCGACGGCTCGACGGGCCACGGCTCCGCCTGCCGACCTTCCCACGCCGCCGCTCGCCTCTCCACCCGCGCACGCTGGCCCCGCCGCTCCCTGCCTCCCTGCTTTCTGCTCCCTGTTCGGCTGCTTTCTGCAGCGGTGGTGGGGTGGAGGCGGAGGAAGCGGCCACCCGCAAACGGTCAGGCGACAACGGCAATTTGCAGCAACCGCAGCAGGTCTTTCCCCCCTGCTCTTCTATGTTTACAAGCTTTTTGTGCCACACAGCCACACCATATTTGAATGTCATGGCTTGTAAGTTGATTGGTTGGAATAGTAGAAAACACCACGGAAATCCAATCCCGAAGTTTTTTAGTACTTTCGTCGCACAAATGCAGTATCTACTTTAATTTTGTAAAATCAGTATCTACTTTGATGTTGTATCCCTGTGGCTCGTGGATCAGAACTAAAGTATTTTGCATCTACTCTGATCTACAAAACACCCACATGGAATTGTGGAGCTGTATTGTAGGATTGCGGCATCAAGTGAACATTTCAAGTGGCAAGGGTCCATGTTAGTGGTAGTAGTTTCTAAGACTTTTTTTAAATGTTTTTAGTTGAATTTCATGAGTTTTGGTTGAACAGGCTTGCTTTTGTACCTTCAAATTTTTTAGACCTTAAATGTTCGCCCTGGCTAAGTTAAATTCCTGGATTCGCCATTGTACATAGCAGCACCCCTGCATCGTCTAAAAAAAAAAAACACCCAGCACCGTTCAGTAAGCGTCCGACTCGAGGAGCTGCCTACGGGTGACGAGTGATGAGGGTTAACCATCACGTATAATTTTGGGATGGTAAATGAACTCGGTACATGCTGTGATGATTTGGTAGAAGGGGCATCTAATTTGATCTGATTCAACAGCATTGTAAGAGGGATTGGGGATAAATCGCCGAATTCTTAAGCAACGGTGTTTACTGTTTAAGAAGACCACTTGTTTTATATTTGGTTAGGAACATAATGCGTGAGCACCAATTAATAGTAGATCACTTAGTTCTAACATGGAAGAAGGCACTTCCTGTTTGAAATTTACTTGAACTAAACCCCAGGTCCACACAAAATTACTCCTCATCCAAACAGCAAGCAAGATTGGAAACTGAAAAAAAATGACCGAATTGCTGTTTTTAGACAACCAGAGATAACACAATTGAGCAAATGACAAAACTTTGTCTAAGCGGATGCAACAATAACCCGGTAGGCATTATCCTTTCACCGTCCAGATGAAGTGATTAATTCTGACACCCCACCGTTGTAACCAGACTGGGAGAAGCTCTCCTTGTTGCTTTCTCCAGAAATCAGCAACTGGGACTTCCTTCGCGTTTCAGTATCCATGGAGTTTGTATGTCGAGAGGACACAAAAGCGTTCTGCTTTTCGCTTGCAACCGTTGGCAACAACACTGTGAGCCTTGAAACAACCACGGTCATGGTCAGCCTGTCGATGGCTGTGTTTTCCACGCAGTTCATGGCAAGGTCTACTACACTCTTCAGGGAACTAGCCTCGTGCTGATCCAACAGCCCCTTGTCGACAACATCGTGAATACTTCCTTTGGCAATCATTTGGCATACCCAGTTTGGTTGGTGGAAGGTTTGAGGATCTATCAGTACAGGGGACTGGCCAGTGATTATCTTGAGAGTGAGTTGGAAAATTGCATGGTACTTGGGGTCGAGGTAGCCAAGAGCACCAGCAGCAAGAGTAGATATGTGTGTGTGAGCATCGTCAAAAGCCTGCAAAGCCCAAAATCAGATATAATGCCCACCAGATTCTTTTAAGTGTCACATGATATGTGTTTAGTAGCATCAATATATTGATAGGATTTGGCAAGTAGGTGGTTTCCAAGTGGTTAATGAAAGCTGTAGCCTGTAGGTATGTGGGTCTCTGTAGTTGTTGTATTTGAAGGAAGTAAATTTTTACCTAAGTCAACTATGCTTGATATAAAATTTTAAAATAGCAAAGAGAGAAAAACCTTCTCTTAACGTTGTTGAAGATTTCCTCCGGGCATGAAGTCATAAACGAGGGCTAGGCACTTCTTGTTTTGGCAATATCCTTGTAGAGTCATGAGATTCTTGTGATAAATTTTGGACAAGGTTTGCACCTACGCAACAGATATGGTAATCAAATATCCTAGAACTCAACCCAATTGCATCATTTCATTAGATATGGACCATGGAAAGGGTTTTATATGTCTTGGAGACTTATAGTTTACTTCTTATTGAAGGAAACATTAATTTGACCTAGCTGGTTTTGTTGTATATACCTCAGGGAGGAAGTCTGTTGATTCTGCTATTGATGTCTCTATAATTCATCACCATTTTCTAGTATGCCATGATAGACAGTACCCAAACGTCCTTTTCCAATGATTGATACGAAGTCCTTGGTTATTAGCTTCAGCCCTGCATATCAGCATATGTGAACCATCTAATATCGATATGCAGGGGAGTTTCCTCTTCATACATATCGTAATCCTCATTGTCTCCTGTCTTCCCTGCAAGGTTACGAAGTCGTGTTTAGATCAAAGATTTTGATTATTGTTTAATGTCTAGCATCAATTGTGTTGATGATTAGATAGTAGCGTTTTGTTTTACCTTTCCAGCATAACATCCAGAATATGCCCAAGCACTACCAGAAAGGATACCAGTACCGCTAGGGCTATCATTGCAATGAATAATACATGCATGGTGTTCTTCTTCTTACTTGAGCAGTATGTGTCTTTGACTTTTGTGCGTACGAGATTGCCTTCCTAGTCTAGTGATATGATTACACAACATATAAAATAAAAATCAGCTCAGCTCAAAAATATCAGCTGCAACTGCTCTATCAAGTAATGTCTGCATTTTCTCACATGTCAAACTTGCAGTGGTCTTTCTAAACAACTGAACCTTTTCAAGGAGAAAAAAAGGTACATAGTTTCTAAATATGCGTGGTTATTGGTTGGTTCTTACGTGCCTTTCATGTTGAAAGCACTAGGTTATAAAGTTCTACATGCTAGTATATGAAATAGAAGCACCTGAATTGGACTGCGATAACCATCCGTTTGGAGCTCCATTCCTTCAGCCATCAGGTACTGCAGCTGGACTAGCAGCTTTCGTTTAAACATTTTCTAGTTCAGATTATGTTTCTGCTACCTGGGGCAGATATTCCTGTATTTTCCTTAGCAAAGTGTATATTTGGGACGGAAATCTCCTGTTGGGGTGGTAAATTTGATGACCAGCAGGAAGCCCAGCCCAGCATAATCTCTTAGTTGGACTGATTGCTTGTTTGTCAGTTTGTCCAATTGAATGTTTCTTGCTTGATTCCACTTTCATTACAAGTCTCGTCTTTAACCAGTCATTGCTTTCTTAGTAGCAGCATTATAAATCCGCTAAATTGGTGGGATAATACGGATGGACGAGGTCACACAAGCCGTTGAAAACTTGAAAAAGGAATGGAGCCAAGCAGTTGCACAGCTTGAGGTGTGCATTGCTGCAATTGAATCTTGTGGGAAGATGGGAAAAGGGACAGAAGAAGCAATGTCTCTTCCTAGGTTGAACGGTTCTGCACAGGATGCACTGCAACTGCTCAATGCACTACAGTGTAGGCTTGATCTTCTGGCAGAGCAGCTACCCACTTTTGAAGAAGTTCAGTCTGGACAGGCAACCTTAGGGTCATGGAAGGAACAATATCAGAGGTAAGCTGTTCTTAGAGTTCTTTTTGCTTGCTTTGTTTCTTTAGTTTTTGCATACAACTGATTTTTGTTTTTCAGGCTGCGTGTGTGCCTGAGGACCTCTAACTTACAAGCAAAAGTGAACATTGGAAAGGCTGCTCAAGAAGAGGTGTGTGGATTTTCTTCAGAGTATGCTACATTTATTTGATGCTTTATTAACTATAAGCAATGCTAGCTTGCCTGTAATTTAAGGTGCTCTCACAATCTAATTTTGCTTTCTGTAGAGGGAGCTTCTTCTGGGAGGTGCAGAAGAGTCCACTATCCGGAGGCGTAATCTCCAGTAAGTCGATTAAATGAGGTCTTTTTATTGTTGGTATATTTTTGGAATATTTGAGACCCTTCCCCGGACCCTGCGCAAGCGGGAGCTACATGCACCGGGCTGCCCTTTTTTTGAGACGTTAGTTCTAGAATGGGTTATGGGTATGATGATCTGTTCAGTTTCACGGGGATTTCCTGCAAGTGTAGAACTCGTGAAGACCTCCATAGGCTGTGAATTAGTTCTAAAATGGAACAAGTCTACTTTCCTCGTTCAGACTATTGAGAAAGTCTATTTAACTCCTCAAATTGTGGAACTGGTTATTTTCCTCATTCAGACTATTTGAAAGCCATTAGTGGTTCGGATTAGTGGTTCTGCTGACGTGGAGGTGGTTTTGCCACTCTAGCAGCTTACATCACAGAATATGCCATGGTGACATCCAGTCAATAATCAGCAGCAAATAAAAAATGAACCTCTTCTCTTCTTCTCCCTCATCCTGTGTTCTTTCCACTTGCCCGCCCCATCACCAGCAGAACTCCCATGAATGTCGTGCTCAGTTAAACTGCAGGGAGCAACTGTAGCAATATTTATGCAGCCCCAAGCACATTTCTTGTCTAGAAGAATGCAGATATGGTAACTCCTTTTTATCGAGAAATTCTGTAAGGCATGCCATGTTTTTTGAAGGTAGACACGTCAGTTACCCATGAGAGTTAAACGACGGAGAACCTGAAGTAACATTGTGCAAATCGAAAGGGGTCGACAAATTGATCAATCCAAGCAAGAAATGAAATAGGCACATGCCAAGAAAGAACAAAAAATACACAAATTTGGCGATGACTCCCGTGCTTGAAGGAGAGCTTGGCTGCTAGAGGGATCAACAGGCTTCTTTGCAAAGTAGGTGCAACCAGACAGATGTGATGGTTGGCTTCTGTAGTGAGTGTTGTAAGGCTTCAAAGTTTGAGTCATTGAGACAGTCGGTGTGCATACTGTGCGATAGGCAGCTGGCATGTTGTGAATGTGTTGACATAGCAGCAGCAGCAGCCACTGCCACGCATAGTTAATCAATCATGATCTCACCTCCTTTCTATGTAGGCAGTGTGGTAGTCACTGGGGATGCTTGCAGATTGGCAGTGGATGTGTGCAATGATGGAGGGTTATGTCCCTATGGGTGACAGGCATGGTGATGTTCATCGGCGATATGGAGAGAACGGGGATAATAATAACTTCTCTTGCTTGAACTATGAAATGTGGTCAACAAATTAGAAATTATTGTGTTGATGTAACTCTTCTATATGACCTCAAAATGAAATCGCACTGAACTAATTAAAAAATCACCTTATATTATTATTTAATAATTCTATAATTTATGTTTGTACAATGAACACGAGCCTGCTAAATGATGTAGGACAAAGGCTGGGATGACATCTGCTGCAGAAAGTATTACTGAGAGCCTCCGTAGGTCTCGGCAGTTGATGGTTCAGGTTAGCACTCCTGCTTGTATAGTTGATATCTCATATGCTAATGATTTCTTGGTCGCAAGTTCAAAAGTAATTTATTATATGTGTTTGGACAGGAAGTGGAAAGAAGCTCTAATACCTTGTCAACTTTTGGTAAGCTTTCCTGTGATTAAGCCTGTGCGCAGGATGCTCGCTTGTAAGGTTCTGTACATTTAAGCCTGGTCAAGCTTTCCTCACAAATGCACAGTTATTTGATTGTAGACTTTTGTTGATTATCAATTTGTGTTAGAGTATGTAATGGGCCTAATGGGCCCATTAGCCTTAGGCTTAATTAGAGATAAGGGTCGCTTGCTTAGGGTCAAGTAAGCCTTGCTTGGGAGTCAAGTAAACCTCTTTATATAAAGAGAGGAGATGTATCAATCTAATCAAGCAAGAATTAAGAAGGAAATCCCTTCCCTCTTGCTCGGCCGTGGGCAAAAAGGCCCCCGGCTGGCCCTCTCGCGCCCTCCTTCTAGCAGTGTCATAACAATTTGGTATCAGCTAGCTTCGGTTCGATCATGTCTTCACTGCCGCCCAGCCCGTCTCTCCCGCTGCCGGTCACCTCGTCGCTTCCGGCGACCACCACAATCGTCACCCCGCTCCTGGTCGTGCCGGGATCCTCCGTCGCGCCCGCCCCCGCCGTCCTCACCCCGGAGAAGGTGTCCGGAGTGCTACGGGAACTAACCCAGGCGGTCTAGGAGATCCACCTATTCTTGGCCGGGTCCTACAGGCTGCACCCGGCTGCGTCGCAATTGCCGCCCCCGCGCCGCCGTGGCAGCCGCCGTACCAGGAGGCCTCCGTCGCGCTCGCCGGGCCGCTGCAGCTGCCATCCATCACCACCACCGCCCAGCCCTGGCTGCAGTGGCAGCCGCCGCTCCTGGCAGCCTCCGCTGTGCCCGGCGCTCCATCGCAGCAGCCGCTGCCGTGGCAGCCGCCGCACCAGGTGGCCTCCGCCGCGCTCGCTGGGCCGCTGCAGCTGCCATACACCGCCGCCACCACCCCGCCCTGGCTGCAGTGGCAGCCGCCGCTCCTGGCGGCCTCCACCGCGCCCAGCACTTCGCCGCAGCAGCCGCTGCCACTGCCCGGCGCGACACCGCAGCAGCGGCTGCAGCTACAGCAGCTACTGCCGGTCAGCTCCACTGCCCAGTATGGGATGCCCTACGACGGGACTGTGACGACCTCGTTCCCATCAGTGTCGCCGCCGTCCCAGGGCGTCCACATCCAGCAGATCAAGTCCCCGCCATCGCCGTCGCCGCTTCCGTCTTGGATCGCTACTCGCCACGTGTCGGCGGCGGTGAGGCTGCAGGCTGCTGTGTGCGGCCTCCTAGCGCGTCGGCGTGTGTGGGAGATGCGTGGTCTGTAGCTGCGCGCGGTTTCCCCCACGGGCGATGGGCATGCTATTTTCCCCGCGTGCAGCGACCTCAAAGTCTACGACATCGGCGGTTGGGGGGCGCATCCCTCCTCGTCATTCTCCATCGCAATCCCTCCACTCTTTCCTGTGCAGTGCAGACCAACAGCCGTTCGGCAGGGAGAAGGCATGGTGTCATCGACAGCAGCGCACCGCGTAGCACCACTACATTCCGCCACCGGCCTCCGCGAGGGCGCCTCTGCTGGTCACTCTTGCGACCACTTCCAAGTGGTCATACACAAGCACTCCTTTTGTCCAGGTGGTGTCCATGGGATCCAGGTGGCTGTACATGTGCACGTCCGACGTGCGGTTGGTGTCCACTTTTTGTTAAGGGGTCCAAAATAAAGCGTCCCAGTCCATTTCAGGTTGAGAATAATAAAACAAGCCGAGATGTAAAAGGCTTGTTTTTAGGTGTTAGGTTTGTGTTGCGTCGAGTCATGGTTATAAGTTGGTTAGGCTGCAGCTCGAGGACAAGCTGCATGTCCAGGTGAGGTGTAGTGTTAGAGTATGTAATGGGCCTAATGGGCCCATTAGCCTTAGGCTTAATTAGAGATAAGGGTCGCTTGCTTAGGGGTCAAATAAGCCTTGCTTGGGAGTCAAGTAAACCTCTCTATATAAAGAGATGAGATGTATCAATCTAATCAAGCAAGAATTAAGAAGGAAATCCCTTCTCTCTTGCCCGGCCGTGGGCAAAAAGGCCCCCGGCTGGCCCTCTCGCGCCCTCCTTCTAGCAGCGGCATAACAATTTGTTACTAAGGGACCATGGCCGTCATGTGCTTCATGTTTTCCATATGAATAAGAACTACTCTTTTTCTGCCATTTAACGCATTTCCAGACCTATCGAGGCCAAGTTGCTAGCTACTTTTTAATTTTTATAATGCAGATGAATCAACAAGTGTTCTTCAAAAGGCTGAAGGTGAATATCAAGGACACCGCTCTTTGCTGATGCGCACCCGTGGTTTGCTCTCCACGATGCAACGACAAGATGTTCTTGATAGGTACGTAGCACCAATCATTTATGATGTGGTCGGTCGTGTAGTCTTCATTCTGATCTTTCAATCAAACAAAAGAAGTGGAACAAATGCCTTTTAAGTCATATATACCTGCTCTGGTTGCGATATGCATTTGGTTTCCATCCGCAAGACGAGTTTCTGCTTGTGTAACAACAATACTATCTGGGTTGGGTTGTACCGGTTTCTGACTATTATCTCTTTCCAGGATCATCCTGACTGTTGGGTTCCTCATATTCTCCTTGGCGGTTCTGTATGTTGTCTCGAGACGTATTGGCCTGTTGACACTGCAAAGGAAGCTGGCTGATGCTATCAGATCGGGCTCAGTATCAGCTGGAGACTTGTTGGGTAAAGTGCCCCAAGATGGACCTGCCCCAACAAATGCTCCTCCCATCTATGATGAACTGTGATTTACTTCCATCTATATTGTTTGTTGTACATGAGCTTACAACCAGAAGCAAGCTTAGCTTTCAGAGTTGTTATTTCTGGGTACATGTTGTCAAAAGTTTTGAGTCTTGAACTCTTGATAGATGGTAGTAGTATAACATAACCATTTCTGACTCGAGATGTGATATATGCATATCCCTTTCTTCTGTACTCCCTCCGTAAATAAATATAAGAGCGTTTAGATAACTTTTTTTTAGAAAAGGAGGATGACCCCCGGCCTCTGCATCTGGGCGATGCATACGACCACTTTATTAATTATTCTCACAAGACCTTACAAAATCAATACAACAGTAAGACTAAAGCCGCCGTCTAAGCAACAAACTGTCGCTACACATATTCAGTTGATGAAGGGGCACGGGCCTAATACCAAACAGACATCGCAGCCAAGCCTAACATTTAAGACCTGAGACCCCAACCTAGCTACTTGCCGGGTCTGGGGCACACACTGGTCCGGCGTGTTCTCAGAGGCCACCGCCGCCAACTGCCATCGCTCCATCTTCAGAACTGTACTGATGCATCAACCTTGCTCGGTCCAGCTATCATCGACACCACCACGGCGCCCAACGGCACCTCCTCCCTGTGCGTAAACAACTGAACACGTTGCAGTCGCCACTGATACACCTCAGCGCCATGCTGCTAAGTATCACCAGCGGACACAGCTTGAAGTCCTTGGAGGATCTGTCGTGCGTAGCACCTGCCGACCAGGCATGACCAAGCGTAGCACCTGTCGGTCAGGTATGACTTGACATCTCCACTGTAGCTCCGCGCAAGACGAAACCGCTCCACCTCCTGCCTCTGACTTCCAGCGCTGCTCCACAAACGATGCTTCCAAGAGAGAAACGACACCGCAGTGCCGCCATTGTCCGATCTGGAACACCAGATCCTAGGGTTTCCTCCGGAGCAGCACGAGTGGGTCGACAGTAGTTACACGAGAGTGTTTAGATAACTAAAAAGAGGGAGTATTATTCTGAAGTATATCTATTTCTGAGTTCTGACTGCATACTACATAGTTTGAGAAACGATCTTATATTATGGGACGGAGGGAGAAACATTTATCTGCTGCACATTCTTTCATTCATATTTCAGAATAGTGCTTTCTTCTCCACCAGTCTATTATATACTTAGGTTCTGTATCAATCCACTTCTTTTCATTATCAAACACAGGGTTCCTTTTTGTTTTCTACTTGGATTCTGATGTGAATTTGTAAGAATTTGTTTTGGCTATTTCCAGTCTGTGCCAATCTGTTCTGAATGAAGATTCAACGGTTCCCTGACAAACCATTCATAATCAACCAAGTCTTTCTAGACCCTTGTGATTTAGAACTATATCACCAGTGTGTCAGGGCAGGAAAATGAAAGGAAGTCAAATTCAGATTGTGTTTCATACCAAGAAAGAAACAGAAGGGTCAGGAGAAAAGGTTAAATGGCTATATATGAGTGGAGCTTTCTCCAGATATTTGCTTCATGCGTGACAAGTGGCGATCGATTGATAGACAATGAAGTTCACATGCTGAGATGCATGACTCGAATCACGCCTACCGTATATAGTGGATTGCAAATTCTGCCCGGGTCGTATTCATCTACTGGTCCATCAATTTTGATTCGACTGATTTGTTGGCTGCTCCACCACCATGTACAGGGGCTGGTCCAACGCATGGATAAGCACAAGCGCAATGATACCCTGATTCTCCACTCATTTACCGAACAATTTGTGAACACTTTTCTAAAACTCGTGAAGATTTTCTCATATTTGTGAACAATTTTTAAATTCACAACTTGTTAAAATCGGCAAACTTTTTGAAAAAACCATGTCCATTTTAATAAACTGTGATTTTCTTATAACTTATGACCATTTTAAAATTTCGTGAGTATTTTTTCCAATATGAGTGATAATTTTAAAGCCTAGGGTTATTTTCTAAATTGGTGAGCATTTTCTGAAATTTGTAAATATTTTTTGCAATTCACAAAAATGTAAATTCTTGAATATTTTTATCTACTGGTCCATCAATTTTGATTCGATTGATTGGTCTGTTGGTCCACCACCAACCAACGCATGGATAAGCACAATCGCAATGATACCCCGCCGATACTCCACTCATTTTCTTTTTTTTTAATTCATATTTTTTTTCATATCCGTCAATAATTTTTAAATTTGCAAATGTTTAAAATTTATAATTGTTTTTGAAATTTTCAAGGCCGTTTTAATATTTTTGTGTATATATTTAAAACTCATGATTTAAAAAAAATCATGACTATTTTCAATATTACCGATCAATTTTTAAATTTATGATTATTGTCTAAATTTGTAAGCGCTTTTTAAAATTGATGAACATCTTTTGAAATTCACAAAAAAAATCTTGAATATTTTTTCATCGCGGTGGCGACCAAAACCCCGATGCACCAACAACCGCATTCCTAGGGAGGTTGGAATTTTAGAATGATTTTAAAATTCACAGATGTTTTCCATGATTTTTTTGACCAAATGCATCGGCACCTTGAACACAACAACCTTCTTTTGCTCCTTGCCTATACAACCAAATAGCGGGAAGGCAACATGTAGTGGACTAAATTTTGACCAGAGCAAGAATGTCGGTTCCGATATTGTCACCGAGACCCATGACTGACTAGACTCTTACAGGTGGGGTCCACATTGAGAAAAAAACACTGGATCTCTCCTAAGCTTCTATTCTTTTTTTAGAAAAGGCAACACAGACGCAGATGATCACAATGCACATGCACACTCATCTCTATGAACACATGCACAAAGTCTCTACACCTTGAGCATCTTCAAGAGACCGAGATGACAGATCTTGAGATTGACGAAGTCGTTGCTACACCATGTAGTCGACGGGCACGCCATACCATTGAAGAATTACGCCAAAAATCCTAAAAATATCGAACAAATATGCAAGCATCCATGTCAAGTCTAGGACTTGAACCATCCGGGTGGGCTAGTTCCACCACAAGGAATCTTACCACTAAGCTAGGCCTTTTTTCCTAGGGAGCTTAGTAAATTGTAAGG
This sequence comes from Triticum timopheevii, assembly GCA_963921465.1. Classification (NCBI taxonomy): domain Eukaryota; kingdom Viridiplantae; phylum Streptophyta; class Magnoliopsida; order Poales; family Poaceae; genus Triticum; species Triticum timopheevii. Next base: position 59,165,099 of record OY997266.1, on the reverse strand, counting down.
ATACTATGTGACATTCTGTTGCTCAGCTCGTTATGCGTTCAACCTCACATACACTAGCTAATTGCCCGTGTGTTGCAAGGGACGCATACATATTCTAGTGGTTAACACTAATTATATCTGGCATATGCCTTATACACATTATATTCTAGATTTTAATAAGATTTAATTTGATTTGAGTATGTATAGGGAATGCAAGGGAAGTTTTCATTTATTTGAGGTTTTGGTAAGATTTGTTTTGATTTATATCCATAGGTGAAGAAAAAGAAAGTTTCAATTTAGTTGTGATTTTGGGAAGATTTGTTTTGATTTGATTGAGTTAACATAGGACATCATTTTAGGGAAGTATCGATTTGGCTGTGATTTTAGGAAAATTTGATTTGATTTGATTGAGTTAATGTTGGGCGTGATTTTGAAAAGTATCGATTTGGTTTAGACTGTCCCAAGTTACTCTATTTATGTTGGTTTTAGTTTGGTGGAACATTGGCTGAGAGTACCAAAAAATCAACAGAAAACCAAGGTGGAGGGGGTCGTGGGGAGGAAAAAACCGAGTGAGGAGGGGAGGCAACGAAACCAACTCCCTTCTCTCTGTTTTGATTTTGTTCCTCCTTTTGTATCTCAATTTTTTTAGTGGTTTTCCCCGAAAACCGCATTAACTGTCCTTTATTGACTTGTCAAATAAAATTTTGTTTTCTTTGGTAAGTCAGAAATATATTTACCAAATAAATCTTAGATTTTTTTTCTTTGTAAGTAAGTCATGTGCATGATTTTTTTAGTAAACATTTACTTACACGATTATTATGACTGAGAATGTAAATCATGACCTAACGTATTAAAAATAATATACGCATTGAAACACACATGAATTATCTTTGCCACTAAAGTGGAGTTATGTTATCTGATCGTTCGAGATATATGGTGCTAGATAGAGAGATCAAGGAAATGACGAAGGGCGAGAGGGAGATCTTCGTTACTAAGATTAGTTGTACTCGGAATAAAGTTAGCCATGCCCTTGCTATCTATGGGCGGTGCACTCGTGGTTAGGAGGAGGCACTGATGATATTGTTACTCTTTACAAGAATAACGCACCACCTAAGTAATGAAGATCTCCTAAACCCCCCGCAAAAAAAAGGAGTTTGTGGGTTTGTGTCACCTCTTTCCCCAGTTTTTCCTCCCATGCACCCCTTGGGTTCGTTGATCAAAATAAAACCAATATAAATAGAGTAATTTAGAACAATCTAAATCAAATCGATACTTGTAGAAAACACATCCCACATCAACTCGATCAAATCATATCAAATCTCAACTAAGTCAAAAAAAATCTCGTCTTTCCCCACTTATACTCAAATCAACTAATATATGTTGCAAAAATATTGAATATGATGGGGATGCAAGTGTCATATGTCCCAGAAGATTGTTGTTGTATGTCCACATCACAACGCATGGACAATTTTTTTTTTGCGGGTGAACGCATGGACAATTAACTAGTCTAGTTTAAAGTGAAATTATATGGGAAAATAGGATGTACTCGTAGTGATCTCTGTCCGTATAGAAAAAGCAAGCAATTTATCGGGCAAACGTTATCACGGGTTGATTCTGGAAAACCACACCACACTCCAGCCCAGCGGGTGAGGAGCTAGCATGCTCTGGATGCTTCGGTGATAATTAATCGGGCGTAGGCCACACTTGGCAGGCTGGGGTAGAATTACCTACGGCGGACGTGGAGCACGGATGCATGCAGGCCGGTAGCGCATTTTGTCCGCGTCCGCCGTCCATGGAGATGGACGGACGGGCGGCCACCGTGCAAGAGTTGGTTCAATCAGCAGTGAGGGGCCACAGCGGCACACGCCAGAAATCGACGGGCACCTCAGCAGTGGCGTCCAGCCCATGGCCTCCACGAGCCCCGAGACGTGGACGGTGGATAGCCTCTCTACCCCCTCTATAAATCACGGGCGCACCAACAACCTTCCCTTCCAAAGCAGATCAGATCAGATCAAGTCAGAGACACAGAGCAGAGCGGATAAACTCGAGGGAGAGGGAGATCGATCAGCAACCATGTCGTGCTGCGGAGGCAACTGCGGGTGCGGATCCGGCTGCAAGTGCGGCAACGGCTGCGGAGGGTAAACCATCAACCCCATCTTAATTTTTTTGCATCCAGATCTCTCTTTTCCAACCTTTTCTTCCGTCTCTCCTCGAACAATCTTGTTATGCTGCTGCCTAGCAACATGCACGCCCATCGATCTCCTCCTCTCCTTGTAATAACAACTAAATTAAGAGATGCGCGTGGCGTGAACAAATCTGCCGAGGAGGAGAGAAAAATCCCCCCTCTGAGATGAGGCCATGCACGATGTCTGTTTTTCTGCCGACTTCTTGGAGAGATCTACAAGAGTCCCTGTGAATTGTGGTTGATTAATGATCGCCATCTGCATGCAGGTGCAAGATGTACCCTGAGATGGACGAGGGGGTGACCACCACCTCCCAGACCCTCATCATGGGCGTCGCGCCCTCCAAAGGCACCCCGTCGTTCGAGGCCGCCGCCGAGACCGGAGCCGAGAACGGAGGGTGCAAGTGCGGCCCCAACTGCACCTGCAACCCGTGCACCTGCAAATGATCCATCAAATCAGGACAAGGAGATGGCATGGACGGACGGACCTGATGAAGGAGCACTACTACTAGTACTTATGCATGGTGTGTGCGTGTCAGCGTGTGTGTTTCCTTTCTAATTGCCACCGAGAATAAGACGAGGTCTATCGTATCGTATCGAGCTAGTTCATGGCCCCTTGTGGCTTGTACCGTGTGGCGTGTAAGGCGCGCGTCCTGTGTCTGTGACGTGCCTTTTCCTACTGTTCTAAGCTCCGTCCTGTGCCTCCCCGTCTTATCTACATATATGTAGACAACAATAATTTGGAGTTTCTGTCTGTGCATGCATGTGTATCTGTATCACTGTATGTGTGGCGCCAGCTCTTGATATTTTCTGTTTGTTCTTCTGCACAAGTAGAAATGAAGTGGCGATTCCCCATCGCAACACATAAAAAATAAAAATGAAATATGGCGACTCAAATCAACCTTCCCCTTTAGTTGTATGTACTAGATGCTCATGCGTTAATTTGCTCTATAATTAGCATCTCAAAAAACAACGGAAATGTTAACGCCCACACGTGTGGGCGTTAGCCAACTCACCCACACGCCTCCATTACCGTCCAGTAACTTCTGCACGAATCTTGGCACGAATTAGCTGATTTTGTGTGCCAAGTAGGACAACTCACGTGTGTGGTGTGTCAGAGAGGTCGGCCACACATCCGTTTTACCACACGGGGCCGGTGTGTGGGTGTTTAGCAGTTCGCCCACACATCAGTTTCAGCCACGCACAAGGGTTGGTGTGTGGGCAGTTTGCCATCTCGCCCACACGCCCGCCTCCTCTCCCACACCCAAGCTACCAGTTGCCATGCGTTTTGTAGTGTACATGGCAACTGTCTTAGTGTGATTGCAAGCAGATGTCAACTCTTTTTTTTACCCAAACATGTCAGTTGACATATGTTTGGCATGGTACATGGCAAACTGCCCTAGCGTGCACGTAAGCAGATAGCAACTCTTTCTTTTTTAAATGGCAACTGCCCTAGCGTGCTTGTGAGCACATGACAACTCTCTCTTTTTACCCAAACATGTTTTTTTCATGCCTTTTTTGTACCGCTACATGGTAACTGCCTAGTGTTAGTAGGTGGCAACTCCTAAAGTTTTGTAATCATGGCAACCACAGTAGACCAGACCACACATAGCAACAACTGTAGTTGTCCAAAAAATGGCAATCTGGAACTTTGACCCGAGATGGCAACTGCAATTGAGCAAACATGGCAACTGTAGTTGTCCGACATGGCAACCGTAGTTCAGCGACATGGCAACTGCACTTAAACGAACATGGACGAGGGTCCGGCCCATGGCAACTGCGGGGCGCGTGGTAAAGTGTCACGTGGGGCGTGCGGGACCACGAGATACGAGGCCTGACGTACCGGGCATGTGGGCGTTATCTATTTTGCTCACAAGCATAGCGTGTAAGAGGGATCGGGAGGGAAAAAAAGAGACGTGTGGACGCTAGTTGTTTTGCCCACACACAAACGTGTGGGCAGATTCCTTAACGCCCACACGTGTGACAGTTATCGGGACCCAAAAACAATTTGCTCTAGTTATCCCCGTATTAATGGACATGATAACAATCCAATCAATTGTCTGCTACTATAGAGATGATGGCAAAATGTGTATTTAGATCCAATCAACTGGGTTTAAACAGGTATACTTCGCCGAGCTAGCTAGAGGCCCAGAGGCAGCAATCAAGCTTTGCTCCGAATATAATTTTGTCTTTTTTGTAAGGGTGTGCTTACAAAGAATTTTGATACATTTTTAAACCCACAACACAGTTGCAGACGCTCACAAACATATAAATACACTCATATTTATAAGCACGCGCGCACAACGTTGCCCTTATGAGCACCTGCGAGTGAGGTTTGATCGCTGGGACTATCTTCCCTCTTATCCATCCAACTGTAGATTGATTCTCAAGACTTGTGATACTTGATATATGGCCTTGGTCTTTTGGAATAAATGAAGAATTCTATGCCATCCGCAAAAAGGACGGTCTGATTGTGCTGATTCTATACCAGCCATTTCAACCTGTTCTAGCGAAATGCTCATGTTGCTTTGGCTGGAGCTAGTTCAAACTCTTAGTAATTTGACACTTGGACAGTAAGTTATGAGGGTCTATTATGTGCACTGCACTTTGTGTTCCTTGGATACATTTTTACGCCGGGGAAATTTCGTAAGGAAAAGGTTAACACAAGAAGAAAGAGTCGAGGACGTCCAAACAACATAATTATATTGTGGCTGGAGCTACTTCGAACTCGGTTATAAAATGTCATTTGACACTTGACATGCTTGTGCAGAAACTAGTTAGTTACTGGATTCTATCTTGAAGTCACTGATTCTTGCCGTTATTTTTCGGTACACCGGCAGATTTTTGCACAGAAAAGGTTAAGAGAAGTGAATTTTATGCCCAAAAGAGAGAAAAAAAATCACTGCGTTCTGCAATAATTATTAACCAAAAAGGTTAATTTGTGGCTGCTGGGATTCGAGCCCAGGTCTCCACGGCCACAACGTGGAATTCTCACCACTAAACTACAGCCACTTTGTGGTAAATTTTGCAACGTACGTCTATATATCCTTACCAAGGGGTGTACGTACCGCAGACCTCTGTACGTAGCATCAGCTGATGCAAATCGCAAACTTGCGAACACGAAAGTGACCGACTGAGAAATCAGTCGACTGACACGCACTGTGAGTCTTTTCAAAACTATCAAGTTTCTTTGTCGAAAAAACTATGAAGTCAACGACAATCGGTTCTCAACAACAAAAAAATTGTCAACAGCCATCTCCTTCTGGGCTAAACCCAGCCCCATAATCTAGTCTATCCCATACTTAAGCTAAGCCCATTTGCACGTCCATTTCTGCTGTGTCGGTCCATGCCCATCCCCTCCGCCGCCGCCTCCACCACCACCACAAGCGCGGCTGCACCTGAACGGGACCATGGCGGAGGCCGCAACAGAAGGACCAACGCCTCTCCTCCCCGGCCTTCCAGATGAGATCGCCGTCTGGGAGATCCTCGTCCGCCTCGACCCCAAATCCCTCCTCCGCTGCCGCGCCGTCCGCCGCGCGTGGCGCCGCGCCACGTCCACCCACGACTTCCTCCAGGCCCACCACGCCCGCCAGCCCGCCCTCCCTCTCCTGTACGGCGAGAGCAGAGTCCGCGGCCAAGACGAGTTCGCCAGCAGCAGCGACGACGCCTGCGACGACGATGACGGCTGCCCCGACCGTGCCAACTGCCTAGATATCATCCACTTCGACCACCGCGCCGGCGACCAGCTCCAGCCCGTCGCGCGATTCGCCCACGTCTGCATCCGTCCGGAGGCCTCCCGTGACGGCCTCCTCGTCATCTCCGTCCTCAACAGGATCTACGCCGTGTGCAACCCGGCAACTCGTCAGTCTGCTCGCCTCCGGCTGCCTTCTTACTTCAGGCTCTTGGGAATGTACCATCATTCGCCTACAGGCCAGTACAGACTACAGACTACTCTTCTACTCCTCTTCCGGTCCCGGCACCCGCACCGGACTGCCTGTCTACCATGTCTTATCATTGGTCTCCGGCCAGCGGCCGAGGCACATCGAGATCGAATGGGATGCCAAGGAGCTGGGATTGGGCAACTCATCTCTGCAATTACGTGGTTGCTTGCATTGGATACGGTGGAGACCAATGCAGCATGGGAATGAAAGCAACATGGTAATGGTGTTTGACACCACAGCCGAGTCGTTCCGGCTGATGCGCGCTCCGGTTGTTCATCACTTGATTGATCATGTTGACCTGTTTGAGATGGATGACACGCTCGGCATGTTCAGGTTTAGTGGTGAAGATATGACAATTGACATCTGGATGTTGCAGGACTATGAAACCGAGGTCTGGACCCTCAACTGCCATATTAAATTGCCGGTTACAGAGGTCAGGGCGCGGTGTGAAAGTCTTGACAATGGCGAGTATTGGGATGTGGTGGTCGTGCCTGCGGATGGTGAGTTGATCGCGCTGGTCAAACTTGCCGAGTGGCTGCTTCAAGTTGACATGGATGGCAAGTTGGTTGCCAATTTCCATCGCCAATGTGTTTGGCCTACTCAATTTCAGCTCAAACAATCTCTTGTTCCGCATAGCTTCTTTCCAACACTAGAGGGCTATGTTGTGAACAAGGTGCCTTTCTTATGAAAATTGTTGATTAGTGAGTCGCAATATGTATGAGTTTTGTTTGAAATGCAATATTTCTGAATTGGGTCCACTGTGAGCGTACTAGCTTCTTTGTCGATGCGTAGAAAATTCTAATCAAGAAGCTTTGACTGTTACATAGTTGTATGGAACTATGCTTTGTGTCGAAACCATTTCAGAATGAAGGGATTATTGTGCGTGTCGATGCCAAATTTACCAAGTCATTTTGGTGTGTCTGAAATATGTGCTAATTGATCTACCCTATGTCCCCATTTCCCCCTATATCTCTATTTTTCCCAAGGACTGTAACAAGATCCATGTTCTATATAAAATAGGCATGCTTGCAATTGCTAATACATTTCACACACTTTCTATTGCAAAGCTTAGGGTAACGCCTCACTCTGAATGTACAAGAGATCTAGTTGAGTGAGTTTGAAGTGCAAGATGGTTGTTGTATATAATATCACTCTAAGTTCTAACGCCATGTGTTCGCTCTTACAAAGTACTCCTTACTTCAAAAAATATACTAATAAAAAGTAAGAAAATTTATATGAGTGAAATGTGCATAAGCTGTTACTCCCTTCATATGAGTTACATTTTTTGTTTTCTGCCACTTCATCTTCAGCAGTTGACAATCTATGAGCATCTGAAGGCTGGCTGAAATCTGTGGGACTAGCATGTTGTGTGAAGACAAACGCAGTAGGCGACCCAGGAAAAGAAAGGACTAAGTTTGAGTGAGCTTTTACCATTGGTCCTGCTTGCTTGAGTACCCTATTTCATTTTCCTATTATGCGTGCAGCTCATAAGTTGCTGGAGAAAACAGTGGTAGCTGGGTCTTTCATATGAGACTTTTTCAGGCTGGCGTAGATAGAGGGTGCAATCTCAGCTATGCTCTTCAACCAAGTGATAAGAAGGAAAAGTTCAAAAAAAGTGATAAGGAGGAAGGTAAAGTTCAGAACTGTTTTTCTTCACCAAGTCTCAATGTACTATCCACTACTGAAATTTCCCTGCCCCTATATGTAGTACTCTCTCCGATCCATAATAAGGGAGCGTTCGGTTCCTCTCCGCTCTCTTAACTCTGCTCCCGGAGCGGACCTCACTTTAACGGAGCTGCGAAGACCGAGCTCCATCAACTCCGCGGAGTGGAGGAGCAGAGAGATTACGAACGGGGCCTAAGTGTAATGGTTTTAGTTCAAATTTGAACTAAAACCACGACACTTATGATAGATCTTACTAAATATTATAACAAATGAAAATAGTGGTTGATTTCTACTAGAGAAACCGCCAGCATCTGTAGCAAAATAAGAAAGCCAACAGAAAAGGAGTCCCACTGCCCAAATCTAGTTATTACAGGAACCAGTTTAGACCAACGGGCATGCCCATAAACAAAACATGTCCAAAATTCACAGGAAGATAGAACTGCAACTTGCAAATGTCCCAAACACAGGTGCCCATCCATGTATTTGAGCATAAGCTGCCTGGGCGACCATCTTCAGCATCAGAACTCCTTCCTCAAGTTCTTTTTGCTGAAGCGTTAAAACGCTATCTGTAATTAAGCATCAGCCACAAGAATATCTTGGTTTTGGGCTTTGGGGGGAAGTTTCCACATGAATATGTAGTTCACCAAGGCCCTCTCTTTCAGTTGAAGGTATAAAGATCCAACACTGATTTTTTTGTTCCCATATGCCCAAAGCCCCATTTTTAGTTATCCTCTCAGTGTATCTCAGACGATCCAGATGGAAATATCTTCCCCTTATGTTCTCCCTGCAAATTTTTTTTGATTGCTTCACATTAAGTGGCTGTTATATATGCCTGATAGTTTATAAATGCAATTCCCGTTGGGCTTTTTTTTAAATGGAGGCAAAAGATTTGCCTCATTCATTAATTAAGGAGTTAGAACGTGACCGCTTCCCATGAACGAACGTGACCGCCAGATCAACGAACGACGCTACAAGCGTTAGGCGCTCTCGGAACCGAAACTATGTCCTTTTATTTCAAAAGCAAGAAAATTGCACAAACCATCAATTACTGGTGTTGCTTTTGCACATAACGAGAAAAAATGTGAAAAAAATCTAGCATATTTTCACAACATTTCATGTCAAATTCAAAACATTGCATGAGATGCAAAAATGACAAATTTGACATTAATGTGATAATGAACCAAATCTAAAGCCCAACTGATGTTATGTACTAGTATTCTGTATCGAATTTGTTATTTTTGTACCTCGAGCAATATTTTGAAATTTTGTGACAAGATAGACCAATGTTGTGTGAATGTGCTGACTTCATTTTCAAAATAAAAATAAAAATCGAGCACTTTTAAATGCGTTAAGGGCATCCGGTGCACCGGTAGTACCACAAGCACTAGTCTACCGAATACATTCCCTGCACCGAACACCTATTCTACGGGTTTGTTGCACATAACAAAGCATATTGGTGTAATCCATTGCATCTACGTCTAATCCAGCGTTTAAGTGTGTTGGTGTGATTTTACATGGGTGGGCCCCGCTTGTAAGTGCATATGTGTCAAACAAAATTTTGGGCCCTTGTCCACGAGGAAACAAAAGCTTTAGGGTGTTGACTACAAAGTTTAGATACAGCTGATGTCAGTCTGGTATTCAGAATTTGTAGTATTAGTAGATCGTCGGTCGACAAATATGTATGATAAAAGCACTCCAACGGTAGCTCCCGGCTCCGGTAAAAAAACGTTTTCACATTGGAGATGACCTAAAGGTGGATATTTCACCGGCACAGGAGTCCTTAGATTTTGCTAGACATCTAATTGATGGTGCCTGTCAACAAAACGACACCAAATTGTAGAGTATGGTTGCCCTGATCAATAGAAGAATGACGAGCGCACCTAAGCATTTGTTAAATGCCACGCTGCGCGTCTGACAGGAGCCGGCCAACAACCACACATTCGTATGGTTAATTAGGTGATGTATGGATTGATAATGTGCAAGTTTTAATTAAGAAAGGCGGCATCGAACGTTCAGACAAGATGAATATTTATTCCCGTGTACATCGATCGTCACAGAACGAAGGACCATATATACGAGCTGAGCTGCAAGAAACGACAGTGTGGCAGCTATCTGGATCTGAGATCTGACCCACCACCACCACCAGTCGCCATGGACATGGACCAACTCTCCAACGGAAGCTTGTGCGTGATGGCTGTAGCCACGGCTCTCCTGTGGTTGATTCTAAGGCAGGCTCTGGGCGTGGGTGGTAAGGAGGGCACAGGAGCCAAAGCTAAGCTTCCTCCAGGTCCATGGAACCTCGCCGTCATCGGCAGCCTACACCACCTCGTGGGCACGAAACTGCCGCCGCACCGCGCGTTGCTCCAGCTATCCCGCCGGCACGGCCCGCTGATGCTGCTGAGGCTCGGCGAGGTGCCCAACATCATCGTGTCTAGCCCGGAGGCGGCGATGGAGGTGCTCAAGACGAACGACCTCGCCTTCGCGACCCGTCCGTGCGGCCCCACGATGGACATCGTCAGCTGCGGGGGCAAAGGCCTCCTGGCACCCTACGGCGAGCACTGGCGGCAGATGCGCAAGGTGTGCGTCACGGAGGTGCTCAGCGCGAGGCAGGTGCGGCGGATCGAGTCCATCCAGCAAGGCGAGGCCGCGCGCCTCGTGGAGTCGGTCTCGGCCGCCGCCGCGGACCGCGCCGTCGTCGACGTCGGCAAGGGGCTGGCCGAGCTGGCGAGCAACATCATCGCCATGGCGGTGTTCGGCGGGAAGTTCCCGCAGCAGGAGGCGCACCTCCGGGAGATGGACGTGCTGTCGACTCTGGTGGGAGGTTTCAGCCTGGTGGACCTCTTCCCGTCGTCGCGGCTGGCGCGGTGGCTGAGCAGCACCACGCGCGACGTGAGGAGGAGCCATGCCCGGGTGCAGCGCATCCTGGACGACATCATCCAGGAGCGCAAGGAGAAGAAACCCGCCTCTTCCGCTGCTCGGGACAGCGAAGACTTGCTGGACGTGCTCCTGAGGCTGCAGAGGGAGGACACCCTCGCTTTCCCTCTCACCTCGGAGTCCATCGGCTGTGTCATCTCTGTAAGCCACCTAGCGATTCTGCAGCTCTCTAGGGTTAGGCTTCTTCTTCTTCTTCTTCTGGTTAGTAGCATGCATTAACTGACGAACTCAATCCAATGGCCAACCTGCAGGATATAATTGGAGCTGCTACCGAAACCACTTCTTCCACGCTAGAATGGGCCATGGCGGAGCTCATCCGCAACCCAGAGGCCATGGCAAAGGCGCAACACGAGGTCCGCCAGAGGAGCCACGGCGACGGCGTTGTTATTACGAGCGCAGACCTCGGCGAGCTCCACTATCTCCGGATGGTGATCAAAGAGACGCTCAGGCTGCACCCCGCGGGGATGTTCCACCGGGCGAGCCAGGAGGACAGCCGGGTCATGGGCTACCACATACCTAAGGGCACCTCTGTCGTGATAAACAGCTTCGCTGTGGGGACGGACCCGGCGCACTGGGGGCAGGACGCCGCCGAGTTCAGGCCGGAGAGGTTCCACGGCAAGGACATGGTGGAGTACTTGCAGATGGAGTTCGTCCCGTTTGGAGCTGGCCGCAGGCAGTGCCCTGGAGCGCTGTTCGCGACCACCATCATGGAGCTGGTGCTGGCCAACCTCCTGTACCACTTTGACTGGGCGGTCCCGGGAGGGGAGACGTTGGACATGGGCGAGGTCTATGGGTTCATCGTGCACACTAGGTCCAGCCTGCGCCTGCAGGCATCATCTTACCATGCATCAACATCTACATGAGTAGGACGACCACTACTAGCGTAACTAGCTAGCTAGCTCAGCTGGTAGATGCATCCATTAATCTACTTGTTGCTACTGCTGCTGTTTATCTCTTGTTGTTTAGCTCATGACTTGTAAATAAAAATAATTCTCCGGTTCCAGTTTTTTTTCTGTTGCGGAACAAAAAACCACGATATGGAGGCCATGGCCGCACGCCGATGGAGAAGAAGAGTCTAGATTCCCTTTGTAAGAGATGTGATAGGATCCACTAGTAGCAATTGATCTCACTCACGGAATCAAACTCTCATGGTCCGTTACAGGGGAAGATTACATGAATTTGGGGGAAGAATAGAGAGCTAGCAAGGAGAGGAATGGAGGTATAGGTGGGAGAGAGCTAGCCATCTTCGCCGGTTCGTTGATCCACTGGATGGGTTGTGCTTTGGTTGCTCGCGGTGAAGTAGCTAACGGTCCGGTCCCAGTGGCATATGCACCCACTCCACCCCTTGGTAACGAGCGTTTATCATGTGATCTCGGCATGGACGAGCTCTATTGCCGCCACGTGGACTGGAAAGTGGCCCGGGCATGCTAGGGCTGCTGGCATTACCCCTCCTTGAGACGAGGCTTGACCCCAAGCCTCAGCATCAGGAAAATGAGCTTGCAGCTCGATCTTGTCTTCCCATGTTTCGCCCATATATAGATGCAGCATCAGACCAGCGCACACGCACCTGCTCGATCATCGCGCTCTATTTCTTGTGCCACCTTTTTTGAAGGATCTCCATGGGCACAACGGGGATATCGGAATTGGTAAGAAGTTCAGTAGAAATGGCCGTACCCGGTTGTACGGAGCCCACAGTTGAGAAACATGGAACACGGGATGGACTTGGGCTTGTGGATGCAGCTCTAGCTTGAATGCCACATCATTGATCTTGTTGATGATCTTGAAAGGGCCGAAGAAAAGGAAGGAGAGCTTGTGGCATGCTTTGGTGGCCACTGACAATTGTATGTAGGGCCGTAGTTCGAGGAAAACAGCATCACCGGCCTGAAAAGCTCTCGGTGATCGTCGTTTGTCAGCTTGCGTCTTGATGTACTGATGTGTTGTGTTCAAATGCTGCTGCAAGAGGTCCTGTATTACTGCTCTTTCATCAAGCCAAGAGTGCAGAGATGGCACTGTGCATGCACCGGTGGACGTGATGCCCCAATGATGAGGTTCATGCCCGTACAGGGCCTTGAACGGAGTCATCCCAATGCTAGAATGGTGAGACGAGTTATACCAAAATCGGGTTAAGTGGATCCAGAAGCTCCATCTTTCGGGCACATCAGAGAAAACACATTGAGGTAAGTTTTGAAACATTGATTGACTCGCGGTCTGACTGTCAGTTGGGGGTGGTTATCTGTGCTCATCCGCAGCTTGGTGCCGGCATACTTGAATAACTCTTGCCAAAATTGACTTGTAAATACCGAATCTCGATCGGACACAATAGCCCTGGTAATCCATGCAACTTGTAGATGGTTGTCAGGTACAATAGGGCCACCTTGGCTGCTGTGTAGGGGCGAGCTTGAGGGAGAAAATTGGCAAACTTGCACAAGTACAGGAACCCTAATTAGCGGCGTTCGGATGTGATCACCGGGAGCGTTCAAGCCGCGTGTTGCCGGTGCGGCGCTGCTGATAAGTTCAGACTAGCAGTGATGGACCGGACGTTGCTACACTACAAAATCTGCTCTATTCGGTGACAAAAACCCTAGCGACAATGAACAAACCCTCACTAGCACATTTCCTCCCGAGCCATCCCCGTTGCCAAGTGGGTAGCAGTAACCCACCCCATTATGCTACTGTTTATGTTTGTATACTAATCATGAAGCCAACATCATGGATTAAGAAACAGAGCAAGTTGACATATATTTTTGTATGAAAGCACACTTTTTTTTAGAAAAGGAGGATGACCCCCCGGCCTCTGCATCTAGGCGATGCATACGGCCACTTTATTAATTATTCTCACAAGACCTTACAAAGTCATACAACAGTAAGACTAAAGCCGTCGTCTAAGCAACAAACTGTCGCTACACTTATCCAGTTAATGAAGGGGCGCAGATAGCCTGAGCCTAATACCAAACAGACATCGCAGCCAAGCCTAACATCTAAGACCCGAGACCCCAACCTAGCCACTTGCCGGGTCTGGGGCATACACTGGTCCGGCGTGCTCTCAGAGGCGGCGGCCGCCAACTGCCATCGCTCCATCTTCAGAACTGTACTGATGCATCAACCTTGCTCGGTCCAGCTATTGTCGACGCCAACACGGCGCCCAACGGCACCTCCTCCTTGCGCGCAAACAATTGTACACGTCGTGGTCGCCACTGATACACCTCAGCGCCATGCTGCCACGTACCACGAGCCGACACAGCTTAAAGCCCTTGGAGGATCTGTCGTGCGTAGCACCTGCCGACCAGGCATGACCAAGCGTAGCACCTGTCGGTCAGGCATGACTTGACATCTCCACCGAAGCTCCGTGCAAGACGAAGCCGCTCCACCTCCTGCCTCTGACTTCCAGCGCTGCTCCACAAAACGACGCTCCCAAGAGAGAAACGACACCCCAGTGTTGCCACCGTCCAGTCTGGAACACCAGATCCTAGGGTTTCCCCTGGAGCAATACGAGTGGGTCGACGGTAGTCACATGACGATGCCTTCATCAAGGTAACGACGTGGAACGCCGCCATCGCCCGCCGTTGGCTCGGTTTTCACCGGCAACTACGTCTCCCCGACTCGCAGCTGGTGGTAGATGACGGATCCCGAGATCCGAACACCCAGCCTCAGGCCGACCACCTCTGACGGAAGAGATGACCACCACCGCCGGTTGCACCGGTCAGAACAGATCTGATCGGAGGTGCCGCCGACGAGACCACCAGGCCCTCCACGCCGCCGTCGCCGATCTGAAGGCAGCATGCACGCCACCGCAGCCAAGCCGGCCGCCGCTGACTGCAGCTGCCGCCGCCGCCCGAAGCCGTAGCGCCCGCAGCCCTGGCCTCCGCAGCACCAAGCCGTGGCCGTCCGAGGACGGGCCGGCCGCCCGCCGGCTGCCGCCATCCGCCGCGCCGCGGATCCCAGATCGGTCGCGCCACCACCCGCCTTGGGGTACGCCCCACCCCAAAGACGCGCGGGAGAGGAGATCCCCCGCCACCGCCGTCGGGCCCCGGGCTTAGCCCGGCGGCGTCTTCCGGCGGCGGCGGAGGGAGGGGAGGAGGGAGTTTGCGGCGGCGGCGGCTAGGTTTCTGGCCGCCCGAGTCGCCCTAGGGGAGGACGACGCGGGCGTTCAGTTGTAGTATGAAAGCACACTTGATGATGAGTATGTATTAACATGGGAACCTAGGACACCTAGATAATGATGAAAAATCCTAAAAAAGAATTAGAGGTCTAGAGACAACTCACATGTCGCCACATAAGAGGTTATTCTTGCTCCACTCAATTATCACTTGCTAGGGCCAACAAACTACCTACAGCTTAAACTTTGACAAAATAAAGTAAGCTCTGAATGAAAATAGTTGTCTGCTAGCTGTGGCACCACCAGACAAATGATACAAGCACAAAGTTGACTAACCATTTTCCTGCTAGCTGTGACGCCATCAGAAAAATGATGCAAACACAAAGTTGACTAACCATTTTCCTTCCGTTCCAGAAATCTTCAACGATGATCACACATGACAGAACAACGAATCCCTTTGGAAAGGCCTCAATAATTGCATTAGATAATCAAGTAATATGAATCACCTAGCTTGGTACATCAACTCAAATGAATCTTCTAAGATCTGATACATTATCATTACCAATCACAAGGCCACGAGACACTATGGGTTCCAACACCATCTTCGTGAAACTTCTACTAACAGAAATCAGTTGTTGGGACCAGCAAGAGTTGATGCAGATAGTTTTGGCCGGCAAACATTAGATTCCACATGCAGATAATTTGTTATCCCAACAAGCATTATGTGAGACATGTTGTCCCTTTGAAGTTGGGTTTGGCACTAAGGTGGATTATGACAATCTAGATTTTTTAACTAGCTTATGCCTATTTTTTCTATTTGGATAACCATTTTTATTCTGCTTTGGTAGCTACAGTTTCTTTCATATGAAAATAAGTTTAGCCCACCACTATGATTAGGAACGGCAATTTGAGCCCAAGATACTATATATACCGCTAGGCCTACAGTACAACCGGAGTGATGTGGATGGCTCCGAGACAAAATCACTATCAACGCCATTAAACCATGCATTGTCCAAAGTGCTTGCAACGGGGTTAAGTGAGCTCGACATACAATAATAATAATAATAATAATGATAATAATAATAATAATAATAATAATAAAAGAATTAAAGCTGCTAAGCTAGGGCTGCTCCCATGCTTTCGAAGTACTTTGGCCTCAATACTTTCCTAGCTGACACGTGTTAGTTTTTCATGTAGTTCACTGCTAGGTTTTTCTTTTGTGTTTGCCGCATTTTCTAACATAGTACAACACAAATGCTCACATATACGCACATACAATCATTTCTATAAATGCATTGTATGCACATCCTATCATTATGAGATTTTTGCGAGGCAGAGCTGGCGTAACTCCCACCCGTCCCCCGCGTCGCCCTCCCTGGCGGCGACGGGGGAACCCAGATCCGTCCGCCCTCCACCCTTCCCATCTTCCTCCCCACCTCGCCGCCACCGGAGGAACGGCCGGCGAAGCCGGCGCCGGTTCCCGGGATGATGGCGGCGGGGCGAGACGGATCCCTTTCGGTGGCGAGAGTCCGAATCTGAGGCAGCGGCCTCGCTGGTGCGGACGGCGCTCCCCCGATGGCGGGGAGTGCTCGTCGGTGAGGTAGGCCGGGTCCCCTCGGCTGCGCGGGCAGCGAGGTCCCGGTGGGCGCAGGTCATGGCGCGGGAAGGCCCCGGGCTCCCCGCGTCAGATCGGAGGCGATCCTGGTCCGCTCGTGATGCATGACCTCCGGCCGGCCTGGATCTCCGGCGTACTCGCGCCTGCGGATGTTGTGGCTGGTTCGGAGGTGGCGACAGGGTGCTTGTGAAGGAAATATGCCCTAGAGGCAATAATAAAGTTATTATTTATTTCCTTATTTCATGATAAATGTTTATTATTCATGCTAGAATTGTATTAACCGGAAACATAATACATGTGTGAATACATAGACAAACATAGTGTCACTAGTATGCCTCTACTTGACTAGCTCGTTTATCAGAGATGGTTATGTTTCCTAGCCATGGACAAAAGAGTTGTCATTTGATTAACGGGATCACATCATTAGGAGAATGATGTGATTGACTTGACCCATTCCGTTAGCCTAGCACTTGATCGTTTAGTATGTTGCTATTGCTTTCTTCATGACTTATACATGTTCCTGTAACTATGAGATTATGCAACTCCCGTTTACCAGAGGAACACTTTGGGTACTACCAAACGTCACAACGTAACTGGGTGATTATAAAGGAGTACTACAGGTGTCTCCGAAGGTACATGTTGAGTTGGCGTATTTCGAGATTAGGTTTTGTCACTCCGATTGTCGGAGAGGTATCTCTGGGCCCTCTCGGTAATGCACATCATTATAAGCCTTGCAAGCAATGTGACCAATAAGTTGGTTACGGGATGATGCATTACAGAACGAGTAAAGAGACTTGCCGGTGACGAGATTGAACTAGGTATTGGATACCGACGATCGAATCTCGGGCAAGTAACATACCGATGACAAAGGGAACAACGTATGTTGTTATGCGGTTTGACCGATAAAGATCTTCGTAGAATATGTAGGAGCCAATATGGGCATCCAGGTCCCGCTATTGGTTATTGACCGAGAATAGTTCTAGGCCATGTCTACATAGTTCTCGAACCCGTAGGGTCCGCACGCTTAAGGTTTCGATGACAATTTTATTATGAGTTTATGAGTTTTGATGTACCGAAGGAGTTCGGAGTCCCGGATGAGATCGGGGACATGACGAGGAGTCTCGAAATGGTCGAGACGTAAAGATCGATATATTGGACGACTATATTCGGAGTTCGGAAAGGTTCCGAGTGATTCGGGTATTTTTTGGAGTACCGGAGAGTTACGGGAATTCGTATTGGGCCTCATTGGGCCATACGGGAAAAGAGAGAGAGGGCCTAAAGGGTGGCCGCACCCCTCCCCTTTGACTAGTCCGAATTGGACTAGGGAGGGGGGGCGCCCCCTTCCTTCCTTCTCCTTCTCTCTTCCCTTTCCTTCTCTCCTACTCCTACTACATGGAAGGGTTCCTAGTTGGACTAGGAAAGGGGGAATCCTACTCCCGGTGGGAGTAGGACTCCCCTAGGGCGCGCCATAGAGAGGGCCGGCCCTCCCCCTCCTCCACTCCTTTATATACGGGGGTAGGGGCACCCCATGGACACACAAGTTGATCTACGGATCGTTCCTTAGCCGTGTGCGGTGCCCCCTTCCACCATATTCCACCTCGGTCATATCGTCGCGGAGCTTAGGCGAATCCCTGCGCCGGTAGAACATCATCATCGTCACCACGCCGTCGTGCTGACGGAACTCATCTCCGGAGCTCGGCTGGATCGGAGGCCGGAGATCGTCATCGAGCTGAACGTGTGTAGAACTCGGAGGTGCCGTACGTTCGGTACTTGGATCGGTCGGATCGTGAAGACGTACGACTACATCAACCGCGTTGTCATAACGCTTCCGCTTACGGTCTACGAGGGTACGTGGACAACACTCTCCCCTCTCGTTGCTATGCCATCACCATGATCTTGCATGTGCGTAGGAAATTTTTTGAAATTACTACGTTCCCCAATAGCTTGGCCGGGGGAAACCCTTGGCTGCCCGTGGCGGTCACGGCGTCGATGGCGTCCCGGATGCCATTCCCTCCTTGGTGGCGGCGCCGAGGCTAAACCTCCCCTGCCTCCCCCCTTCCCCTGCGCCCGAGTGAAAACCCTAGCCCCGGTGGCTAAGCGGCGGCGGCGCCACATCGTCATCACCTTCTTGAAGGCGCCGACTTGGGCATGGGGATGCTGGGTGTGCATGGCGAGCTTGTCTGGTTCCTGGTGGCGGCCCGCCTGATCTGCTGCGTCGCAGCTCCGAGCAGTGTCTCGGGGCTGCGGTGCTTCTCTTCCGGCCGTGTCTCCTATGGGGACCTCGCCCTTCCTCACCCTGTACATGCCGTGGTGGAGCGGTACTTCATCTCACTCATTGATGGCGGAGAAGATCGGCGGCATGGCGCTGTGGAGGCTCGCCGCCCGATGCACGGAGATGGACTCGCGCAGGAGGAGGTTTCTGTCTGGCGTCATGGTGACGTCGATGGCAGAGTGGCCAGACAAGGTAGAAGCATCAACATGATCTGAAGACGGACCTGTGAAAGATGGTGGCGACGACACACGAGTGCGTCTGACCGGATTGTGCCCCAGACCCGGTATGTGGATCGGCTGGGGCTTCCGAATAGGTTTCGGTTTCCGACTTTTTGATGTTAGGCTTAGGTGAGTGGTTTGGGTAGTGGCCCAGCTAGCACCCCTTCATCATTTTGGATAGGAGTAGCGGCATGTGTTGCCAAGATGGTGGATTCAGACTCATTGTTGTAATACTTTGTAAGGTCCTCGAGAATAATCAATAAAGTGGCCGTATGCATCTCCCAGATGCAGAGGCCGGGGGTCATCCTCCTTTTCTAAAAAAAAATTATGAGAACTTTCGAGATACTGAGCCGGCACTATATCTTAAGATCACATATACGCACATACAATCATTCCTATGAACCCATGCATGCACGTTCTATCATTATAAGAACTTTCTAGATACTGAGCCAGCACTACATCTTAAGATCGGCGAAGTCACCATGGGCGCCTTCACAGTCGACGGGAACATCTTCTTCCACTGAACGAATATCACTAGATAGCTGAAATAAATCCAAGAAAATGCGAGCACCAGTGCCAACACAGTACAACCATATGCTCACATACACTCACCTTTATAAACGCACCGATGCACAGCCTACCCCTATAACACTATCTGGAGAGCCTGAAATAAATCATGCAAAATGCGAGCACCAATGCCAACATAGTACAACACAGATGCTTAGTTACACTCACCCCCATGCTTGCACGCGCAAACATCCTACCGCTATAACGCCGTGAGTAGAACAAAGTAGCACTTTTTGCTCATTATCTTCTATATAAAGTTAAGTTATTTATGATGCGATACTTAGCAACTTTTTCCATGGGACACCATAGGATAAGAAAATCAGAGAAAATTATGTGCCTTAGAGTATCCAGATTAGTACCATTTATACTATGAGAACTAGGCTTGATTTTGATTGATAATGTATCTCTAATTTTGTTGTTCATGCGTGCCATTTTTCACGATGAAGGCTTACATGATGCAACATATATTACTCAAAATATCATGTATAAAGAAATAAATATCGTGTATAAAGAAATCATTACTGCACTATAATGCCGAAGGTCCCAAACACAAGACATCGAGTGCTAGGAAGGATGTGGAGAGTCCCTTCGGTGTTCTTCAATCTCGATGAAGCATCGTTCGGTATCCTGCTAGAACTTTGAGCACCAAAAAGTTGTGGGAGGTGATGACTGCTTGTTTCATCATGCACAACATAATTGTAGAGGATGAGAGTCCGGATTAAATCTACGATCAAGGGTTTCAGTTTCAGGGTGAGAATGTTGTGTCTGAGCATGGATGAGCGGCAGCGTTTGCGCAGTTCCCCAATTTCATCATCAAATGCGTGATTGGAAACTCACATTCAACTGCAAGATGATTTGGTTGAGTATATGTGGGCTCACGATGTATCAGCTATTTTTCTTTCAAATGTATTTGAGACAATTTAAATTTTATTTGCCTTGTAAACTATGAGATGTTTTATTTGGTTGTGAAACTATGAGATATTTATATTTTGATTGAATTATTGAACTTGGGTCAAAATTTTCTGATATGTCACAAAAAGAGCTAAAAAATGGCCGCTAACCGGCCGCGAGGACGAAAATGCATCCATGCGTTTGGCGCACTGCCAAACCAAACATGGAAGGGGACGGACACGCTGACCCAAATGGACAAAAAGTGGACAAAAGGTGCGTCCGTTTGGGTAGGCGCGTTGGAGTGGCTCTTCCATTCCAACGCAAATTAATATTACTTGATAAATGCACACATAGTAATTAAGGGGTCACATTCTGATGGCTATTAGTGTTCAATTTATTAGTTCAATACTTTCTCTGTTCCTTTATAAAAAATGTATTTATTTTTTCAAAAGTCAAAGGAGTGTATGTTTGACTGAGTTTTTAGAAAAATATATCAATATCCACAATACACAATTTATGTCATTTGGTCCATCATGACAAGTAGTTTCATATCTAATCTATTGGGAATTGCAGATGTTGTTATTTTATTCTACAATCTTAGTAAAATATTCAAATGGTTGACTTGCACGGAAACCAATACACCTTATTCTGAAATGGAGGAAGTATAAAATATCAGTGCACGATTAGATGGCTATTATAGTTTGATTAGTTGTACAACAGACCAGTCCAAGCTTAGATGCCATGGACCCATGGTGGGCATGGGGTGAGATACTATCTGCGATGCTTTTGTCCTGCTATGACTTCCTTTTGGTAAATTTTTACATAGTAATTATAAGCTATCGGTATGCAAAAAGCAAAAAAAAATATTGTTGGATATTAATTGTTTCTAGACTTAAAGATGAATTATATTTTATGTCTATGATTTCGCCTTCCCATTGCACACACAAAGAGAAACAAGATTGACATACACAAAAAATAAAAAATAAAACAAAAGGGAAAAATAAAGCAGAACAAAATTGATGTCACTACATTTATTGATCCAACAGATGCATGTGCACTACATCAGATTTTGGATACTAGGCATACTACTGAAGCAGAATTAGATAATTCTATTTGTTATCTACTCTCTTCGTTTCTAAATATAAGTTTTTTTTAGAGATTTCAATAGGAGGCTTCATACGGAGCAAAATGAGTAAATCTACACTCTAAACTACACATATTTACATCCATATGTAGTCCATAGTGAAATTTCTAGAAAGACTTATAGTATTTAGGAACGGTGGGAGTAGCTGCTAGCAGCAGCTTGCATGAAATGAAGCCGGTGAATTCGTACGGCTGGTAAAACAAAAGGTCGGCTGGATGTGAACTGGGTCAGCCAACTGAGTTAGGCTGTGGAAACAAGCCCAAAAGGCCCGCCAACACAACGACTCGACTGAAAACACAAAAAAGGGTAATTCGAATACCGCAGCCCAACAACACATGGAAGCACAAATCACAACGCAACTAATGAACAATCGCAGATTCGACTGAGACAAAAGAAAATTTCAGGTGCCTAAACTTTGGCAAACACGTTTTTTAATAGGGCAAGATTGTCGAAAGGCCCAAACTTCATTAGGCGGGTCATAATGGGAGTATTATAAGCGGATTCATGCATAGCAACTAGATTTTTGGATGATGTGTCACACAATTAAATAAGGAAAAAGATGATGTGGTATCATATCATGATACTGTATCATATTAAATGTTGTACTACTTCGTGTCATGCATGTAAATTAATAATGCAATCTAAAATACTAACTTCTGATACTAAGCATTACGGAAGTAGTAGATACACTAGTATCATATGCATGATACTAGTATATGATACTCCCCATTACTACCAGCCTTAGATAAGCATCACCAAACAAGTTATAGGCCTTGTTTGTTTGAGCTTTAGAAACCAAATTCAGCTTTGTCGGTGAAGCTGAATATGAAATTTGAAACAAACAGTTATTTTGAATCAACTATCACTACAAGAAAAATGCTCATCTATGACAAAAATTAGTGACCGCGGTTTAATTAGTCATAGATCCATGACCAAAATTCACAAATTAGTCATGAAGGGTGTAGAAGGGCTCAAACCCTATAATCTCATGACAATTCAAAGCCAAAAGGTCGTTATTTGATTTCATAGAAAGGTCATAAAGATGTGAATGGTGCATACTACCTTATTTCAGTCCATAATGACCAAAATATATCATCATAAAAACTTGATGAGGGTGAGTAGATGACAACTCAGCAAATTTGTCTACGTGGCGTTCCTAGTTGTCAATAATCATAGGAGATGAGGGTGACTAGATTACAACTCAGTAATTTAATTAAGTAAAGTTGATAAAGAAAAAGGGGCTGCACCAGACTCGAACCAAAGATCAATCGCTCATCCAAACAGCCACTTACCAGTTAGACCTCATCGTGCAATTTGTTTACATTGCGATTGAGAATCTTTTAACCGGATATATACGTGATGAGTGGGCCTTCTTTGGGCCAAAACTGGACGTGTCCCTTTTTCTGAACAAAAGAAAAAAACCAGGGCCAAGTCCGTGACTTAGAAACGAAACCTAGAAAAAGAATCCCCAATCGTGTTCGGCGGCGGCGCGGCTGACAGCGGGCGGCAGGCAGCGGGCGGTGCCGCGGCCGACCATCACCTACGCCGGCCAGGCAGTGGGCGGCGCCGCGGCCGACCATCATCTGCACCAAGCGGGGAGAGTGCGGCGCCGTGGCCGTCCATCGTCGGGTGGCGGGCAGCGCCCGGCGGCAGAGGGCGTCATCTGCGGAGTACAGACGGCGGCGGACGGCGTCATCTCCAGAGCGGGCTGCGTAGGGCGGCGTCATCTCCGTTTCTAAGTGCTGCAGCCGAACAAAGCTTCTGTTTTGAAGCTACAGGTAAGTGCTCTGAAGCTGCTGTTCTCACTCCTGAGTATTGTAGCTCTTTTCATTCTCTGATCATTTGTGTGGGGAAAAGTACTCCCGTGCATGATATTAAAATACTGTGGCGTATTGTGGCGTACTTAAATCATCTCAACTCTACTGTGGCCTATTGTAACTCTACTATATGTTTACCTGCCATCTCAACTTTGCATCGATATTACATTATTAATGGTTCAAAATTTGAGAAAATTTTCCATCTTACACACATGCATGATATTACATTATCAATTGTTATGTGAAAAATCTACTCTTTCTATCATGGTCATATCTGCTGAATAAACCCAAGTCTGCAGTAGCTAGTGTTTATTTCTTCAGTTTCGTCAGTTTCGTCAATTTCGTCAGTAGTTTGAGGTTGTTTTCTGAATAAACCCAAGTCTGCATAGCTCGAGTTAGTTAGCGCCAAGAGCGAGTCTGGCGCCCCCTCTGATCGCTCGTGGGATGGCACGAGCACCACAATCGGTGGTGGTGTGTAGTTAGGGGCCATGAGCCCGTTTCCTTTGCTGTACTGAAAGTAAATTCGTGAATGAAAGGCAGAAAAGCCGCAAGTTCTGCGCGGCGCAAACCTCCTGGCAGCAAAGTTTTTAAAATACTGTGGTATTCCAAAACCTTTGTGTTAGCTACTTTGGGTCTGTGTAATTCAATTCCTAAATTGTAGCCTTTTTTGTTCATTGGCAGATGGACAGAAGTTGGATAAAAGCTAGGAAATTTGATGAGAGCTAATGAATCCACTGTGTCGAATCTGCTGCGCAAAGACCAAGAACACTCTGTGATTGATCCTGTTGTAGCGGCAAAACTTGTCAAACAACAGATTGAATTATTGGATGAAAGCGAGGAGGAGGACGACCACGATGAAACTATGTTGCAATATCGTAGTGATGATGAAGATCACACTGGGCACAATATTGGTGATGATGACGAGTAGTTCCAGGTCTGTGAATTTATCTTCTGTATTCACTTCTCTCTAGATTTTATCTCATGTGTTCACATCTGTCTTAATGCCTTGCCTTGCCTTGTTCGGTTCTAGTGCAGAAAGGTCTATGGCCAATTGATGTTTTGGTGCTTCTAGTGCAGAAAGGTCTATGGTTTGCATGCTAATATTGATATGCTATTGCTTACATACTTCAAACTTACTG
Source organism: Triticum timopheevii (assembly GCA_963921465.1). Classification (NCBI taxonomy): domain Eukaryota; kingdom Viridiplantae; phylum Streptophyta; class Magnoliopsida; order Poales; family Poaceae; genus Triticum; species Triticum timopheevii. Next base: position 59,140,639 of record OY997266.1, on the reverse strand, counting down.
GATTAATTCTCTCAGGTATGACTTCCTGAACAAGTGCTCAACTAAGATGGACCTCTTTGTCATTCTGGAGCGTGTTGGGATCAAGGAAGATGGGTGACCAAGGAAGATGCTATGAAAAAAATATGCCATGAAGTGGTTCCAGGTCAAGTATGAGTGTGTCATCCTGAAGAAGTCCCATGGTAGCTAGTAACCTTTCGAGTCATTGAGTTGTTGTTAGAGTTTAAGTCAGTCACGCTTCATCTGGATCATGGAATCGTATGTTTATTGGTACAAAGCCGCACTACTAATTTTGCCTAATGTGTTTATTGAAGCAGTTGGTTCTGACTTAGTGTTGTGTGGGTTCAGACGTTGTAATGTGTGGGTTCAGACTTAGTGTTGCGTGGCCTTGGTTCAGTTGGGTTCAGAAACAACAGTCAAATAGAGAACCTTGGTTCAGTTGGGTTCAAGGATCCTTCTAGAAACGTATTTTTGAAATTCAAAACAGAACCTAAAAACTTTTTTTTGTTTTTTTTCGAAAAAGTGACGAAATATTGGAAAACATGAACAAAATTAAAAGATATTTTGATTCCTGAACAAAATTTTGAAAACGCGAACAATTTTTGAAAAGATGAACAAAAGAATTCAAAGTAATTGTAAACAAATTTTGATTCCTGAACAATTTAATTTTTGACTATGATTTTTTTTTTGAAAAGTGAATTTATTGTATCGTGAACAACATTCCAAAGAAATTGTGAACAAAGTTTGATTCCCGACATTTTGTAATATACGGCGAACAATTTTTATGGACAGTGAATTTTTTAATGCATGGTAAACATTTCCGGAACATTGTTGAAACATGATTTTTTTTAAACGTGAATATGTTTTTTAAAATGTAGTTTTTTGGATGTAGACATTTTTATGAACGTTTAACAAACTTGAAAAACGTGATTTTTTTTGAAAATTTTGGGTTGATGAGAAACAACAAAAAAAGGAAATAGAGAAAAAAGAAATAAATAAACATAAAAACATGAAAAGGAATTCGGTAAACATGAAGAAACTGGGAAAATGAGTAGAAGATTTTTTTTGGAGATAACCAGTCCAAGGATCCTTCTAGCTCACCCGGTTTATGTTTATTTATTCTGGCTCACCCATTTCTTCTGGCTCACCCGGTTTATCATCAGGTCCGTTATCATACAACAAAGTTGACCATACATAAATGTTGATTCCGCATCCAACACACTGAGGTAGGCCATTGCTCGCATGTTAGTAGGGATGATGACCTAGCTATTGTAGGTCGAGGACGATCCGGAGCAACAAGTAGATGTCGAGGTGGAGGCTCGAGAGCGGGATCAAATATGGAGGAGATGCAAGTGCGGGAGGTGGAGGTGAAGGTGGGAGGGCCTGGGACATTTGGATGACCCTCTAGAGGAGGAGGAAGAAGAATGGGAGAGGGGAGCAAGGTAATGAGGATGTTGTACCCCATTATTCTAACATACATCGTTTGATCTTACCACCATCACTGCCTCCTCCTATCTGTCCACATGTCTACATTTTCTTGTGACCCGTTGCTGAATACTCTGTCATGCCTTCATGTTGGGAGACAAATGCTCCGTCGCCATCGCAAACCCTAGATTTGAAGTAACCCCGATGAAAAAATGTGTGTGGAAACCAGCAAGCTCCGACAACCCCTTGTCGAGACACCGCGCCCGAGGAAGCGAGATCGGGCGCCCCTGCACGATGTTATGTGAAGGTTTTCTTTTTTTTGATTTTTTAATTTGTTAGTCGGTTTCAAAATGCAGTCAAAAATGCCGGCATAACTATTCATACCTAGGGATTGAATATTGTGAAACTCTTGATGAAATAGATATTTGTGTATCTATTTTTTTTAAATAACAAGTAAACTATAAGGGAGTTGTAGTTCAAATTTTCATAAAAATGACTTAATTATTTTTTCCTCCCGCCACACATAAAAATAACAAGTAAACTATAAGGGATTTTTACCTCATGCCACACCTAAAAATTTTCTCGCTGCTGTCAAATTTTTTCCCTCTCCACATATGAGGGTATTTGTCACCACAGAACACCACTACACGTCCGCACCGCACGATACGAGGGTATTTTCGTCAAAGTAATTTAGCCGCACCGCACCATACCGCCGCTCCCGTCCCCCAAATCCCCAAATCCCATCGAACCCTAGCCGCCCCTCTGCCCTCCCCACGAACCCTAGCCGCCCCTCGAGCGTGAGCCGCAGCCGATCCAGCCACCAGCGGGGCGGCGCGAGCAGCGGCCGGTCCAGCCACCGGCGGGGCGGCGCGAGCAGCAGCCGGTCCAGCCACCAGCGGCCGGTCCTACCACAGGCGGGGCGGCGTGACCTTGACCTCTCCAGGTACAGGGCCTCCCCACCGGCGGGGCTCCTGTGCTTCCCCGCTCCGGCAGCACACTCCACCACCACATCTCTCTCTCTCTCTCTCTCTCTCTCTCTCTGCACCACCACACTCCATCGTTTCTCACTGTATTTCTTATGTCGTGGTGAAGGTTGCAGAGGTGGAAGGGAAGCAGAGGACCGTTCGACCATACTCCACCGCTGCTCACCGTTCGACCATACTCTCAGGACAAGCTGCTCACGGAGGTGCCCAAGTACAAGCAGACCATCTTCTCCGTCCTCCCCTAGGTAACTTCATCTTCATCCCACATCCAAGTAGGTGTTCCGTTTGAACTAAATCCGATTCAGTTTCCGGACAACTAGGTCTGTTTTTATCTGGCGTTGCGGGAGTCTAGATAGCTCTGCAATAGTAGACTCATGACGTGACCACGCAGCTCTAGTTCTGCCAGTCCCCATTGAAAATTCTGAATCTTCATCAGTTCTGCACTGGCTGTTAATTTAAATATTTAATCCTATTGCTACACTTAATCTCTGCAAATTTAATGAACTAGACAACTGAATGCAAATGTATTTTATTTGCACTTGCTCTCAACTGAATATTGTACGAAGACATGATACATAAGCAATCTTTATCAATAGCTAAAAATGTATAGGCTACAGCTTGTGTGTGACAGTGTGACTGATGTCGATGACAAGTAGTGAAGTGCTTGTGTCTAGATACTATTATATGTGCAACTGTTTATCTACCTTTCAAAGCATCAGCCCACTTTATATTTCTAATAACTTGTAACTGCTATGCTGCTCCCTAGGCCATTAACTCGTCCAGCAAGCAAGGCAAGTAAACCTGGCAACAACCAAGCTGACTAGCACAGTTCCAGTTCCCGTGAGATCTACTATAACAAAGATGACAAGGAGCAAGAAACTTGCAGGTATACGACTTGTTTGTTTTGTGTGCTATTTGGTTTTCTATGGACGTGAATTGTGCTTTGTATAGTTTCGCGCCTAGCTAATGTTTGTAACCTATTAATCAAAATTTACGTCTTCTAGGATTGCTAATAGTTCGCTCCTGATATGTACTCTGTATAAAAAATAAAATAGTTCGCTCCTGATTTGTATTTGTATTCTAGGATTGCTAAGAAACTGCGTTTGATCTATTCAAGGAGTGCCACAATGGCAAGAAGACTGGTTTCTCTGACCCAGTTAAGAAGGCGATAGTAAGTTTCTAGTATTCTTTTTCGTGTTGATGAGGCTTGTTTACCTCATCCTTGTTACACTTGATTACATTATATGACTTCTGCTTGACGGATTTGATAGAGATGGTTTTTTCAAAGTAGTACCGTATATGATTCATGTTTTGTTATAGTTTGTTTGTACCAGTCCTCTGTATCATTGCATTGCATATTCATGTTGGTATTGGAAATGCGACAATATTCAGGCAATTTTAGTTCTTGTTGTAGTCCAGCAGGTATTGCTTGTCGTTGGACACTGTTAATTAAGAGAGAGCGTTGTATGTTCTTTGACTATTTGTCTAGTGATTGCCTGAAGCATCTATCTTCCCATCTTTCGGAGTGGAGAAACTCTGTCATTTCATATACGATCTGAATGAAATGTTTAGGACTTGTGGAAGTGGATTTCTCTGATATTGTATACTGTACTAAAGAAACAACATATGCGCTCCTGAAACGTACTACATTCTTCTCTGCTCCATGTTCCCATTTAAGCTAAACAGAGATGCACATAGTTGCCTAATTTAAATTTCAACAATGGTTTGTTGTGTATGCTTACCTGTTTAATAAACCTGGTATCATGCTTCTTTCATGTAGCTGATAGTAACTTGCAAAAAGAAGTGATTCCCAAGGATGATTAATTCTGCTTGCCTGCTTCAAAGTTTTCAAATAACTAGTTAATTAGTAGCATGGAGACTGGATTATTATTTAGTCAACATTCTTGAGTAGTTTGCTTATAAAGTTTCCTAGTTATTTAGAACCAACTGCAATGACATGTGTGTGCATCTTTCTTTAAATGTCAGGCTGACATGAAAAAAGCTATGGAACAAGGGGTACCAGAAGGTGGAGAACCAAAGAATGTTGCTGCTGTTGTTGCTGACATTCTCACTAAAGAATGTCCCTCCAGCACGTTCCTTCAAAATGTTGGCCTTGAGTCGAGCTCCAAGAAGAAGTTCAACAGATCTGCAGCTGCTTTGGATGCTCATGTACAAGAACTAGAGTACAAGCTTGAGAAGGAGAGGCGAGTCGCTGAGTTGATGCGAGAGGAGCTTGTTGAGGTCAAGAAGAAATCAGAGGAGACCGAAGCTGCACGCGCCGCAGAGTACCAGTTGTTACTGCAAAGAGTTGAGGCCACCGATGCTAGATTTGCGCGTCTCATGGATCTGTTCGAAGGTAAAATAGTTTAGTACGGCGTGGTTGATGTTGGCTTTGGGACTTTTGATGTTGAGTTGTTTCGACCTGGGGTTGATGAGTTTCTTTGACTGGACATGTGAACCACAATATGGACCAGAGATTGGCTGTGGTTTGATGATGTTGTGTTTTGGTTGGTGCATCTTAATCTTATGAACATGGTGTACTGATACTAAGCTACTGGTTATGTTATTTTGGTTGGTGCATCTTATGAACTTGTGGTGTAATGATACCGTTGGGCCTAAGTTAATGAAATCTTGGAGAATTGTATTGGTTGACTGCCAAACTGTGCAATGATTTTTTTGAGCTACTGTTGGTTATTGGCTGGACCGAAAATACTAAATTGTATGAGTTGGCTGGCTCGTCTCAAGGCCCAACATAGATTTTTTTTGATAGAAAAAGATTCATATATTTTAGTTGGTTAGAGAGAAGGGCTGGCCCAATTAATGATAGATTGAATAAATGGACTGCACATTGCCTGAGCCCAAGAACTAACATTAAAAGGCCGTGGCCCAAAAGTAAATGTAAAAATGGGCTAAATTATTGGGCTCAGCCCATTAAAACAACTGATTTGGACTGATCCTACGTGGCATCCATGTCATCATTTTTTCCACGTCAGCGCCATGTTGGTTCAGCCACATCAGATCCTACGTGGCCTAGGGTCATTAATGACCATAATTTTGGTCAAAGATTTAATGACGAAAATTTTGGTCAAGGGCGGCCATGACTAAAATTCCAGAAAAGGTCACGTTTGTTCGTTCTTGACGGTCAACTGTTGACCTTCCGAATTTGGTCAAAAAAAAGTCAATAAATGAAAGCAATGACGAATTAACGACCAAAATGGGGAGTCATAATTGACTGCATTTCTTGTAGTGTATACCAGTGAAGCCAGCTTTTCCATCGAAACTGAATATGGAATCAGAAACAAATAGCTATTTGAAATCAGTTTTGCCAGTGAAGCTCAATCTGAATTTGGGTTATTTTTAGTGTAATTCGTTGAAGCACCTCAAAGTGTACTCCGGTGGCGAAGCTGATTCTATGAATTAGCTTTAGCACTAAACCGAATCTATAGGTGATTCAAATCTAATCAAAGCTGAAACAAACATGTTCTTATATAACCGTAAATCAACTTTTCCACTAAATTGAATCCCTAGGTCATACGTCTCCAACGTATCTATAATTTTAAATTGTTCCATGCTATTATAGTACCAATCTTGGATGTTTTATATACATTTACAAGCAATTATATATCATTTTTTGGGACTAACCTATTAACTTAGTGCCCAGTGTCAGTTGCTGTTTTTTTGTCTAGTTTGGTTTTTTCAGAATATCAGTACCAGATGAAGTCCAAATGCCACAAAACTTTTTGGAGATTATTTTTCATGACATAAGAGACCCTTGAAGCTTCGGGAGGGGATGAGAAGATGGAGCAGTGGCCCACGAGGCACCATGGCGCGTCCAAGGGGGGCGGCCGCGCCCTGGTGGCTGGTGGGGCTGGCTCCGTTTGACCTATATCCACCTCTATAAATTCTCTAAAATCGGGAAACCAATAGAGAGGCAGCCAAAATACTTTTTCCGCCGCCGCAAGTTCCTATTCTCGCTAGATCCCATCTAGAGGCCTTTTCCGTCACTCTGCCGGAGGGGGAATGAATCACGGAGGGGCTCTACATCAACCTTGATGTCCTTCCGATGATGTGTGAGTAGTTTACTACAGACCTACGGGTCCATAGTTAGTAGCTAGATGGCTACCTCTCTCTCTCTCTCTCTCTCTCTCTCTCTCTCTCTCTCTCTGATCTTCAATACAATGTTTTCCTTGATGTTCTTGGAGTTCTATTCGATCTAATCACTTTTTGTGATGATCTAATGAATTGTGAGTTTATGATAAGATTATCCATGAATATTATTTTAGTCTTCTCTGAACTCTTTTATGCATGATTATTGTAGCTTCATATTTCTCTCCGATCTATTGATTTGGTTTGGCCAACTAGATTGATTTTTTCTTTCAGTGGGAGAGGTGCTTTGTGATGGGTTCGATCTTGTGGTGCTCAATCCCAGTGACAGAAGGGGACATGACACGTATTTGTATCGTTGCCATTAAGGATAAAAAGATGGGGTTTATTCATGCCTGAGTTTACTTTGTCTGCATCATGTCATCTTGCTTAAGGTGTTACTCCGTTCTTCCTGAACTTAATACTCTAGATGCATGCCAGGTAGCGGTCAATGTGTGGAGTAATAGTAGTAGAGGCAGGCAGGAGTCAGTCTACTTGTCTCGGACGTGATGCTTATATACATGATCATTGCCTTGGATATCGTCATGATTATTTGCTTTTCTATCAATTGCCCAGCAGTAATTTGTTTACCCATTGTATACTATTTTCAAGAGAGAAGTCTCTAGTGAAAATTATGCCCCACGGGTCTACTTTTATCATACCGAAAATCCTACAAAACAACCTTGCTGCAATTTTACTTTATTTTTTTTTATTTTTGTTCAATCTATCTATCAATTACTGCACAATTTTATCTTGCACGTAACTGCCAAGGGATTGACAACCCCTTGTTCGCGTTGGGTTGCAAGGATTTGTTATTTTGTGTGCAGGTGCTGCTAACGAGGTGTTGCATGGTTCTACTGAATTAATAACCTTGGTTCTTAACTCAGAAAAATATTTATTTTTACTGTACTGCATTATCCTCTACTCTTTGAGAAATCCCAATACAGTTCACAAGTAACACTAGGTGATTCGAATCAGTTCAAAGCTGAAACAAACAAGGCCATGGAAGGACACACAAAGAATAAATTACAATCCAGTCCTAACATCTTGCAAAGAGGACCCAAGAATAGTAAAAAAAAAGACAATCCAGTCGTTTACACCATACTAGCTGGAGACGAGAGCCACCGTCGCGTGGGACGAACCACTTGGGGTGGTAGCTTCGCTGCGCCATCTCCACCAAACTGGAAGAAACGGCTGCAGAAGGTCAGGTAGCACTCACCCGCCCCCCTTTTGACGATGACACGTTGGGAGGAAGGACTTCCCTCTAATATACAAACTTCGTTTCATAATGAAGTATGTCTAATTTTTTTGAGAATTCAAACTTTACAAAGTTTGACCAAGTTTATAAAAAATAACTATTTATATCAACAATCCATTTATTGAAAAATATACACAATACCAAATATATAAAATTTGAAACCACATCTTATAGTGAATCTAATGATATATGTTTGACATACGTCACAAACTGGTCAAAATACGTGGTTTGACTCTATTTTTAAATCTATATGCACTACATTAAATTATGGAACATGGGTGTACCTAACTGTGGGATACCGGTAGTAAATAAAGGTTTTCTTTATGTAGAAACGAAAACCTTAGAGCGACTCACTCAGGAACAGTGACTCGAACAGTGGCATTCAACCATAACTCGTTCTTCCTCCTTGCAGAGAGCCCGGACCCCTCCGTCATGTCCAGCTTAGTCGGATCGGCGCCACCAGGGAGCTCCCAGTCGAAATGGTAGAGAAGGCTGGCCATGGCGAGCTCGACGTTGGCGAGGGCGAACAACACGCCAGGGCACATCCTCCGGCCCGCGCCAAACGGCAGGAACTGGTAGTCCGTCCCATAGAATTCCACCGCGCTGCCGTCGCCTTGGAATCTCTCCGGCCTGAACTCGTCGGCGTCGGCGCCCCAGCTGGCGGCGTCGCGGCCAATCGCCCAGGCGTTGACAAGCACCATGGCACCCTGGGGCACATCGAAGCCGAGGACGCGGCAGGGCTCCCGGCACTCCCGCGGGAGGAGCAGCGGGCCTGTGGGATGCAGCCGGAGAGTCTCCTTGATCACCAGATGCAGGTAGGGGAGGTCGCGCAGGGCGTCCTCCGATACGCGGCTCTGTCCGGCGAGGGCGCGTCGCACCTCGGACTGCGCCTTGTGGAGCGTGGTTGGGTTCCGTATCAGCTCCGCCAAGGCCCACTCCATCGTCGTTGCAAAGCTCTCGCTCCCGGCGGCGAAAAGATCCTGCGTTTGTATGTTTGTTTCAACGTTGATTCTTCGATCGATCGATCGAGAGAGAGACAGAGGCTTACGAGGATGACGGCGCGGATGGTTCCCATGTCGAGAGGCACACCATCAATCTTGGTCCTGAGAAGCACGTCCAGGATGACCTCTTCCTTGCCGCCGGTGCCAGCCGACCTCCTTGCGCGGTGGTCCTCGATCACCTTGCTCATGATACGGTTGATCTCACGGTTGCACGCCTCCGCCTGGCGCACTCCTCCGCTGCACATGCGGGCGAGACGCGACGACGGGAACAAATCGGCGAGGCTGAACTTGGCAGCCATCTTTACGACCTGCCGCTTCGCCTCCAAGTAGGCCTCGCGCTCGGTGATCCAGTCGCCCACCACGGAGCGCGTCGTCACGTCGGTGACGAACCTGGACAGCAGGGAGCTGACGTTCACGGGCTCCTTGGACCGCGACGCCGCCGCCGACGCGATGGACACCACGAGGCTGGAGACCTCGGCCTCGCGGGTGACGCGTAGCCCTTTCACGCGCCGCGCGCTGAGCAGCTCGGTGGTGACCAGCTTGCGGAGCTGGCGCCAGTGGTCGCTGTTGGGCGCGTAGATGATGCCGAGGCCATCCTTGGTGAGAGCGCGGAGCGTGGCCGTCTGCGGCCGCGTGGCGAACGCGGCGTCGTGGGTCTTCATGACCGCCATCGCCGCGTCGGCCGTCGACGCGACCACGAGGGGGAGCTCCCCAAGGCGGAGCAGCATCAGCGGGCCATGCCGTCCGGCAAGGTCTCGCATAACATGGTGTGGGAGTGCGCCTGGGGGACTCACGAGGAGGTGATGCAGGCTGCCGATGACCGGCAGGCGCCATGGTCCGGGAGGCGGGTTGTTGCCGTCTTTGTCTTCACGTGGCCTGAGCCTGAGCCTGAGCTTGAGGAGGAGAAGAGGGAGCAGTAGGATGGCGGAGAAGAAGAGGTAATGGTGGTAGGAGTATTGGAGGTCTTGCCCCACTAATTCCTTGGTCGGGAGCATGGCGTTCTGCTTCCTTCCGTCCTTGTGCCTGAAACGTACGCACGATGTGTTAATTTGTAGGGTGGTACTGGCAGTGTCGCTATCAGATGACCTGGTACGTAGGACGATATGCTTAGTTAACGGCTAGCAGGTGAACTAATGTTTGATTAAAACAAGACGATTTTGATGCAAACCATATAGTATTATGCAATAATTAGCGTGCCAAGCTGCCAGATTGGATCCTCCGTCTAAATCGATGCACGCTAATCATAAATTTTGGTTAGGTTTGGACCTTTGCTTGCCATCATATGGGAAGATGCTTCTGCCCCGTGCACCTTTCAAGACGTTGTCCTTTTGTTAAGGAGTAGGAACACAAATAATACTACATTATTAGTGGTCACATGTCATACCCTATGACTACCTGTATACCAAAACATCTATATCTGGGAGCTTTTTTGCCCTGAGATTGCTCCACTTGGATGAAAACGACCCCTTGGTAATTACTCATGTGGCACGTGTATTTTTTTGGTACGTGGCTGTGTACGAATGCGTGGTGTCTTCAACTTTTCGTTTCAAATTTTTTGAACTAGCGTGCGGCTTCTCTTGGTAGGTTTGGAGTGCATTTAGCGATTGTTTGATGGCTGTTGGACATTCCTTTTGTCGCACATGGGACCGAGATATAACCACCTTCTGCAAGTAGTATGGTTTTGTCTTTTTTGTGGGGATGAGCCCCTTAATTATCGCTATTCAGATGCATGCAGATCCAATTTTTGTTTTTGTGCGTGATTGGACTACATGCAAGTGCATGCACGATGCATCACCTGGTTTCTCATGGGGCTTCTTTTTTTATCTTGACTGGAAGGGTGTAGGCGTTTATGGATATTTCTCGATTGATACCGTTCGCTGTTGTGTGCGTGTTTCTCGGTTCGTTTCCGTTTCTTCATGTGTCCCGTCGTCCCGTGTTTACTCGAAGCCTCTGGCCAAATCGTCCACCGTATAACATCGCCTATAAAAGCTTACATTCCCTCCCATCAAAGGGACTGACTATGATCTGTCTCTCTCCCTCGCGCGGTCTTCTCATTCTAACATGCAGGTTGCCTTTTCTTCGTTGCCGCTACCTGCTCGCTGTCCGCCGTCTCATGGTCGCAGCCATTAGCCCGCTCCATTTCTTCCCCAGCCTCTCCCCCACCCGGCATGGAGCCCGCAACGGTAGTTCTCGGCCCGGTTCTACTTGCCGGCAGCTTTCAACGGCAGTGCCCCTTCTTCCTGAGACACGACAATGACGGCGTCATTTCTGCACCTCCCGCGGACTTCCATGGTGAGTGGTGCCGGACAAGCTCAAGGTCAACCTGATAGCCGTCTTGTTGGTGACGACCCCGAGGATCACCGCGAGGTCCGCCGCCAAGGGACAACAGGTGTAGCCCTACACGCCATCCACCATGCCACGGTCCTTCAGCAGTGGCGGCTGCACTAGCTCCACATGCTGCTACTCCTCAAAATTGCAGTTCAAGTAGAGAAACAGAGTGGCGGCGTGGCGGACGGAGGCCGCAGTGGCGCGGCAGGCGGTGCGAGGCGGGGCACGGGCGTGGTGGGCTGGTGGCGGTAGGAGACCGGACGTGGAGGTAAACATGACAGGCAGAGCATCTCGGGTCTGCCCTGCGGTGTGTCGGCAACAACTCCGGGCCACATGCCGGGGAAGGACATGGCTTTCTCTGTTTCTCCATCTTCTCCCTTCCACGGAGGGCGTGTGGTGTCGCGCCATGCCATGTGCATCCTATCCGATGACGATGAAGCATGCAAGTTCATGGGCGGGAACCGTGGACCGTGCGGACGGCGACGGAGCGGTGGGAGGAAGGCGCGGCGTGAGAGATGGAGATTGGGCAGCTCCGTGTCAATGACACCATGGTCGTAGAAGAGATGGTGGTGGTGAGCTTAGAGGTGTTGTGGTGGTAGCCCAATCGCAGGCTCATCGTGGAGGCCGGCGAGTTTGGCGAGTATAATATTCTTCTTGATGTACGAGGGCGCCGTGTTCATACATGTCCGTGCATGGTGTGTATCTGTTCTTGAGCTGGTTCGTCTCCCAGCTGAGCATAGTTGCCTTGCAGTTTCTATACACACTAATTTTTGCAGTTTCTATACACTGAAACATGGCGTTGGCACTGGCCCTTGGTCTATCGTATGTCGAGCCAGGGGTTTCTCTCCCGTGGAGGGCTCCGCGCATACGTGCCTACCGCGCCCGCGTCCCTCTAGATTGCGAGGGGCGTGCTATGGCCGCGTTGCTGGGAAAGGGACGGGCCAATCCGAAAGCGCAAGCCGGCTCGCTCGCTCCGCCAAAGGATGTGCGCTGTTGTTCGTTATCGATGATATCTGCCCTGCAGGAATCTCCTTCTCTTCAGTTCTCAGTTATCGATGACCGCGTGCTCTGTGATGGCCTCGACGGCGTCCACTTCTTTACACGGGAGTAGTCCTTCCATCCAATGGACAACGATGCCACAATGAGGTCGACACCACGCTAGGTCGACAACTATCTCGGTAGGCTTGGTTCAGTGCTCAAAATGTGGCTGGAGGGACAGGGAGATTGCTGCCTTTGGGATGTTCGATGGTGAGGAGGTGCCGGCAGCCGGTGGTATGGAGGCTGTACTCAACACAATGCTATCATTTTTTTACGAGGCATACTTTGAAGCTCAAACATGTTCTATTGCTCTAACAAACAAGCATGCTCTATTGCTATGATGTTTTTAGAAAATAAGCATGCTCGCAAGTTACCACGCTCAAGGCAAAGAATAAGTTTTGTCACACAACTAAATCAATTTTAGAGGCTGTAAGTAGGCAGAAGGAGAAGATCCACTCATGTTCTGGTATAATACCAGTGGTACTCGGAAAAACTAAAAGTTGTAGCAACAAGAACCCATGATTGCTGTTTCGGGTGGAATTATAAGTTGCGTTCATCAAAATTCATTCATGAAATGCCTGGGATTTAGGTGGGCACTTTTGTGTATACTCATAATAAATATGAAGGTCTTGGTGCTTCTCAAAATACATTGGGTGCCATGATTTGTCTCATCATTTTATCTTCCGAGCAAAATTAAACTGGATGAAGAGATGCACAGCATGAATCCATGTACCAGTAAATTCAGTTGGGGAATGACAAGTTCTGTATATAACTGTCATAAACTCATCATGCAATCCAGCCATTTTTCTTTCTGACTTATTTGGGTTGAGAAATTGTAATGGTTGATTCTCTATTTCTAGGTCAATTTTTTGTGTGTGGATTGTTTTTACAGCCATGTCGGTTAATATGACTATATGAGATGGACATGTGGTATTACTGGAATATGGCAGGATACAAAGGGCGTGTGTGCGTTGCGTCTTCCTTCTGATTTGTCTATTTAGACAAACACATGTCCTCTCCCCTTTGAGTGGTGGTTGGTCATTGTATGGATGGAGGGGTGGGGATTGATTTGATACGTGCATGCAGGTGTGTTTTCCAGTGTTTTCTCGGCGGCGGATTAGTTTAGGATTGTTCTTTATCTTCTTCTTTGTGCGTCGAATCTTCTCTAGAATACTCAAGATGCATATCTCAATCTCATTGTCCGCCTCCCCGTCGACTAAGCACAACTCCAATAAATTTTCCCAAGCCTATAGAACTGTCAACTTAGTATCATAAAAAAGATAATTATTTTATTCATGTAATGTGCTATATGTACTTCACCGAATAAATCTATGTTCTGTTTGACTAGACATGATTTATCCATCAGTGCAGTTTTTACATCTTCATATCATGCATTCCATTGTTGTTGTCTTCCAAACAACAGTACTTTTGTATTTAAATCACACCAGTCTTCTATACTAGAAAAAATTCGCTCGCAAGTTTAACTCTCTACAAAAAATACAGTCATTTTTGGTACTCCCTAAAAAAATTGTTACCTCCATTACATTCTTATGACACAATAAAAAACGGATGACTTGGTTGTAAATTTTCCCAAATTACACAATACCATTACTATTAAAACATTCAACCTTTCTAGACAACATCTTTACCTACAATTTATAGTCTACCTAATATTTTAGGCTTGAGCCTCTTTTCGGCCTATGTGAAAAAAATAAACACCGAATATTTCAAAAGACGAATGCACATTCTACAGTAGATACATACAAAACCGAGCCAAAAAATAGCACATACACACGTGCCGTATCGATGGGGCGCGGCGTGCCGCCGCGCGGGTATGGCTAGTATTAGTTATAGACGAAACAATCCCCAAACAAACGACAACTTCTGAAAGGTGCATCTTTCTCACTCTACAACAGGAATCTCCTCTTTCCAAATGACAAAAGTTGTTTGTTTGTTTGCAAGAGACGATCAAACATGAGTTTACTAATCAAGAACTTGAGAGCCTCGAGGTGGGGGAGGCCGCCAGCCATGGGTCATTCTGGGGGAATATATGCTTGTCGTGCTTCAGGACATCATGTTTGAAATGGGTAATGTTGAGGTGTCAGTTCTACCATAGTCTATGTGCGATCCACCGCCCATCGTACCAAACAATAAAAATCATTGGTATCTACGGCCCAACGGATCACCCGAGATCGTCGATTTTCTTGGACGAGGTGTCTACGAAAATCGCTAGCTGTCCCCTCCCGATTCTCATGGGAGGAGATTTTAATCTGATGCGTATTCACGAAGACAAAGAAAATCTATATATACCTACTATTAAAAGAAGAAGGTTCCTTACGTACCCCCAGAATTTCATCCCTTTTTTTTTGAAAAGATATATTTCCATTAACGAACTTGTGCAGCGAAATCGCTAGCAATCAAACATGAAACAAAACCTGGCATATGCTCTATCCACACAGTGGAGGGCATAGAAGCATGATAACCATGCTGCGCTAAAGCATGAGCTACTGAATTACATGCACGGCAGCAAAACACAAATTCAAATGAATCAAAGTGAGCGATGCAATTGGTTTGAGCTTCCAGGAACATAACTCCTAGCTCTCTGTCAGAATCTCTAGAATTGAGGGCTTGCACCAGAGATAGTGAACCTGACTCCAGAAATGTTTGGTGGACACCACAGCTAGCTGCACCCTCATTGCCGCAAGACAAGCCATGGCCTCGGCCTGCAATGCACTCTTGACATACGCCATCTTACCTGCCCCTGCTTACCCATAAAAGAAACAAAAAAGAATTATACAAAAATGAATTCAATTTAAAGTTTCCTAAGTAATCAAAAAATAAAATTTTCTAGGAAAAATGGAATTAGTGGCACTGGTATTGCAACACAGAAATAATAACATTAATATTAACCGAAAATAAGAAAAAAGTGAAATAATATAATTAATTATATCAATTATAAAAAGATCTCGTTTTAATGTCTGAACACAAAATGAAATAGTGCCACACCATTGCAACAGCAAAACACTACCACGTGCCCCAATATAGGAGAAACCTAACAACGAAAATATCGTCTAGGCCAAAACAATTAGAGCCAAAAATATTAGCACAAGCAAGAAAAGAAAAAAATATATGCAAAAACAAAAACAAATGTTATTCTAAGATAGAATGAATTAATGGCTTTGGTATTACCCAAACGAAGAAAGAAAGCGAAGAAAGAAAACTTTGAGTAAAGAAACCCGCGCTGCTGCTAATCGGGGCCCACTTGCTGGCACTTTGCACAAATAGCGGTAGCGGTGGGCCTCCGACACGCTCTACTATTACTGGATCAGTAGTAGCGCTGATTTAGGCCAACCGCTACTACTACGTGCAACACCCGGTAGGTGGCGATGGGGCCACTTAGCAGTAGTGGTGCCCCGCCGTCCAGCGCTACTGCTGCTTTCCTACCTGTAGCGGTTGGTACCCATCGCTACTGCTAATATTATATCTATAAGCTTTCTCCTAGTAGTGGCTGAGCGTCAAGAAGATCTCCGGCGTTTTCAGAAGTAAACTAGCGCTCGGCTGGCTCGCTACCTAATGGGTTGTTCATTCAGGCCGATGTTGAGAAGCAACTCCAGAAAGGAAGAAAGAAATGAGAGTGAGAGAGAGATATGGGCTTTTGCTGGTTTGGGTCAGCTAGTCTACAAGTAAATACACATGGGCCACATGGTTGTGTAGGAATAGGTTTAGAATTTCATATTAAATAAATCTCTTTTCTAGTTTTCCAATGAATTTGACTTTAAAAATCAAAACATTTAAAGTCGAAATTCTACAAAATCTCATGTAAATCCAATTAAATATTTTCAGCTTAAAAATATATTTCTTAGCCAATAATAAATAAAAAATATATAATATTTTAGGCTTAATGAATATTCGTGAAAAACTATTTACGATTTTCAATAATTATAATTTTTGTAACTCCAAATAAATAAACTAATCCAATTAAAATCCAAAATGTATATTTAGGAAAGTCCTTTTATTTCCTCTCAATTTAAATATCCATCTAACTCGAAAAAAATCAAATCCTTGTCAATATTAGCTTAAAAGCAAGCAACACAAGCAAGTTTTCAATTAATCCTATTTAAATAATTAAATTTTAAAATTTGGGGATGTTACACTTGCTCGAGCATCCAGTTCTCGTATGGCCATCTGCTGAGCAACTCAACCAAAAAAAGCGGGCAAACGTACAGCCGAGCAGCCCGTGATCAATTGATTCACCCTGCTCATCATAGAAAGGGACACTGGGAGGCCTCGACTCCTAAGGGCTAGCCACGTGAAGACTTTGCACTTCAAAGACTACGGCTTCAATGTACCGTTTTTTCTGAGAATTTATGTACTGGTGTATGCATTTGTATAATGAAGTAACTATAAATAATGTGTGTTTTTCCCAGAAAGGATCAGATTTATTATGAAAGTTCATCGTAAGCAGAAGGCATGTCAAACATAATACAAATTATATATATTTCGAGACAACCAAACGGTTACTACTGCCGCCAGAATGAGCAGACACGTTGTTGTCGCCATTACCCAAATGGAGTCAGCTTTACCTTGCCGATGATAGCTAGGAAGTCTTCAAGGACTAATGCCCTAGAGCCATAGTCGTCGCTGTTGAAACCTTGGAATTGATCTAAAGCACCTGATACCAAATCTCGCCACATGAAGAGAAACCCTAAGCTCACCATGCCAAGAATACGGCAAAAATCTAAGCCGGAGCTCTGTTGACTACATCCAAACGGACGAACTCAAATAGGATTGAAGCTCCGAAGATAAATTCGAAAAAGAAGTGTGACCATCAGTCCGAGCGCCGCACATACGAGGACTAAAAAACCCTAACATAAACTCCTAACCGGAGCAGAGGTGCAGAAATTCTCCACCCCGCCACTGGCCGCCGGAACGGCAGGCAAAGGGGAGTCGAATCCACAGGTTCGCTGGTGAAGTATGGAGGTGAAAGTCTAGATTAGCCTCCTAGGGTTAGGGTAGGAAACTAGAGATGTTTGTTTGAACTTGGTTATATGTTGTCGTTACAACTAATGTGTATTAGCTAGCCAGAAGACAATACATTAAAAACACGGTGTGGCTAGGTCTGAGTCGACTGGGACTTAACCAAGTCTCAGTCAAGTGATATAGTATAAGGAGAAAGAAAAAAATGAAAAGAAAATTTATGTATGAATCTCCATGCAAGATCAAATAAATATAGCATCGACTGAGATATAATGAAGTCTAATTAAGTCAATTGAGACTTAGCAAAACTGTTAAAAATAGTAATTCGTTAGACAGGATCAAGAATCACACGCACGACAATTAGATCCTCTGAATATACATTACATATATACATTGACGAATAGAACACATCACAGTGGCCGTTCCCAAATACTCTCTTCGTCCAGAATTACTTGTCGTACAAATGAATAAAAGTAGATGTATCCACAACTAAAATATGTCTAGATACATCCATTTCTCCGACAAGTATTTCCGGACGGAGTATAAATCCTTTTAAAGATTCCAACAAGTGATTAAATACGGAGCAAAATGAGTGAATCTACACTCTAAAATATGTCTACATACATTGTGTTGTAGTCCATTTGAAATGTCTAAAAAAAACTGCTTAGGGCGCGCTTGGATTGGATGTATTTGAATACACCGGTATTTAATTTACAGGTGTAATTTACCGGCCAGTAGAGATTTCCGTCTGGAAGCGAAACGACGGACGGAGAGGTGTATTGCTAAGCGAAACGACATTCCAAACACGGCCTTACATTTAGGAAGGGAGGGAGTACAACACAACATCCTGTGACAAGCAACAGCATTCAAAGTACAGCGCCAAACTATTGGCATAATTTTTTACTACTACCCCACCCCAGCCATTATTGAAGACGACGCACGCTAGCTCAAAATGATGAACACCACAACAGAGCTCCAGCTGGTAGTAATAGTATGCATGGGCATGGCTGCATCCCTCAACACTTGACTAGCACTGCTAGTTCTTACTCTTGGTCTTAGGAGGAAGGCGGCGGTGCATAAGGGACAGCGCGGAGCATGAGGCGCGTCTTCCTGGTCAAGCTCAGCGACACGCTCTCGGTCATGTCGAGTCGATCCACACCATCCGGAAGGCTCCAATCGAACGAGTGCAAGAGCTGCACGAGGGCAAGCTCCATGCTAGCCATGCCGTAGTTGAAACCGGGGCACATCCTCTTCCCAGACCCGAACGGCGTGTATTCGAAGCAGCCGCCATGGAAGTCCATGCGAGTCCCCTCGAACCTCTCTGGCCTGAACTCCTCGGCGTCTTCCCAGTACTGAGGGTCCCTCATGATGGCCCAGGAATTTATGATCACTCTCGTCTTGGCTGGGATCAAGTACCCGTTGATCTCGCAGGCCTCCGTGCTCTCTCGAGGAACCAGGATGGGAGCTGCTGGGTGCAGCCTGAACGTCTCCTTGATCACCAAGCCGAGGTACTTGATGCAGCTGCCGCTCGCCCGGAGATCGGTCTCGGAGATGAATTCCTTGCCGCGGAATGCCTCCCTGATCTCGCCTTGCAGCTTCCTCATCACCTTTGGGTTCATCATCAGCTCTGACATGGCCCATTCCATGGAGGTTCCTGATGTCTCTGTCCCACCCGCAAATATGTCCTGCAGTATAGACAAGTGGCGAGGCATGCATGATGCATGAATGAAAATTGTATTTCAATTGATGCGTGTATATGCTTATATTTACTTAAAGGGGTCATTTTAGATGAATGTTGAGGCGTGAAAATCTTATGCAATATTGTGTTACTACTCCCTCCGTCCGGAATTACTTGTCGCCAAAATGGATAAAAATGGATGTATCTAGAACTAAAATACATCTAGGTACGTCCATTTCTCCGACAAGTATTTCCGGACGGAGGGAGTACTAAAATTGTACTGTAGTAGTAGTACTAACCAAGAGAACTGCTTTAACAGTGGAGCGGGTGATGGGGAAGCCAAAGTCTTCATTCCCAATGAGGCCGAGGAGAACTTCCACCAGGTTCTTCACCGACGCGGTTGACCTGCCACTCTTAAGGATTTGCTCCCTCTCGTCGATGATCTCCTCCAGGATGCCGTCGATGGTGTCACGAACGCCCTCCAGGTTCCTCCTCATGCCGGTGAGGAAGCTGAGGATCCCCGTGAAACCAGGGAAGAGGTCAGGGATCGAGAAGCCGGTGCTGTAGGCGAAGCTGTGCTTGATGGCCGCCACGAAGTCTTCGGCTTTGCTGCTCTTCATGCCGAACGCCGCCCGGGAGACGATGCCATTTGTCAATTTGTAGATCTTCCTGCCGAGGTCCAGCGGCGCCGACGGTCCGGCCGCCCGGATGTCCTCGACGAGGCTCCGCACCTCATCCTCCCTGACGTCCTGGTAGGAGCGGACGCGGTCGTTGCTCAGGATCTCCTGGACACACAGCTTTCGGAGCTTCCGGAAGTAGTCGCCCGGGGTGGGGCAGAAAAGCAGGTCTGTCGAGCCGTAGCCCACGATGTCGCCGGCCATGAGCTTCGGCCGGGTGGAGAAGATGGCGTCGTGGGTCTTGAGAATCTCGCGGGCGACCTCCTTGGAGGTGACCACCACCACAGGCACGTGCCCGACGCGGAGGTACATGAGCGGGCCATACACGCTGGCCAGCTCGCGCATCGTGCGGTGCGGCAGCGCGTTCAGCAGCCGGTGCGCGCTCCCGATCACCGGCAGGTTCAGCGGCCCCGGCGGCAGGCGTGGTCGCGGCTTCAGGAGCTGGACAGCCGCGATGGCTAACACTGCCACGACCAAAGCAGAGCACAGGTAGACAAGATCGTCGGCCATGGTGAGAAGCATGATGTTGTGTTGGCTCTTGGCTGTGCTCTTCGGGTTCGTGATGTGCGAGCCATCTTATAGGCCGACCGGATGCATGCACGTACAATACAGTCCACTTTGCGTGATTGGATTGCTTAGGTATGCACAGTTGGATACACATCCGTACCCCAAAATAAAGGAAGTACATAGAACTCATCTAGATGAGATGTAATTTAGTCTCATTCATCTCGAAAATAAGAACGGATACAACCCACGTCAGCATACACGCATCTTATAGCATCACATTCAATGGCTATAAAAGGTGAATGAAACCAAATTAAATTTCATCTAGATGAGTTCTAGCATTTTAATACAACTTTATAGTAAATTAATACAAAGAGTACTAATATATAGATCACCGTGCTCATGACGACAGAATGGCATCGGGTGATCAGCACCAAGCGAAAGATGCCTAGTTGTCACTCCTTTTACTAGTAGATACAAACAACATGCATGTGATATTGGAGTTGACTAGAGCCTTTATTGTATGCATCTGAATCTGACAGGACTTGTTCTGCCTGTCCTTGCCCGTGACAAAATGGTATCTGAAGACGAGGACCCTTCATGGCACGTCAGGCCAAATCCAACGCACCACGGCAAATGGACGTTGGTTTCGTTTGAATTCTGTCCATTCAGGTCGTGCAAAGGGCAGCGTCTGACCGCATTTTTGTTTGCGTTGGCAGGGCGTCCAACTGGCCCATTTATGTGCTCCGACCGGCTTTCCGGCGGCCAATCGCATATTCTATAATGCAGATGTCTAACTAAAAAGAAACGTTGCATGTTTACGACCAAATAAATCACATAGTACCGAATTAACAAATAGTTTTACAACGGAATAAAAATAAAAAAGTTTACAACCAAATTTAAATTATCACAAATATATCAAAATAGAATGAACTTATACACTACTGGTTGCGAAGAAGTCCACATGTGCTCAACCAAGTCATTTTGGAGTTGAATGTAAATTTGTCAATCACACATTTCATGATGACATTGGATGAACTGTGCAAACGGTGTTGGTTCTTCGTGCTCAGGCATAACATTTTCACCCTGAAATTAAAACCCTTGGTCGGAGATGTTGTTATCACGCTGATCCTTCACGATCATGCTGTGCATGATCACCCAACCAATCATCACCTCCCAAAGCTTCTAGGTGCTCCATATTCTACCAGGGTGTCGAACGGTAGCTGATCGAGATTGAAGCCCACCAAAAGCACGCTCCACATCCTTCCTAGCATTCTTTTGTGCTTGGGAAAATCTCTGCCTCGTCTCTCCCTCCGGATTGGATTGTCTTCACAAGGTTGACCACCGATTGGGCAGTGGCCTCCTGCAAGCCTTGCGAACATTGGAGAACGCTGAAGCACGTTGATGTGATTGTCAGAAGCAGCCATGTGAAAAAAGAGTGCCAAATCAAAAGATCTTTTGAAGCCACTGCTTCTAGTTTGACGATGCAACCTTTCGTATGCCCTTATACTGCCTCTGCCATGGAAATGGACAGTTCTTCCACTTTCAGTGCATTGATCGCCAACAATCAGGTTGTATCTGCGACACTTGGCTCTCTCAGGTACTCAGGGCCAAACACTGCCACAACGACCTTGCAGGACCTGTACATTGATGTGATACATGTGCACTCACTCATGCAGGCGTACTCATCCACAAGATCACCGAGAATTCCATATGCAAGCGTACGAATAGACACAATGCATTTCTGATAAGAGAAGAATCCAACCATTCCAAGGGCATATGGAAGCGGCGTCAGAAAAGATAACGTCTGAAGAGCGGGGGACGTGCTCTGAAAGTAATCATTGAAAAGTTGGCAATGGCCGCTCTCTCTATTGCGGTCGTACGGCGGAGCATTGCCCGGAATGGACTCCTAAATCTCGGTCGCTACCAAGCAATGTGGTCATTAACGACCAATGCCGCAACTACAAGCTCCTCATCGTCCGATGAACAAATGAAGTTGTCAAAAAAATACTCATCACCACTATCAATGGTAACTTGCAAGCAAAGTGTCGAACACCTTACGGTAATGGTGGAGATGATGAAGAGCACCCGGGTGTGCTTATGCAGGCATTAGATTTGTCAAAGTGAAGACGTTGGAGGCGGGCGACCTTGCACAACAAGGCTGGACAGTATTGGAGGCGATGGGCGGCTCCGGCGGCCATAGTTTCTCTAGCACCGGAAATGTCGGCAAGCTCCTCCGAAGCGGCGGGCAGTGTGAGGGGAGTGTGTGGAAGCGTGGCGGTAGGTCGGCAGCCATGGAGTGGTTGGAAAATGGGCGGCGACGACGGTGCTAGCGGGGAGCAGGAGGGTGTAGGACATGGAGGGGAGGGGAGCAACGTGTACGTTTTGCCGATAGGTGGGCCAGGGGAAGGACAAGGAGAGAGACCATGTGCATCCACTTCGTGTCCGCGTAGAAGCGAACCCTGCCCAAATTGGGCCGGATATGAGTCGCGGGCGAACAAAAAGTAAACGCCCGTCCGTTTGGGTCACCGAGTTGGGCCACTATTTCTGTCTATTTCGACCCAAGCGGACATGCACGAACCAAATGGGTCGGGCATTGGAGTTGGCCTCATATCCTGTTAGGCAAGATTTAACCTTGAGATATTTACATGTGCGGTTTTACTATTTTTCATGTACTTGAAATTTTATCGCGTGTCAGTCACCTTCTTCCTGTTGGGAATCGTTGCATGGAAAAAAATTACGCACACACAATGATCTATCCATGAAGATGCATAGCAACGAGGGGAAGAGTGTGTCTACATACCTCGTAGACCGTAAGCGGAAGCGTTTGACAACGCGGTTGATATAATTGAACTTCTTCTAGCTCTGACCGACCAAGTACCAGACGTACGGCACCTCCGAGTTCTACACAGTTTAGCTCGGTGACGTCCCTCGCCTTCTTGATCCAGCAAGACGTCGAGGTAGTAGACGAGTTCCGTCAGCACGACGGCATGGTGACGCTGATGATAAAGTGATCTCCGCAGGGCTTCGCCTAAACACTACGAAAATATGATCGGAGGCGTAAACGGTGGAGGAGGTGCCGCACACGGCTAGGCAATTGTGTGTTGTGTGCTAGGCACCCCCTCCTCATATATATAGGCGGGAGGGAGGTAGGAGCAGCCATAGGAGGCGCCCAAGTAGGAGGAATCCTACTTGGAATCCCTCCCAAGCCGCGTGCCCCCTGCCATATATAACCGAGGGGGAAGGAAAGAGGGGTGGGGGAGAGGGAAGGAAGTAGAAATCCTAATCCACACTTTGCCCTCCCCTCATTCCTTCTCCTCCTCATAGGGCTGGCCTCCATAAGGGCGCACCAGGGCTGGTGTGTTCCCTCACTTGGCCCATAAGGCCCATATCTTTGTCGGGGATGCCCGAAACTCCTTTCCGGTGACCCGATAAGTACCCGGTACCCTCGGGAACACTTCTGGTGTCCGAATACTATCGTCCTATATATCAATATTCACCTCTTGACCATTTCAAGACTCCTCGACATGTCTGTGATCTCATCCGGGACTCCGAAGAACATTCGGTCACCAAATCACATAACTCATATAATACTATATCGCCGACGAACGTTAAGCGTGCAGACCCTACGGGTTCGAGTACTATGTAGATATGACCGAGACACCTCTCCAATCAATAACCAATAGCGAAACCTGGATGCCCATATTGGCTCCTACATATTCTACGAAGATCTTTATCGGTCGAACCGTTATGACAACATACGTAATCCCTTTGTCCATTGGTATGTTACTTGCCCGAGATTCGATCGTCGGTATCTTCATACCTAGTTCAATCGCGTTACCGACAAGTCTCTTTACTCGTTCCATAATACATCACCTCGTGACTAACTCCTTAGTCGTTTGCTTGCAAGCTTATGATGCGTATTACCGAGAGGGCCCAGAGATACCTCTCCGATACTCGGAGTGACAAATCCTAATCTCGATCTATGCCAACTCAACAAACACCTTCGGAGATACCTGTAGATCATCTTTATAATCACCCAGTTATGTTGTGACGTTTGATAGCACACAAGGCATTCCTCCGGTATCCGGGGTTGCATAATCTCACAGTTGAAGGAATAAGTATTTGACATGAAGAAAGCAATAGCAATAAAACCGAACGATCATTATGCTAAGCTAACGGATGGGTCTTGTCCATCACATCATTGTCCTAATGATGTGATCCCGTTATCAAATGACAACTCATGTCCATGTTTAGGAAACCTTAACCATCTTTGATCAACAAGCTAGTCTAGTAGAGGTGTGACGCCCGGTTAATCAAGCTACAGTAACCCTCTGGTAATGATGCCACGTCACCTCGATTATTGTCGATAATCTCGGGTTAGTTCAGAATCGATCCAAATTCAAATCTGAATTAAAGTTAAAACAATTAAAGTTTTCAAAAGTCAAAACTAAATTGTTCCTAACGTGTCAAATAACCCGTAATAAATGTTGGTGAAGAAATCGACTTCTAATAAAATACTTAAATGCACTAAATAAACTAAAACAACGATAAAACAATTATCTAAAATGATTTTAAAATAATAAGCACATGCAAAACACTTTATTTAAAGTGCCAGAATATTTGGGGCTGTGACCTATTTAATAACACCAAATTAGTTGTCGCTTTTAAATTTTATAAAACTAAAATAAAAGAAAACTGAAAAGAAATAGAATAAAAAAAGAAGAAAAGGAAACAGAACAAAAAAAAAGAAAGACCCCCCCACTGGGCCACAGCCCAGCTGGCCTCTGGGCCAACCAGGCCGGCCCAGCCGGCGCCTATAGCCCCCTGGGGCGACCGAAACCTAGCGACCCCCTCCCCACTTTCCCCTCACGATCCCCACCTCCCCCTCGTCTCCCTCACCCGCCGCCACCACACAACACACGCACACACACACCCACACGCACGCACGCATCATGCCGGGGAGAGGAGCTCCCCGCCAGATCCCCTCGCGTGCATCGGCGCCTTTGCCTCGCCGTCCTCCTCGTCGCCGCCTCTCCGGCTCCCCTCCCCCTCGCTCCTCTTCCCCGACCCGATCTGGATCGGGAAGGGGCAACGAGCCCGACGGCCCTGGACATCGGCGCCGTTGCTGTGTGCCGCACCACCACCGCCCGGAGACCTCGCCGCCTCGACCTCTTCCCCGTCGTCGACCCCGCCACCATCGCTGACCCGTCCTCGTCCTCCTCCCCGAACGGCCTCCACGAGCTCGCGCTGCCGACTCGGCGGGCTGCCTCCCCGTCGCCCTCACGTCCCCGTCGTCCTCCCCACGCCCCACTGCCTAGACCCCATGGCCCCGTGGTGAGGCCCCGACATATCCTCCTCCACCTGTCTCTGTATGCACGCGCACGCGCTCGCGACCACCGCTGCTGTTGGCATCGCCGTCGGCCACCGCGAGCCCCCTGCCCCTCGCCCTGTGCTGCTCCCCGCGGCGCTTGCAGCACCCGTCCGCGCTCCTCCTCGCTGGTCGTGTCCCCCCAGCCCCGCGCGCCACTGGCCGCGCTGGCGCCACCCCTCGCCTCCGTCCGCTGTGGCCCCGGCTGGGCACGCCGGCTTGCCCCGCCGTCAGTGCCTTGGCAGCCTCGTCCTGCCCTGCGGGCGAGTGCCCGCTCCAGGCGCCCACTCGCGCCCGTTTCGCCCGACCCGTTAAGGCCCCTGGCCCAATGACAGCCGGGCCCCACCCCAGAACGATTTAAAAAATAAAAAGTATATATAAAAATAAAAATAAAAATGAATTAATAAAATTAATTATTAATTAATTAATTATATAATGAATTAATTAAGTTAATTAATCATGTTTAATTAACTTAATTAACTAGTTAGGTTAATTAAACAGTAATTAGATTAGCTAAAACCCTAATTAACCTAATCAGAGCATGACAGGTGGGTCTCACTGGACCAACATGTCAGTTTGACCAGTCAACACCTCTGTTGACTGTTGATGTCATGCTGACGTCATGATGACGTCAGCATGCACTGTTCTGGATAATGTTGAATTAAAATATTTAAATTAATCCTAAAAATGATTTAAAACTTTAAGAAATAATATAAAATAAACCATAGCTCAGATGGAAAAACTTTCTACATGAAAGTTGCTCAGAACGACGAGACGAATCCGGATGCGCAGTCCGTTCGCCCGCCACGCGTCCCTAGCATAGTGAACCTGCAACATTTCACCTCCGGTTCATCTGTCTGGAAACACGGAACACCGGGGATACTTTCCCGGATGTTTCCCCCCCTTCACCAGTATCACCTCATACCGCGTTAGAACCCGTCTAGCTCTGCTTCTTGTCCTGTTATGCACTTGCTTGCTATGTATTTACTGTTTCTCCCCCCTCTTCTTCCGCTAGGCACCGAGACCGACGCCGCTGCTACCTAGTACGACTATGGAGTTGATGACCCCTCCTTCTTGCCAGAGCAACCAGGCAAGCCCCCCCTTGATCACAAGATATCGCCTATTCTACTATATACTGCTTGCATTAGAGTAGTGTAGCATGTTACTGCTTTCCGTTATACCTATCCTGATGCATAGCCTGTCCTTGCTACTACTATTGTTACCTTTACCTGCAATCCTACATGCTTAGTATAGGATGCTATTATTCCATCAGTGGCCCTACATTCTTGTCCGTCTGTTGTGCTATACTATCGGGCTGTGATCACTTGGGAGGTGATCACGGGTATATACTATATACTTTATACATGATACATGTGGTGACTAAAGTCGGGTCGGCTTGTGGAGCACCCGCGAGTGATTCACGGATTGGGGGCTGAAAGGACCTTTTCCCAACGGCCCTCTGTGTGGATCTTTATGGCAGAGCGACAGGGCGGGTTGAGACCGCCTGGGTGAGAGGTGGGCCTGGCCCTGTTCGGCGTTCGCGGATACTTAACACGCTTAACGAGATCTTGGTATTTGATCTGAGTCTGGCTACTGGCCTATACGCACTAACCAACTACGCGGGAACAGTTATGGGCACTCGACGTCGTGGTATTAGCCGAAGCATTTCGTGATGTCAGCGGCTGAGCGGCGCGCGCCGTATTGGACTGGAATGCCTGCTAGGCTAGGTCTGCTTCCGGTCGCGTTCGCAACGTGCAGGTGTGCTAAGGGCGATGGGCCCAGACCCCTGGGCGCTTAGGTTTAGACTGGCGTGCTGACCTCTCTGTTATGCCTAGGTGGGGCTGCGACGTGTTGATCTTTCACGGCCGGGCATGACCCAAAAAAGTGTGTCTGGCCAAATGGGATCAAGCGTGTTGGGCTATGTGGTGCACCCCTGCAGGGAAGTTAATCTATTCGAATAGCCGTAATCTTCGGTAACAGGACGACTTGGAGTTGTACCTTGACCTTATGACAACTAGAACCGGATACTTAATAAAACACACCCTTCCAAGTGCCTGATACAACCCGGTGATCGCTCTCTAACAGGGCGACGAGGAGGGGATCGCCGGGTAGGATTATTGCTATGTGATGCTATTTGGAGGACTTTAGTCTACTCTCTTCTACATGCTGCCAGATGGAGGCTGCCAGAAGCGTAGTCTTCGACAGGATTAGTTATCCCCCTCTTATTCTGGCATTCTGCAGTTCAGTCCACTGATATGGCCCTTTACCCATATACCCATGCATATGTAGTGTAGCTCCTTGCTTGCGAGTACTTTGGATGAGTACTCACAGTTGCTTTTCTCCCTCTTTTCCCCCTTTCCCTTCTACCTGGTTGCCGCAACCAGATGTCAGAGCCCAGGAGCCAGATGCCATCGTCGATGACGACTACTACCCCGGAGGTGCCTACTACTACATGCAACCCGCTGACGACGACCAGGAGTAGTTTAGGAGGATCCCAGGCAGGAGGCCTGCGCCTCTTTCGATCTGTATCCCAGTTTGTGCTAGCCTTCTTAAGGCAACTTGTTTAACTTATGTCTGTACTCAGATATTGTTGCTTCCGCTGACTCGTCTATGATCGAGCACTTGTATTCGAGCCCTCGAGGCCGCTGGCTTGTATTATGATGCTTGTATGACTTATTTATGTTTTAGAGTTGTGTTGTGATATCTTCCCGTGAGTCCCTGATCTTGATTGTACACATTTGCGTGCATGATTAGTGTACGATTGAATCGGGGGCATCACAAGTTGGTATCAGAGCCGACAGCCTGTAGGAATCCCCCTTCCACACTCCTTGGCCGAAGTCGAGTCTAGACTTTACAAAACTTTTACTAACATGGCTGTGTGGCACATGGGCCCACGTCGCCATTGGGTGGTATTAGGATCCTTTACTCCTTGTCTATACTCTGGCTCTGATCTCTCTTCTATTCGGGTTAAATGAATTTTGCTAAATTCTAACTCTAGGTTCTCGTTACCACTTCCTACCGGAGAGCCCCTTCATTACAGATGATCGACTGCTTCAACAGAAGATTCTGACAATACTCTCCGATGTTCTCCCGTGACTTTGTGCCATCACTTTTGCAATTACCTTCCATTGATAAACCCTATGGATAACCACGTACACTTGCCTTTCATACAATGATTCCCCGTTGATCTTGTTATTACAAGATACCTCGAAATTCTCTCTATTGTTTCGACAATACCTTGTGGCTACTGCCTTACAATTCTTAGCCACATGAATTTCCCTACAGATAATTCCTCGCATTTACCAAGTATCCGCTCATCCCCAGTTGTCCATATGTTTCACAAAGTCTTCGAAATACCATTCGATCTTCCGAAAATCCTCAGCAACCTATTGCTTTGAAATTTCTTGTTTGCTTTCATTATGATTACTCCCATAAGTATAGTAATCATATTGGCATCCTTTGTCACCATCATTTTAGAGTCCATTGATTCAATACGTTGTGAACGTTCACAATAATCAGTCAAGTCCTAGAATTATCTTTCCGGCTCAGACGTCATTTTGAACATGAGCTGATCCTCGACCAATCAAGTTGTCGTTGAATGTACCCCTTAGTCTATTCAATTTATACATTCTTAATCAGAGCGTTTGCTTCTGATCCCTTGATTTGGAAATCATAATTCCGTTGCAATTGAGCTTTGAATTAGTCGGTTTTTCTATAATCGTATCTCCTTGCATTCTTTCTTCCTCTAGTTGTGTGCCGATGCTCACATCAGATCCCTTGTGGACCACCAGACCCTTTGTCGGATTTTATCCGACAGTGTCCTTCATATTCAATAAGCTTGTGAGACTTTCCTCGGATACATAATGCCTTTAGTAAATTGTATCCTCTGCTTTCACAAGCATGCTCTACTATCGAGTTTATGTTATTTCTTCTTGAAAATTGTGGTATATGTTCCTAAGAAGCCCCGACGGGTTGAACCTATGCCTTCCTTAATATGTGTGAACTCGGAAGCTTTCACGAGTCATACTCATCTGGTATTTCACCACGTAAAAATTTCAAAACTAATGCCTTTATCAAAGCGGGAAGTGAATGGAAGGTTATACATTGACGAAGTGGGAGTCAACCTTGAACCTTGCGTTCGTGCCCATGGACACGATGTAGATCTTATCATTAAAGCTTCTCTTAAATTAATTATTCCTTTGGTATAAGTTCATCTTATATCTGGGATCTGGCCTTTTGCAATCGTGGTTCCGACCATGTTCTCCTTTAAATACCATTTCTCGTGCAAGTTTAAGCACTTGTCTTTTGTAGAGCAATACCCCAGTACAACCTCTACTTGGATTCGTCGTCGAGTATTACCCCCCTTGATATCTCGAGATTATCTTGGAACTGCATAACTTCTTATGAGATCTTCATCAAGTACTACATTCTCACTGATTACGGTTCTTCACGGGCTTCGAGTTATTAAACACTCAAGGGCAGCGATAACTGAATCGAGTACGTGTCGCGATTAAACAACTCTTAGTAATCTTCTTTACTTGCGAGTTTGTATTCGATCATGTCATTCCTAGCCTAATCGGCTATATCATTAACGTGCTAAATCTTAACTGTGCTACCTGGTCCTTCTTCCCGGAACACAATTTTCGACGCTGAGCTAAGCTTATGTTGATTTCCTTGTCTTATCATTCTACCTCAGACAACAAGCTTGATTTCGAGTTTGTGTCGTACCCATGGTTCCAATAACCTCTTGCTTCATCATTCTTTTGACTTGATGTGATCGCAGATCGATTACATCTTCAGGTAATCTCTCGACAAATGTGTCGTGATCATTATCAACATTCTGAGCTCCTCCATAATATCAATTAAATTCATGATGAGAATTACCATCCTTGCCCCTCGATGATTTGTGTTGTCATCGACTACTTCCTTGCCTTCTTTCCAACACAAACTTGTTCGTGTTGTGGCTATACCTTGAGTTCCTTGTTAACCGACTTATGTTATGTTCTACCTTGAAGTATTACCATCTTCTATGTCAAGAATGTCGTGAGAATTTCACCACCTCTTAAGAATTCTTGGTATGGTGATACTTCTCACCCTCACCATTCTTTCTTGGTACCCGTGTTGTTTCTAACCGGAATACCGACAATTGAACTATGATGTGTGAATTCAAAACTTCTAGCAACCCTATTGCTTTGGAGTGAATGGTCGAGTTTCATTCTAATTCTTTTGTTCGTCAAGTCACCATTCTAACATTGATCGTGCAACCCAGCCCATATTTCGGGTGCACCTTTCAACCAATGTTTAATTTTGTATGTCTTTCCTCGAGCATACAACATTATATCATTTGAATTGACAAGTGTCATCTTCTTGTTCACATTATTGTGGAAAGCCATCCATTTGGAATTCTCGATGAATTGTCGCTGAGCCCATCAGCCACCTTCTCATCCCCTCCTTGGTTTAAGGATGAACTATTGCTTCAAGAACCCACTCCCATAGTTCATTTCCTGAGAATCTTGAAATGTCATTTCGTCTATTTGTGTTGCACCTTTTCTTCTCGGACATCCCGAGTGTGAGGTATCATGACACCAATCGGATCTGAATCTCGGTCAGATATGATGGTTGGGACAACTTTCCAAGAGTTATGATGTTGGTCCTTTGATGACCCGGTAACATGATGTCATGCCTAGCACCCCCCCTGGGTGGAGGACCTATCGTTATAATTTCTTTTGCAAGGATAACCATTCTTCCAGGAGGAAATTGTAAGACCTATTTTATAAGCTGTTCCTGATGGATCCATTGAGTATCTAAAGTCCGACCTTTGTTTGAATACCATGTCAATGCTATCTCAAAAGCTTGTCTGTGGAACTCTGATTTTCAACAAGAACATTTGAAGCCCAATGCTAAATGTTTCTTGCTCAATTATCCGAACACCGTTGTATGGATAATGACATGGACTTTCTCTTCCCTTTCCTAAAGGGGTTTTCTACGTTATATCCCGTCATGGATATCATGTTTTGCTTGCCCTTGGGAAGGATATACCCCTGATATATGTGTTTAAACACATTTTCCTTTCCATTGTTCTGATTAATTTGATAATCATATTATCCTTTCCATTGTTTGGTTTAACCTTTCTTGAGGTTTAACGAAAACACCTCGGTGTACCACCTCACCAGTCAGACCCTGTTACTATTGTTGATGACATTTCGGTAACCACCGATGGATGAGAACTTTGCCTATTGGTCCGCCTCGTTTCAACGAGCAGGGAAATGGTTTTCTTCGTCCCTTGCCCTTGGTATCGATGTTGTTGCTAACATAACTGACAGGCTACCCTCTGACATGCCTTGCTATTGTGACCGTGCAAGATGTCCGCCCCTTTCTACTTTGATACACATAGTGGGCCCATAACCCACAGTTCCACATGATCGAAACGTGACTCTCCTGTACATCTTGTTGACAAAGTTATCCCTTACTCTTGGTTTCGTGTGTAATTCATGAGCCACCTTCCTAGTGATCTGTTCCGGTATCAGATGCAATACTTAAACTTGATGCTTTGAACCCCTTTCACGCAATGTTTCAGGCAACAACGGTTGTCTATCTGCTTGAAACTACTTATGGTACCTTCCTACTTTGCTCTCGAGGTGTTTCATTTGTTCAACTCGAGAGATACTCATGTGTTCATTCTTGGGATACCCCCAGATGATTTTCCCTTATAACATCCTATCGTTGTAAAGCCGCCCCTTACATATTCGTTAGTACGATGGAGTGCCCCGAAGAAAGGATGACGACTTGGTCATGGTGACTTGAAGCAGAGAAACGAAGACATCAACTTAATGGATCGACCTCTTCGAGAAGGGCAACCAAGACTGGGAGCACTCGCTAGAATTCCGTAGCCAGAACCTTCCCCCTTAGTCCCCCTCTTAAATCTCGGGACGAGATTTCTTGTAGTGGAGGAGAATTGTGACGCCCGGTTAATCAAGCTACAGTAACCCTCTGGTAATGATGCCACGTCACCTCGATTATTGTCGATAATCTCGCGTTAGTTCAGAACCGATCCAATTTCAAATCTGAATTAAAGTTAAAACAATTAAAGTTTTCAAAAGTCAAAACTAAATTGTTCCTAACGTGTCAAATAACCCGTAATAAATGTTGGTGAAGAAATCGTCTTCTAATAAAATACTTAAATGCACTAAATAAACTAAAACAACGATAAAACAATTATCTAAAATGATTTTAAAATAATAAGCACATGCAAAACACTTTATTTAAAGTGCCAGAATATTTGGGGCTGTGACCTATTTAATAACACCAAATTAGTTGTCACTTTTAAATTTTATAAAACTAAAATAAAAGAAAACTGAAAAGAAATAGAATAAAAAAAAGAAGAAAACGAAACAGAACAAAAAAAGAAAGAACCCCCCCCCCACTGGGCCACAGCCCAGCTGGCCTCTGGGCCAACCAGGCCGGCCCAGCCGGCGCCTATAGCCCCCTGGGGCGACCGAAACCTAGCGACCCCCTCCCCACTTTCCCCTCACGATCCCCACCTCCCCCTCGTCTCCCTCACCCGCCGCCACCACACAACACAAACACACACGCACGCACGCACGCATTGTGCCGGGGAGAGGAGCTCTCCGCGCTCGATCCCCTCGCATGCATCGGCGCCTTCGCCTCGCCGTCCTCCTTGTCGGCGCCTCTCCGGCTCGCCTCCCCCTCGCTTCTCTTCCCCGACTAGATCTGGATCGGGAAGGGGCAACGAGCCCGACGCCCCTGGACATCGGCGCCGTCGCTGTGTGCCGCACCACCACCGCCCGGAGACCTCGCCGCCTCGACCTCTTCCCCGTCGTCGACCCCGCCACCATCGCCGACCCGTCCTCGTCCTCCTCCCCGAACGGCCTCCACGAGCTCGCGCCGCCGACTCGCCGGACTGCTTCCCCGTCGCCCTCGTGTCCCCGTCGTCCTCCCCACGCCCCACTGCCTAGACCCCACGGCCCCGTGGTGAGGCCCCGACATATCCTCCCCCCTGTCTCTGTATGCACGCGCACGCGCTCGCGACCACCGCCGCTGTTGGCATCGCCGTCGGCCACCGCGAGCCCCCTGCCCCTCGCCCTGTGCTGCTCCCCGCGGCGCCTGCAGCACCCGTCCGCGCTCCTCCTTGCTAGTTGTGTCCCCCCAGCCCCGCGCGCCACTGGCCTCGCTGGCGCCACTCCTCGCCTCCGTCCGCCGTGGCCCCGGCTGAGCACGCCGGCTTGCCCCGCCGTTAGTGCCTTGGCAGCCTCGTCCCGCCCTGCGGGCGAGTGCCCGCTCCAGGCGCCCACTCGCGCCCGTTTCGCCCGACCCGTTAAGGCCCCTGGCCCAATGACAGCCGGGCCCCACCCCAGAACGATTTAAAAAATAAAAAGTATATATAAAAATAAAAATAAAAATGAATTAATAAAATTAATTATCTAATGAATTAATTAAGTTAATTAATCCTGTTTAATTAATTTAATTAACTAGTTAGGTTAATTAAACAGTTTTTAGATTAGCTAAACCCTAATTAACCTAATCAGAGCATGACAGGTGGGTCTCACTGGACCCACACGTCAGTTTGACCAGTCAACACCTCTGTTGACTGCTGATGTCATGCACTGTTCTGGATAATGTTGAATTAAAATATTTAAATTAATCCTAAAAATGATTTAAAACTTTAAGAAATAATATAAAATAAACCGTAGCTCAGATGGAAAAACTTTCTACATGAAAGTTGCTCAGAACGACGAGACGAATCCGGATGCGCAGTCCGTTCGCACGCCACACGTCCCTAGCATAGTGAACCTGCAACATTTCACCTCCGGTTCATCTGTCCGGAAACGCGGAACAGCGAGGATACTTTCCCGGATGTTCCCCCCCTTCACCAGTATCACCTCATACCGCGTTAGAACCCGTCTAGCTCTGCTTCTTGTCCTGTTATGCACTTGCTTGCTATGTATTTACTGTTTCTCCCCCCTCTTCTTCGGCTAGACACCGAGACCGACGCCACTGCTACCGAGTACGACTACGGACTTGATGACCCCTCCTTCTTGCCAGAGCAACCAGGTAAGCCCCCCCTTGATCACCAGATATCGCCTATTCTACTCCATACTGCTTGCATTAGAGTAGTGTAGCATGTTACTGCTTTCCGTTATACCTATCCTGATGCATAGCCTGTCCTTGCTACTACTATTGTTACCTTTACCTGCAATCCTACATGCTTAGTATAGGATGCTAGTATTCCATCAGTGGCCCTACATTCTTGTCCGTCTGCTGTGCTATACTATCGGGCTGTGATCACTTGGGAGGTGATCACGGGTATATACTATATACTTTATACATGATACATGTGGTGACTAAAGTCGGGTCGGCTTGTGGAGCACCCGCGAGTGATTCACGGATTGGGGGCTGAAAGGACCTTTGTCCCAACGGCCCTCTGTGTGGATCTTTGTGGCGGAGCGACAGGGCGGGTTGAGACCGCCTGGGTGAGAGGTGGGCCTGGCCCTGTTCGGCGTTCGCGGATACTTAACACGCTTAACGAGATCTTGGTATTTGATCTGAGTCTGGCTACTGGCCTATACGCACTAACCAACTACGCGGGAACAGTTATGGGCACTCAACGTCGTGGTATCAGCCGAAGCATTTCGTGACGTCAGTGACTGAGCGACGCACGCCGGATTGGACTGGAACACCTGCTAGGCTAGGTCTGCTTCCGGCCGCGTTCGCAACATGCAAGTGTGCTAAGGGCGATGGGCCCAGACCCCTGGGCGCTTAGGTTTAGACCGACGTGCTGACCTCTCTGTTATGCCTAGGTGGGGCTGCGACGTGTTGATCTTCCGCGCTGGGCATGACCCAGAAAAGTGTGTCCGGCCAAATGGGATCAAGCATGTTGGGCTATGTGGTGCACCCCTGCAGGGAAGTTAATCTATTCGAATAGCCGTGATCTTCGGTAACAGGACGACTTGGAGTTGTACCTTGACCTTATGACAACTAGAACCGGATACTTAATAAAACACACCCTTCCAAGTGCCAGATACAACCCGGTGATCGCTCTCTAATAGGGCGACGAGGAGGGGATCGTCGGGTAGGATTATTGCTATGCGATGCTACTTGGAGGACTTCAGTCTACTCTCTAATACATGGTGCAAGACGGAGGCTGCCAGAAGCGTAGTCTTCGGCAGGATTAGTTATCCCCCTCTTATTCTGGCATTCTGCAGTTCAGTCCATAGATATGGCCCTTTACCCATATACCCATGCATATGTAGCGTAGCTCCTTGCTTGCGAGTACTTTGGATGAGTAATCACGGTTGCTTTTCTACCTCTTTTCCCCCTTTCCCTTCTACCTGGTTGCCGCAACCAGATGTCAGAGCCCAGGAGCCAGATGCCACCATCGATGATGACTACTACCCCGGAGGTGCCTACTACTACGCGCAGCCCGCTGACGACGACCAGGAGTAGTTTAGGAGGATCCCAGGCAGGAGGCCTGCGCCTCTTTCGATCTGTATCCCAGTTTGTGCTAGCCTTCTTAAGGCAACTTGTTTAACTTATGTTTGTACTCAGATATTGTTGCTTCCGCTGACTCGTCTATGATCGAGCACTTGTATTCGAGCCCTCGAGGCCCCTGGCTTGTATTATGATGCTTGCATGACTTATTTATGTTTTAGAGTTGTGTTGTGATATCTTCCCGTGAGTCCCTGATCTTGATCGTACAATTTTGCGTGCATGTTTAGTGTACGATTGAATCGGGGGCGTCACAAGAGGCTCACTAGGGACACGGTGCTTGTTTATGTATTCACACATGTATTTAAGTTTCCGATCAATACAATTCTAGCATGAATAATAAACCTTTATCATGAATAAGGAAATATAAAATAACTACTTTATTATTGCCTCTAGGGCATATTTCCTTCAGTCTCCCACTTGCACTAGAGTCAATAATCTAGTTCACATCGCCATGTGATTAACACTAATAGTTCACATCACCATGTGACCAACACCCAAAGGGTTTACTCGAGTCAGTAATCTAGTTCACATCGCCATGTGATTAATGCTACGTCTCGAGCTTGTGTTGGTTTTCCCCGAAGAGGAGAGGATGATGCAGCACAGTAGCATAAGTATTTCCCTCAGTTTTTTAAACCAAGGTATCAATCCAGTAGGAGGCCACACGCAAGTCCCTCGTACCTGCACAAAACGATAGCTACTCGCAACCAACGCGATTAGGGGTTGTCAATCCCTTCACGTTCACTTACGAGAGTGAGATCTGATAGAGATAATATTTTTGGTATTTTTGGTATAAAGATGCAAAGTAAAAAGTAAAGGCAAAGTAAAAACATGGCAAGTAAATAAAGTGATAGAGATTGATATGATGAGAATAGACCCGGAGGCCATAGGTTTCACTAGTGGCTTCTCTCAAGAGCATAAGTATTCTATGGTGGGTGAACAAATTACTATTGAGCAATTGACAGAATTGAGCATAGTTATGAGGTTATCTAGGTATGATCATGTATATAGGCATCACGTCTGAGACAAGTAGACCGAAACGATTCTGCATCTACTACTATTACTCCACTCATCGACCGCTATCCAGCATGCATCTAGAGTATTAAGTTAAAAACAGAGTAACGCCTTAAGCAAGATGACATGATGTAGAGGAATAAATTCATGCAATATGATAAATACCCCATCTTGTTATCCTCGATGGCAACAATACAATACGTGCCTTGCAACCCTTTCTGTCACTGGGTAAGGACACCGCAAGATTGAACCCAAAGCTAAGCACTTCTCCCATTGCAAGAACTACCAATCTAGTTTGCCAAACCAAACGGATAATTCGAAGAGACTTGCAAAGATAACTCAATCATACATAAAAGAATTCATAAAAGATTCAAATATTATTCATAGATAAGCTGGATCATAAACCCACAATTCACCGGTCTCAACAAACACACCGCAAAAAGAAGATTACATCGAATAGATCTCCATGAGAGAGGGGGAAACATTGTATTGAGATCCAAAAAGAGAGAAGAAGCCATCTAGCTACTAGCTATGGACCCGAAGGTCTAAAGTAAACTACTCACACTTCATCGGAGGGGCTATGGTGTTGATGTAGAAGCCCTCCGTGGTGGATGCCCCCTCCGGCGGAGCTCCGGAACAGGCCCCAAGATGGGATCTCGTGGATACAGGAAGGTACGGCGGTGGAATTAGGTTTTTGGCTCCTCTTCTGATCGTTTGGGGATACGTAGGTATATATAGGAGGAAGGAGTACGTCGGTGGAGCGTCAAGGGGCCCACGAGGCAGGGGCGCACCGGGGGGGGGGGGGCACCCTCCACCCTCGTGACCGCCTCTGGCACTTCTTGGAGTAGGGTCCAAGTCTCATGGATCACGTTCGGTGAGAAAATCACGTTCCCGAAGGTTTCATTCCGTTTGGACTCCGTTTGATATTCCGTTTCTTCGAAACACTAAAATAGGCAAAAAACAGCAATTCTGGGCTGGGCCTCCGGTTAATAGGTTAGTCCCAAAAGTAATATAAAAGTGAAAAATAAAGCCCAGTATAGTCCAAAATAGTAGATAAAGTAGCATGGAGCAATAAAAAATTATAGATACGTTGGAGATGTATCAGGCATCCCCAAGCTTAATTCCTGCTCGTCCTCGAGTAGGTAAATGATAAAAAGAGAATTTTTGATGCGGAGTGATACTTTGGCATAATTTCAATATAAATCTTCTTACTTGTGATATGAATATTCAGATCCGAAAGATTTAAGACAAAAGTTCATATTGACATAAAAATAATAATACTTCAAGCATACTAATCAAAGCAATCATGTCTTCTCAAAATAACATGGCAAAAGAAAGTTCATCCCTACAAAATCATATAGTTAGGCTATGCTTCATTTTCGTCACACAAAGATGTTCCCAACTTCTATACCCCCGATGACAAGCCAAGCAATTGTTTCATACTCAAATAATCTCAAACTCTTTCAACCTTTACGCAATACATGAGCGCGAGCCATGGATATAGCACTATGGGTGGAATAGAATATGATGATGGGATTGTGTGGAGAAGACAAAAAAAGGAGAAAGTCTCATATCGACGAGGATAATCAACGGGCTATGGAGATGCCCATCAATTGATGTCAACATGAGGAGTAGGGATTGCCATGCAACGGATGCACTAGAGCTATAAGTATATGAAAGCTCTACAAAAGAAACTAAGTGGGTGTGCATCCAACTTGCTTGCTCACGAAGACCTAGGGCACTTTGAGGAAGCCCATCATTGGAATATACAAGCCAAGTTCTATAATGAAAAATTC
Organism: Triticum timopheevii; assembly: GCA_963921465.1. Taxonomy (NCBI): domain Eukaryota; kingdom Viridiplantae; phylum Streptophyta; class Magnoliopsida; order Poales; family Poaceae; genus Triticum; species Triticum timopheevii. The sequence continues at coordinate 59,101,943 of OY997266.1, read as the reverse complement.
CCACTAGTATATGAAAGTGACAAAATGAGAGACTCTCTATATGAAAAACATGGTGCTACTTTGAAGCACAATATATGAGACTCACTACATGAAGAACAAGGTGCTACTTTGAAGCACAAGTGTGGTAAAAGGATAGTAGCATTGTCCCTTCTCTATTTTTCTCTCATTTTTTTTTTGTTTTTTTGGGCCTTCCTTTTTTTTGGCCTTGCTCTTTTTTTATATTTCATCCGGAGTCTCATCCCGACTTATGGGGGAATCATAGTCTCCATCATCCTTTCCTCACTTGGGACAATGCTCTAGTAATGATGATCATCACACTTTTATTTCTCTTACAACTCAACAATTACAACTCGAAACTTAGAACAAAATATGACTCTATATGAATGCCTCCGGTGGTGTACCGCGATGGTGCAATGAATCAAGAGTGACATGTATGGAAAATAATGCATGGTGGCTTTGCCACGAATACAATGTCAACTACATGATCATGCAATGGCAATATGACAAAAGTAATGTATGTCATAATAATGATGATGGAGGTTGCATGGCAATATATCTCGGAATGGCTATGGAAATGCCATGATAGGTAGGTATGGTGGCTGTTTTGAGGAAGATATAAGGAGGTTTATGTGTGAAAGAGCGTATCATATCACGGGGTTTGGATGCACCGGCGAAGTTTGCACCAACTCTCAAGGTGAGAAAGGGCAATGCACGGTACCGACGAGGCTAGCAAATGCGGAAAGGTAAAAGCGCGTATAATCCATGGACTCAACATTAGTCAAAAGAACTCATATACTTATTGCAAAAATTTAGAAGTCATAAAAAATCAAGTACTACGTGCAATGCTCCTAGGGGGATAGATTGGTAGGAAAATACCATCGCTCGTCCCCGACCGCCACTCATAAGGATGCACAAGCCAGGTACACTTCATGTTTCAAATTTGTTACACAACTTTAACAATACGTGCATGCTACGGGACTTGCAAACTTCAACACAAGTATTTCTCAAATTCACAATTATCAACTAGCACGACTTTGATATTATTACCTCCATATCTCAAAACAATTATCAAGCATTAAATTTATCTTAGTATCCAATTCACTCAAAAGAAAGTTTCACATATCTTGGATACCAAGTATATTAACATTAAGCAAATTACCATGCTATTAACGACTCTCAAAATAATCTAAGTGAAGCATGAGAGATCAAGTTTCTTTAAAAAAATCCACCACCGTGCTCTAAAAGATCTAAGTGAAGCACTAGAGCAAAAATTATCACGCTCAAAAGATATAAGTGAAGCACTATGAGCAAAACTATCAAGCTCAAAAGATATAAGTGAAGCACATAGAGTATTCTAACAAATTCCAAATCATGTATGGCTCTCTCAAAAGGTGTGTACAGCAAGGATGATTGTGGTAAACTAACAAGCAAAGACGCAAATAATACAAGACGCTCCAAGCAAAGCACTTATCATGTTGGTGGATAAAAATATAGCTCCAAGTAAATTACCGATGGAAGTGGACGAAAGAGGGGATGCCTTCCGGGGCATCCCCAAGCTTTGACTTTTTGGTGTCCTTGGATTATCTTGGGGGTTCCATGGGAATCCCCAAGATTAGGCTCTTGCCACTCCTTGTTCCATAATCCATCAAAAGAATTCACCCAAAACATGAAAACTTCACAACACAAAACTCAATAGAAATCTCGTGAGCTCCGTTAGAGAAAGAAAACAAAAGCCTACTTTAAGGTACTGTAATGAACTCATTCTTTATTTATATTGGTGTTAAACCTACTGTATTCCAACTTCTCTATGGATTATAAAATATTTTACTATCCATAGATTCATCAAAATAAGCAAACAACACACGCAAAACAGAATCTGTCAAAAACAGAACAGTCTGTAGTAATCTGTAACTAACGCAAACTTGGGGAACTCAACAAAATCTACCAAAATTAGACGACCTGAAAAATTTGTTTATTGATCGTCAGCAATTGAAATCATTATTTGATCACGTTCTGGTGATTTTTAACAATTCGGGCACTGAGCGCAAAGATTCTGGAAATTACAGCAAGATCAAATAACTATCTCCCAAGAAGATCTATTAGGTTTAACTTGGCACAAACACTAATTAAAAGATAAAACCACATCTAAACAGAGGCTAGATGGATTATTTATTCCTAAACAGAAGCAAAAACTAAAAACTAAAAATAAAATTGGGTTGCCTCCCAACAAGCGCTATTGTTTAACGCCCCTAGCTAGGCATAAAAGCAAGCATAGATCTAGGTATTGCCATTAGGAAATTCTTCAATGAGGCATCTTCCTCGTTTAGAATTTTCTTTCTTTCTAGTAATTATCAAACTTTTAGGCACAAGATCGAAAAATTCATTTGTAGAAAATGGTTCCTTAATGATAGTAAAAAGATCGGGATGAATACTTATAGATTTAAGATCCGCATTTTCCTTACTAGATGATTCACCCTTATTTTTAGGAAAATACATAAGCTTAGCAATTTTAGTGGGAGGACTAGGAGTATTCTGTATGGAAGAAAAAGCGGTTCCCAAGTTGGTAATGATACCCTCAAGTTTATCAATTCGAGTGGAGTCTAGATTTATTTTCTCATTAACCATAGGTTCCTTCTCCTTAATATTTTTCAAAGTCATTCCTACGTACCTTAGATCCATACTGAGTAATTTGATTATGGATCTTTTTATCTAGATTTTCAATGGATTCAATGGTAGCAACTTTGTTTTCAATAATTTCAAGCCTTTGCATAACGTGCTCCAAAGTTAACATAGTTCCATTAACCAAAAGAGGTGGTGAGCCAAATAAATCTATTAAAGCATTATAAGAATCAAAAGTATGGCTACCCAAGAAATTCCCTCCGGTAATGGTATCAAGGATATATCTATACCAAGGATTAGCACCTACGTAAAAATTACGAAGAAGAACTGAAGTAGATTGCTTCCTGGTAGATCTATTTTGAGCATTGCAAATTCTATACCAAGCATCTTTTAGATTTTCTCCCTCCCTTTGCTTAAAATTTAGAACTTCATTCTCGGGAGATAACAGAGAAGATATGAGACTAGTCATGACGGTAAGCAAACAAACTAACACACGAGCAACAAAAGGCAAATGGAAAAGAGAGGAGGAAATTGGGAAAGAGAGGGCGAATAAAATGGCAAGGGTGAAGTGGGGGAGAGGAAAACGAGAGGCAAATGGCAAATAATGTAATGCGAGAGATAGGGATTGTGATGGGTACTTGGTATGTTGACTTTTGCGTAGACTCCCCGGCAACGGCGCCAGAAATCCTTCTTGCTACATCTCGAGTTTGCGTTGGTTTTCCCCGAAGAGGAGAGGATGATGCAGCACAGTAGCATAAGTATTTCCCTCAGTTTTTGAGAACCAAGGTATCAATCCAGTAGGAGGCCACACGCAAGTCCCTCGTACCTGCACAAAATGATAGCTACTCTCAACCAATGCGATTAGGGGTTGTTAATCCCTTCATGGTCACTTACGAGAGTGAGATCTGATAGAGATAATATTTTTGGTATAAAGATGCAAAGTAAAAAGTAAAGGCAAAGTAAAAACAAGGCAAGTAAATAAAGTGATAGAGATTGATATGATGAGAATAGACCCGGGGGCCATAGGTTTCACTAGTGGCTTCTCTCAAGAGCATAAGTATTATACGGTGGGTGAACAAATTACTGTTGAGCAATTGACAGAATTGAGCATAGTTATGAGGTTATCTAGGTATGATTATGTATATAGGCATCACGTCCGAGACAAGTAGACCGAAACGATTCTGCATCTACTACTATTACTCCACTCATCGACCGCTATCCAGCATGCATCTAGAGTATTAAGTTAAAAACAGAGTAACGCCTTAAGCAAGATGACATGATGTAGAGGAATAAATTCATGCAATATGATAAATACCCCATCTTGTTATCCTCGATGGCAACAATACAATACGTGCCTTGCAACCCTTTCTGTCACTGGGTAAGGACACCGCAAGATTGAACCCAAAGCTAAGCACTTCTCCCATTGCAAGAACTACCAATCTAGTTGGCCAAACCAAACGGATAATTCGAAGAGACTTGCAAAGATAACTCAATCATACATAAAAGAATTCAGAAAAGATTCAAATATTATTCATAGATAAGCTGGATCATAAACCCACAATTCACCGGTCTCAACAAACACACCGCAAAAAGAAGATTACATCGAATAGATCTCCACGAGAGAGGGGGAAACATTGTATTGAGATCCAAAAAGAGAGAAGAAGCCATCTATCTACTAGCTATGGACCCGAAGGTCTAAAGTAAACTACTCACACTTCATCGGAGGGGCTATGGTGTTGATGTAGAAGCCCTCCGTGGTGGATGCCCCCTCCGACGGAGCTCCGGAACAGGCCCCAAGATGGGATCTCGTGGATACAGGAAGGTACGGCGGTGGAATTAGGTTTTTGGCTCCTCTTCTGATCGTTTGGGGATACGTAGGTATATATAGGAGGAAGGAGTACGTCGGTGGAGCGTCAGGGGGCCCACGAGGCAGGGGCGCACCGGGGGGGGGGGGGGCCTCCACCCTCGTGACCGCCTCTGGCACTTCTTGGAGTAGGGTCCAAGTCTCCTGGATCACGTTCGGTGAGAAAATCACGTTCCCGAAGGTTTCATTCCGTTTGGACTCCGTTTGATATTCCGTTTCTTCGAAACACTGAAATAGGCAAAAAAACAGCAATTCTGGGCTGGGCCTCCAGTTAATAGGTTAGTCCCAAAAGTAATATAAAAGTGGAAAATAAAGCCCAATATAGTCCAAAACAGTAGATGAAGTAGCATGGAGCAATCAAAAATTATAGATACGTTGGAGACGTATCAATTAACACCCAAAGAGTACTAAGGTGTGATCATGTTTTGCTTGTGAGAGAGTTTTAGTCAACGGGTCTGCCACGTTCAGAGCCGTATGTATTTTGCAAAATTCTATGTCTACAATACTCTGCATGGAGCTACTCTAGCTAATTGCTCCCACTTTCAATATGTATCCAGGTTGAGACTCAGAGTCATCCGAATCGGTGACAAAGCTTGCATCGACGTAACCCTTTACGATGAACTCTTTATCACCGCCATAACCAAGAAATATTCCTTAGTCCTTTTAGGTAACAAAGGATAATTTTGACCACTATCCAGTGATCTACTCCTAGATCACTATTGTACCCCCTTGTCAAACTCATGGCAAGGTACACAATAGGTCTGATACACAACATGGCATACTTTATAGAACCTATGGCTGAGACATAGGTAATGAGTTTCATTCTCTCTCTATCTTCTGCCGTGGTCAGGCTTTGAGTCTTACTCAACTTGACACCTCGCAACACAGGCAAGAACCCTTTCTTTGACTGATCTATTTTGAACTTCTTCAAAACTTTGCCAAGGTATGTGCTTTGTGAAAGTCCTATTAAGCGTCTCGATCTATCCCTATAGATCTTGATTGCCAATATATAAGCAGCTTCACTGGGGTCTTTCATTAAAAAATTCTTATTCTAGTATCCTTTTATGCTATTCAGAAATTCTATACCATTTCCGATCAACAATATGTCATCCACATATAATATCAGAAATGCTACAGAGCTCCCACTCACTTTCTTGTAAATATAGGCTTCACCGTAAGTCTGTATAAAACCATATGCTTTGATCACCTCATCAAAGTGTATATTCCAACTCTGAGATGCTTGCACCAGTCCATAGATGGATCGTTGGATCTTGCACACTTTGTTAGCACCTTTAAGATCGACAAAAACTTCTGGTTGCATCATATACAACTCTTCTTTAATATCCATTAAGGAATGCAGTTTTTGACATCCCTTTCCCAGATTTCATAATTATAAAATGAGGCAATTGCTAACATGATTCGGACAGACTTAAGCATCGCTACGGGTGAGAAAGTATCATTGTAGTCAACCCCTTGAACTTGTTGAAAACACTTTTTGACAAGTCGAGCTTTGTACGTATATAGTGATATTACCATCAGCATCCTTCTCCTCTTGAAAATCCATTTATTATCAATGGCTTGCTGATCATTGGGCAAGTCCACCAAAGTCAACACTTTGTTCTCATACATGGATCCTATCTCAGATTTCATGGCCTCAAGCCATCTGTTGGAATCTGGGCTCATCATAGCTTCTTCATAGTTTGTAGGTTCGCCTTGGTCTAGTAACATGACTTCCAGGATAGGATTACCATACCAATTTGGTGCGGATCGTGCTCTGGTCGACCTACGAGGTTCAGTAGTAAATTGATCTGAAGATTTATGATCATTATCATTAGCTTCCTCTCTAGTTGGTGTAGGCATCACGAGAACGGTTTTCTGTGATGTGCTACTCTCCAATTCGAGAGAAGGTACATTTACCTCATCAAGTTCTACTTTCCTCCCACTCACTTCTTTCAAGAGAAGCTCCTTCTCTATAAAGGATCCATTCTTAGCAACAAAGATCTTGCCTTTGGATCTGTGGTAGAAGGTGTACCCAATAGTTTCTTTAGAGTATCCTATGAAGACGCACTTCTCCGATTTAGGTTCGAGCTTATCAGGCTGAAGCCTTTTGACATAAGCATCGCATCCCCAAACTTTAGGAAACGACAGCTTAGGTTTCTGGCCAAACCATAGTTCATACGGTGTCATCTCAAGGGATTTAGATGGTGCCCTATTTAACGTGAATGCGGCTGTCTCTAATGCATAACCCCAAAACGATAGTGGTAAATCAGTAAGAGACATCATGATCGCACCATATCTAATAAAGTACGGTTACGACGTTCGGACACACCATTACGCTGTGGTGTTCTAGGTGGCGTGAGTTGTGAAACAATTCGACATTGTTTAAAATGAAGGCCAAACTCGTAACTCAAATATTTGCCTCCATGATCAGATCGTAGAAACTTAATTTTCTTGTTGCGATGATTCTCCACTTCACTATGAAATTCTTTGAACTTTTCAAATGTTTCAGACTTGTGTTTCATCAAGTAGATATACCCATATCTGCTCAAATCATCTGTGAAGGTTAGAAAATAGCGATACCCGCCGCTTGCCTCAACACTCATCGGATCACATACATCAATATGTATTATTTCCAATAAGTCATTGGCTCGCTCATTGTTCCAGAGACTGGAGTTTTAGTCATCTTGCCCATGAGGCATGGTTCGCAAGTATCAAATGATTCATAATCAAGTGATTCCAAAAGTCCATCCGCATGGACTTTCTTCGTGCGCTTTACACCAATATGACCTAAATGGCAGTGCTACAAGTATGTTGCAATATCATTATCAACTTTGCATCTTTTGGCATCAATATTATGAATATGTGTATCATTACGATCAAGATTCAATAAACCATTGACATTGGGTGTATGACCATAGAAGGTTTTATTCATGTTAAACAGAACAACAATTATTCTCTAACTTAAATGAATAAACGTATTGCAATAAACATGATCTAATCTTGTTCATGCTCAACGCAAACACCAAATAACATCTATTTAGGCTCACCACTAATCCCGAAGGTAGAGGGAGTGTGCGACGGTGATCATATCAACCTTGGAATCACTTCAAACACACATTGTCACCTTGCCCTTAACTAGTCTCTGTTTATTCTCCAACTCCTGTTTCAAGTTACTAATCTTAGCAACTGAACCAGTATCAAATACCCAGGGGCTACTATGAATACTAGTAAGGTACACATCAATAACATGTATATCAAATATACTTTTGTTCACTTTGCCATCCTTCTTATCCGCCAAGCATTTGGGTAGTTCCGCTTCCAGTGACCATTTACTTTGCAGTAGGAGCACTTAGTTCCAGGCTAGGGTCCAGCTTTGGGCTGCTTCATGGGAGCGGCAACTTGATTGCCATTTTTCTTGAAGTTCCCTTTCTTTCCCTTGCCCTTTTTCTTGAAACTAGTGGTCTTGTTAACCATCAACAGTTGATGCTCTTTCTTGGTTTCTACCTTCGCCGATTTCAACATCGCGAAGAGCTCGGGAATCATTTTCATCATCCCTTGCATATTATAGTTCATCACGAAGTTCTAGTAGCTTGGTGATAGTGACTAGAGAACAATCACTATCTTATGTGGAAGATTAACTCCCACTTGATTTAAGCGATTGTAGTACCCAGACATTCTGAGCACATGCTCACAGGCTAAGCTATTCTCCTCCATCTTGTAGCCAAAGTACTTGTCAGAGGTCTCATACCTCTCGACACGGGCATGAGTCTAAAATACCAATTTCAGCTCTTGGAACATCTCATATGCTCCGTGGTGTTGAAAACATTTTGAAGTCCCGGTTCTAAGCCGTAAAGCATGGTGCACTAAACTATTAAGTAGTCATCATACCGAGCTTGCCAGACGTTCATAACGTTTGCATCTCCTCCTGCAATAGGTCTGTCACCTAGCGGTGCATTAAGGACATAATTCTTCTGTGCAGTAATGAGGATAATCCTCAGATCATTGACCTAGTCTGCATCATTGCTACTATTATCTTTCAACTTATTTTTCTCTAGGAACATATCAAAAAATAAGGGAGCTATATCGCGAGCATTGATCTACAACATAGATTTGCAAATAATACCAGGACTAAGTTCATGATAAATTAAGTTCATTTAATCAAATTACTTAAGAACTCCCACTTAAATAGACATCCCTCAAGTCATCTAAGTGATACGTGATCCAAATCAACTAACCCATGTCCGACCATCACATGAGATGGGGTAGTCATCAATGGTGAACATCTCTATGTTGATCATATCTACTATATGATTCACGTTCGACCTTTCGGTCTCCAGTGTTCTGAGGCCATGTCTGTACATGCTAGGCTCGTCAAGTTTAACCCGAGTATTTCACATGTGCAAAACTGTCTTGGACCCAGTGTATGTGAACGTAGAGTCTATCACACCCGATCATCACGTGGTGTCTCAACACGACGAACTGTCGCAACGGTGCATTTTCAGGGAGAACACTTATAACTTGAAATTTAGTTAAGGGATCATCTTATAATGCTACCGCTGTACTAAGCAAAATAAGATGCATAAAAGATAAACATCACATGCAATCAAAATATGTGACATGATATGGCCATCATTATCGTCTTGTGCTTTTGAACTCCATCTCCAAAGCACCGTCATGATCTCCATTGTCACCGGCTCGACACCTTGATCTCCATTGTTGCGTTGTGGTCGTCTCGCCAACTATTGCTTCCACAAGTATCGCTAACGCATAGTGATAAAGTAAAGCAATTACATGGCGTTTGCATTTCATACAATAAAGAGACAACCATAAGGCTCCTGCCGGTTGCCGATAACTTTTACAAAACATGATCATCTCATACAATAATGTATATCACATCATATCTTGACCATATCACATCACAACATGCCCTGCAAAAACAAGTTAGACGTCCTCTACTTTGTTGTTGCAAGTTTTACGTGGCTGCTACGGGCTTCTAGCAAGAACTGTTCTTACCTACGCATCAAAACCACAATGATTTTTCGTCAAGTTTGCTATTTTAACCTTCTTCAAGGACCGGCCGCAGTCAAATTTGATTCAATTAAAGTACGAGAAACAGACACCCACCAGCCACCTTTATGCAAAACTAGTTGCATGTCTATCGGTGGAACCAGTCTCACGTGCGTGGACATGTAAGGTTGGTCCGGGCCGATTCATCCCACAATACTGCCGAATCAAAATAAGACGTTGGTGGTAAGCAGTATGACTATCACCGTCCATGACTCTTTGTGTTTTACTCGTGCATATCATCTACGCATAGACCTGACTCGGATGCCACTGTTGGGAATCGTTGCATGGAATTTTTTTTCTATGCACACGCAATGATCTATCCATGGAGATGCATAGCAACGAGGGGAAGAGTGTGTCTACGTACCCTCGTAGACCGTAATCGGAAGCGTTTGACAACACGGTTGATGTAGTCGAACTTCTTCTAGCTCCGACCGATCAAGTACCGAACGTACGACACCTCCGAGTTTTGCACACGTTCAGCTCGGTGACGTCCCTCGCCTTCTTGATGCAGCAAGACGTCGAGGTAGTAGATGAGTTCCGTCAGCATGACGGCATGGTGATGGTGATGGTGAAGTGATCTCTGCAGGGATTCGCCTAAGTACTACGAAGTACTACGAAAATATGACCGGAGGTGTAAACGGTGGAGGGGGCGCCCCACACGGCTAGACAATTGTCTGTTGTGTGCTAGGAGCCCCCTCCTCATATATATATATATGTGGGAGGGAGGGATGAGTAGCTATAGGAGGCGCCCAAGTAGGAGGAATCCTACTTGGAGTCCCTCCCAAGCCGCGCACCCCCCTGCCATATATAACCCAGGGGGAAGGAAAGAGGGGGGGGGGGGGAGAGGGTAGGAAGTAGGAATCCTAATCCACACTTTCCTTGCCCTCCCCTGTTTCCTTCTCCTCCTCATAGGGCTGGCCTCTAAGGGTGCACCAGGGCTGGTGTGTTCCCTCACTTGGCCCATATAAGGCCCATATCTTTGCCGGGGGTGCTCGAAACTCCTTTTCGGTGACCCGATAAGTACCCGGTACCCTCCGGTACACTTCTGGTGTCTGAATACTATCGTCCTAAATATCAATCTTTACCTCTCGACCATTTCAAGACTCCTCGGCATGTCCGTGATCTCATCCGGGACTCCGAACAACATTCGGTCACCAAATCACATAACTCACATAATACTATATCCTCAACGAACATTAAGCGTGCGGACCCTACGGGTTCGAGAACTATGTAGATATGACTGAGACACCCCTCCAGTCAATAACCAGTAGTGGAACCTGGATGCTCATATTGGCTCCTACATATTCTATGAAGATCTTTATCGGTCGAACCGTTATGACAACATACGTAATTCCCTTTGTCCATCGATATGTTACTTGCCCGAGATTCGACCGTCGGTATCTTAATACATAGTTCAATCTCGTTACCGGCAAGTCTCTTTACACATTCTGTAATACATCACCTCGTGACTAACTCCTTAGTCATTTGCTTGCAAGCTTATGATGTGTATTACCGAGAGGGCCCAATGATACCTCTCCGATACTCGGAGTGAAAAATCCTAATCTCGATCTATGCCAACTCAACAAACACCTTCGGAGATACCTGTAGAGCATCTTTATAATCACCCAGTTACGTTCTGACGTTTGATAGCACACAAGGCATTCCTCCAGTATCCGGGAGTTGCATAATCTCATAGTCGAAGGAATAAGTATTTGACATGAAGAAAGCAATAGCAATAAAATTGAACGATTATTATGCTAAGCTAACGGATGGGTCATGTCCATCACATCATTTCCTAATGATGTGATCCCATTGTCAAATGACTACTCATGTCCATGGTTAGGAAACCTTAACCATCTTTGATAACCGAGCTAGTCTAGTGGAGGCTCACTAGGGACACGGTGCTTGTTTATGTATTCACACATGTATTTAAGTTTCCGATCAATACAATTCTAGCATGAATAATAAAACTTTATCCTGAATAAGGAACTATAAAATAACAACTTTATTATTGCCTCTAGGGCATATTTCCTTCACCTCCTTCCTTCGTTTCTTTTCTCCTTCAGGCCAGACCTTGCTGGAGAACTCGTCAGAGAGGACAAGACAAACCCACTATCTATCTTAGGGGAAGCCATGGATCTATTATCTATCTTAGGGGAAGCCATGGACCTATTATCTATCTTAGGGGGGAGCCCTGGCCCCATTATCTATCTTAGGGGGTGGGGGTGCTTGGGATCTCCGAAGTTGTTTTCCGGTGCGGCTGGACATAGATGGATGGCCGAGGCGGCACCTAGAAAAACAGTGGGGAGGTAGAGGGGAGGGCGACTCCTCCACCAACTCTCTCAATGCTCGTTCCTATTTACCTAGTGATCATGGGCCATCTAGTGCCCGACCCCATCACTCCCAGCATTGACACTGCGGGTGGAGTTGTGGTCGTACCTCTAGGCTCACTCGGAGAGGTTGAGATTGGCACAGTCATGGTGCTCGTTGATCCGGACGAGGCAGGCTTCACTCCTTGGGCGAGCCTTCGCATCCTGGCAGGAGACCACCCTAGAATTGGAGCGAGCCAAGAAGGCGGTTTAAGAGGACCCCACCTTAGGCCAAGTGCTTTATCGCAAACTTTCCTTCTTCTATTGGAGGTAGACACCGATCTCCATTTGTTGGTCATTTGTATCATCACCGAACCAATGCTGGAGCAGGCCGACAAAATGGGGGTGCACCTCCGCCCTTTGCCTTTCAGGCAAATTCTCAGGTGGGTGGAGCATGCGGCTGAGTCGACCGATCCGCGGAATGCTGCAGGGTGGGGTTGCATCAATGATGCTTTCCCTAGGATCCCTGGCTCGGAAGATTTGATCCCCATCCTTTGTCCATCCACTGTGTTTAGGGTTGGGTGGTTATAGGTTTAGATGAGTACCGTTGGATGTAATCGGCCTCCTTTGAATGGTGGAGGAAGCTTTTGAGAAAATGATGAATATCTTTTTCTTAAACTCTTTTATCATAATCATTAACATTTTCCCCTCATTTTTATGCGGCCAAAGCATGAGTGGTCAATAGGGAGAACACATTACGAATACTCCTGGCGAATTATTCCTAGCGTGCCCACCCTCTTAGGGAATACTGAATGCGATCATTCTCATATTACATGGTAGATATAGGGCCTCCAGACCAGCCTTAGGTTACTAGCTTTTGCTTGGTCAAGGACACTACTGTCTTTGACTTAAATTCCCTCTCTCCCCCAACCAGCCCTCCACTACTTCCGTGGTCGGGGAAAAAAAGAACCGTACGCCCGCCCCCTTCTTACGGGTCCCCTGGTAATTAAGGGTCAATAGCTCCCGTGCGACGTTTTTCATGCAAATTGGAAGGAGTGCGACGTTGTTGGAATGAATGGCTGTGATGCGATGTTTTAGAAGCAAACAATAGCTCCAATGCGACATGGCTCTGTTTAACCATGAAATGAAAAACACGAGGGGTTAGCGATTCGAGTAATGACACGCGGGACCTAGCAGTTACTCGCATGCGGGTGGGACCCACAACTTATCCACGCAAGCATACCCGTGCTCATCAGCGTGCCCCGACCCGAGCCAGCCACGAGCTCGAGCCAGCCCACCCCTGCCCCCCGCCCTCCATTGCTTGCCCTGCCCCTTTCCTTTCCCACCTTCTTCTTCCTCTGCTCCGGTAACGAATTGCGCCGCCGGCGAGTGATGTCTAGCTCGACTTTGGCCTCCCGCCAATCATGGACGCAGTACGGGTCCACTACCGTTGACAAGATGCCCCGATTGCCCACGCATGGAGCCTCTGAAGCATTTGACTTGTGTGAGGGAACAAAATGGCAACTGTGGGCGCGAGTTTGTGAAATGCTTGAGCAAGCCACAGCCGGGGCAGGTTAGATCTGTGTTCTTGACCAATCCTATGGTCTAATTGCTCCCGATTTCTTTCTTTTTTCCTCGAATTAGGGCGGTGGATCTGGGTGGTGGATCTAGGATTCATGCACCGCCGTCCCCCTGTTTTTCAGGTTCTGAAGAAATGTGGGCATTTTGAGTGGCTCGAAGACTATGTTGAAAGGTTGAAATTGCAGGGATCAACCGGAACCCAAGAGCTCAATTTTGGGGGGGGGGGGGGGGGGCGGCTTGCCGTGGAACAAGCCCCCAATTTGGCGGACAGAGCCGATCCGATGATGCACAGTGCAGAACTGAAGTGTGAATTGAAGAAAATTGGCAAGCAACTAAAGCATCTGATCGATTTGAAGCAGCAAGCAAATATGATGGCTGGAGCATTTTATGGTTGTGTCATTGCTATGGGTTTATTTTACTTGATGTTCATCAATCGCTAGAATTTGTTAGAGTTTCAGTTAGTGTGTCAACTAGTTTCAAGGGTGCCCAGTAGTTTGAGTTAGCCAGGGATCATTTGTTAGATGAATTTGAATTAGTGTGAAGCAAAACTTGCTTGAATTATTGTAATGATATTCTCAGCGGCCCTATTCAGTGTTCATGCTCTGTTTCCTCTGTTTTTGTTCTTCAGTTAACAGAGTACACACCCAAATTCAGTTTCTAGTAAAAAAACAGAACTGGGCTGCCGAATAGATGTTGGGCCGTGAGAAAATGGGCCCTGAGAAAATAACCATGCCCAAGACCAGCCCACCCGCGTAGGGGCACCAGCCCACCTCTAACTTTGGCAAATAAAATGGGGCCCAATAAAATGTTACTTGTTTTTATTTTGGCCTTTTTCTTGCACTAAATGTTGTGATGGATAATTTTTTGATGCACTAAAACTAAATGTTAATTGTTTTTATGCATGTCTACGGTTCCATGAACTAAATGAGTTGCATGCTTGCATGAAGTGCCCGAAGTAAATTATTTTGCATTTCCTAGTTGCACCCATGTCCATAGTGGGTTTGCATGGGGCTCCTAGTCGCATGTCCATGGTTTGGCCAATATTTTGAAGATGGTGTGTGTGGTGATTGGGGTGTAGAAACCCGGGCCCGTAGCAACCCATAGCAATACACGAATAATAAGCAAAAACAACCCATAGCAATCCACAAATAATAGCACGAAACACACAATATATATAGTAGCCTAACGATTATATAGAAGCATAACGATTGCAACCCATAGTTCCACGATAGCCTTACAACTCCATAATAGCCTTACAACTTAAAGTACTAATAAAACTTAATATAGTAGCATAACGATTACAACTTAAAAAAACTAATACGATAGATCTATAGCAAGCTAGATAGATAGGGGGGCACCAAACGCGGGTTCTTCGGGTTCTTCTCCTCCTCCTCCTCCGGGGCCACCTCGCTCCTCCGGGCGCCACCCTTCACTCCTCCCCGTTGTTGATGGGGTACGGGAGCGTGTGCATAACACCGTTGTTGGGAAGATGCCATTGAAGTCAGTGAAGATATTGTAGGTTGTGAAAGCTATGAACTCACAACCAACCCAATACGCTCGCTCGAGGAGATGGAAAGCATCGAAAGGGTTAGTGAACGTGGCGAGGAGCCCAACCACAACATCGTTGTGGTTGACCTCCTCAATATGGTACATCTGAGGAGAGCCACGGGGGAGGTGGCGTAAGCCGGCCGCAAGGAAGAACTCCGTTAACTCCCTTGCGCCCCTCCACCTCGAGATCGGCCAAACCCTAAGGGTTCTCTCTACATACACTCCGGCTGGGTAGAGCCTTTTCGGCACGGTTGGGGGGAAGCGGTAGGTGGGGCGTTGTAACGCCCCGGATTTGATGCGCCAGGTGTCTGCCAGTTATTCGCCCTCATTGCCATGTCATTTGCTTGTGTGTTGCATTTTGCCATGTCATCATCTGCATTTCATCTGCATGTTTTTCAAAACTTGCATCTGTTCGGGTTCCCCAGTTCTCTCCGTTGTCCGTTCTAGGCCCGACCACACTCGCACGCGCCCGCGGCACCTCCGAAATATTATTTTATAAGTGGCATAAAAATGTTCTCGGAATGGGTTGCAACTTGTCGTGCGGTCTTATTATAGTGTAGACAGACCGCCTGCCAAGTTTCGTAGCATTCGGAGTCCATTTGATAGCCCAACCGTTAAACTTATAGCGGTACCGTTGCCGGTACCTTCGTCGGACGTTTCGGTCTCCGAAACTGCCGCCGGGCTGCTTTTCTCTTCGCTTCCCTCAGCCCAAACCCTCTCCTCACAGCCCACTAATCCCTGCTGGGCCCAGTCTAACTCCCCCCTCTGACCGGAACCGTTCGATTGCGATCGGAGGGCTCTGAAACCCCCTCCTAACCCCTCAAACCCTAGCCCTACCTATAAATGGAAGCCTCCCTTCCATTTTTGGCAGCAGCCAAACCCCCTCCTCGAGCCCCGCGCCCCAACCTCCCTCCGTTTCCGCGCCCGGCCAGCCATCCACCACCACTTGGCGCCGTCCCAGTGGCCGCGCCGCCACTAGCGCTGCCGAAGCCGCCCTCCTCCTCCAACCCACGCACGCCACGCGTCCCCTGGCGGTTTTCCCCCGCCGTGGCCCGCCCAGGCCCGGGCCAGGCCCGCGAAGCCCATCGGGGCCCGCGCCCGAGCCCACGCGCCCGAGCGAGCGTCGCCGCCGCTCGGCTCCCATGCTTCGCCCCAGGCTCCAGCGCCTCCCCGCCGCCGTAGTCCACCGCGCCGCCGTGCGCCGCCGCTGGCTCCGGCCGGAGCAGCGCGCTGCCACCGCTGAAGCTCCTCCAGGCCAGCCCTGTCTTCTCCTCCTCCCCTGCCCGTTCCCTACTTCCCTCACCTTTCCCGTGCACCCTGCAGGCCGGCACCGCCACGGCCCTCGTCGCCGGCCGTCCCCTCGCCGCCGGCCGACTCCCCGACCGGATCCGGCCTGGCCGCGGCCGGATCCGCGGCCTCCCCGTCGCCCTCGCTCTCCTCCGGGCCTCCCCATCGCCGGCGCCGCCACTGCCTCGCCTGGCCACGACCTCGTCTGCCCGTGCCTCTGACGGGTGGGCCTCCGCCGCCTGACATGTCTGACCGGGCACGGACATGTCCGCCCAGATCTGACCCGCAAGGTTGTTTTTTTCCTAAGTCCCCGAAGCATCTTGCATTATCATGCCATGTTTGACCTGCTGTATCTCTACATCCGTAGCTTCGTTTCGTGCGTGTAATATCTCAAATTGTTCGTCTCGACGAGTACTTCATTTAATTCCATTGCATCATTTTCATTTGAGCTCATCCTATTGCCCGAAATGCTGTTGGAAGAGTGCATGTTGATGTTAATCTGCTGAAACTGTTATAACTTGCTCATTTGTCATTTTTGCCATGTTTGATGTGTGCATCCTATGAGGTTGATGTCTACATGTGTTTTGATCTATGCCATGCCATCTTTCCAGGGGTGTATGCCATGTATTTTTGTGATCAATGTGGTGACTAGCACAAGCATGCAAACTAGGTTTCGTGATATTGCTGATTTTAGTCCCTGTTCTGCTGTTATTTTGATGCCATGTAAACTTGATGCTACAGAGAGATCCATGCATATTTTGAGATACTTCAGTAAGGGTGTTTTGAACATGTGGTTAGTGTCTATTCATTCATGCACTTGTTTGCAATTATGGAGTAGCCTAGCATGTCATTTGAGTGCTCTACTTTTGCTTCAAAATGTTTCCTGGCAGATTGTTTACTTGTTATTCAATTTAGCCAAGGTTGCTATAGTTGATCCTTGCATGCTATGGACTTGTTTTTGACTTGGTTTGTTACACAAACATACCTTCTTGATGATGCTATGCTTATATTGTCATGCAATGACTTGTGGTGAGTGAATCGAGCTTGTTAAGTAGTGTACTTGCTGTTGCTGTTTTGCTAGACAGATTCTGTCATATTTTGTTGCTATGTTAACATGTTGCTACTAATCATTCTATGCATAATCTGGAGATGTCCTATAAACATGTTTTGATATACATGTCATGCTCTATCCATTCATGCCCTTGGTTGCATTTATAGCCTGCTGTAGATTGTTCATATCTTGCTCCAAAGTTGCTTGATAATGTTGCTATCAGCCTGTTAACATTAAGTTCACTAGTTCCCATGTGTTTTGCTAGTGATCCATGCACCCTATGACCTTGTTCTTGCCATGCTTAGCTTCAGAAACATGCCTTCTTACTGTTGGTTGCCTTGCCATGCCATGTATTCCTCTGTAGTGAGTGGTTCAAGCTCACCAACATGCCTACTTATTGTTGTTCCTGCCATGTTTGAATCTGTAATATAACTTGCCATGTTTACATGGGTGCCATCATATTTTCTCATCCTTTTTGGCTCATGGTCAGTAAGGGACTTTTTATCTATGCAATTAGTAGATTCATACCATGGCTTTGTTTGCCATGATAAGTTCCTATAACATGTTGTTTGATATACCTAAACATTGCAACCTGATGTTATTTCTGCTAAGTCTGAAACTGTTATTATTTGCAATCTTCCCATGTCTTTTTGAGCATGTTCTAGTTGTTTCTGGAGATAGCTCAGTGTTCATGTTTTGTTGTCCTTTACCAGTACTTCATGCCCATGCCTTTTGTTATTATGTTGGGGTGATGTAGCATGTTGTTTTGAAGCTTGTAAGATGCCTAGTTGCTGTTATGGACAGATTGTTGTTATGACTTGTATAGAGTGCATGTGTTGAACCGTTGCTCCGTTTTGAGTGTGCTTTATATGGAACTTGCTTGATTTGCATGTAGCTTCTTATTATCATGTTGCATCCTTTTTTTGAGGGGTTTGCTTGATGTTTGGGTGCATTTTGCATCAATGCCATGCTTAACTTGTTTTGCTCATATCTTCTAGGCCGTAGCTCCGAATCTAATGAACTTTATATGTAACTTGACTAGAATCTCATGTAGATCATCTTGGTGCATCTTAACTTGCTGTTTAACAACTTCAACTTAATGTTTATTCAGTTCTGGACCAATTTCGAAATATGTATATGAGGACTTACCGGAATTGTTATATGTTGTTTCCGGCCTCATTTAAACTTGCTTTGATGTGTTGTTCTTATTTGCATCATCTCTTGCCGTGAGTAGCTTCATCTAGCTTTTTCATGCATCATGTCTTGTTCATGTGTGGTGTGTTTACCATGTTGTGTGCTTCTTCTCGATAGTTCCCGTTTCGTTGCGATCGTGAGGATGCGTTCGTCTACGTGTGGTTCGTGTTCGTGGCTTCATCTTCTTCATGGACTCGTTCTTCTTCCTTGCGGGATTTCATGCAAGATGACCGCTACCCTGGATCTCACTACTATCAGTGCTATGCTAGTTGCTTCGTTCTATCGCTATGCTGTGTTACCTATCATTTGCTCTTCAAGCCTCCCAAATTGCCATGAACCTCTAACCTTTAACACCATTCCTAGCAAACCATTGATTGGCTATGTTACCGCTTTGCTCAGCCCCTCTTATAGCGTTGCTAGTTGCAGGTGAAGTTGAAGATTGCTCTATGGTGGACAGGGTTTATGTTGGGATATCACAATATCTCTTATATTATTAATGCATCTATATACTTGGTAAAGGGTGGAAGGCTCGGCCTTATGCCTGGTGTTTTGTTCCACTCTTGCCGCCCTAGTTTCCGTCATACCGGTGTTATGTTCCCGGATTTTGCGTTCCTTACGCGGTCGGGTGATTTATGGGACCCCCCTGACAGTTCGCTTTGAATAAAACTTGTCCAGCAAGGCCCAACCTTGGTTTTACCATTTGCCTCACCTAGCCCTTTTTCCCTTGGGTTTCCGGAGCCCGAGGGTCATCTTTATTTACCCCCCCCGGGCCAGTGCTCGTTGTGAGTGTTGGTCCAAACTGTCAGCCGCCGGTGGCCACCAGGGGCAACTCTGGGCTCGCCTACCGGAAGTTTGGACAATCCGGTGTGCCCTGAGAACGAGATATGTGCAGCTCCTATCAGGATTTGTCGGCGCATCCGGGCGGCTTTGTTGGTCTTGTTTTACCATTGTCGAAATGTCTTGTAAGCCGGGATTCCGAGACTGATCGGGTCTTCCTGGGAGAAGGTCTATTCCTTCGTTGATCGCGAGAGCTTGTCATGGGCTAAGTTGGGACACCCCTGCAGGGTTTAAACTTTCGAGAGCCGTGCCCGCGGTTATGTGGCAGATGGGAATTTGTGAATGTCCGGTTGTAGATAACTTGACACCATATCCGAATTAAAACGCATCAACCGCGTGTGTAGCCGTGATGGTCTCTTCTCGGCGGAGTCCGGGAAGCGAACACGGTTTCTAGGTTATGTTTGACGTAAGTAGGTGTTCAGGATCACCTCTTGATCATTGCTAGCTTCACGACCGTTCCTTTGTTTCTCTTCTCGCTCTCATTTGCGTATGTTAGCCACCATATCATGCTTAGTCGCTGCTGCAACCTCACCACTTTACCCCTTCCTTTCCCATTAAGCTTTGGTAGTCTTGATACCCATGGTAATGGGATTGCTGAGTCCTCGTGGCTCACAGATTACTACAACAACAGTTGCAGGTACAGGTTATGCGATGATCTTGACGCGAGAGCGATTTTGCTTGTTTTGGAGTTCTTCTTT
This sequence comes from Triticum timopheevii, assembly GCA_963921465.1. Taxonomy (NCBI): domain Eukaryota; kingdom Viridiplantae; phylum Streptophyta; class Magnoliopsida; order Poales; family Poaceae; genus Triticum; species Triticum timopheevii. The sequence goes on along the minus strand of OY997266.1, from coordinate 59,081,888 downwards.
GGCTTCTTCTTCGATCAGGGGATAGGTTCCAGGTCGGCAGCCTGGGCTAGCAGGGTGGATGTCGTTTGAGTTTCTGTTTGTGTTTCATCCGTAGTCGGATGGTGCTCTTATGTAAGATGATGTTGTATTCGTGTGGCATTGTATGCCTTTTGTATGTATCCCCATCTATTATGTAATGTTGATGTAATGATATCCACCTTGCAAAAGCGTTTCAATATGCGGGTCTATCCTTGGTGGGACCTTCGAGTTCCTTTTGGATAGGGTCGCATATTGGGCGTGACAAGTTGGTAATCAGAGCCTCGACCGACCCTAGGAGCCCCCCTTGATTGATCGTGTAGTTTGGCCGCTGTTGAGTCTAGAAGAAAACTGTTTTCTGAGTCTAGTTATATCGGAGAGTAGGAATTCTTTTTACTCCTCAGCCCCTTCGTCGCTCTGGTAAGGAATCTTGACGTAGGTGTTTTGAACTACTCCTCTTCCCGTTCAAAATTTTCTTTAGGATCACGCGGTTAGTTTTCGTTCGTTGTCCATCCTCTTTTGTCCGGCGCATTCCTCGTCAAGCTGATTCGAACCTCTCTCTCTTTGGGAGATCAATCCTCAGCTCTTTTGATCGATGTTGTTTCCCTGTCCGAAGTTGTCCTTGTTTTTTTCCCACCCGCCCACCCCTTTTTCTCCTTGGAACCGGAGTCCGTAATCGAGTATCCATCCTACTCGTGTGAAGTCTTTGCTTTCTTTACTCAATTATTTCAACCTGTGTTTGCTCTTCAAGATATTCGTCGTTTTCCCCTTCCAAGTTGCCTTTGTTTTCCCGCCCTCCCACCCTCTCTTTCCAGGAACCTGAGTCTCTTTCGAGCATCAATTTTCATTCGTACGGAGTCTCTTCAGTCTTCCCTCAATTATTTCTACCGGTGAATTCTCGTCTCGTTCGTCATTCTTCATCTCTTTTCTTCTCCGGCGGACTCAATTCAAGTATTCGGTGTTGATCATATTCTTTTCCTCGGTTCAAGTGTTTTCCTTGCTCGTTCGCCTCTCGCCAGTTTATCCTTCCGGAGTGCTCATGACATCTCAAGAGATTCGTCTGTGTTCTAATTAATTCGAGGTTGTCACCTCATTCAAATATTTCAATTGTTCCAGTGCATCATCTACCTCTTCAACATCCCTTTTCAACGGTGTTTTCTTTTTAGTGGGCCCTAACCCACAGTTTTTTTCCCAGGATCTTACCTGACTCTTCTAATTCCCCCGGAGTTATTCTCAAATTCTTTTCAAAGTGTGATGTAAGAATGGATCCCATCAGTCACTTGCCTTCGCCAAGATCTCTTTCAAATCATTTCATTGTTGGCTCAACCTCTTCGCTTTTCATTCTCCAAGAGTATCTCAGTAATTTTCTGGTGTTGTTTTCCGTCGCCATTTGAAGACCGAAGAAGAAGATTTCTCTTAAATCTTGTCCGTTCTCCCGGGGATTCGCGGTGCTAGCTCGATGTTATCCTATCAAATTGTTTCAAGTCATGCAAATTCTTTTCATCCATCCGGAGCATGTCAGGAGTTGATTTCTCTCTTGATCATCCGGAGGCCTTCTTTTTGGAAGATTTCTTTGTTCTAAGTTTTCAGATTCGTTCTCCAATTATTCTATATCCGTGCCCTTTCGTTCGTCTCAATATTCTTCCGGTGCTTCGTTCAAGTATTCATAATCAGCTCATGATCTCTTTGTTCTTTGCATCTAAATCCCCTCAAGCATATTTGTTCTTCTAATTCTTCCCGGTGATTCATTCTCTTTCATCAGTCATTTTCGAATTCTCATGGTGGTTCATTCGAGATTCTTTTTCCTTGATGATGATGTTAATTCATTCGATCTTTTCAATCCTACCGGTGGTTCATGAAGACCTTCTCAAGTTTGCGACATGTCACTTCTCAATCCTTTTCAAGAAGAATAAGTAGTATGCTAAATCCATTGCTTGTCATCAATTTAATTTGATGAAGGATAAGCATACAATAAATCTTATTCTTATTTCATCCAAGTGATTAATCCCTTTTTCTTCGGAGTTTGTTCTTGATGAATAAATTCTAGTTCCAAGTGTTTTCATCTTTTCTTTTCCGGAGTTCAAATTCCCTCGACCATCTCGTCGGAACCTCCATCTAAATCATCGCAAGGCTCATCTTATTCTTTCTTCCTTCATTTTATCTCGTCATCCTTTTTGTACCGGAGTTCTTCAGGGTGGTTCTTCATGATTCAATTCATTTTTCAAGAGTTCATCAAGATTTTGTTGGAGAAATTCAAGTATCTTTTCTTCTCCGTTCTTTTCATTCAACTCTTTCAATTCTTTTCGGAGCTTTTGTGTCATGTATTCATCAAGTGCCATCACATCCTCTCTAGCTCGTGTTCTATTCCCCCATGTTTCAGCCGAAGTGCTGCCTAAATTTTTTCAGTCTTATCCGTTTCTTTTCTCATTCTAACCACTCCGGTTAGAACGAGTGATTTCATAGTCTATCTTATTCCGTGAGTTTCGATTCTCGTCATTCTCGTCGTTCCTCTCTTCTTCTCGAGTGCTCTCGATTCTTTGCTTCTTCTCTTGAGTTCTTGTTTCACCTCTTCCTTTTCCCTTCCATCTCGGTCCTAAGATCTCGGGACGAGATCTCTTGTTAGTGGAGGAGTGTTGTAACGCCCCGGATTCGATGCGCCAGGTGTCTGCCAGTTATTCGCCGTCATTGCCATGTCATTTGCTTGTGTGTTGCATTTTGCCATGTCATCATCTGCAAGTTTTTCGAAACTTGCATCTGTTCGGGTTCCCCGATTCTCTCCGTTGTCCGTTCTGGGCCCGACCACACTCGCACGCGCCCGCGGCACCTCCGAAATATTATTTTATAAGTGGCATAAAAATGTTCTCGGAATGGGTTGCAACTTGTCGTGCGGTCTTACTATAGTGTAGACAGACCGCCTGCCAAGTTTCGTCGCATTCGGAGTCCATTTGATAGCCCAACCGTTAAACTTATAGATGTACCATTGCCGGTACCTTCGTCAGACGTTTCGGTCTCCGAAACTGCCGCCGGGCTGCTTTTCTCTTTGCTTCCCTCAGCCCAAACCCTCTCCTCACAGCCCACTAATCCCTGCTGGGCCCAGTCTAACTCCCCCCTCTGACCGGAACCGTTCGATTGCGATCGGAGGGCTCCGAAACCCCCTCCTAACCCCTCAAACCCTAGCCCTACCTATAAATGGAAGCCTCCCTTCCATTTTTGGCAGCAGCCAAACCCCCTCCTCGAGCCCCGCGCCCCAACACTACTAGGGAAAAGCCTATACACAGAATCTTATCAGCAGCGCGCCTCAAAATAACTCGCTGCTGCTAACTAGCAGTAGCGCGGACCACTGAAACTCGCTGCTGAGACAAATATAGCAGTAGCGCGTCGAGCCAAAGACGCGCTGCTGCTATAATTCCTACGAGGCCGCCGCGAGGCTAGTTATAGCAGCAACACGTTAATACGACGCGCGCTACTGCTACGTAGCATAGTAGCAGCGCACTTCCCCGACAAGCGCTACTGCTAAGTTTCCGACGAAAATTTAGTCCCACCTCGCTCCGTGAAGAGAGTTTCTACCACCTTAAATATGTTACTTCTCACACTTTGACAAGCACTTGATCTTCATTGAACTCTATGTGTAGAATTTGTGGCTGCAATATGAGTCTTCACCTGTTCCTAAACCGGTAAGGACTCATATTGTCGAATCAGATTGTACACAAAAAGATCGTTGATGATCAATGTGTATTTTTGCATGCTGACATATAGCAGTAGCGCTTTATCGTGAAAAGCGCTGCTGCTAGATAGCTTAGCAGTAGCGCGTTTTGCTGAAGAGCGCTACTGCTAAGCCATCCATCTCCCTGATCTCCTCCCTTCGGATCCACTCACACACAGCCACTCAAATTCTGCGCCGCGCGCCCCCGTCGCCCCTCTCCTCCGCGCGTCTGCGCCGCGCGCCCCCGTCGCCGCTCCTCCGTTTGCGCCGCGCGCCGTCACCTCCTCCTCCTTGCTGGACTCGGTACCGGCCTCCTCCTCCATCCTCCCTCTCCACTCGCCGCTGGCCGGCCCCTCCTCGCTCCGCCTTCCTCCTCCGTCCTCCCTCAACTGGCCGCGCCGGCCGGCCCCTCCGCGCTCCGCCTTCCTCCTCCATCCTACTCTCTTCTCCCTCCTCGAGTCGCCCTCCTTCTCCCTCCTGCTCATATGCAACATTTTGATTTAGTTGATATAATTTAGTTGACTTAGTAGGCTAGTTGATTTAGTTGACTTAGAACATTTTGATTTAGTTGATTTAGTAGGCTAGTTGATTTAGTTGACTTAGAACATTTTGATTTAGTTGACTTAGTAGGTTAGTTGATTTAGTTGACTTAGAACATTTTGATTTAGTTGATTTAGCAGGCTAATTCATTTAGTTAATTTAGTTGACTTAGAACATTTTGATTTAGTTGATTTAGTAGGCTAGTTGATTTAGTTGCCTTAGAATATTTTGATTTAGTTGACTTAGTAGGTTAGTTGATTTAGTTGACTTAGAACATTTTGATTTAGTTGATTTAGTAGGCTAGTTGATTTAGTTGACTTAGGAACATTTTGATTTAGTTGATTTAGTAATCCTTTGCTCATATTGCTTTAGGAAGAATGGCGCCACCACCACCACCACTATGTCAACTGTGCAAGTCAAGATGCGCCAGCAGCCTTGCAACTGGCAAGCTGTTCGGCATCTACTTCCAGCCGAGTTTTCGTCATGCGGCGGTAAGAAATTAGATGAAATGTAATAACTATTTTATTTTTAGTGTTGGCATTACTGCACTGTGTCATTTTGCTTAGTTTACACAGATCGCCCCATGCAATGTGAGGTTGAAATTCAACAAGCTGACAGGAGACACTGTGACATTTGAGGCTCCTGGGGGGCCGTGCACTATGGAGGTCGAGAAAGGACGCAATATGTCGCAGATTGGAGGAGATGGATTGTCCCGTTTCGTCGCTCGCATGCATCTTACTGGTGGTGAGTTGATCAGCTTCAACTTCCGAGCAGAAAGACCCAAGCTAGCTGTCATTTATCTCAACCTAGTGGAAGATGATGAAGAGGACGAAGATGATGAAGATGATGAAGATAATGAGGACCCACTCGATGAAGATGATGAGGACCCACTTCATGAAGCCATCGTAGCTCAAAGAACAAGGCTGAGTGAGGAGGAGGTGTCCAACCTGTGGGACATAATTCCGTCACGTGCTGACTTTGTCGGGGTGCCATTCGTGACCCGCTTGACAAATACCATGGTTGATCAACATGATATGGTATGTTATACTTACAAATGCAAAATAATAGTGTGAATTACTTAGTGTACAGTCCAATGATATGGTATGTTGTGTGGAATCTAGTCGATGATATATATGTTTTAGTGTAGAGTTCGATCACATGCTTATTAATTGATATGTTTTTCTTATTCAGAAATTGGCAAAGAGAATATCTGTGAGTTATGGTATCGAGCCTGATGAAGAAGGCTCAGCTGGACTACGCCTTACTGCAAGGGGCTCCGTCACAACCTGTACTTACCGCGTGGACACGGACGGTCGCACACACTTAAGCTCGGTTGGGTGGAAGAAATTCCTCGATGGCAAGAATCTTCGTGTTGGACAGGCCATCCTAATTACTATCAGGAACACCAACCGCCCAGGCTTGAGGATGATGATTGTCTTCGATATCATCTAGAACTACATATGTGTGTGTCGCTATATCATCTAGAACTACATATGTGTGTGTGGCTATATCATCTAGCTAGAACTACATATGTGTGTGTGGCTATATCATCTAGAACTACATATGATGATCGTCGTCGATATCATCTAGAACTACATATGATGATGGCCGTTGATATGACCATGTACTGCTTGAGGATGCATGTTGGCTATGCATGGAATTGTTATCTTAGTACTCCCTTCGTTCCAAATTACTCGTCGTGGTTTGAACTAAAACCACGACGAGCAAACCACGACGAGTAATTTGGAACGAAGGGAGTACTACTGTACCTAGTAATGGTTTATGAATTTGATATGTACTAGTAGTACCTAGTATCTAGCATCTGAAAGGAGAACTGAAAGGGAAAATGATGAAAGATATAGCAGTAGCGTGGGCTGAAGAAATCGCTACAGCTAGTTAATAGTAGCGCGTTCCTAAAAAGCGCTGCTGATATCGTTCAACAGTAGTAGCGCTGGTTGGGGCCGCGCTACTACTATGAGTTAGCTGTAGCGCCTTATTAGTAGCGCGGCCACCCGCGCTGCTGCTAGCCTGAAAACCCGCGCTGCTGCTAGCCTTTTCCCTAGTAGTGCAACCTCCCTCCGTTTCCGCGCCCGGCCAGCCATCCACCACCACTTGGCGCCATCCCAGTGGCCGCGCCGCCACTAGCGCCACCGAAGCCGCCCTCCTCCTCCAACCCACGCACGCCACGCGTCCCCTGGCAGTTTTCCCTCGCCGTGGCCCGCCCAGGCCCGGGCCAGGCCCGCGAAGCCCATCGGGGCCCGCGCCCGAGCCCGCGCGCCCGAGCAAGCGCCGCCGCCGCTCGGCTCCCGTGCTTCGCCCCAGGCTCCAGCGCCTCCCCGCCGCCGCAGTCCACCGCGCCGCCATGCGCCGCCGCTGGCTCCGGCCGGAGCAGCGCGCCGCCATCGCCGAAGCTCCTCCAGGCCAGCCCTGTCTTCTCCTCCTCCCCTGCCCGTTCCCTGCTTCCCTCACCTTTCCCGTGCACCCTGCAGGCCGGCGCCGCCACGGCCCTCGTCGCCGCCCGGAGTTCCCCTCGCCGCCGGCCGACTCCCCGACCGGATCCGGCCGGATCCGCGGCCTCCCCGTCGCCCTCGCTCTCCTCCGGGCCTCCCCATCGCCGGCGCCGCCACTGCCTCGCCTGGCCACGACCTCGTCTGCCCGTGCCTCTGACGGGTGGGCCTCCGCCGCCGGACATGTCTGACCGGGCACGGACATGTCCGCCCAGATCTGACCCGCGAGGTTGTTTTTTTGCCTAAGTCCCCGAAGCATCTTGCATTATCATGCCATGTTTGACCTGCTGTATCTCTACATCTGTAGCTCCGTTTCGTGCGTGTAATATGTCAAATTGTTCGTCTCGACGAGTACTTCATTTCATTCCATTGCATCATTTTCATTTGAGCTCATCATGATGCCTGAAATGCTGTTGGAAGAGTGCATGTTGATGTTAATCTGCTGAAACTGTTATAACTTGCTCATTTGTCATTTTTGCCATGTTTGATGTGTGCATCCTATGAGGTTGATGTCTACATGTGTTTTGATCTATGCCATGCCATCTTTCCAGGAGTGTATGCCATGTATTTTTGTGATCAATGTGGTGACTAGCACAAGCATGCAAACTAGGCTTCGTGATATTGCTGATTTTAGTCCCTGTTCTGCTGTTATTTTGATGCCATGTAAACTTGATGCTACAGAGAGATCCATGCATATTTTGAGATACTTCAGTAAGGGTGTTTTGAACATGTGGTTATTGTCTATCCATTCATGCACTTATTTGTACTTATGGATTAGCCTAGCATGTCATTTGAGTGCTCTACTTTTGCTTCAAAATGTTTCCTGGCAGATTGTTTACTTGTTATTCAATTTAGCCAAGGTTGCTATAGTTGATACTTGCATGCTATGGACTTGTTTTTGACTTGGTTTGTTACACAAACATGCCTTCTTGATGATGCTATGCTTATATTGTCATGCAATGACTTGTGGTGAGTGAATCCAGCTTGTTAAGTAGTGTACTTGCTGTTGCTGTTTTGCTAGACAGATTCTGTCATATTTTGTTGCTATGTTAACATGTTGCTACTAATCATTCTATGCATAATCTGGAGATGTCCTATAAACATGTTTTGATATACATGTCATGCTCTATCCATTCATGCGCTTGGTTGCATTTATAGCCTGCTGTAGATTGTTCATATCTTGCTCCAAAGTTGCTTGATAATGTTGCTATCAGCCTGTTAACATTAAGTTCACTAGTTCCCATGTGTTTTGCTAGTGATCCATGCACCCTATGACCTTGTTCTTGCCATGCTTAGCTTCAGAAACATGCCTTCTTACTGTTGGTTGCCTTGACATGCCATTTATTGCTCTGTAGTGAGTGGTTCAAGCTCACCAACATGCCTACTTATTGTTGTTCCTGCCATGTTTGAATCTGTAATATAACTTGCCATGTTTACATGGGTGCCATCATATTTTCTCATCCTTTTTGGCTCATGGTCAGTAAGGGACTTTTTATCTATGCAATTAGTAGATTCATGCCATGCCTTTGTTTGCCATGATAAGTTCCTGTAACATGTTGTTTGATATCCCTAAACATTGCAACCTGATGTTATTTCTGCTAAGTCTGAAACTGTTATTATTTGCAATCTTCCCATGTCTTTTTGAGCATGTTCTAGTTGTTTCTGGAGATAGCTCAGTGTTCATGTTTTGTTGTCCTTTACCAGTAATTCATGCCCATGCCTTTTGTTATTATGTTGGGGTGATGTAGCATGTTGTTTTGAAGCTTGTAAGATAACTAGTTGCTGTTATGGACAGATTGTTGTTATGACTTGTATAGAGTGCATGTGTTGAACCGTTGACCCGTTTTGAGTGTGCTTTATATGAAACTTGCTTGATTTGCATGTAGCTTCTTATTATCATGTTGCATCCTTGTTTTGAGGGGTTTGCTTGATGTTTGGGTGCATTTTGCATCAATGCCATGCTTAACTTGTTTTGCTCATATCTTCTAGGCCGTAGCTCCGAATCTAATGAACTTTATATGTAACTTGACTAGAATCTCGTGTAGATCATCTTGGTGCATCTTAACTTGTTGTTTAACAACTTCAACTTAATGTTTATTAAGTTCTGGACCAATTTCGAAATATATATATGAGGACTTACCGGAATTGTTATATGTTGTTTCCGGCCTCATTTAAACTTGCTTTGATGTGTTGTTCTTGTTTGCATCATCTCTTGCCGTGAGTAGCTTCATCTAGCTTTTTCATGCATCATGCTTGTTGTGCATCATGTCTTGTTCATGTGTGGTGTGTTTACCATGTTGTGTGCTTCTTCTCGATAGTTCCCGTTTCGTTGCGATCGTGAGGATGTGTTCGTCTACGTGTGGTTCGTCTTCGTGGCTTCATCTTCTTCATGGACTCGTTCTTCTTCCTTGCGGGATTTCAGGCAAGATGACCACTACCCTGGATCTCACTAATATCATTGCTATGCTAGTTGCTTCGTTCTATCGCTATGCTGCGTTACCTATCATTTGCTCTTCAAGCCTCCCAAATTGCCATGAACCTCTAACCTTTGACACCATTCCTAGCAAACCATTGATTGTCTATGTTACCGCTTTGCTCAGCCCCTCTTATAGCGTTGCTAGTTGCAGGTGAAGTTGAAGATTGCTCTATGGTGGACAGGGTTTATGTTGGGATATCACAATATCTCTTATATTATTAATGCATCTATATACTTGGTAAAGGGTGGAAGGCTCGGCCTTATGCCTGGTGTTTTGTTCCACTCTTGCCGCCCTAGTTTCCGTCGTACCGGTGTTATGTTCCCGGATTTTGCGTTCCTTACGCGGTCGGGTGATTTATGGGACCCCCCTGACAGTTCGCTTTGAATGAAACTTGTCCAGCAAGGCCCAACCTTGGTTTTACCATTTGCCTCACCTAGCCCTTTTTCCCTTGGGTTTCCGGAGCCCGAGGGTCATCTTTATTTACCCCCCGGGCCAGTGCTCGTTGTGAGTGTTGGTCCAAACTGTCAGCCGCCGGTGGCCACCAGGGGCAACTCTGGGCTCGCCTACCGGAAGTTTGGACAATCTGGTGTGCCCTGAGAATGAGATATGTGCAGCTCCTATCAGGATTTGTCGGCACATCCGGGCGGCTTTGCTGATCTTGTTTTACCATTGTCGAAATGTCTTGTAAACCGGGATTCCGAGACTGATCGGGTCTTCCTGGGAGAAGGTCTATTCCTTCGTTGATCGCGAGAGCTTTTCATGGGCTAAGTTGGGACACCCTTGCAAGGTTTAAACTTTCGAGAGCCGTGCCCGTGGTTATGTGGCAGATGGGAATTTGATAATGTCCGGTTGTAGATAACTTGACACCATATCCGAATTAAAACGCATCAACCGCGTGTGTAGCCGTGATGGTCTCTTCTCGGCGGAGTCCGGGAAGCGAACACGGTTTCTGGGTTATGTTTGACCTAAGTAGGTGTTCAGGATCACCTCTTGATCATTGCTAGCTTCAAGACCATTCCTTTGTTTCTCTTCTCGCTCTCATTTGCGTATGTTAGCCACCATATCATGCTTAGTCGCTGCTGCAACCTCACCACTTTACCCCTTCCTTTCCCATTAAGCTTTGCTAGTCTTGATACCCATGGTAATGGGATTGCTGAGTCCTCGTGGCTCACAGATTACTACAACAATAGTTGCAGGTACAGGTTATGCGATGATCTTGACGCGAGAGCGATTTTGCTTGTTTTGGAGTTCTTCTTCGGCTTCTTCTTCGATTAGGGGATAGGTTCCAGGTCGGCAGCCTGGGCTAGCAGGGTGGATGTCGTTTGAGTTTCTGTTTGTGTTTCATCCGTAGTCGGATGGTGCTCTTATGTAAGATGATGTTGTATTCGTGTGGCATTGTATGCCTTTTGTATGTATCCCCATCTATTATGTAATGTTGATGTAATGATATCCACCTTGCAAAAGCGTTTCAATATGCGGGTCTATCCTTGGTGGGACCTTCGAGTTCCTTTTGGATAGGGTCGCATATTGGGCGTGACAGGCGTTGTACTACATGGTGGCAGGGTGGCTCGAGGGCTCGATCGGGTTTGATGGAGAAGAAGGAAGAAGGAGGGCAGAGGAGGCAGAGGATGGGGTGTGGATGAGGAGGGAGAGGAAGATGATAGTGCCCGGCTTAAATAGCCCAAGCACGACGTGGTTTCACGCCGTAGAATTAATGGGCGGGCAGCATTTGGTGGCGCCCCATGAAAGTGTGTACACGAGCGTGGGAAACGGGCTGCGATCCTTCTATGCCACCGGTCATGGGTCAAGGGGGACGGGCTCAAGCGCGCGTCTGTGCCGTCGTGGGTCAAGGGGACACGCCTGCCCCGGGTTCTCTGCGTGTGCCGCCCGTGCATTCATGTCGTAGCCCATTAATTTTCCCATCTTGCTAGGGCCTGGCTAGAGGGCAACATTTGGTCGATGGGAGATGTGACAATAATGGACGCCTTCATTTGCCCATCTTGTAACGGGCAGCACACCGTTTGAACTACATCGATACCCACATCGATACCCCATGCCATTGCGTCCTCAAAGAGGAGCACGCCATGTACATCATGCCATGCATCGTTGGCTTTTTGGTTGTCTTCATTGGGCTGTTGCATTGTGGCCGGGTGCATGCTTTGATGCGACACTGCATCGGTCCTAATGGTAGGCATGCGACAGCTTACTGCGTCGATATGGGTGGCGGAGCAGGGCTACGTCGAGGGCATGCATGCAACGCACGGACACAGTTCTGCGGGTGGGCATGCATGCTATGGGTAGGCACGGGCACGCATGCAACGATGGAAAGGGCACTGCGTAGGCTTGGTCCAGGCACCGCGTCAACTCTTGCCGTTGGATTCAAATGAACGGTCCTGATTCCCCAACGAGAGAGGATGATCCAAACGCCACCGATTCAACCAATCAGTGCGTCTCATGCGGATCGATGCACACTGATTCAACCAATCAGCACGTCTCATGCGGATCGATGCACACTGTAGCTAACCCTAGCGCCTGATCTCAACCGTCCACGCACAACGATCGACGACCTAGTAGTGTGTGGGGTTTTGAGGGGTTTTGAGAGGGGTTTTGAGGGGTTTTGACTGATTAGGGTTGACCATAACTAATTCAAAAAAAATCAAAAAAATATATAACTTGCGCACATAGTCTTATTATGTCATATAGTAACAAGAAAAAATAATATAAATTTGGTTTACTTACATTTTTATGAAAAATCCTTCACAAAATTGTCATTCCTCGAACAATGTAGTATGGAGTTCAAGCGAGAGAGTAGTGGGCACGTGGGGTTTTGAAAATGAAAAGTGTGAAAACCTCACCAAAACTTCATTTTGGATTGACTAAGAAAGGTCTTAACTTACTTTTCTCATTTTCATGTTTTAAACTTGTTTTATATATAATTTTCTATTAAATCTTGTTTTTTCAAAAAAAAGAAAATAATAGAAAATTAATTGAATAAATAGTGAGACTTTAGATTTACACTATATAGGTAGAATAGATGTGTAGAAAAATTATTTGGCTGGTTTAGACAAGGTGCCAAAAAACTTGCTTAAATATGAGGCCGTTTACCCTACCTTTGGAGGTCATTTGAGACACACTTTTCATGATGATGAGTTCAACTTACCAAAAGGGCTCGGAATGATCAGCAAGCAAACATATTTCAGTCGAGGTACTTTAGATAGCATTAAAACATCAATACCCCATCCCTAATTCAAATTTGAGCCCAAATTTGAATTTGAATTTGAATTTTATTTGGCTGGTTTAGACAAGGTATCAACAAACAAGTTCGAATAGAAATATGGGGATACATAGTGACTACCAGTACGCACCAAGTTACAAATATTATTACATACCCCAAATTTTCAAACTGTTCTCTGTTCTACCTCTTCCTACCACGTCGTGTGCCCTTCTTCGCCTTAGCACTTCTTGTTTTTGGTTCTACTACACACACAAGTTCACTGATCATCTTGGTTTTCTTCACTGGTCTTTTCAACACCTCGCCAACACCCTCGTGGTCAGTGTCTTCAGTCTCAATGTTGACAACAGTTTCAGTTTCTTCGGTGTGTACCTCAACATGGGTTTCTTCAGTCTGAACCTCGACACGCTCAGGTTCAGTTTCAACATCGAGAGTAGTTTCCTCAGTATGAATGTTGACTGCAATTTCAGTTTCTTCGGTGTGCACCTCCACATCAGTTTCTTCAGTCTGAATGTTGACTGCAGAAGGATTTTCTTCAGTCTGCTCAGGCTTAGGCACACTTCTCTTCTTTCTACCGCCATTGACTCTTGCTTTTTTTGTTGGCCAACACTGTTCAACAACAAGGGGCTGACTTGCTCGCTTCCTCCTGGCCATTGGGAAAATGTTATAGATATAGTAATTGGAAAAAAGCACCAAATCAAAACACAGACAAATAGATAAGAACATACTTTGGCTTATCAAGAGTGTAACAGCATTTGACAGATCCCACTCTGTGCCCAAGTTCCTGGCACAGCTTGCATATGTTTTTGTTACCTTTTTGGGCCCTTTTTGGCTTTCCATCTTTCTTTCCCTTCTTACTACTCCCACCTTTCTCAAACCATGCCTTGAATCTACTCTATTTAGGCCTGCCAGCCTTTCTTTTCGTCAAGGGAGGACACATGGAAAATGCAATGTCCACTTCAGGCCACTGAGACTGATCTGTAAGTGCTGGAATTGGAGTAGGATATGCAGCTTTGAATCTTGCTACCGAATAATATTCATGCAAATATGGGTGCATGTTTATCTTCGGTTGGGATGCTAAGAAGAGAATGGCATGCTCACATGGTTTACCAGTGTGTTGCCACTCGAGGCAAGTGCAATCATGCAATTCAGTGTTAACAACATGTCTCCTTCCAGTTTTGTTATCTCTAACTTCAGCACCCCAAGGTGAAGATTTTTAACAAACAAATGTGAAAGACATCTGCTCCTATTGACCACCTGTTGTACCACTGCTAGAAGCTTATCACCTCGCAGACAATCACCTATCCTTCTTCTCAATTCCCACAACCGCATGAGCAGGATCCTGATTTGGTCAACCATGTCATGCACAGGCAAATATTTTAACTCCTTCACCTTGTTGTTGAAACTCTCTGCCAAATTGTTGTTGATGTGGTCACACTTGATGGCAGTGTTGAATGCTGACCTGTAGCATAACAAAGAATGGTAGGTGTTCAGCCATGGACCAAACTCATCACATGCTGCCATTATCTTATCAAGATGATATTTGTGTGTCTGTCTAGTGTAAGATCTTGGTGCTGGCCACATGTGCCCAAATTCTTCTCCTCTAAATTCTTTGATCAAATTCATCCACAAATGACCGAAGCACTCCCTCTGCTCAGCATGTGGGAAACATTTTTCACTGAATTTTCAAGCCCCTTACATGCATTTGTGTGTATAGCCAAAGGTGACACTAGCCCTAGGCATCTTTTCAACTGGATCATGAACCATGTCCATGAAGCCTCTGTTTCTGACTGAAACAAGCCAACAGCAATAGGAAACATCCAGTTGTGTCCATCTAGAGCATTGCATGCTGCCAACTGACCATTCCACTTTCCTGTAAAAAAATGATGAGTGTATGCTCAAATATGGATGGCACCCTACTTTGAACCCATCGATGCAAGGCTTCAAAGCCATAAAAAACTTGGAGAACTTGACTTCACCTTCAGCTGATACCTCTGTATCTATCTCCACAACACTGCCAGGTGACCTCTTTTCCACCTCTGCTTTGAAGTTGTAAAGCATCCTAAATGTATTTGCCCAATCACCATATAAATTTTTCATTGCCCTTTGTTTTGCCTTCCACACTGTGGTATATTTTAGTCTAATGGGGTACATCTTTGCCAAGTCTACTTTGAGTTTCTTGGCAGTAGTGTTTGGTGTTTTGGCTAAAATTGGGGTGATCTTTTCTGCAACCCAAAGTTGTGATGTCATGGTTGATACTCTCTGTGAACTTGTAATACAAGTATGATGATTGGGGATTTGGTTAACCCTGACAGTACTTCCATCAGGTTGCAGTCTAGCAGATATGTACCACTTGCAAGGCTTCACACTACTATCAAATCCTTTGCACCTCGCATAAAACTTCTTTCTATTAGTCCAAACAGTCTTGGCATCAAACTCATGTTTCACTGCATAAGTCTTGAAACACATCCTAAACTCCTTCATGCTTGGGAACAACTTGCCTACTTCAATGGCAGGGTTTTCTTTGTCATACACATGCACCAGCTCATCATCATGTGCACCATCTACTTCATCTGCAGCTTGTTCCATCAACTGTCCATCTACTTCATCAGCATTAGCAGGTAAACTAGATTCGCCCCTCTCCTGCTTATCTCTATCATCGACTGGAATGCCAAAAAGTTTGTCCATCTCAATGTCAGGCATTGGTGCAATGACCAAATTAGTAGGCTCATCTAATTCAACTACATTCGAATCAACAGTTGCTGCAGTTTCAGTTTCAGTTCCAATCACCTGTCCCTCTTCGGCTATTACTGTAAGTTTAGTACACATGGGAATCAATGGCCTCTGTGTAGCCCAATCATCATCTATCATCTGTGCAGCCAATTGTGATGGCACATATCCAACCTTCAAAAAAATGTTCAGATCAACGAGCTTAGCAAAAAAATTAGCCCGTTTGCTTGTCCAGCCATTTTGCCGATCGATTTCTTCAACAATCTGTTCACCATCTTCTATTCTCACATACTCTCCTTTCCAGTCATCAAACCGCAACAGTGATACTTCTTGCTCTAGACCCCAAACAATATTCTCCCCAATTTTTTCCACCCATTTCTTCACTGCCGTCTCTCCCATGTTCTGTAGAACTTGTGGATCAATCTCTATAAACTCAACCTCCCATTTAACAATTGTCTCTCTCTCAATGTTCTGTATGCTACCATCAACTAATTTTGCCTTTGATGGAAAGAAATTGACTGTCAATTCGAAGGTCCGAGCGGCAGCATCCCCTCTATCAGTGGCGGACAGTGTGAGCCCGTGAGAAAGAGCAGACGAGGCCACCCCCTAATTGCATGCAAAATTGGATCGGAGAGAGGCGCATTACCTATTCGAAGTTGAATCTAGTGGCTCCATCTCAGTATGCCCACGGGCTCCCAACCTATCGATTCCACAAGCGAAAACAGAGGAAACGAGCTGAGATCTACGAGCCCGAGAGAGGAACGGGAGGGCGACTAGGGTTTGAATTCACTCACCATTTTCTGAGGAAGAAGGCTCTGCCGCCGTTGAGAACGAGGGCTCCGATGCCGCCACCGAGAGCGCAAGATCCGCCGCCACCGGAGAAGAAGGGGGGCAGAGTGGCGGGCCCGACACGGTCGGGCGGCAGGGCACAGTCAGCTGTTTTGAGGAACAATTAAGTTGGACCCACATGTCCTAACATAAACGGGCGGGCTTGGTTGACGACCAATTTAACCACATTTAACACCCCATGTGGCCCTGGGCTATTTACACGCTCAAATGTGTCGCATCACAGCCATTCATTCCAACAACGTCGCACTCCTTCCAATTCACATCAAAAACGTCGCATATGAGCTATTGACCCGATAATTAAGGATGGGGCTTTCTTCTCAGTATGCAGCGGGGCTGCTCCTGCACGGAGAAAGACATGTACGTTAGTCGTTCCCTGATCCCCCAGACCTGGCCTCCGTCTGTATTCTGATGGCCGGGGAAAAGGGATTCATACGCCCGCCCTCCTACTTGTATTTCGGAGAATGGGGCCCTCCCGTCAGGACGTAGCGGAGTGCTCCTCCTTGGGAAGGACCCACACGTTGCTCCGTAAGAGGCTCCTTGTCAATTTCTAGCGGACTTCTCCTCCTGATGAGACCTTGAACATGTAGTCGGCAGGGGTTCCATCATCAGTTTGTAGTGGACTGCTTCTGTTTGGCGGTGCTTGCTAGGTGAGCCCTTTTGCCAAGAGTTTTGATAAAAGCAGGGGATCCCTCGTCAGGGATACCCACTTGCCAAGGTAAGGAGATAAAAACCTCCCTGTCAGTTTGCAACGGACTACTCCTAGTTTGGGCATTGTTTTATACTTGATTCGTTGGTCGAATCTTCCTCTCGTCAGTATGCAGCGGACTGCTCCTGGTTGGGAGGGTGACATCATATTCTTGGTGTCTTTTCCCGTCGGTCTTCCATAGATGCTTCATCTGGCAAACACAATCTGAACTATAACATAGATTCTTCTGCGGCTACGGTGACCGAGCTTCCGGTGGCTTTCCTTCGTCTTTGTTGAAGCTACATTGTTGGAGTAGGCGAGTGAGATGTTCGTCTTTTTCTTGATTGGGCTGGATGGTGTAAGTATTTCTTGGGAGTTGTTTTCTACAACCTAGCCAGGCACGGTGTGTCGGTAGGCGTGTGCAGAACACACACATAACACCGTCAATTTAAAACGTGCTTGTGCTAGTTCGGGAATGGGGCACAAAGGTGACTACCTACACTACTGAAATGCATGAAATGGACACGATGATTTGCCAAGGTTCAGGACGCATGGTGTGTAATACCCTACCCCTGCTTTGTGTCTATTTATGTTGGTTTATTGCCAACTACAAGTCCTTTCCGGGAACGGGAAGCATTATGTGCACCTGCTGGTGTTCTACCAACTATCCAACCATGTCCCATATTACCGTGTGCTCCTTTTATATGTCAAGGGGTACCACAATGGTTTAGTTGCTAAGGAACTACCCTGAGCCGATAGGGTATGTATGCACATTAAATGCATGATGAGGTGTCACCGTCTTCTATCTTCTGGGAATGAATAACCATCTTGTCACTGCCGCCCAGGGTGGCATTCTAGCCTAGTGGCGCCATGCACCGATGCAGGTGTCATCCTTGCGGTGGATGAGCCGATGACTCTCCCCTGGTTAGTGATGCATCTTCACCACCCAGGCCGCATGTTTGCAATGTGTCACATTGGGCCTTATGAGGCTGGGACGCCGTGCCACGCGCAGGACGACCTGGTGTGGATGCCTTAGAGGGTAAGTAAGCGCGGTCGTTAGCGGAGGCTTTGTTCTTGGGTCTTGTCTTCATGATGCTTCTGGCGAATGAGAGGGTGGCTCGTGGTCCGTGCATAGTTGATCCAGTGGACCAAATGTCCACAGTATCGATAGTAGCCCCCGGGCATGGCCCTGATGAGTGTTTCTCACGTTAATCAGGTTGAGGCTGTGGCCCTGATGAGTGTTTCTCACGTTAATCAGGTTGAGGCTGTATACAAACACATGGGCCATGTCTGCCGGCTATTTTTACCATCAAGTCCAATTAGTTGCCAGAGGGCGCATCTTAGCGCAAGCAAGGAGCCAGCCCTTGGTCCTGCGTAGATTGCTGGGTGAAAGTCTTGGCTCATACCCACTTGCGCTGTCCACTAGTTGATCGGTCAATCAGGTAATCAATAAGCTTGACATGTGGCATCGAGATTACGTCATGTGCGGGAATCAAATCTTTTTACTCCTGCTACTACGGGTTTGAACACGCAATGTCTCGTGTGTTGTTACTCGTCTTTAATTCGCCCCAGGGTTTGAACTAGCGTCGGCGCAATTATGCCTCGCACTATTCAACCCCACTTCACAATTTGATGCGTCTGGTGTGCATTTGAGTTCTCATCAGAAAACCCAAACGTCTGCTGCCTGCGTTGATTGCTTTGAAGTCGATTGGGGAGGGTGCCTCACCTCGGTTCTTAGCCTATAAAAGCTGAGGATCGAGCTTGCTACTTGTGAGCTGCGTTGGGATTTCCTTGAAGAGGAGAGGATGATATAGTACATTAGAGATAAGTATTTCCCTTAGTTAAGAACCAGGTTTATCAATCCAGTAGGAGAACCACACAGAACCTTGTTAGCAGCACCTGCACACACAAAAGCAAATACTTGCACCCAACGCAAACAAGGGGGTCGTCAATCCCCTCGACGGTTAATTGCAAGGATCAAATCTCGTAGTGGTAGATAGATAAAATAAATTGCAAAATAAAATAAAGGAAATAAAATTGCAGCAAGGTGTTTTTGGATTTTATATATGATAAAAGTAGACCCCGGGGCCATATATAGTTTTCACTAGAGGCTTCTTTCTTGAACACAAACCATAAGGTGGGTAAACAAATTACTGTTGGGAAATTGATAGAAAAGCCCATACTTATGACGATATCTAAGGCAATGATCATGTATAAAGGCATCACATCTGAGAGAAGTGGACCGACTCCTGCTTGCATCTACTACTATTACTCCACCCATCGACCGCTATCCAGCATGCATCTAGGGTATCAAGTTAATAAAAACAGAGTAACGCCTTAAACAAGATGACATGATGTGGAGAAGCAAATCCAATCAATATGAATAAACCCCATCTTTTAATCCTTAATGGCAACAATACAAATATGTGTCATGTTGATGTCTACTACGCAACCTTCTTCTTGTAGACTCATGTTGGGCCTCCAAGCGCAGAGTTTTGTAGGACAGTAGCAAATTTCCCTCAGGTGGATGGCCTAAGGTTTATCAATTAGTGGGAGGCGTAGGATGAAGATGGTCTCTCTCAAACAACCCTGCAACCGAATAACAAAGAGTCTCTTGTGTCCCCAACACACCCAATACAATGGTAAATTGTATAGGTGCACTAGTTCAGCGAAGAGATGGTGATACAAGTGTAATATGGATGGTAGAAATATATTTTTATAATCGGAATAAATAAAAACAGCAAGATAACTAGTAACAAAAGTGAGCAAAAACGGTATTGCAATGCTTGAAAACAAGGCCTAGGGTTCATACTTTCACTAGTGCAAATTCTCTCAACAATGATAACATAATTCGATCATATAACAATCCCTCAACATGCAACAAAGAATCACTCCAAAGTTTTATCAGAGAACGTAGGATGAAAACATGCATCAACCCCTATGCATATATTACCCCAATGTCACCTCGGGAATCCGTGAGTTGAGTGCCAAAACATACATCAAGTGAATCAATAGAACATCATATTGTCACCATAGATATCCCACCGCAAGACATACATCAAGTGTTCTCAAATCCAATACTCAATCCAACATAACGAAACCTCAAAGAGCAAGACTCAATTCATCACAAGAATGTAGAGGGGAAGAAACACCATGTGATCCAACTATAGTAACAAAGCTCGCTGTACATCAAGATCGTGCCAAATCAAGAACACGAGGGAGAGAGATCAAACACATAGCTACTGGTACATACCCTCAGCCCCGAGGGTGAACTACTCCCTCCTCATCATGGAGACCGCTGGGATGATGAAGATTGCCTCCGGCGATGATTTCCCCCTCCGGCAGGGTGCCGGAATGGGTCCCGATTGGTTTTTCGTGGATACAGAGGCTTGCGGCGGCGGAACTTCCCCTCTAGGATTCTTTTCGGTGGTTTTGGTATTTATAAGAATTTTTGGCATCGGTCTCACGTCAAGGGGGTGCTCGAGGGGCACACAAGCCATAGGGGTGCGCCCAGGGGGGTAGGGCGCACCCCCTGGCTTGTGGACTCCTCGGGACTCTCCTGGTCCAGCTCTGATGCATCGGGGGTCTCTTTTGGTCCGTAAAAAATCATCGTAAATTTTCAGCTCGTTTGGACTCCGTTTGATATTCCTTTTCTGTAAAACTCAAAAGTAAGGAAAAAACAGAAACTGGCACTAGGCTCTAGGTTAATAGGTTAGTCCCAAAAATAATATAAAATAGCATATTAATGCATATAAAATATCCAAAACATATAATATAATAGCATGGAACAATAAAAAATTATAGATACGTTGGAGACGTATCAAGCATCCCCAAGCTTAATTCCTGCTCGTCCTCGAGTAGGTAAATAATAAAAACAGAATTTTTGATGTGGAATGCTACCTAACATATTTATCAATGCAATCTTCTTTATTGTGGCATGAATGTTCAGATCCATAAGAATCGAAACAAAATTTTAATATTGACATAAAAATAATAATATACTATAAAGCAATCATGTCTTCTCAAAATAACATGGCCAGAGAAAGTTATCCATACAAAATCATATAGTCTGTCTATGCTCCATCTTCATCACACAAAGTATTAAATCATGCACAACCCTGGTTTTAGTCAAGCAATTGTTTCATACTTTAGTATTCTCAAACTTTTTCAACTTTCACGCAATACATGAGCATGAGCCATGGATATAGCACTATAGGTGGAATAGAATATGGTGGTTGTGGAGAAGACAAAAAGAAGGAGATAGTCTCACATCAACTAGGCGTATTAACAGGCTATGGAGATGCCCATTAATAGATATCAATGTGACTGAGTAGGGATTGCCATGCAACGGATGCAATAGAGCTATTAGTGTATGAAAGCTCAAACAGAAACTAAGTGGGTGTGCATCCAACTAGCTTGCTCATGAAGACCCAGGGCAATTTGAGGAGGCCCATCATTGGAATATACAGGCCAAGTTCTATAATGAAAAATTCCCACTAGTATATGAAAGTGACAACATAGGAGACTCTCTATCATGAAGATCATGGTGTTACTTTGAAGCACAAGTGTGGTAAAAGGATAGTAGCATTGCCCCTTCTCTTTTCTCTCATTTTTTTTCTTTTTCTCACTTTTTGTGTGCTTCTTTTGGCCTCTTTTTTATTTGGGCTTCTTTGGCCTCTTTTATTTTATTTGTAAAGTCCGGAGACTCATCCCAACTTGTGAGGGAATTGTCGGAGTAATGGGCCACGGGTAGGCTGACCCGGGACCCAGGATCTTTCAAGACATCGGGGCAGGCCACGCCCCTCTAGCCGAGTCCCAGCTGGCGACCTCCAGAGAGGCCGAGTCCCAGCTGGCGATCTCCGGAGGAGCCGAATCCTAGATGATGACTTCAAAGCAAGCCGACTCCAAGCTGGCGACCTCCAGTAGTGCTGACTATGGGAGTCGGCCCATGACACTTCACGAAGCCCGATGCGGGGTACGGTCACGACGTGGCCGTCCCTCCCTGCCTACGAGGGAATGGCATGGCTACAGTGAGCCGTATCGCTGGGAGATCTCCGGCGAGGCGCGACACTGTAGCCATGCCTGCCCTGACCTCAGCCACAGTGCGCGATGCACTGTGCCCACGACGCCGGCCTGTACGGCCCGAAGATCGCGGGGCCGCCTGTCAGTGGGTGAATCGAAGGTGGCCAGAGCGCCCGAAGACGGCCCTGTGGGAGTCGGCCTCCCCGGAGTCGGCCGTCTCCCCTCCAGGGCCCCACAAGCCATAAACCAGATTGGATGGGGAGTGGCGACAGTGATTGCCTGATAGACGGCGGTACTGTTGCCACGTCCCAATGACCAAGCCTGCGTCATTAGGAGCACCGCATAGTGTCTGGCCTGTCCACGGGACCCACCAGTTGGCGGGCCCCAGAAGCCGGCGGGAAGGACGGCGACATGAGAGACAGACGACTGGGACCCACGCCCAGTTGGATTACCATTGTACCCCCGGGGGGTAGGCCTATATAAACCCCCCGGGGCACCCATGCAAAGGGTTCGGACCTTGATAGAGATAGACACCTAGCCCAGGGAGGAGAGAACTAGCCTTGCTCTCTCCTGCCTCCCGACACAGCTCTAGGAGCACCATTGTAGTCACCTTGCTATAGTGACCATGCGGAGACCCCGCAGAGCAGCAGTAGGGGTGTTATCTCCCCGGAGAGCCCCGAAGCTGGGTAAGATTCGCCGGCGTGCATGTCTACGCCTTATCCCGTTTCCAGGCACTGGCGACGTTCTACTCGCCCCCACCATGATAACCCATCCTTTGGCATATGTCGCACCCAACCTCCGACATTTGGCGCCCACCGTGGGGCGAGGTGCACCGTCGTCCGGAGATCTGTTCTGGACGGGAACCCTCTTCCTCCCAGGCGAGCGCAGCCAGCCAGGCTCGCCTGACGGAGTCTACATCGACACGCTGCGCGGCGCTGAGGCCGCCTGCGCCACGAGCGGCCTCGCCGAACTTGTATCCGACGAACCTGCATCCGACGCAGGCACGGGTGGCCCCGAGGGCCTTCTCGCGGGCCTCCTCGACCAACTCCACGTCGCCGGCGAGCCTGCCGTAGACTTGGAGTCCGTAGGCTCCTCCGACCCGATGCTGGTCGACTCCGACGCCGTGTCGCTTGACGTTTTCCCCACCAACGTGGTGGTCTACGACGAGCCGCTTCCGTACGAGGAGAGCGGCGGAAGCGCCGTCACGGAGGTGCTCGTCATCAGCCACGTCGAGCACTCCGGCGAAGAAGCCCAGGACCTGCTAGCTGCGGCCCTACAAGACCTAACCGCGCGCATTCCAGAGGACGCAGACGCCGAGACGCTGGAGACGCGCCGCCTTCAGATCATCGAAGGCGCCAAGAAGCTGGCAAGCATGAGGCGCTTGTCAGAGGCATACCAGCGTGAGATGGATCGCGCCGTAGGCGGCTCGCCGGCTCCAACGGGGCCGAGCCGTCTAGGTGCGGTCCGGCAGCGCGGCGCAGCCATCGCCGACTTGCTCGGGGCAAAACGCCCCGTGTACGCCACCCCAGCAGAGAACATCCGCGCTGCCCAAGCGGCGACTGACGAGCTGAAGAACTTTAAGGGCGAAGAGCGCCGTGTGATGACGGAGCGAGTCCAGCAGCTCCTTGACGCGGTTGCTGCGCAAAACGCGGCCGGCGGCCACGCAGATGCGCTGCAGCAGCCGTACGACGACTTGCCTCCCCGTCGAGATCAAGGCGCGACCTCCCGGACGCCGACTGGCGGAGTCCGCGGAAGGAAAGAGAAGGAGCCGGCTGTCAGTCACAGTCGGACTCATATCACCATCGAGCGCGACCAAGACGGCCGCCCGAGAGCAGTAGAGCGGCGGGACGACTACCTGCCTCCCCCGCCCAGAAGAGAGCGGCGAATTTCCCCGCCGCCTGTCGAGCATCCGACTCTCGGAGGTCGCCTTGGTCGCAGAGAGGGAGTCGGAGAGAATGACGCCCGTCATCGGATCGACCGACTCCACCGATCCCTGGTGCTGGAAGAAGAAGACGAGCTAGGTCCTCCTTGCTTCGGGCCCCGCATCAGAGACGAGCCCTTCCCCAAAGGGTTCACGCTCCCCCGAGACACACCCAAGTACACCGGCTCCGTGAAGCCGGAAGACTGGCTGATAGACTACTCCACAACCGTCAGCATAGCAAACGGCAACAAGCGAGTTGCCGTGAAGTACGTTCCTCTCATGCTCCAGGGCACGGCCCGGACATGGCTGAATAGCCTGAAGCCCCGCAGCATCAATAGCTGGGTCGACTTCACCGAAGCCTTCATCTGCAACTTCACAAGCACGTACAAGCACCTCCCAAGCCGCGCCAGCTCTCCTTGTGCGTGCAAGGCCCTGAAGAATCAACACGCGACTACCTCACGCGCTGGGGCGAGCTTCGAAACTCCTGCGAGGGCGTGCACGAGGTGCAGGCTATCGAGTACTTCACTACTGGGTGCCGAGAGGGCACCCTCCTCAAGCACAAACTAATCTGCGACGAGCCAGAAACCCTTGACGAACTGCTAGTCATAGCAGACAAGTACGCCACGGCCGACTCTTCCATGAAGACGGAGATTCAAGTCAACGCGACTGGCAAGGTGACTCCCCAGGCTCCCAGAACTCTGGCTGGAGACACCAGTCGGCGACAGCAATAGAACGACAACAAACGCAAGGCCCAGCAGCCGGCTTCCAATAGTCGGCAGGTCGCGGCAGTCGAAGATCAGCAGCCGGAAGGGCAGCCTCCGACCAAGCGGCAGAAGGGCGGCAAATCCAATTGGTTGCCAGCCTTCTCCTATGAGCAGACTTTGGATGGTCCTTGCAAGTTCCACAGCGGCGCGAAGCCGTCAAACCACACCACCAGAAAGTGCCACTGGCTCACCAGGATCGCCAAGGGAGACGGCCTCACTCCTCCGCCGCCTGCTGGGCCGCCGCCTCCGCCGCCGCCCCAGCAGCCGGCGGCTCGGCCAGTCGGCGCAGTACAAGACGAGTTCCCAGAAGAGCATGGAGCCTACATAGTGTTCACCAGTGTGGCAGATGACTGGCGCAGCAGGCGCCAACAGCAACAAGAGGTAAATGCGGTAGCAACAGATGCTCCAGAGTTCATGCATTGGTCCGAGAGGCCTATCAGCTGGAGTCGGGCGGATCACCCAGAGGTGATGCCGAGTCCGGGCTCTTATGCCTTGGTCCTAGGTGCGACCTTGGCCACTGATAGGCGGGCCGCCCGTTTTTCACGGGTCCTGATAGATGGAGGCAGCAGCATAAACATCCTGTACAAGGACACCATGGAGAAGCTTGGAATCAAGCGAAGACAGCTGCAGAGCAGCCGCACCGTGTTCCACGGAATTGTACCCGGCCTCTCCTGTTCACCGATCGGCAAGATCCTGATAGACGTCCTCTTCGGAGACAAAGATCACTTCCACCGAGAGCCGGTCTGGTTCGAGGTGGTGGACTTGGAGAGCCCGTACCACGCTCTGCTTGGCCGACCTGCCTTGGCCAAGTTCATGGCGGTTCCCCACTACGCGTACCTCAAGATGAAGATGCCGAGTTCCAAGGGGATTCTGACCGTAGCCGGCGACTACAAGAAGTCATCCGCCTGCGCGGCCGAGAGCAGTCGGCTGGCCGAGTCCCTGGTGATCGCGACCGAGAAGCGGCTCCTTGACCGAGTCGTGGCGATGGCCGGAAAGCAGCCAGAGATGTCGCCCGACCCCAAGGAGTCGGAGGCAGAAGGATCATTCAAGCCGGCCAAAGAGACCAAGAAGATACCCATGGACCCGGAGCACCCAGAAAGGTACGCTGTCAAGGGCACGGGCCTTGACTGCAAATAGGAAGGCGAGCTCGTCGATTTCCTCCGTGAGAATCGGGACATCTTTGCATGGTCCTCCAAAGACATGCCGGGTGTACCGACGGAATTCGCCGAGCACAAGCTACACGTCAGGCCGGATATGAAGCCCGTCAGGCAGCCCTTGCGCCGCCTGTCAGAAGAGAAAAGAAGAGTTGTTGGAGAAGAGATAGCCCGGCTCTTGGCAGCCGGTTTCATCATGGAAGTGTTTTTTCCAGAGTGGCTGGCAAACCCGGTTTTGGTACTGAAGAAGAACAAGCAGTGGTGGATGTGCATCGACTACACAAGCCTAAACAAAGCCTGCCCAAAGGACCCGTTTGCTCTGCCAAGAATTGATTAAGTGATAGACTCCACAGCCGGATGCGAGCTGCTGAGTTTCCTAGACGCATACTCAGGATACCACCAGATCAAGCTGAACCCAGTGGACAGACTGAAGACCGCATTCATCACACCATTTGGAGCCTTCTGCTACCTGACAATGACGTTCGGCTTGAGGAATGCTGGCGCCACCTTTCAGCGTTGCATGCAGAAGTGCCTCCTCAAGCAACTCGGCAGGAACGCCCACGTCTATGTGGATGATGTGGTGGTGAAGACGGAGAAGCATTGGACGCTGCTGGAAGACCTCAAAGAGACCTTTGAAAATCTGCGCCGATTCCAGATCAAGCTCAACCCTGAGAAGTGCGTTTTCGGAGTACCAGCCGGCCAGCTCCTTGGCTTCCTGGTCTCCGAACGCGGCATAGAGTGCAACCCCGTGAAGATCAAGGCCATCAAGAGAATGGAGGTACCCAGCCGACTGTTGGATGTGCAGAAGTTCACCGGCTGCCTGGCGTCCATCAGCCGATTTATCAGTCGGCTGGGCGAGAAAGCTCTGCCCTTGTATCAATTGATGAAGAAGACCACCTTTTTTGAGTGGAACCACAAGGCGGATGAGGCATTTCTCTAGTTGAAGAAGATTGTGACTAC
Source organism: Triticum timopheevii (assembly GCA_963921465.1). Classification (NCBI taxonomy): domain Eukaryota; kingdom Viridiplantae; phylum Streptophyta; class Magnoliopsida; order Poales; family Poaceae; genus Triticum; species Triticum timopheevii. Next base: position 59,055,329 of record OY997266.1, on the reverse strand, counting down.
TCCCCCCGTGTTGGCGGCTCCGACTCCCAAAGAGCCCATGCTCTTGTACATCACCGCCACCAGCCGAGTAGTCAGCACAGTCATTGTAGTCGAGCGCAAGGAGGAAGGCAAGGCGCTCCCCGTCCAGAGACCGGTGTATTACCTAAGCGAGGTACTATCGACCTCCAAGCAGAACTACCCTCACTACCAGAAGATGTGCTACGGCGTGCATTTTGCCGCCAAGAAGCTGAAACCCTACTTTCAAGAGCATCCAATCACTGTGGTTTGCACCGCTCCACTCGCCGAGATCATTGGAAGCCAAGACGCCTCCGGCCGAGTGGCCAAATGGGCTATAGATCTAGCTCCTTACACCATCTACTACCAGCCCCGCACCGGCATCAAGTCGCAGGCGCTGGCCGACTTCCTCGTCGACTGGGCCGAGACCCAGTACCTGCCGCCAGCGCCTGACTCCACCCATTGGCGGATGCATTTCGATGGCTCCAAGATGCGCACCGGCCTGGGAGCCAGCGTCGTCCTCACCTCCCCTAAGGGCGACAAGCTCAAGTATGTGCTGCAGATCCACTTCGCCGCCTCCAACAACGTTGCCGAATATGAGGCGCTCATTCATGGGCTCCGGCTTGCCAAAGAACTCGGCATTCGCCGGATGTTGTGTTATGGCGACTCCGACTTGGTGATTCAGCAATCATCCGGCGACTGGGACACCAAAGACGCAAACATGGCGAGCTACCGTTTCCTGGTGCAGCAACTCAGCGGATACTTCGAGGGGTGCGAATTCCTTCACGTGCCAAGAAATGACAATGATCAAGCAGATGCCTTGGCACGAGTCGGCTCCACTCGCCAAGTGATACCTTCCGGCGTCGCCCTTCAGCGCCTCCTCAAGAAGTCTATCAAGCCTTCACCAGAGTCAGACTCCATCTTTGTGCCGGCTCCTCCAGAAGTAGTCGGATCCGACTCCAAAGCCCCAACAGACAACCTCAAGAAAGCCACAGTTGAAACCGGCCCGGGGACTTCAGAGCCCGGCCCGGGGACTATGCCTACCGGCCCAGGGACTTCAGAGCCCGGCCTGGGGACTGTGCCTACCGGCCCAGGGACTTCAGAGCCCGGCCCGGGGACTGTGCCTACCGACCCGGGGACTTCAGAGCCCGGCCCGGGGACTGTGCCAGTCGGCCTGGGGACTTCAGAACCCGGCCTGGGAGCTGCGCCAGTTGGCCCAGAGACTCCGTCAATCCAGCAAACGGCTGCAGACTCCAGCCCGCCGCCTCCCAGCCCAGCCACCCTTGTCCAAGTCGCTGTGGTAGCAGTTGAAGAGATAGCAGCACCTTCATGGGCGCAGCCCATCCTCAAATTTCTAGTGAACAGAGAGTTGCCGACAGATGAGATCCTGGCTCGGCAAGTGCAGCGCCGAGCGGCAGCATACACCATAGTCAACGGAGAGCCAGTCAGGCGCAGTGTCACTGGTGTCTACCAGCGCTGCGTAGAATCAGAACAAGGCCAAGCAATTCTCAGAGACATCCATCAGGGCGAGTGCGGCCACCATGCGGCTTCAAGGGCACTCGTCGCCAAAGCCTTTCGGCACGGCTTCTTTTGGCCGACTGCCCTGGAAGAAGCTAAAGAGCTAGTCCAAAAATGCAAGGGGTGCCAGATGTTCCGCTCCAAGCCACTTCAGCCGGCTTCCGCGCTGAAGACAATCCCCATCGCCTGGCCCTTCGCAGTTTGGGGCCTGGACATGGTAGGACCATTCAAGACGACCCGAGGCGGCCTAACTCATCTGCTTGTCGCGGTGGACAAGTTCACCAAGTGGGTGGAAGCAAAGCCCATCAAGAAGTTGAACGGGCCGACTGCAGTAACCTTCATCGCTGACATCACGGTGCGATACGGCATACCGCACAGCATCATCACCGACAAACGGCACAAACTTTGCCAAGGGTGCCTTGGCTCGTTTCTGCGCGATGCAGGGCATCCGACTGGACTTAGCGTCCGTTGCTCATCCGCAGTCAAACGGCCAGGTGGAACGGGCCAATGGCCTCATCCTGTCCGGCATCAAGCCTCGACTGGTCGAACCACTTGAGCGTTCGGCCGGCTGTTGGGTCGAGGAGTTGCCAGCCGTCCTCTGGAGTCTGCGCACGACTCCAAACAAGTCAACCGGCTTCACGCCTTTCTTCCTCGTCTACGGTGCCAAAGCTGTCATCCCGACGGATATAGAGTTTGACTCTCCACGAGTCACCATGTACACCGAAGAGGAAGCTGAAGAAGCACGCCAAGACGGCGTTGATCTGCTGGAAGAGGGCCGACTGTTGGCACTCAGCCGGTCTAGCATCTACTAGTAGAGTCTGCGCCGATACTACAACCGCAAGGTCAAGCCAAGATCGTTCCAAGAGGGCGACCTTGTGCTCCGGCTGATTCAGAGAACAGCCGGCCAGCACAAGTTGTCGGCACCTTGGGAGGGTCCCTTCATCATCAGCAAGGTGCTAGGGAACGACGCCTACTATCTGATTGACGCTCAGAAGCCTCGAGCGCGCAAGAGGGACGACTCCGGCAAAGAAATAGAGCGCCCGTGGAACGCAAATCTTCTTCGAAGATTTTACAGTTGATGCAGTATGTATCGCACTACCCCCTTTGTATTAAAGTACTAAGACCTTAGGCCCCCCGAGACGAGCTCGGGGACTGCCTTTTTGTTATCTGTATGATAAGAATTACGCTTCCGAATATGCTACTCTTTTTTATCATACTGTCTGGCACCGGGTCCGACTAGTCGGCCCGGGGACTTGCCGTCTTGTGCTATGAAATGCTTCCTGCAGTCAGACAAGTAATGCGTTGCGCTCAAGCCGTCTCCTGTCAAAAGCCGCAGCTCGCAGAGCGACTACCGGTAGGCAGAGAACAAGCAAGAACGAGCGCGCACATGAAAAAAATGGCTAAGGACCTAAAAGCTTATGCATAGCTCAAGCCGGCTACCAGCCTCCCCCCACAGAGCCGACTAATGAGCAGTCGGCTCGGCGTCTTAGCTTTTATCAAAGACAGCCGACTTTCGGATAGTCGGCCCGTCGCTTTCTAGCCGACTTGCTAGAGAAACTCTAAATGGCTAAGTACTTGCCTTCCTGAAATAGCCAAGCACTTGACCTAGCGATAGTCCGCAGAGCGGCTATCAAGCCGGCAAGGCGGCAACTAAAGGAAGGCGACAAAGGAAAAAGTCTAAGGAGCAACAAGCAAGGAAAGGCAGAAATCAAATAAATATTTACATAGGCCCTCGGCCGAACCTTCAAATAGAAATTCAGGATACACCCCGAGGGTGGAATTGTTCGAACCTAACAAGTCTTTCAAAAGATTACTGAAGACAGATAAACAGAAGCGGAAAAAGCAGTCTAGTAGGCGGCCTCCGGGGCCGGAGGATCGGAGGTGACGGCGGTGTCGGGCGCCGGGGCAGTCAGCTGGGCGGTCTCAGCTTGGTCGCTTCCGGCGGCAGTCGCCTTGTCTCCGCGCGGCTCATTGCTGGAGGCGCGATCGGGCTGAGGCTGGCCGACTGCTTCGTCTTCTGGCGCCTCCTCCTCGCCTCCGTCCTCCGCCTCGTCCTCCTCCTCAGCGCTGGAGTCGATCACCTCCGCCGAGTCTTCGTCTTACTCCGGGTTCATCCCGATCCAGTCCGTCGGCACTTCCTCGCCGCCTTCAGTCTGCTCGGGCACGAAGACGCTGGTGTCCATGTACTCGGCGATGGCTGCCGCGCGCTCGACAAGGGCGCCTTCTATAGCCTCCAGCTCAGCCTGGGCTTCTGACCGGAACACGGCCAGACGGTCGAGGTCCAGCCCCGGATACCACGCCTTGACGAACTCCAAGGCCCGGCGTGCTCCGGCCCGGGCCGAGGAGCCCTTCCAAGTCTCAAGACGGTCGGCGGCGACTTCCAGCCAGTCGGCGGTCCGACTGGCGGTGCGCAGAGCCGGCATGTCTGGCCACAGGGCGGCAACCGCCTGGGCACCGGCACGCTGAAGCCGGCGCAGCAGCCGGTGAGCCGGACGAAGACGAGCCCCAATGCTCAGGAGCTGCTCGTCGATGGTTCGGGGGGCATTGGCGGCAATCACCTCACCCTTCGCCCTTCGCGCCTCCCGAGCAGCCTCGATGGCCAGAGGGACTGCCTGTGAATGACCAGGAAAGAAGTCTGCCAAGACAAAAAAGAAGAAAAGTCGGAAAATCAGAAGTCGGCCTGACACATAGTCAGAAGCTCAAAGAAACGAAAGATACTTACCATCAACGATGTCCTCGAGCTCGTGGTAGCCGGAGGTTAGCATCGCCTCCCTATCAGTCCTGGCGGAGCGCTCGATCTCGAACTCGGCCATGAGGGCGGCCTCCCGCGTCTTGGCCTCGTCCTGCGCCTTCTGGAGCAACTCCTTCTGCTCGGCCAGCTGCGTCGCCAGCAGATCACGCTCTTTGGCGAGCCTGCCGCACTCCTGTTCCTTGGCACGCCGAGCAGTGTTGGCCTCGCCCAGCTGCTCCTGGAGGGCGGCATTGGCGCCTGAAGAACGAAGAAAGAGACAAGAAAGTCATCAGTAAATTAGATCGTCGGGGAGATCCGGCCCGACTGCTCAGCAGTCGGCCCGAATCTCGGGGACTACAGCCCGCGGGTGCGCCAGCGCGCCCCCGCGAAGAAGGAAGAAAAGAGCTCACCCCGGCTTTCCACCAAGTCGGCGGTCCGCTTGTTCAGCTCCTCGACATTGCGGTTGAAGGCAGTGGCGCGGAGGTTATGATACTCCTACAAAAAGCCGACAAAGGCAAAAGTTAGTATTCGGAGCTCGCTAGAGGGAGTTCCGAACCGCCTGCTCAGCAGCCGGCCCGGAACTCGGGGACTACACCCAGTGGGTGCGCTGGTGCGCCCCCACAGAGAAAGACAGGAATCAAAAAAGGAGAAGGAAGCATACTCGGACGGATGTCCACACGGCCAGATGCGCTCTGGTGCAGACTTGGAGGGCGTCGCTTTCCGCGCGCAGTTTCGCCTGGACGTCCAGGAGGGCTTGGTTCAGCGGGCCGGTGCCGCCTCCGCGCAACCACCCGGTGTGCGCGGCACTGGAGGCCTCGACGTCCAGACTCACCGAGCTGGCTGTGCCCGTCTCCCGAGCTCGCGGTGCCAAGGTCGTCCTCTCAAGCCGGTGGCGCGCCGGCGCGGCGACATGAAGAAGCAGCTGCGCCTCGGCCTTGTCCGTGATTGGCGGATCCAACGGACCCACCGGCTGTTTGCCGTGCGGCCTCCCAGACGGTGGCGGATGCGGCGGAGGCGGCGCGAGGGTGTCCGAGCCCAAAGCCTCGCCGCCCTCCTCCATGAGGGGGTTCTCGGTGCCGACCTCTCCGGTCTGCCCCGTGAACTCCGGAGCCGGCGGCGCCGACGACAACGGAGGGACGAGCATCGCCGATCGGCGACGCGCGGCCTCCTCAGCACGCCGCTTCGTCGCGGCGGCGGTTTCGGCCTCCTCCAGATTCTTCTGGGCGTTGGCGGCCGCCTTCTCGGCCCGCGCCTTTTCTAGGCGGTCGGCCTCCTCCTCGTCGCGCTTCTCCCGCGCGTTCCGCTCCGTCGCCTCTCGAAAGTCGGTGGCGGGATCGACCCGCCGGGTGTTGGCGGACGTCTCTACCGACCCCATGACAGAGGGGACGACGACTCTCTCAAGGGAGGGGGGGGCGCTCTGGAGAAGAATGGAGGGAAAATCAAAGAAGACTCGGACAGGATCCAACAAAGAAAATACAAGAGCGTAAAGACTTACGCGGAAACTAACGGCGGCCTTCTCACTTCCCTTCGGAAGCGGTTGGCCTTCATGGCCGCCTCCTCCCGTTTGGTCGCGGCGGCCGCCCCCTTGAACTTCTTCGACTTGCCACCGGGCGCGCTCGGCCCGGCGAGACGCCTCTTCGCGCCGCCTTGGCCGGAGTGGCCGGCCCTCGGCTGGTGGCGTGGGACGACTTCCACGTCGGCGTCGTCTTCGGGCCAGTCGGAGAAGGTGGCCGAGGGCCTGAAGCTGTCGTCTGCCCCTTCTCTGCCGCCTTCGGCGTCGACCTCCAGCGCCGCCGCCCCCAAGTCGGGGTCGTCGACGTCGCTATCCTCGCGGTCTGGGACGTAGTCACGGGGCTCTCTCACGGCGCCGGCTGCAGGCTCCATGAGAGGGTTCTGCCCAGAAGGAACCAACAAAGATTAGAAGCCGGAGTCGGCTGCAAAAAAGACCAAACTACATAAAGATGCGACTTACCACTGGAGGGGGGTTGTCGCACGAGTACGGCTCCTTGCCGAACTGCCAGTCCTCCGTGCAATGTGGTTCACCAAGTTCGCCACCTCCCTACGGGGCATCTCCTTGGTGCACAGCCGGCTCGGGTCGTGGCGGCCGCTCATCTGACAGATGAGGTGAGGCCGGCCTTGGAGTGGGAGGACTCGGCGCGCCACGAATGCGGCCAAAAGGTCGGATCCGACGAGGCCCTCCGACTGCAGCAGAACTCGGAGTCGCGCTACGGTGGCGGCTCTGGAGGGAGTCAGCGACTTGGACCGGTGAGACCAACTGGGAAGCCTCCCAGTTAAAGGAGCGGGGTTGAAGGGCGGCAGGTTGACCCAGTCGCCGTCGGTGGAGAGGTTCTTCACATAGAAGTAGGAGCGCTTCTCCACATCTTCACCGACTTTATCAGCGAGATGGGAGGAAAGGGGTTGTCGGCCGTCGAGCGCCGCACTGCGATGTAGGTGCCGCACTGAGCCGGCGTGCCGGCGGCCTGCGTGCCGAGCTTCGAAGAGAAAAATTCTCCCCACAACTCGAGGGTGGGGAGAACGCCGAGGAAACCTTCGCACAGAGTGGCGAAGGCGGAGAGAAACACCACCGCATTTGGGGTGAGGTGGTGCGGCTAAAGGTTGTGGAACTCCAGGAACGAGCGAAAGAAACTGCTCGCCGGCAGCCCCAGCCCGCGCATGAGGTGCGAGCGGAAGACGACCCGCTCGCCCTCCTCCGGCGCGGGCCGGATCTGTCCCGCCGGCGCGGGACGGGCGTGCACGAGGTCCGCGCTGGGGAGACGGCGGGTCCGGCGTAGGAACTCGATGTGTTCCGCCTCCACATCCGAACCGTCCCACACGCCGGAGCGCGAGGCAGGGGCGCGGCGGAGGAAGAACTCATCGCCGTGGTGTGAAGTGCTCCTGCTCGCGGCGGAGGAAGAAGAGAAGGCAGGAGAATGGGGGGGACGCGCATGCAGTACCGCCCGCTCCTCCCCGCCTATTTATAGCCCTACAGGCTGAGGAGCCGAGGGGGCGGACGTGGGATTAACTGCGCACGAAGCCCCACGCCGCCCACGATTTACCCCACGAAGTTACTGCGCGCAGTAACAACGTGGGGAAGCCAACCGTTCGGGACCGCAGCGGATCCGTTCGGAAGCCGAGGTGCGGTAGTGGCGGGCCCCGCCTGAAGGCCCGTCCCGTCGCACGCGTGGGTGAGCAGACTATCCTCCCCACATGGCGCCGCGCGATAGGACCGCCTCGATGGCAGCAGGGAAGCGTATCCGATACGCCGCCTGATTTCCCGCCGCGACTTACAAGCAGTGGCCCCTCGCTGAACAAGTCCGACTTCGGCGAGTCGGCCCAAAGAAGACAACGGCCGAGCCTCAGAGTCGGCGCGGGGGAGTTTGAAACTGTTGAAGCCCCACGAGGCGGCGTCCGTCGGGCTTCACCAGCTTCGGGGACTACTGTCGGAGTAATGGGCCACGGGTAGGCTGACCCGGGACCCAGGATCTTTTAAGACATCGGGGCAGGCCACGCCCCTCTAGCCGAGTCCTAGCTGGCGACCTCCAGAGAGGCCGAGTCCCAGCTGGCGATCTCCGGAGGAGCCGAATCCCAGATGACGACTTCAAAGCAAGCCGACTCCAAGCTGGCGACCTCCGGGAGTGCCGACTATGGGAGTCGGCCCATGACACTTCACGAAGCCCGATGCAGGGTACGGTCATGACGTGGCCGTCCCTCCCTGCCTACGAGGGATTGGCATGGCTACAGTGAGCCGTATCGCTGGGAGATCTCCGGCGAGGCGCGGCACTGTAGCCATGCCTGCCCTGACCTCAGCCACAGTGCGCGACGCACTGTGCCCACGACGCCGGCCTGTACGGCCCGAAGACCGCGGGGCCGCCTGTCAGTGGGTGAATCGAAGGCGGTCAGAGCGCCCGAAAATGGCCCTGTGGGAGTCGGCCTCCCCGGAGTCGGCCGTCTCCCCTCCAGGGCCCCACAAGCCATAAACCAGATTGGATGGGGAGTGGCGACAGTGATCGCCTGATAGACGGCGGTACTGTTGCCACGACCCAATGACCAAGCCTGCGTCATCAGGAGCGCCGCACAGTGTCTGGCCTGTCCGCGGGACCCACCAGTCGGCGGGCCCCAGAAGCCGGCGGGAAGGACGGCGACATGAGAGACAGACGGCTGGGACCCACGCCCAGTCGGATTACCATTGTACCCCCGGGGGGTAGGCCTATATAAACCCCCCGGGGCACCCATGCAAAGGGTTCGGACCTTGATAGAGATAGACACCTAGCCCAGGGAGGAGAGAACTAGCCTTGCTCTCTCCTGCCTCCCGATACAGCTCTAGGAGCACCATTGTAGTCACCTTGCTATAGTGACCATGCGGAGACCCCGCAGAGCAGCAGTAGGGGTGTTATCTCCCCGGAGAGCCCCGAAGCTGGGTAAGATTCGCCGGTGTGCATGTCTATGCCTTATCCCGTTTCCAGGCACCGGCGACGTTCTACTCGCCCCCACCATGATAAGCCATCCTTTGGCATATGTCGCACCCAACCCCCGACAGGAATCATAGCTTCCATCATCCTTTCCTCACATGGGATAATGCTCTAATAATGATGATCACCACATTTTTATTTACTTACAACTCAAGAATTACAACTCAATACTACAACAAAATATGACTCTATATGAATGCCTCCGGCGGTGTACTGGGATGTGCAATGATCAAGAGTGACATGTATAAAAAATATGAATGGTGGCCAAGCCACAAATACTATCCCAACTACATGATCGTGCAAAGCAATATGACAATGATGTTGCGTGTCATAATAAAATGGAACGGTGGAAGTTGCATGGAAATATATCTAGGAATGGTTATGGAAATGCCATAATAGGTAGGTATAGTGGATGTTTTGAGGAAGGTTATATGGTGGGTTTAATGCACCGGCGAAAGTTGCGCGGTACTAGAGAGGCTAGCAATGATGGAAGTGTGAGAGTGCATATAATCCATGGACTCAACATTAGTCATAAAGAACTAACATACTTATTGCAAAAAATTATTAGCCATCGAAGCAAAGTCCTAATACGCATGCTCCTAGGGGAGAGGTTGGTAGGAGTTAACCATCGCGCGCTTGATAACCCACAAGTATAGGGGATCGCAACAGTTTTTGATAAGTAAGAGTGTCGAACCCAACGAGGAGCTAAAGGTAGAACAAATATTCCCTCAAGTTCTATCGACCACCGATACAACACTACGCACGCTTGACGTTCGCTTTACCGGAAACAAGTATGAAACTAGAAGTACTTTGTAGGTGTTTTTGGAAAGGCTAGCAAGAAAATAAAGAACACGTAAATAAAACTAGGGGCAGCTAAGGTAAAGACACAACTAAAGTAAATATAGCGAGTGTGGAAAAGTGGTGGTAGGAGTTGTGGAATTGTCCCTAGGCAACTGACTATGTTACTAGATCGGTAATCACTATTGCAATTCTATTTGGGGGAGAGGCATAAGCTAACATACTTTCTCTACTTGGATCATATGCACTTATGATTGGAACTCTAGCAAGCATCCGAAACTACTAAAGATCATTAAGGTAAAACCCAACCATAGCATTAAAGTATCAAGTCCCCTTTATCCCATATGCAAACAACCTACTTACTCGGGTCCATGCTTCTGTCACTCATGCCACCCACCATAAGCAAATCATAAACATATTGGAAACCCTACAGCGGGAATCCCTCACGCTTGCGCGACACGGAGGGCACAATAGGACAGCACCAATAATAAAACATGCAATTCAAACCAATCATAGCAATTCATCAATCACCGATAGGACAACGAAAATCTACTCAGACATCATAGGATGGCAACACATCATCGGAAAATAATATGAAGCATAAAGCACCATGTTCAAGTAGAGGGTACAGCGGGTTGTGGGAGAGTGGACCACTGAATAGAGAAGGGGGAAGGTGATGGAGATGTTGGTGAAGATGATGGTGGTGTTGGTGAAGATCGCAGTGATGATGATGACCCCCGGCAGCGCTTCGGCGCCACCGGAAGCAAGGGGGAGAGAGGGCCCCTTCTTCTTCTTCTTCCTTGACCTCCTCCCTAGATGGGAGAAGGGTTTCCCCTCTGGTCCTTGTCTCCCATGGCTTGGGAGGGACGAGAGCCCCTCCGAGATTTGATCTATCTCTCTGTTTCTGCGTTCTCTCTTGGCTCTGTTTCACCGCTTCGTGTATATATGGAGATCCGTAGCTCCGATTGGCCTGAAACCTTCGCCGTGATTTTTTTCCGAATATTAGCTTTATTGCGGAAAAAGAAGAGCGTCAACCGCCTTACGGTGGGCTCACGAGGGTACGGGGCGCGCCCATGGGGGTCAGGCGCGCCCCCTACCTCGTGACCACCTCGGGCACCATCTCGTGTGGATTTTTCTTCAAGAATTGTCCATATTTTCCAAAAATAAGCTCCATCCATTTTTATCCCGTTTGGACTCCGTTTGATATGGATATTCTGCGAAACATAAAACATGCAACAGATAGGAACTAGCACTGGGCAGGATCAATATGTTAGTCCCAAAAATAATATAAAAAGTTGCCAAAAAGCATATGAAAGTGAATAATATTGGCATGGAACAATCAAAAATTATAGATACGACAGAGACATATCAGCATCCCCAAGCTTAATTCCTGCTCGTCCTCGAGTAGGTGAATGATAAAAAAGAATAATTTTTTATGTGGAATGCTACCTTGCATAATCTTGATCATATGTCTAATCATGGCATGAATATTAAGACAGAGTGATTCAAAGCAATAGTCTATCCTTTGACATAAAAATAATAATACTTCAAGCATACCAACCAAGCAATTATGTCTTATTGAAATAACATAGCCAAAGAAAGCTTATCCCTACAAAATCATATAGTCTGGCTATGCTCCATCTTCACCACACAAAATATTCACATCATGCACAACCCCAATGACAAGCCAAGCAATTGTTTCATACTTTTGACGTTCTGAAACCTTTTCAACTTTCACGCAATACATGAGCGTGAGCCATGGACATAGCACTATAGGTGGAATAGAATATGATGATGGGGGTTATGTGGAGAAGACAAAAAAGGAGAAAGTCTCACATCAACTAGGCGTATCAACGGGCTATGGAGATTCCCATTGATTGATGTCAATGTGAGGAGTAGGGATTGCCATGCAACGAATGCACTAGAGCTATAAGTATATGAAAGCTCAAACTGAAACTAAGTGGGTGTGCATCCAACTTGCTTGCTCATGAAGACCTAGGGCATTTGAGGAAGCCCATCGTTGGAATATACAAGCCAAGTTCTATAATGAAAATTCCCACTAGTATATGAAAGTGACAACATAAGAGACAATCTATATGAATAACATGGTGCTACTTTGAAGCACAAGATATGATACTCACTACATGAAGAACATGGTGCTACTTTGAAGCACAAGTGTGGAAAAAGAGATAGTAACATTGCCCCTTCTTTCTTTTTCTCCCATTTTTTTCTTTTCTTTTTTGGGCCTTCTCTTTTTTTGGCCTTTCTATTCTTTTTATTTTTTCGTCCGGAGTCTCATCCCGACTTGTGGGGGAACCATAGTCTCCATCATCCTTTCCTCATTGGGGCAATGCTCTAATAATGATGATCATCACACGTTTATTTACTTACAACTCAATATTACAACTCGATACTAGAACAAAGATATGACTCTATATGAATGCCTCCAGCGGTGTACCGGGATGTGCAATGATCTAGCGTAGCAAAGACATCAAAAAACGGACAAGCCATGAAAACATCATGCTAGCTATCTTACAATCATGCAAAGCAATATGACAATGAATGCTCAAATCATGTATATGATGATGATGGAAGTTGCATGGCAATATATCTCAGAATGGCTATGAAATGCCATAATAGGTAGGTATGGTGGCTGTTTTGAGGAAGATATAATGAGGCTTATGTGTGACAGAGCGTATCATATCACGGGGTTTGGATGCACCGGCGAAGTTTGCACCAACTCTCGAGGTGAGAAAGGGCAATGCACGGTACCGAAGAGGCTAGCAATGATGGAAGGGTGAGAGTGCGTATAATCCATGGACTCAACATTAGTCATAAAGAACTCACATACTTATTGCAAAAATCTATTAGTCATCGAAACAAAGTACTACGCGCATGCTCCTAGGGGGATAGATTGGTAGGAAAAGACCATCACTCATCCCTGACCGCCACTCATAAGGAAGGCAATCAATAAACACCTCATGCTCCGACTTTGTTACATAACGGTTCACCATACGTGCATGCTACGTGACTTGCAAACCTCAACACAAGTATTTATCAATATCACAATTACTCAGCTAGCACGACTCTAATATCACCACCTTTATATCGCAAAACTATTGCAAGGAATCAAACATATATGATATTCAGCGATCTACATGTTTTATGTAGGGTTTTATGACTAACCATGTGAATGACCAGTTCCTGTCATCTCTCTAAATAGATATAAGTGAAGCAAGAGAGTTTTAATTCTTTTTACAAAAGATATGCCCACGCTCTAACAAATATAAGTGAAGCAAAAGAGCATTCTACAAATGGCGGTTGTCTATGTAAAGAGAAACAGGCAATCCAAACTTCAAATGATATAAGTGAAGCACATGAAGCATTCTATAAAGCCATACTCAAAAGATATAAGTGAAGTGCAATGAGCATTCTATAAATCAACCAAGGACCATCTCATACCAGCATGGTGCATAAAAGAAAAATGAAAACTAAAGCAAAGACGCTCCAAGATTTGCACATATCACATGAATGAAACGAATCCGAAAACATACCGATATTCGTTGAGGAAAGAGGGGATGCCTTCCCAGCATCCCCAAGCTTAGATGCTTGAGTCTCCTTGAATATTTACTTGGGTTGCCTCGGGCATCCCCAAGCTTGAGCTCTTGCCTCTCTTCCTTCTTCTCGCATCGAAACCTTCTCAATCATCGAACACTTCATCCACACAAAACTTCAACAGAAAACTCGGTAAGATCCGTTAGTATAATAAAGCAAATCACTAATCTAAGTACTGTTGCAAACCAATTCATATTTTATTTTTCATTTTTTCTACTGTAATATAACTTTTTCATGGCTTAATCCACTGATATAACTTGATAGTTTCATCAAAATAAGAAAACTATGCATCAAAAACAGAATCTGTCTAAAACAGAACAGTATGTAGCAATCTGAACATTCACCATACTTCTGATACTTGAACAATTCTTCCAAAATTATGAAAAATAAAAAATTTGTACAGAAAGACAGTGCAAAAAGAATCAGAACTATTTGACGTTCCAGTAAAAAATTAAAATTCGCGCACTACAGCCAAAGTTTCTGTCCTGCACCGCACAAACCAACAAGCAATGTAAACATCCTAAAGGCAACCCTTGGCACATTATTTTTATAATACAATGGAATTGTACAAGGGGATAATTATTTTTGTTGAATATTTTCTGTAATCAAGATTCACAAAGTTCCCATGGGCATGAACAAAGTTCAAGGACGTCCCCCCACTTACACAATGCTCATCTATCTCACTTTCACTTTTCTTTTTTTTGAAAAAGTTTTGGGTTCCCCTCTTTATTCTTGTGTTTTTAAACTATATGAAAGCACTCAACAGAAAAAATGACTGTGTAAAACTTCCGGGTTGACTCCCTGGCAGCGCTTTCTTTAAAGCCATTAAGCTAGGCATTTAGTGCTCAAGTAATGGATCCACCCGGATCCCAAGGTATATCAAAGCCAATTTTAATTAACAATGATTTGTAATTTAGTAGTGAGCACAAAGTAACATATATCAAGTAATAATGAAGTCTAACTCTCTTCCTATGCATCGGCATGTCATAAAAGAACAATTCATGCACACATAGTAAAGGCCAATGCATAGTATAAACAGTTTCTTGCAATTTTATTGTATTGTAAACATAGAGAGGTGGAGATATAGTTCCTCTCTCATAATAATTGCAAGTAGGAGCAGCAAGCACATGCATATTATATCTATCAAAATCATCATGTGTAGTAGTAAAAGGCAACCCATCAATATAATCCTTAATAAGTGCAAACTTCTCCGATATAGTGTAGTTTGGAGAATTCAAAAAGATAATAGGACTATCATGCGTGGGTGCAATAGCAAGAATTTCATGTTTAACATAAGGAACTATAGCAAGTTCATCTCCATAAACATAATTCGTATTGGCATCTTGGCCACAAGCATAACAAGCGTCATCAAAAAGGGATATTTCAAAAGAATCAATGGGATCATAACAATCGTCATAGCAATCATCATAGCATTCATCCTTCGGTAAGCACGACGGGAAATGTATGAGTTGAAGAGTTACTCTCATTAGAAGGTGGGCCCGGGTGATCAATACACTCTTCCTCCTTTTGCTCTTCGCTGTCCTCCTCATCTTTTTCATCCAATGAGCTCACAGTTTCATCAATTTCTTCTTCCATAGGTTCCTGCAAAATATTAGTCTCTTCTTGGACAGCGGAGTACTCCTCGATATATTGTTCAACATAGGCATTAGAAGCATAATTCTCATAACAATATTCAAGTTTGGCAAAATTTTCAGATTTGTAAAGAGTAGCATCATACTTTTCAATCAAAGTAGCAATTTCAAAAGCACCCTTAAAAGCAACAAATTCTTCAATTTGTTGAACATCATAGTAACTATAAACACCCTTAGCATACGAAGATAAGATCCCATTATCAATAAACTCACATTGGTAGGGAATGTGTTTTTTAGGGTTTTCAGAACAATAAGTAAAATCATATTCCCAACATAAATTCCAAGCATAGCATTGTAAACGTTGAATTTGATCCCATAATAGTTTCCCTTTTTAAGATATACGATGTCGCACATAACAAGCATGCTCATCTAAAGATTTGCCCTAAACTAAGCTAGTTGGGGTTTCGGCACGAGCACAAAGGGATCGAAGATGATCCAAGTAAAAAGCTTCAGCAGTATGATGGATTTTGAGTGGTTCTTCAACCATTGGTTCAGTAGGTACAACTATTTTTTTTGGTATTTTGCGTTTCCTACCCATAACTAAAGATAGAAAACAACTAAGAACAGCAAATAAAAATTACTTAGTGATAAAGCAAACAAGCACACACGAGAATATTCACCCCACGCTATGTCTCCCAGGCAACGGCGCCAGAAAAGGTCTTGATAACCCACAAGTATAGGGGATCGCAACAGTTTTCGATAAGTAAGAGTGTCGAACCCAACGAGGAGCTAAAGGTAGAACAAATATTCCCTCAAGTTCTATCGACCACTGATACAACTCTACGCATGCTTGACGTTCGCTTTACCGGAAACAAGTATGAAACTAGAAGTACTTTGTAGGTTTTTTTGGAAAGGCTAGCAAGAAAATAAAGAACACTTAAATAAAACTACGGGCTGCTAAGGTAAAGACACAACTAAAGTAAATATAGCGAGTGTGGAAAAGTGGGGGTAGGAGTTGTGGAATTGTCCCTAGGCAACTGACTATGTTACTAGACCGGTAATCACTATTGCAATTCTATTTGAGGGAGAGGCGTAAGCTAACATACTTTCTCTACTTGGATCGTATGCACTTATGATTGGAACTCTAGCAAGCATCCAC
The DNA here is from genome assembly GCA_963921465.1 of Triticum timopheevii. Lineage (NCBI taxonomy): Eukaryota > Viridiplantae > Streptophyta > Magnoliopsida > Poales > Poaceae > Triticum > Triticum timopheevii. The sequence goes on along the minus strand of OY997266.1, from coordinate 59,039,453 downwards.
AACTACTAAAGATCATTAAGGTAAAACCCAACCATAGCATTAAAGTATCAAGTCCCCTTTATCCCATACGCAAACAACCTACTTACTCGGGTCTGTGCTTCTGTCACTCACGCCACCCACCATAAGCAAATCATAAACATATTGCAAACCCTACAGCGGGAATCCCTCACGCTTGCGCAACACGGAGGGCACAATAGGACAGCACCAATAATAAAACATGCAATTCAAACTAATCATAGCAATTCATCAATCACCGATAGGACAACGAAAATCTACTCAAACATCATAGGATGGCAACACATCATCGGAAAATAATATGAAGCATAAAGCACCATGTTCAAGTAGAGGGTACAGCGGGTTGTGGGAGAGTGGACTGCTGAATAGAGAAGGGAGAAGGTGATGGAGATGTTGGTGAAGATGACGGTGGTGTTGGTGAAGATCGCAGTGATGATGATGACCCCCGGCAGCGCTCCGGCGCCACCGGAAGCAAGGGGGAGAGAGGCTCCCTTCTTCTTTATTTATATTGGTGTAATATCTACTGTATTCCAACTTGTCCATGGTTCATACCCCCTATACTACCCATAGATTCATCAAAATAAGCAAACAACACAGAGAAAATAGAATCTGTTTAAAACAGAATAGTCTATAGTAACCAGGAAACTTTGTATACCTCTGTAACTCCAAAAATTCTGAAAAATTAGGACAACCTGGGTAATTTGTATATCAATCTTGTGTAAAACATTCAGATCAAAAGCACGCTTCTGTGATTTTTGAAAATTGTTTTACTGGGCGCAAATGTTTCTGTTTTTCAGCGAGATCAGATCAATAATCTTCCAAACTATCCCAAAGGTCTTACTTGGCACAAACACTGAATTGAAACTTGAAAACACATCTAACCAGAGGCTAGATGATAAATTTATTGGAAAACAGGAACAGAAAAGTAGAAACAAAAATAAAATTGGGCTGCCTCCCAACAAGCACTACTAGGGAAAACGTTATACACAGAACTTTAGCAGTAGCGCTTGTTAAAAAAGCACGCTACTGCTAGATAGCAGTAGCGCGTGCAAAATAAGCGCACCGCAGACGGACATACATCATTAGCGCGTCTCACCGAAAACTCGCTACTACTAAAATTCCAATCACTTAGCCGATGGGCTACACATAGCAGTAGCGATCTTCAAGAAACCGCACTACCGCTAACATACTTATAGCAACGCGTTTATGCTTAAACTAACAAAAAGAAAATAAAATAAAAAACGAATAGAAAAGTAAATGAAAATGAAAGAAATAGAAAAAGGATAAAGGAAAAATATAAAATGTAAAGAAAAATAAATGAAAAAGGGAAAAAATGAGGAAGACGTAGCAGTAGCGCGTTCTCTGAAACGCACTATAGCTAACTTAGCTATAGCGCGTTTTTTGTAACGCGCTACCGTTACTTTTGACTTAACCAAAAACGGTTTCCCCCCGGCCACCAATTCTCCCCCAAATCGATCCCTCGCCTGCTTCGCCGCTGTCTCCCACACTTCGCCTCCGTCTCCTGCCGGCGTCGACGCCGCGCTCATCCTCACGGCCGCCGCCCAAGGCCGCCCAGCCTCACCGTCGCCGCCTCTCGGGCCACCCTCGACCTCACCGTCGCCTCCCTTGACCTCACCGCCGCCTCGCTTGACCTCACCGCCCCCGAGCCCGCCAGGACCGCCGCGTCCCGATCCTGAGCCCGCCCTCACCGCCCCTACCTCCATCGAAGAGCACCTCCCCGCCACCGTCTCTCCCCTCTCTGTAAGCCCCCCACCCATCCTTTTTAGTTAATAGATGTTAATGTTAAGTAGTTGATAATGTTCATATTTTTTAGTTAGGGTAATAATAGATGTTAAGTAGTAGATAATGTAGATGTTAATTAGTTCAGTAGGCTTTAGTTTTTGAATTAAGTTTGTTTAACTAGATGTTAATTAGGGCAGTAGGGTTTAGTTTAGAGTAAAGTTTAGTTCAGTAGTTAACTAAATATAATCTATATTTGGTTTTTGAATTGAGTTCCAGAGAGCATGAGATTTGTGTAGATTTTCTTGAAGTGTCAAACGCTAGGACATGCAAATTTGAAGTGGTCAGGATATATGCAAATTCCTCAATTGTGTTTGCCCAACGTTTCGATTGTGCCCAAGTGGCCTTTTGTTGTTTCCAGGGAATGAAGCTGAGTGGCCTATGTTTTGTCGGAACTTTGATTCATTTCCGTTCTGGCAAATTTCAGGTTCTCGATTTGTCCACTTTTTAGCAAAGGTCATGCCAAAATTTTCCATGAATTTCGGCATGACTTGTGCTACAAACTAGGACATATCGAGTGCCCGGGATTTGCCACCCCGGGAAGGAGTCAACATTCATGCAAAACATAGGCCTTTTTATGTCATTATTCATTTTATTAGGTCTAGAATTAATTGACTAGATTTAATCGTAGGAAACATGGCTAGCAATGATGAAGGACAGGGTTCTGGTTATTGCGATGACATCTACCTGGCGGCAGGCGAATTTTTGAGCCTTGCCGACGATCAACCAATGTTGTTGCTAGCCCACCGGTCGCATCAGGGACTGAGACCGACACGCAGACCGGTGCTGACACTGAGACCGGCGCTGAGACTGAGACCGATGCTGAGACTTAGACCGACATCGAGACCGGCGCTGAGACTAGGCCGGCGCTGCCTCGGGGAGCGGAGCCGGTGTAGAACAGAAAGCAAAGAGGCAACGGTTTCCTAACAAACTCAGGACTACTAGACTGGTGGTCACGTCGGTGGATGACGGCAATTATGAGCCAACCACGCCGAGGAAGCGCGCGCGTGCTACGGCAATCAAATAGGCTGCATCATACGGACAACCACCACCATCAACAATGAGACTATAGAAGATAGATAATATGAGGCCCTCCCTCCTAAAGAAGCTACACCAGATATTCTTGTTCCCGGGCCGGAATGAAAAGGATTATAAAGATCCACATAAGGACCCGGCAATGAAGAAGATAAACAAACACACCATGTCCAGGTTTAGCGACGCGTTGGCCGCCTTGAAGACAACACTACTAGGGAAAACCTAATACACAGAATCTTAGCAGCAGCGCGGTTTAAAAACAGACTCTACTGCTAATTAGCAGTAGCGAGCTCCAGAAAACCACGCTACTAATAGCACAGTAGCAGCAACGGTCTAGGTGAAACAAGCGCTACTACTATAATTGCCACGGTGTTTCTCCCAGGCTAGATATAGTAGTAGCGCCCTTCCCGGGATGCGCTACAGCTAAAGTACTTAGTAGCAACGTTTCGCTACTACTAAGTACCGCACCTAATTAAGTTTAGTCCCATACTGCTAAGCGAACAAGGTGTTTACCACCTTAAATATGTTACTTCTCAAACTATCTCGAGCACTTGGTCTTCATTGAACTATATGTGTAGGATTTGTGGCTGCAATATGAATCTTCACCAGTGCCTATACAGGTACTGTGAGGATTCATGTTGACTATTTAGATTCTACACAAAAAGATCAATGATGACCGATGTATATATTTGAAGTTTTTACATGTTTAGACTTTGCAGTAGCAATTTTTCAGGGCAAAGCGCTACTGATCTTATAAAACAAAAATGAATAGCTGTAGCGCGTTTCGCTAGACACGCTATAGATAACTTAGCTATAGCGCGTTCCAGAAAAACGCGCTGCTGCTAGTTTGACTTAATCCCTGGCCGCGCGGGCTCAAAATTTTGCTAAGTCCTTCCCCTCCACTTCCCCTCTCCCCCAACTGCTCCATCGTCGCCGTCGCCCTGCCGCTCTCGACCTCACCGCCGCCGCCCTCAACCTCACCACCGCCGCCGCCCGCCGCCCACCCTCGACGCCGCCCCCGCCCCCGACCTCGACGCCGTCCCCGACCCCGACATCGACGCCGCCCTCCGCCGCATGCCCGAGCCCCGACCCCGTCCTCGACGCCGCCTGCCCCTCCCTCGCCGCAGTCACCGTAAGGCTCTGCCTCTCCTCTCCCCTACCCTCCTCTTTCTCTGCTAGGGCAATTCATATATGTGTTGTTGCTGTGTTGATGTTCATATGAACCCTAGGTGTTCATACGAAACCTAGATTTGTTTAGGGCAGTAGGCATTTTTTAGCATTTAGGAAAAATAATTAGCAATTTTTTTTAGGAAATTAGCTAGGGCAAATTTTTATGAAAATGCCTAAACAGTAGTTTCATTTAAAAAACAAAAAACAGAATTGTTTTTCTTTCAGAAACATGGTTAAACTAATTGTTGCTATGTAAACAAAAAACAAGATTGTTGTTATATGATATATGTCATTGATGTTCATTTGCATATTCCATTATTGAAGTGGTTTGATTGTGCCCAAGTGGCTTTGTTGTTTCCAGGGAATGAAGTCGAGTGGCCTATGTTTTGCCAGAATGTTGATTCATTTCCATTTCGGCAAATTTCAGGTTCTCGATTTGTCCACTTTTTAGTAAAAGTCATGCCAAAATTTTCCGTGAATTTCAGCATGACTTGTGCTACAAACTAGGACATATCAAGTGCCCGGGATTTTCCGCACCGGGAAGGAGTCAACATTCCTGCAAAGCATAGGCCTTTTTTATGTCATTATTCATTTTATTAGTTATAGAATTAATTGACTAGATTTAATCATAAGAACTAGGTGAATTAATAGAACTAGTTGAACATGTCACATTTGTTGTTATTTTTTTAGTTAAAGCAATTTTTCCCACATCGACGTCGACGATGCCTATCCCGCATCCTCGTCGTCGAGTCAGCGGAGGACACTTGCGTCACCAGATGGGCAATGTACGGGGCTGGGCTCCGTCGGGGTGGTACTGGGAGGCGCTACTTACCGGGGGGCGCAGGTTGGTGAGGAGCCAGCCTGTCGTTGACCCGAACCTTGTTTGGTGGCGGTCGCGTGGGCCAGTGACAGTCCAGAGGCTCGAGGACCCCGCGGAGGTGGTGCGTCACCGTGTCAGTGAGGAGGACGCGCACGTCCGTCGCTACTTGTTTGCGTTGGAGCACAGGTTCTCCAATACCTGACAGGTTCTCCAGGGATCTCACTGGAGCTATGATCCTGTGATGGTTCCTTCTCTTTGGGTGTCCACCGCCCACGCTGATACCCGTTGTGCGCTAGGGTTTTAGTTGTATTAGTGATGTTATATGTATGATACTATTCGAGATGTATTAGTGATAATATTCGACGATGTACGGACGCATGAGATAATTTACTTTTGCTTATTGAATGCATGCCTAATTTGAATACTTATTTATTTTACGATTTGGTTTTGCTTATTGAATGCTCATGTCAACATGAGTCCTATAAGATATTTTGAGTATCCTGGTAGTTGCCTTCGATCGATTTTCAATTAATGTTTCAACTATGAACATAGGAAATGTCTGACAACGAAAAGAATTTCGGTATTTGCAAATACTGCGAAGATGAGCGCGGCCTGTGCGACGGAATCTTCCTAGATGATGATAGGCACTTCAGCATCAAGCTGGACGTGAACTTTGAAGTGGATACAGTAAGTCACAACGACAAGTCTTATTTCGTAATTAAGCATGACATCTGCTTAATTTTCTTCAACTTATAATTTAATTTTTTTTACTATTCTACTAGCGTATCCCCTGCCATGCAAGAGTTTTTCTTGGATAAGATAGGTTTCAGTCGTACTATGGAGGTAAAGAAAGTTTACTTGAAGACCGTGCATAGTTATATTTTCCACGCAAAATTATACAACACAGACGACTACACTTATTTTGGATGCAAAACTGGGCGAGCACTATGCAAGACTTATGCATTTGAGCCTGATATGGTTATCACCTTTGATATTCGTCCGGTAGATGATATTGAAGGTAATACCGACATCTGGGTCGATGTGCAGACACCTCCAGTTATACCATTATGTGAGTTTCTCAACCATATTTATGTCTTTGATATTGTTTATTCAAAAATAGTTGACAACTAATTTCTATTGTCAGCTTATTTTCGTTCAAGCAAACATGTCCAGCGCTTGGTAGACAGGACCTACTACTGTCTCGGGGCTGAACTAAACTGCAAGGAGCTAATTCATTATGTTTCATGGCTTGAGGATCTTGATACTGTCAAGACAAATTTTCTTCCTGCACTTAGAAATGTTAGTACTGAAAACGTGTGACCAATAGTGTTTGTAATGAACTACGGTCACATCTATTTAGGAAAGATGGTAAGATTTTTACTATTTGTCCTCAGTGCATCTTTTGCATACATTATTTTTTAAGCTAAACTTCATTGCTAAGTATGCTACTATACGATGTTCTTCAACAGGGACTCCCGATGAATGTTGTGCCTCATGGGACTGAGACTAAAAGTACCATGAGTATTGTTAGCTTACGACCAAGATATCCTACAATGCACTTTAGTGCATTCAGGATTTCTAAAAGCGACGAATGCTTAATAGTGAAAGACTGGACCAAATTTGTGATGGAGGAGTGCAGAGAAGTACTAGGGGGTAGCAATCAGAAGCGCAGCCCATGATTAGGAGACAGGTTCATCTGCATGCTCCAACTTGATGAAGGAGGAGAGCTACACATGTTTTATGTTATTTTACCTGAGAGAGAGCAGCAGGAGTGATTAGCTAGCTAGAAATGAGTTTCAAGATGATGATGTGCTACATGATAGTCTCCAACGTATCTATAATTTTTTATTGCTCCATGCTATATTATCTACTATTTTGGGAAATATTGGGCTTTATGTTCCACTTTTATATTACTTTTGGGACTAACCTATTAACCAGAGGCCCAATCCAGATTTGCTGTTTTTTGCCTATTTCGGTGTTTCGAAGAAAAGGAATATCAAAAGGAGTCGAAACGGAACGAAATCAACTAGAGAAGTTATTTTTGGAACGAAAGCTACCCAATGGACTTGGACCCCACGTCAAGGAAGGAACGAGGAAGCCACGAGGGTGGGGGGCGCGCCCCCTGCCTCGTGGGGCCCTCGTGGCTCCCTTGACGTGCTTCTTCCGCCTATATAACTCCACGTACCCTAAAACTTCCAGAACAGAGAATAGATCGGGAGTTCCGCCACCGCAAGCCTCTGTAGCCACGAAAAACCAATCGGGACCCTATTCCGGCACCCTGCCGGAGGGGGGAACCCTCACCGGTGGCCATCTTCATCATCTCGGCGCTCTCCATGATGAGGAGGGAGTAGTTCACCCTCGGGGCTGAGGGTATGTACCAGTAGCTATGTGTTTGATCTCTCTCTCTCTCTCTCTCGTGTTCTTAATTTGGCACGATCTTGATGTATCGCGAGCTTTGCTACTATAGTTGGATCTTATGTTTCTTCTCCCCCTCTACTCTCTTGTAATGGATTGAGTTTTCCCTTTGAAGTAATCTTATTGGATTGAGTCTTTAATGATTTGAGAACACTTGATGTATGTTTTGTTGTGCGTATCTGTGGTGACAATGGGATATCACGTGATTCACTTGATGTATGTTTTGGTGATCAACTTGCGGGTTCCGCCCACGAACCTATGCATAGGTTTTGGCACACGTTTTCGTCTTGATTCTCTAGTAGAAACTTTGGGGCACTCTTTGAGGTTCTATGTGTTGGTTGAATAGATGAATCTGAGATTGTGTGATGCATATCGTATAATCATACCCACAGATACTTGAGGTGACATTGGAGTATCTAGGTGACATTAGGGTTTTGGTTGATTTGTATCTTAAGGTGTTATTCTAGTACGAACTCTAGGGCTGTTTGCGACAATTATAGGAATAGCCCAATGGATTGATTGGAAAGAAAACTTTGAGGTGGTTTCGTACCCTACCATAATCTCTTCGTTTGCTCTCCGCTATTAGTGACTTTGGAGTGACTCTTTGTTGCATGTTGAGGGATAGTTATATGATCCAACTATATTATTATTGTTGAGAGAACTTGCACTAGTGAAATTATGAACCCTAGGCCTTGTTTCCTATCATTGCAATACCGTTTATGCTCACTTTTACCGCTTGTTACCTTTCTGTTTTTATATTTTCAGTTTACAAAAACCTATATCTACCATCCATATTGCACTTGTATCACCATCTCTTCGCCGAACTAGTGCACCTATACAATTTACCATTGTATTGGGTGTGTTGCGGACACAAGAGACTCTTTGTTATTTGGTTGCAGGGTTGCTTGAGAGAGACCATCTTCATCCTACGCCTCCTACGGATTGATAAACCTTAGGTCATCCACTTGAGGGAAATTTGCTACTGTCCTACAAACCTCTGCACTTGGAGGCCCAACAACATCTACAAGAAGAAGGTTGTGTAGTAGATATCAAGCTCTTTTCTGGCGCCGTTGCCGGGGAGGTTAGTGATTGAAGGTATTTCTTTAGATCTTGCAATCAAATCTTTTTGTTTCTTGTTTTAGCACTAGTTTAGTTTATAAAAGAAAACTACAAAAAATGGAATTGAGTTTGTCTCATACGCTTCATATTTTTAATATCTTTCGTGAGTATGATGGGAAGGAAAATTGTGCCAAAGTGTTAGAAGAAGAATGCATTAGAATGTTTGGCACTAAATATTTGAATGATGAGCATGATTGCAATGTTTTAAGTATTAATTCCTTGAATATCCATGATGCTAATGATATGCAAAGCCACAAGCTTGGGGTAGCTATGTTTGACGAAGATGATATTTTTTGTCCCCCAAGCTTTGATGAGCAAATTTTCTATAATGAAAGCATGCCTCCTATCTATGATGATTATTGTGATGACACGTATGCTTTAAAGAATAATGATAACCATGAAACTTGTCATCTTGATCTTAATTTTCAATCACATGATAGTTATTTTATTGAGTTTGCTCCCATTATTATTCATGAGAAGAATTTTGCTTATGTGGACAGTAGTAAATTTTCTATGCTTGTAGATCATGAAAAGAATGCTTTAGGTGCTGGTTATATTGTTGAATTAATTCATGATGCTACTGAAAATTATTATGAGGGAGGAATATATGCTTGTAGGAATTGCAATAATATCAAGTTTCCTCTCTATATGCTTAAAGTTTTGAAGTTATGCTTGTTTTGCCTTCCTATGCAAGTTGATTCTTGTTCCAATAAGTTGTTTGCTCACAAAATACCTATGCATAGGAAGTGGGTTAGACTTAAATGTGCCAGTCATATTCTTCATGATGCTCTCTTTATGTTTCAATTCTTATCTTTTTGTGAGCATCATTGAAATCATCATGCCTAGCTAGGGGCGTTAAACGATAGCGCTTATTAGGAGGCAACCCAATTTTATTTTAGTTTCTTGCTTTTTGGTTCTGTTTAGGAATAAATAATCCATCTAGATTCTGTTTAGATGTGGTTTTATGTTTTAATTAGTGTTTTTGCCAAGTAGAACCTTTGGGAAGACTTGGGTGAAGTCTTTATGATCATGCTGTAAAAACAGAAACTTTAGCGCTCACGAGATTAGCTAGAAATTTTTACTGGAGAGTGCTATTTAGTTGATTCTTTTTGCAGATGATTACTAGAAAAATTCCTCAGGTCCACAAATTTATTTTAGAATTTTTGGAGTTCCATAAGTTTGCGTTAGTTACAGATTACTACAGACTGTTCTGTTTTTGACAGATTCTGTTTTTCGTGTGTTGTTTGCTTATTTTGATGAATCTATGGCTAGTAAAATAGTTTATAAACCATAGAGAAGTTGGAATACAGTAGGTTTAACACCAATATAAATAAATAATGAGTTCATTACAGTAACTTGAAGTTGTGTTTTGTTTTCTTCCGCTAACGGAGCTCACGAGTTTTCTGTTAAGTTTTGTGTTGTGAAGTTTTCAAGTTTTGGGTAAAGATTCGATGGACTACGGAATAAGGAGTGGCAAGAGCCTAATCTTGGGGATGCCCAAGGTACCCCAAGGTAATATTCAAGGATAACCAAGAGACTAAGCTTGGGGATGCCCCGGGTGGCATCCCCTCTTTCGCCTTCGTTCATCGGTAACTTTACTTGGAGCTATATTTTTATTCACCACACGATATGTGTTTTGCTTGGAGCGTTATTTTCTTTTATTTAGCTTTGCTTGCTGTTTGAACAAAATATCAAGATCTGAAATTATTAAATGGGAGAGTCTTCACATAGTTACATAATTATTCGACTACTCATTGATCTTCACTTATATCTTTCGGAGTAGTTTGTTCTTTGCTCTAGTGCTTCACTTATATCGTTTTAGAGCACGGTGGTGGTTTTGTTTTATAGAAACTATTGATCTCTCATGATTCACTTAGATTACTTTGAGAGTCTTAAATAGCATGGTAATTTGCTTAAATAATCCTAATGTGCTAAGCATACAAGATTTGTAAGAATTCTTATGAGTGTGTTGAATACTAAGAAAATTTTGATGCTTGATAATTGTTTTGAGATATGGAGATGGTGATATTAGAGTCATGCTAGTTGATTAGTTGTGAATTTGAGAGATACTTGTGTTAAAGTTTGTGATTCGCGTAGCATGCACGTATGGTGAGCCGTTATGTGATGAAGTCGGAGCATGATTTATTTATTGATTGTCTTCCTTATGAGTGGCGGTCGGGGACGAGCGATAGTCTTTTCCTACCAATATATCCCCCTAGGAGCATGCGCGTAATACTTTGCTTTGATAACTTGTAGATTTTTGCAATAAGTATATGAGTTCTTTATGACTAATGTTGAGTCCATGGATTGTACGCATTTTTCCCATCCTTCCACCATTGCTAGCCTCTCTAATACCGTGCACTTTTCGCCAGTATCATACACCCACCATATACCTTCCTCAAAACAGCCACCATACCTACCTATCATGGCAATTCCATAGCCATTCCGAGATATATTGCCATGCAACTTTCCACCGTTCCATTTATTATGACACGCTCCGTCATTGTCATATTGCTTTGCATGATCATGTAGTTGACATTGTATTTGTGGCAAAGCCACCATTCATAATTCTTTCATACATGTCACTCATGAGTCATTGCACATCCCGGTACACCGCCGGAGGCATTCATATAGAGTCATATTTTGTTCTAAGTATCGAGTTGTAAGTAAATAAAAGTGTGATGATCATCATTATTAGAGCATTGTCCCAGTGAGGAAAGGGTGATGGAGACTATGATTCCCCCACAAGTCGGGAAGAGACTCCGGACGAAAAATAAAAAAAGAAAAAAAAAGAGGCCATAAAAAAAGAGAAAAGGCCCAAATAAAAAAATAAAAAATAATAAAAAAATGAGAGAAAAAGAGAGAGGGGGCAATGCTACTATCCTTTTTCCACACTTGTGCTTCAAAGTAGCACCATGATCTTCATGATAGAGAGACTCCTATGATATCACTTTCATATACTAGTGGGAATCTTTCATTATAGAACTTGGCTTGTATATTCCAATGATGGGCTTCCTCAAAATGCCCTAGGTCTTCGTGAGCAAGCAAGTTGGATGCACACCCACTTAGTTTCTTTTGTTGAGCTTTCATATACTTATAGCTCTAGTGCATCCGTTGCATGGCAATCCCTACTCGCTCACATTGATATCTATTGATGGGCATCTCCATAGCCCGTTGATACGCCTAGTTGATGTGAGACTATCTTCTCCTTTTTTGTCTTCTCCACAACCACCATTCTATTCCACCTATAGTGCTATGTCCATGGCTCACGCTCATGTATTGCGTGAAGATTGAAAAAGTTTTGAGAATGTCAAAAGTATGAAACAATTGCTTGGCTTGTCATCGGGGTTGTGCATGATTTAAATACTTTGTGTGGTGAAGATAGAGCATAGCCAGACTATATGATTTTGTAGGGATAACTTTCTTTGGCCATGTTATTTTGAGAAGACATAATTGCTTTGTTAGTATGCTTGAAGTATTATTATTTTTGTGTCAATATTAAACTTTTGTCTTGAATCTTTCAGATCTGAATATTCATACCACAATTAAGAAGAATTACATTGAAATTATGCCAAGTAGCATTTCACATAAAAAATTATCTTTTTTATCATTTACCTACTCGAGGACGAGCAGGAATTAAGCTTGGGGGGTGCTTGATATGTCTCCAACGTATCTATAATTTTTGATTGCTCCATGCTATATTATCTACTGTTTTGGGCAATATTGGGCTTTATTTTCCACTTTTATATTACTTTTGGGACTAACCTATTAACCGGAGGCCTAGCCCAGATTTGCTGTTTTTTTGCCTATTTTAGTGTTTCGAAGAAAAGGAATATCAAACGGAGTCGAAACGGAACGAAATCAACTAGAGAAGTTATTTTTGGAACGAGAGCTACCCGATGGACTTGGACCCCACGTCAAGGAAGGAACGAGGAAGCCACGAGGGTGGGGGGCACGCCCACCCCCCTAGGGTGCGCCCCCTGCCTCGTGGGGCCCTCGTGGATCCCCTGATGTGCTTCTTCCGCCTATATAACTCCATGTACCATAAAACTTCCAGAACATAGAATAGATCGGGAGTTCCGCCGCCGCAAGCCTCTGTAGCCATGAAAAACCAATCGGCACCATGTTCCAGCACCCTGCCGAAGGGGGGAACCCTCACCGGTGGCCATCTTCATCATCCCGGCGCTCTCCATGACGAGGAGGGAGTAGTTCACCCTCGGGGCTGAGGGTATGTACCAGTAGCTATGTGTTTGATCTCTCTCTCTCTCTCTCTCGTGTTCTTGATTTGGCACGATCTTGAGGTATCGCGAGCTTTACTATTATAGTTGGATCTTATGTTTCTTCTCCCCCTCTATTCGCTTGTAATGAACTGAGTTTTCCCTTTGAAGTAATCCTATCGGATTGAGTCTTTAATGATTTGAGAACACTTGATGTATGTCTTGCCGTGCGTATCTGTGGTGACAATGGGATATCACGTGATTCACTTGATGTATGTTTTGGTGATCAACTTGCGGGTTCCACCCATGAACCTATGCATAGGGGTTGGCACACGTTTTCGTCTTGATTCTCCGGTAGAAACTTTGGGGCACTCTTTGAGGTTCTATGTGTTGGTTGAATAGATGAATCTGAGATTGCGTGATGCATATCGTATAATCATACCCACGGATACTTGAGGTGACATTGGAGTATCTAGGTGACATTAGGGTTTTGGTTGATTTGTATCTTAAGGTGTTATTCTAGTACGAACTCTAGGGCTGTTTGTGACACTTGTAGGAATAGCCCAATGGATTGATTGGAAAGAATAACTTTGAGGTGGTTTCGTACCCTACCATAATCTCTTCGTTTGCTCTCCGCTATTAGTGACTTTGGAGTGACTCTTTGTTGCATGTTGAGGGATAGTTATATGATCCAACTATGTTATTATTGTTGAGAGAACTTGCACTAGTGAAAGTATGAACCCTAGGCCTTGTTTCCTATCATTGCAATACCGTTTATGCTCACTTTTACCGCTTGTTATCTTGCTATTTTATATTTTCAGTTTACAAAAACCTATATCTACCATCCATATTGCACTTGTATCACCATCTCTTCGCCGAACTAGTGCACCTATACAATTTACCATTGTATTGGGTGTGTTGGGGACACAAGAGAATCTTTGTTATTTGGTTGCGGGGTTGATTGAGAGAGACCATCTTCATCCTACGCCTCCTACGGATTGATAAACCTTAGGTCATCCACTTGAGGGAAATTTGCTACTGTCCTACAAACCTCTATACTTGGAGGCCCAACAACGTCTACAAGAAGAAGGTTGTGTAGTAGATATCAAGCTCGTTTCTGGCGCCGTTGCCGGGGAGGTTAGTGATTGAAGGTATTTCTTTAGATCTTGCAATCGAATCTTTTTGTTTCTTGTTTTAGCACTAGTTTAGTTTATAAAAGAAAACTACAAAAAAATGGAATTGAGTTTGTCTCATACGCTTCTTCTTTTTAATATCTTTCGTGAGTATGATGGGAAGGAAAATTGTGCCAAAGTGTTAGAAGAAGAATGCATTAGTAGCGATGGATATTGTACCAAAATTTGTATAACAACGTATAAATACACTAAAATTAAAAAAAATGAAAAAACGAATACTTGTAGCGATGGATAGTAAACATGCTGCAACTAGCTAGATTAGCAGCAGCACGGGAGAGAACAAGCGCTGCCGCTATGTGTCTTAGCAATAGCGCGTGTCGCACGCGCTACTGCTAAGTAATAGCTGTAGCGCCTTATTAGTAGCACGGCAGCCCACACTACTAGTGGGCATTAAACCCGCGCTACTAATAGGGTTTTCCCTAGTAGTGCAAGGGTGAAAGCAAAGATCAACAAAAAGGAACCCTACTCCGAGATTGTAAAGGATATTCCGACAATCACGGTAGAGCAATTTGAAATATTCAAGGCAGCTTGCGAGGCCGAAGATGCCAAAAAAAGTCGAAGTACATGAAGGGGCTTCAACAGAGGAGCATTGGGTGCCACCACGTGGGAAGCCGTGGTTATGGCGGGAAGAGGTCCATATGGGCCAAGGAGGACGCGGAAGCCGCGAGTCTGGGCATCCCAGACCCCTTGGCGGAGTTCACCGTCCCGCAGGAGCGTGACGTCCTCAGGGACCAACACCATTGTGACCCAGTGAAGAAGGTTTTCGAGACGAACTCGCTCACGACGGAATTCATGAGACTGCTGGTAATTTTAGTTTCTGATCAATTCGCGTACACGTTAGCTAGTCATGCATATTTGTAAACGATCCTTGTGCCTTTTGCAGAGAGAGCAGCATAGGATTGCGACTGAAAGCGACTCGCCGTCTGAGGCGTTGGCGAGGCCCAAGTGGGACACTCCATTCAACCGGGCGTTGAACATATTGAAACGACTCCCGGTGGATACTCGACCATCGTATGGACGCGTGCACGGTGTCGGAGACGGTGCCACATGGAACAAGTACTACAGTGAGACCACGGAGGACAGAAAGCAATGACGGAGGTTAACCGAAGAAAACATCGACAAGAAGGTTGAGATTGCGGTTGAGAAGAAATCATCTCAGACAGTCGCAATAGTGGTAGCTGCCGCAAAACAGATGGTTGTAGATATTTCTACTTCCTTGGTTCCGGCCATTTTCAATTTTGGACCAGACAAAATCCAGAAAAAAATGCAGCAAACTTTCCCCTTGCTGACTTCTTGGGGAGCAGCTCGACTAGCGTTGCACCAGCACCTGCAACTGCACCGGCTCCGACACCGGACGTGCTCGGCGGTGCTTCGTCTTTGACTGAGCTCGACTGTTGGAAATATGCCCTAGAGGCAATAATAAAATGGTTATTATTATATTTCTTTGTTCATGATAATTGTCTGTTATTCATTCTATAACTGTGTTATCCGGAAATCGTAATACACGTGTGAATACATAGACCACAACATGTCCCTAGTAAGCCTCTAGTTGACTAGCTCGGTGATCAACAGATAGTCATGGTTTCCTGACTATGGGCATTGGATGTCATTGATAACGGGATCACATCATTAGGAGAATGATGTGATGGACAAGACCCAATCCTAAGCATAGCTCAAAGATCGTGTAGTCCGTTTAGCTAGAGCTTTTCCAAATGTCAAGTATCATTTCCTTAGACCATGAGATTGTGCAACTCCCGGATACCATAGGAGTGCTTTGGGTGTGCCAAATGTCACAACGTAACTGGGTGACTATAAAGGTGCACTATGGGTATCTCCGAAAGTGTCTGTTGGGTTGGCACGAATCGAGACTGGGATTTGTCACTCCGTATGACGGAGAGGTATCTCTAGGCCCACTCAGTAATGCATCATCATAATGACCTCAATGTGACCAAGTGTCTGGTCACGGGATCATGCATTACGGTACGAGTAAAGTGACTTGCCGGTAACGAGATTGAACGAGGTATTGGGATACCGACGATCGAGTCTCAGGCAAGTAACGTACCGATTGACAAAGGGAATTGTATACGGGATTGATTGAATCCTCGACATCGTGGTTCATCAGATGAGACCATCGAGGAGCATCTGGGAGCCAACATGCGTATCCAGATCCCGCTGTTGGTTATTTAACGGAGAGGCGTCTCGGTCATGTCTGCATGTCTCCCGAACCCGTAGGGTCTACACACTTAAGGTTCGGTGATGCTAGGGTTTTAGAGATATGAGTATGCAGTAACCCGAAAGTTGTTTAGAGTCCCGGATGAGATCCCGGACGTCACGAGGAGTTCCGGAATGGTCCGGAGGTGAAGAATTATATATAGGAAGTCAGGTTTCGGCCATCGGGAAAGTTTCGGGGGTCACCGGTATTGTACCGGGACCACCGGAAGGGTCCCGGGGGTCCACCGGGTGGGGCCACCTATCCCGGAGGGCCCCATGGGCTGAAGTGGGAGTGGAACCAGCCACTGGTGGGCTGGTGCGCCCCCCCTTGGGCCCCCCCTACGCCTAGGGTTGGGAACCCTAGGGGTGGGGGCGCCTCCACCTGGCTTGGGGGGAAGCCACCCCCTGGCCGCCGCCCCCCTTGGAGATCCCATCTCCAGGGCCAGCGCCCCCCCTAGGGGGCCTATATAAGGGGGGGAGGGAGGGCAGCCGCACCCAAGTCTTGGCGCCTCCTTCTCCCCTTGCTACACCTCTCCCTCTCGCAGAAGCTCGGCGAAGCCCTGCCGAGATTGCTGCTGCATCCACCACCACGCCGTCGTGCTGCTGGATCTCCGTCAACCTCTCCTTTCCCCTTGCTGTATTAAGAAGGAGGAGACATCTACCCCAACCGTACATGTGTTGAACGCGGAGGTGCTGTCCTTTCAGCACTAGGATCATCGGTGATTTGGATCACGACGAGTACGACTCCCTCAACCCCGTTCTCTTGAACGCTTCCGCTCGCGATCTACAAGGGTATGTAGATGCACTCCTTTCTCTCGTTGCTAGATGAACTCATAGATTGATCTTGGTGAAAGCGTAGAAATTTTTTATTTTCTTCAACGTTCCCCAACAATGGCATCATGAGCTAGGTCTATGCGTAGTTCTCTTTGCACGAGTAGAACACAAATTTGTTGTGGGCGTAGATGTTGTCAACTTTCTTGACACTACTAGTATTATTTTGCTTCAGCGATATTGTGGGATGAAGCGGCCCGGACCGACCTTACACGTACGCTTACGTGAGACAGGTTCCACCGACTGACATGCACTAGTTGCATAAGGTGGCTAGCGGGTGTCTGTCTCTCCCGCTTTAGTTGGAGCGGATTCGATGAAAAGGATTCCTCATAATAATTTCAAGAAAGTGTTCCCCCTAACTGTGCACTGTTGCGAAGGTTCGTTGTTTCGAAGCACCACGTGATGACCGGGTGTTATAGATCCTAACGTTCGAATACAACGGGTGTAAGCCATATTTACACACGCAATACACTTAGGTTGACTTGACGAGCCTAGCATGTACAGACATGGCCTTGGAACACAGAGGACCGAAAGGTCGAGCATGAGTCGTACAGAAGATACGATCAACATGGAGATGTTCATCGATGTCGACTAGTCCGTCTCACGTGATGATCGGACCCGGCCTAGTTGACTCGGATCATGTTTCACTTAGATGACTAGAGGGATGTCTAATATGAGTGGGAGTTCATTAAATAATTTGATTAGATGAACTTAATTATCATGAACTTAGTCTAAAATCTTTACAATATGTCTTGTAGATCAAATGGCCCACGTTACCCTCAACTTCAACGCATTCCCAGAGAAAACCAAGCTGAAAGATGATGGCAGCAACTATACGGACTGGGTCCGGAACCTGAGGATCATCCTCATAGCTGCTAGGAAAGATTATGTCCTAGAAGCACCGCTAGGTGAAGCACCAATCCCAGAGAACCAAGACGTTATGAACGCTTGGCAGTCTCGTGCTGATGATTACTCCCTCGTTCAGCGCGGCATGCTTTACAGCTTAGAACTGGGGCTCCAAAAGCGTTTTGAGCAACACGGAGCATATGAGATGTTCAAAGAGCTGAAAATGGTTTTCCAAGCTCATGCCCGGGTCGAGAGATATGAAGTCTCCGACAAGTTCTTCAGCTGTAAGATGGAGGAAAATAGTTCTATCAGTGAGCACATACTCAAGATGTCTGGGTTGCACAAGCGCTTGACTCAGCTGGGAGTTAATCTCCCAGATGACGCGGTCATTGACAGAATCCTTCAGTCGCTTCCACCGAGCTACAAGAGCTTTGTGATGAACTTCAATATGCAGGGGATGGAAAAGACCATTCCTGAGGTATATTCAATGCTGAAATCAGCGGAGGTGGAGATAAAAAAGGAACATCAAGTGTTGATGGTGAATAAAACCACTAAGTTCAAGAAAGGCAAGGGTAAGAAGAACTTCAAGAAGGATGGCAAGGGAGTTGCCGCACCCGGTAAGCTAGCTGTCGGGAAGAAGTCAAGCAATGGACCCAAGCCTGAGACTGAGTGCTTTTATTGCAAGGGAAGTGGTCACTGGAAGCGGAACTGCCCAAAGTACTTAACGGACAAGAAGGCCGGCAAAACCAAAGGTATATGTGATATACATGTAATTGATGTGTACCTTATCAGTACTCGTAGTAGCTCTTGGGTATTTGATACCGGTGCGGTTGCTCATATTTGTAACTCAAAGCAGGAGCTGCGGAATAAGCGGATGTCGGATTTCGGGTTCTGGCAGACCCTTGAGGTTCGAACAATGGGGTGCGCGCGGAGATCTCGCCCTCTACCTACCTGTTCCCACCGGCTCGCTAGGATCTAAGCTATGGAAAGAACAGCACAAGAGACACAGGGTTTATACTAGTTCGGGCCACCATTGTGGTGTAATACCCTACTCTAGTTTGTGGTGTGGTGGATTGCCTCTTGGGCTGATGATGATGAACAATACAAGGAAGAACAGCCTCGCGAGGGTCTATTATTGGCTGGTGAGATGAACTACTAGGGGGAGTTCAGCCGCTTCTCTCTGTCTCTTTGAGGCGTCGCTCGAACCGATTCTCCCTCCTCCTACCCTGTGGGTGGCTAGTCCTATTTATAGGCAAAGGCCCTAGGCCTCTTCCCAAATATTGAGCGGGATGGGCGCCAACAATTGGCCATTTTGAAGGGGAACATCTAGTACACTTATCCTGACTAAAGTTGGTCCTCGCCTGCCAAAGGCTCTGGTGGTGACGCCTGCTTGGGCTCCACAATGACTTCCTTCCTGCCGTTGGCCTGGTCTTGGTCTCGTTGCACCAAAACGGGTGCCTTTGCTTGATGCTCTCGCCTGCGCTTGCTCCCTTTGCACCAAAGAGGAAAGGGAGGACACTACGCGGGTTGGCGCCCGCCTGGCGCCCTTGGTCATCATGGCTCACGTCATGGGCACCTTCTGAGGTACCCCGCCTTGATCTCTCCGCCTCCTCGCGAGCCAGCCTGATGAGGCCGTGCCTGAGGAGGCTCCGTGTCGTCCACCCTGCGAGGCTTGGCTCCTCCCGAGGGTCTTGGGCTTGTGTTGATGAAGATGGGTCGTGTTGGGCCCCTCCTCAAGCCACGTCGCAGGCCACAGGCAGGCATGTCTGGGGACCCCCGTTCCCAGAACGCCGACAGTAGCCCCCGGGCCCAAGGCGTACCCGGACTTGGCCGTGCAGAGAAGCGAAAGGGCAAGGGCGAAGCGCCGCGGGCTCCAACAGCCTGCGGCCTTGGGCGCCGTGTGGCGGTTGATTGGACGTGGGCGCCTCCACTTCCCCACGATGCCTCGGCAATTGCATGGATTGGACAAGTCCCTGCATGAAAAACGCATCATGATTACCTGCGATCGTGGTGGTCGACGGTTGGCCTTCGCCGGCCATAAGTACGGGGCGGCACGCGCTCTTCCAGTCCATTCCTTATTGCTTCTCCTTCTTCCCGGTCCTTGCTCCGTCCTTCCTCTGTCGCCGAGACGAGGGTGCCTATCAGGTGGTGTCGAGGCCTTGGTGGGAGCGGGCGCCGGCTGGAGTGCTGCCCCGGGAGAGGTGGTCGGGGCCCTGCCACGGCGAGGACTAGGCCCGCTGACCGCTCCCTTGGCAGCTCTTCAGGCGGCAGAGGCGTCGGAGGATCGAGCGACTCCGGCGAGCTCTTCGCGACTCCGGAGACAAGCGACGACAGCTACGAGCCCCCGAGCCGACGCCGCTCCCGGAGCAGGGCGGGCTTGTCAGGCAGTCGCCACCTCTGATCTGGATGGGGTTGGTGCCGGTGCTTGACGGCCCATTGTTGATGATGGCGTCTTTTGCAGGGGCGCGTGTAGTTAGCGCTCTTTAGGATCTGTTCCCTGCGAGGAATCAAAAACGCGCCCCGTGGGGGCTTTTAAGGTGCATGTGACCCTGTTTGTTAATATAACCCTTGTCATGGAATAGTGCGAGTTGCTCATCCCGTCTTAGCTCAGTTCTCCCTTTCGAACCTTACGAGGGCTTGATGCTCTGCGCCGACAGGTCCCAGTCCCAAGGCGCCTTCAGCCGTCACTGGTATGCCAGGTCGCGATGCCGTGGTCAAGGCCAGGAGGTGAGCGACCCGGGGTCCGGTAAGAGCCCCTGAGTCACGATGCTCAGGAGGTCCCCTTTGGCGCTCAAGCAGCCATCGTTCGGTGAGAAAGGAGAGCGACATTGCTATCGCGGGATTGCATCATGTGCGGGGACGGTGTCATGATAGCTGGCGCTTTTGGGTGGTGACTTATCTCGAGAATCAGGGACCGCTCCATGGCGAGTCGCCGGGTCCGTGCATCGGCAGGCGTGAAGCTGCTTGGTGATGTCCTCGTGTGTCCCTCCCCTCTTGCCTTTGCTCCCCTTTCAACTCTATGTCCTCGGGTCCCGGCTCTCGAGCGAGTCTCAGGCGTCGCTGGTATGCCAGGTCGCGATGCCGTGGTCAAGGCAAGAGGGTGAGGGCTAAAGAGCCAGTAGGAGCCCTGAGTCGCGATGCTCAGGCACCCCCCCTTTAACGTGAAAGCGGTTCACGCGGATTAGAGTGAAGGAGACACCGCAAGGGCCTCGCCTGACGCTGCTTCTCTAGGAGATCCTGTAGACCCATCATAGAAACAACAAGGGGTTGCCATGACAACTGAAAGTCAGCCGTTGGTTGCTCTGGAGGGGTGATGAGGCACTGAAGGCTTGACGAGGTGACGCTATGCGGGGCTGCCGCGGCCAGAGCTTAGCCATTCAGGTTTGTCGGCGTTGTAGGGACGGACCCATGCGCAAGCGTCGTGCCATTTTAGGAGCAGCTCCGTCAGTTGGCGTCAGTTGAGCGGGCAACTAGGTCAACACATTAGTTGCGAAGGAGTGAATTCATTCAAACAGATGCTGGGAAGGCGGACATCGCTGGGTCTGGCCCGAGCGACTTGGGGATGATGCAGCCCGAGGGGCGCTCCCAACAAGGTAAGCTAACAGCATGAAATAAAAGGGATACATGCCGCAGGGACGGACCCACGCGGCCTGGGAATAATGCAGCCCTGGGGGGCGCTCCGAGCTAGAAATGAAACTTGAAAGATGTCACCTGGTGGTGTCGAAGACAAAGGGGTGTTGGTGTAGCAGACTCGGTGGGCTGCGGAAGCCGATCCTCACGAGCCCCCAGGCCCAGGGGCCTCGGGAGGCTCCGAGGGCTCTGGCGGCTCCTCGCAGACCATCTTCATCTCCACCAGGGTTGTGGAACGCCTGGCCTCTTGAGCCTCCATGATGCCCCTCATGAGGCGCTGGTATGTAGCAGCCGCGTTCGGCAAGCCGTAAGGCATGCGAACGTAGCTGTGGGGTGGACCCTCGTAGCGCCCCACTCATGAGGGCCAGAGGCGCTCCTGAGAGGTGACTCGATTGAGCCCTGGTATGTCGATGCAGACGCCCAACCCACCATCCTCGCCTGGATGGGGAGCTACAGCGGGTAGGCGGCAGCTGCCTCTCATGACTCTTGACTCCTATAGTTCTTGAATGGCCTTGCTGACGAACTCCTGAGGGTTTGGCCCTCCTTGCCTTGCTCCTTCTTGAGGGAAACGTGCTGCGAAGCACGCCTCCAGGTGGTGCCCAAGCGCCTCCCTCATGACCTTGGCGAGGTCGGAGGCCCTCCAGGGGAGAGCCCCCGAGCCCTGCCTGAGGAGGGCGCCGGGCGCGCCTTCTGATGCGATGGAAGGAGGGTCCCCCTGGGCAGGCGCGGGCCCTGAGGGGCCTGCCTCTTGTGGGGCCGGGCCTGATGATGTCTTCTTCTTCTTTGGGGCGGTCTCGGGAAGCCTCCTGCTTCCGCGATCCGGGTCTTCCAGTGACGCGGCCTGAAAGGCTCGCTCCAGGGAACACACTGCGTCTTTCTCTTCACAGGGCACCATGATGACTCCGCCACTTCCTGGCATCTTGAGGACGTTGTAGCCGTGGTGAGTTACGGCCATGAACTTGGCCAGTGCTGGATACCCGAGGATGGCGTTGTACGGCAGGCGAATGTGGGCGACGTCAAAGTCAATGAGCTCGGTGCGATAGTTGTCGCGTGCCCCGAAGGTGACAGGGAGGCGGACCTGTCCAACCGGGACGGTGGAGCCATCGGTGACTCCAGAGAAAGGCTTGGTTGGCTGAAGCTGATTGTAGGGCACTTGGAGATTGTTGAATGTGTCCACGGACAGAACGTTGAGCCCTGCCCCGCCATCGATGAGGGTCCTGGTGACCAGCATGTTGCTGATGATTGGGGAGCAAAGCATCGGGAGGACTCCGACTGTGGCTGCGCACTTGAGCTGATCCGCTGAGCTGAACGTGATGGCGCACGCCGACCACCTGAGAGGGCGCGTGGCTTCGAGCTTGGGGAGGATTGCATTCACTTCGCAGGCGAACTGCTTGAAGATGCGCTGAGAGGCTGGGGCTTGAGCTCCGCCCAGGATGCAAGCGGTCGCGCGTGGCTCCTGGAAGCCCCCAGCCCCCTCATCCTGGTGATGGTCCTCGTTTCTCCTGGGCTGCGGAGGCAGCGGGGGGAGGCCTGCGTTGCCTTGTGGGCGATCCTTGCGAGGCTGATCCCCCCAGTCTCCCTCGCGAGGTGGGTCTTGCCAGCGGTCCTCGCGAGGTCGATCACGCCACCCTTGGCGTGGCCCGCGGTCTTCCCAGCGACCTGCGTTCCTTCCTCCTCCTCGACCGTAGCTCCGGTCACTGTGGTCGGGACGTCAGATCATTCCTTCGCGCACGGCTCGAAGCTCTTGGCATTCGTTGGTGTTGTGGGTGTGGGGGTTGTGGTACACACAGTACCGGCTGCCCTTGGAGGATTCGGGCTGGTCTCTACCCCGCTTGGTGTCTGGTTCTGCCGCAAGCACGGCAGCCCCCTTGCGCTTCACATCCTTGGCCTTGGGTTTCTTCTCTTCTGGGTCTGCGGCAGGCAGCTCGAGGAGGGAGAGACGCCCTTCCTCAGCCCTGGCGCACTTGGTCGCCAAGTTGAACAGCTCCAAGGAAGTGCACAGGTCTTCATGCATCGCCAGCTCCTCCTTCATCTTAACATCGCGCACGCCGTCGGAGAAGGCAGAGATGATGGCTTCCTCGGTCACCTTGGGAATCTTGAGGCGTGCGTTGTTGAAGCGCTGGATGTACTTCTGCAGGGTCTCTCCTGGCTGTTGCTTGATGCGGCGCATGTCGCTCACGGTGGGTGGCCGGTCGCGAGTACCTTGGAAGTTGGCGATGAAGCGGGCGCGCATCTCGTCCCAGGAGGAGATCGTGCCTGGAGCCAGGTTGAGGAGCTAGGTGCGGGCCCCGTCCTTGAGCGCCATGGGAAACCAGTTTGCCATGACCTTCTCGTCTCCGCTGGCGGCTTCGATGCCCAGCTCGTAGAGCTGGAGGAATTCCGCGGGGTCGGCCGTACCGTCGTAGCGAGGGGGCAGGTCTGGCTTGAACTTGCCGGGCCACGCGACGCGGCGTAGCTCGGTGGTGAAGGCACGGCAGCCTGCCGTGGCCACGGGAGGCCTGGGGTGACGAAGAGCCTGATCTTGCGGGTCCCCACGCGCTGCAGCTGGGAGCAGCGCGGGGTCTTGGCGTGCGAGAGCAGGAGCGTGGTCGCGTCGCGCTGGAGCAGGGAGCACTCGGGCAGCTTCTTGCAGGCGAGGGATTTCTTGGCAGCTCTGCTCTTGCCGCGCTGGCACCTGACGGAGCGGGTTCCGCCCAGGGGGCACGCGCCTTGGAGCCAGGGCGCCTTCTTGGGGAGGAGGCGGCTGGGGCGCCCCCAGAGCTTCGTCGCCCGCGCAGGGCGGAGTGCAGTGCAGTGGAACGGACGGCGTAGGAGAGCCCCCCGCGGCTCGGACGAGCTCGGCAACGCGGTCGAGCCATTCCTCTTAGACGTCGTCGACGGGACGGTAGCGCAGGAGCTCGTTCGCCGCGATGAGCGCAGCTCGAGCCTCCATGGGTGTGTGGAGCGCGCGGGACAAAGAACCAGCTGGGGCGAGTGAGGGAGTAGCGGTGCGGCCGTCTTGCCGCACGGACGGATGCTGAGACGACGCTTGCTGCTCGTTCCCCGCCGGGCCGGTGGCATCGTTGACGGCAGTTGACGGGGAACGACGAGGACGCCCACCGACCGGCGCCGTCTGGGCGACGCGGGAAGCGAGAGCGGCTCGGCGCTCGGCGCGGGCCCGACGAGCGTCAGACATGGATGCAATGGTCGGAGGAGAACAGGGTGGTGGAAGACGAATTCCGACGCACCCCTACCTGGCGCGCCAAATGTCGGATTTCGGTTTCCAGCAGACCCTTGAGGTTCGAACACTGGGGTGCGTGCGGAGATCTCGCCCTCTACCTACCTGTTCCCACCGGCTCGCTAGGATCTAAGCTATGGAAAGAACAGCAAAAGAGACACAGGGTTTATACTAGTTCGGGCCACCATTGTGGTGTAATACCCTACTCTAGTTTGTGGTGTGGTGGATTGCCTCTTGGGCTGATGATGATGAACAATACAAGGAAGAACAGCCTCGCGAGGGTCTGTTCTTGGCTGGTGCGATGAACTACTAGGGGGAGTTCAGTCGCTTCTCTCTGTCTCTTCGAGGTGTCGCTCGAACCGATTCTCCCTCCTCCTACCCTGTGGGTGGCTAGTCCTATTTATAGGCAAAGGCCCTAGGCCTCTTCCCAAATATTGAGCGGGATGGGCGCCAACAATTGGCCATTTTGAAGGGGAACATCTAGTACACTTATCCTGACTAAAGTTGGTCCTCGCCTGCCAAAGGCTCTGGTGGTGACGCCTGCTTGGGCTCCACAATGACTTCCTTCCTGCCGTTGGGCTGGTCTTGGTCTCGTTGCACCGAAACGGGTGCCTTTGCTTGATGCTCTCGCCTGCGCTTGCTCCCTTTGCACCAAAGAGGAAAGGGATGACACTGCGTGGGCTGGCGCCCGCCTGGCGCCCTTGGTCGTCATGGCTCACGTCATGCGCACCTCGTGAGGTACCCCGCCTTGATCTCTCCGCCTCCTCGCGAGCCAGCCTGATGAGGCCGTGCCTGAGGAGGCTCCGTGTCGTCCGCCCCGCGAGGCTTGGCCCCTCGCAAGGGTCTTGGGCTTGTGTTGATCAAGCCACGTCGCAGGCCGCAGGCAGGCAAGTCTGGGGACCCCCATTCCCAGAACGCCGACAACGGAGACTAGCGAAGGACGAGGTGACGATGCGCGTCGGGAATGGTTCCATGGTCGATGTGATCGCCGTCGGCACGCTACCTCTACATTTACCTACGGGGTTAGTTTTAAACCTCAATAATTGTTATTTAGTGCCAGCTTTGAGCAGGAACATTGTATCAGGATCTCGTTTAATTCGAGATGGCTACTCATTTAAATCCGAGAATAATGGTTGTTCTATTTATATGAGAGATATGTTTTATGGTCATGCCCCTCTGGTGTATGGTTTATTCTTAATGAATCTCGAGCGTAATGTTACACATATTAATAGTGTGAATACCAAAAGATGTAAAGTTGATAACGATAGTCCCACATACTTGTGGCACTGCCGCCTTGGTCACATTGGTGTCAAGCGCATGAAGAAGCTCCATGCTGATGGACTTTTAGAGTCTCTCGATTATGAATCATTTGACACATGCGAACCATGCCTCATGAGCAAAATGACCAAGACCCCATTCTCCGAAACAATGGAGCGAGCAACCAACTTATTGGAAATCATACATACTGATGTGTGCGGTCCAATGAGTGTTGAGGCTCGCGGAGGATATCCTTATGTTCTCACCCTCACTGATGACTTGAGTAGATATGGGTATGTCTACTTGATGAAACACAAGTCTGAGACCTTTGAAAAGTTCAAGGAATTTCAGAATGAGGTAGAGAATCAACGTGACCGAAAGATAAAATTCTTACGATCAGATCGTGGGGGAGAATATTTAAGTCACGAATTTGGTACGCACTTAAGGAAATGTGGAATCGTTTCACAACTCACGCCACCTGGAACACCTCAGCGGAACGGTGTGTTCGAACATCGTAATCGCACTCTATTGGATATGGTGCGATCTATGATGTCACTTACCGATTTACCGCTATCATTTTGGGGATACGCTCTAGAGACAGCCGCATTCACTTTAAATAGGGCTCCGTCGAAATCCGTTGAGACGACACCGTATGAATTATGGTTTGGAAAGAAACTTAAGCTGTCGTTTCTAAAAGTTTGGCGATGCGATGCTTATGTCAAGAAATTCCAACCTGAAAAGCTCGAACCCAAGTTGGAAAAATGCGTCTTCATAGGATGCCCTAAGGAAACCATTGGGTATACCTTCTTCTTAAGATCCGAAGGCAAGATCTTTGTTGCCAAGAACGGGTCCTTTCTGGAGAAAGAGTTTCTCTCGAAAGAATTAAGTGGGAGGAAAGTAGAGCTTGATGAAGTACTACCTCTTGAAACGGTAAGTAGCGCAACTTAGGAAAATTTTCCTGTGGTGCCTGCACCGACAAGAGAGGAGGTTAATGATGATGATCAAGATACTTCGGATCAAGCTCCTACTGAACTTCGAAGGTCCACAAGGACACGTTCCGCACCAGAATGGTACGGCAACCCTGTCTTGGAAATCATGTTGTTAGACAACGGTGAACCTTCGAACTATGAAGAAGCGATGGCGGGCCTAGATTCCAACAAATGGCTTGAAGCCATGCAATCCGAGATAGGATCCATGTATGAAAACAAAGTATGGACTTTGACAGACTTGCCCGATGATCGGCGAGCAATAGAAAACAAATGGATCTTTAAGAAGAAATGGACGCGGACGGTAATGTTACCATATATAAAGCTCAACTTGTCTCTAAGGGTGATCAACAAGTTCAAGGGATTGACTATGATGAGACTTTCTCTCCCGTAGCGAGGCTAAAGTCCGTCCGATCATGTTAGCAATTGCCGCATACTATGATTATGAGATATTGCAAATGGACGTCAAAACGGCATTCCTTAACGGTCATCTTAAGGAAGAACTATATATGATGCTGCCAGAAGGTTTTGTCGACCCTGAGAATGCTAACAAGGTATGCAAGCTCCAGCGATCCATTTATGTGCTGGTGCAAGCATCTCGGAGTTGGAACATTGATGATCAAAGCGTTTGGGTTTATGCAGACTTATGGAGAAACCTGCGTTTACAAGAAAGTGAGTGGGAGCTCTGTAGCATTTCTCATATTATATATAGATGACATACTTTTGATGGGAAATGACATAGAACTTTTTGACAGCATTAAGGCCTACTTGAATAAGTGTTTTTCAATGAAGGACCTTGGAGAAGCTGCTTACATATTAGGCATCAAGATCTATAGGGATAGATCGAGACGCCTCATAGGTCTTTCACAAAGCACATACCTTGATAAGATATTGAAGAAGTTCAATATGGATCAGTCCAAGAAAGGGTTCTTGTCTGTATTGCAAGGTGTGAGATTGAGCTCGGCTCAATGCCCGACCACGGCAGAAGATAAAGAAGAGAGGAGTGTCATCCCCTATGCCTCAGCCATAGGGTCTATTATGTATGCCATGCTGTGTACCAGACCTGATGTAAACCTTGCCGTAAGTTTGGTAGGAAGGTACCAAAGTAATCCCGGCAAGGAACATTGGACAGCGGTCAAGAACATCCTAAAGTACCTGAAAAGGACTAAGGATATGTTTCTCGTTTATGGAGGTGACGAAGAGCTCGTCGTAAAGGGTTACGTCGACGCTAGCTTCGACACAGATCTGGATGACTCTAAGTCACAAACCGGATACGTGTATATTTTGAATGGTGGGGCAGTAAGCTGGTGCAGTTGCAAGCAAAGCGTCGTGGAGGGATCTACATGTGAAGCAGAGTACATGGCAGCCTCGGAGGCACCGCATGAAGCAATCTTGGTGAAGGAGTTCATCACCGACCTAGGAGTCATACCCAATGCATCGGGGCCGATTGCACTCTTCTATGACAACACTGGAGCTATTGCACTTGCCAAGGAGCCCAGGTTTCACAAGAAGACCAGGCACATCAAGCGTTGCTTCAACTCCATACGTGAAAATGTTGAAGATGGAGACATAGATGTTTGTAAAGTACACACGGATCTGAATGTAGCAGATCCGTTGACTAAACCTCTCCCTAGAGCAAAACATGATCAACACCAGAACGCTATGGGTGTTCGATTCATCACAATGTAACTAGAATATTGACTCTAGTGCAAGTGGGAGACTGTTGGAAATATGCCCTAGAGGCAATAATAAAATGGTTATTATTATATTTCTTTGTTCATGATAATTGTCTGTTATTCATGCTATAACTGTGTTATCCGGAAATCGAATACACGTGTGAATACATAGACCACAACATGTCCCTAGTAAGCCTCTAGTTGACTAGTTCGTTGATCAACAGATAGTCATGGTTTCCTGACTATGGGCATTGGATGTCATTGATAACGGGATCACATCATTAGGAGAATAATGTGATGGACAAGACCTAATCCTAAGCATAGCTCAAAGATCGTGTAGTTCGTTTAGCTAGAGCTTTTCCAAATGTCAAGTATCGTTTCCTTAGACCATGAGATTGTGCAACTCCCGGATACCATAGGAGTGCTTTGGGTGTGCCAAATGTCACAACGTAACTGGGTGACTATAAAGGTACACTACGGGTATCTCCGAAAGTGTCTGTTGGGTTGGCACGAATCAAGACTGGGATTTGTCATCCGTATGACGGAGAGGTATCTCTGGGCCCACTCGGTAATGTATCATCATAATGAGCTCAATGTGACCAAGTGTCTGGTCACGGGATCATGCATTACGGTACGAGTAAAGTTACTTGCCGGTAACGAGATTGAACGAGGTATTGGGATACCAACGATCGAGTCTCGGGCAAGTAACGTACCGATTGACAAAGGGAATTGTATACGGGATTGATTGAATCCTCGACATCATGGTTCATCCGATGACATCATCGAGGAGCATGTGGGAGCCAACATGGGTATCCAGTTCCCGCTGTTGGTTATTGACCGGAGAGGCGTCTCGGTCATGTCTGCATGTCTCCCGAACCCGTAGGGTCTACACACTTAAGGTTCGGTGACGCTAGGGTTGTAGAGATATGAGTATGCAGTAACCCGAAAGTTGTTCGGAGTCCCGGATGAGATCCCGGATGTCACGAGGAGTTCCGGAATGGTCCGGAGGTGAAGAACTATATATAGGAAGTCAGGTTTCGGCCATCGTGAAAGTTTCGGGGGGTCACCGGTATTGTACCGGGACCACCGAAAGGGTCCCGGGGGTCCACCGGGTGGGGCCACCTATCCCGGAGGGCCCCATGGGCTCTAGTGGGAGGGGAACCAGCCCCTGGTGGGCTGGTGCGCCACCCCTTGGCCCCCCCCGCGCCTAGGTTTGGGAACCCTAGGGGTGGGGCCGCCTCCACCTGGCTTGGGGGGGAAGCCACCCCCCTGGCCGCCGCCCCCCTTGGAGATCCCATCTCCAGGGCTGGCGCCCCCCTATTGGGCCTATATAAAGGGGGGGATGCAGGGCAGCCGCACCCAAGTCTTGGCGCCTCCCTCTCCCATTGCTACACCTCTCCCTCTCGCAGAAGCTCGGCGAAGCCCTGCCGAGATTGCTGCTGCATCTACCACCACACCGTCGTGCTACTGGATCTCCGTCAACCTCTCCTTTCCCCTTGCTTGATCAAGAAGGAGGAGACGTCTTCGCCAACCGTACGTGTGTTGAACGCGGAGGTGCTGTCCGTTCAGCACTAGGATCATCGGTGATTTGGATCACGACGAGTACGACTCCCTCAACCCCGTTCTCTTGAACGCTTCCGCTCGCGATCTACAAGGGTATGTAGATGCACTCCTTTCTCTTGTTGCTAGATGAACTCATAGATTTATCTTGGTGAAAGCATAGAAATTTTTTATTTTATGCAACGTTTCCCAACATCGACGCCCTCACGGTATCTGTCACACCGGCCCCCTTCAATAAATGTATAATCTCCCGTTTTCGTTGCCTTTCGTATGTCTCATGTCGCAGACTTTTCTTTGCAGGCCGACGAAACCCCGTGCACCATATTGTACACCATCGGCGACCAGAAGGTGGACATGGGGAAGGCGACGATAATGAAGCCGAAGGAACGATTGTTCTAGAGCCGGCTGATCCCCCCGAACGTCTTCAAGGTTTCCGTGGCCAGTGTCAAACTGGGCCACGAGAATTTGCTTCCTCTAGTACTAGGGGGGGATGACGACGAGACCCCGCAGCGGCTTGGTGACTGTTGCAATGGGTGGGTCCTGTTGTGGTCAAAGAGTCTGCTTCGTCTGGAGGCGGCCGAGAGCACACCCACGAGCACGCAGCCTCAACAAGGTATGAACATCAACACCCCACCTACCCAATTAGCGTCGGTGTCGGGTTGGGTGATAGTGGACGGGGTAAGGAAGAGGCTCCATTAGTCGCTGATGACGTCACCATGGATGAGGATGAGGATGACGATGGCACTCAACAATATGTCTATACTGGCGCCTACTCAGGGTTTGAGCGTCATGAGTCGGTGCCTGAATTGCCGTCTCCGGAGGTTGAACGTATTATGGACGACATTCCGGTAGTAAAGAAGTCTAGAAGAGATCGAGGAAAGGCAAAAAAGCTGATTCTATGATCCAGCCGCCTCAGCAGCCTCGGGTTCAAGACCATATAGATATCCCCGGTGTGGATAAATGGCATATCCCCGGTCAACCAATCCTACCTGCAGCAGCGCTAGGGGCTAGATTCGGCGATCTAAGGAGACTTCATGACGATGTGCTGCGGATAGAGAAAGGCCTCATCGCCTCGAAAGATCGAGGATATCCACTCTACGTGGTTAACTTTCTGCGGCAATTGTCATACGTCGACACATTCACCGCAGAGAAGTTCTTCCTTCGATTCGATTACATATTCAACATGTTTCACGTGACGAAGCCGGATTTTACGTTTGTCCGCCTTTATGCCTTGCACATGAACTACATCATCGGGGTTGACCAGATACCTCATATCTGTGTCGCTGACCCGTACTTCATGCACGAGGGCTTCTTGGGAGTCTGCGCAAAGCACCGTGAATACGCGAGGGAATACATCCTCAATTTGATGCTTGCCAATAAGGACAAGGAGGCGATTCTCGTGCCTTATCATCCCCTGTAAGTCATCCGCGTGGATATTCTTCCTTCGATTTCAATCATTCATTTGCACGGTGGAGGCTAATTAATTTGAGGTGTACTTATTTTGCGCAGCAGCGGGCGCTCCGTCCTCATCATCCTCTACCCCCGATACTCCCACGCTCTTTACTTGGACTCATCAAAGAACATTAACAAAAAGGATTACACCCACATCAAGGATGTTCTCGACAGTGCTATGTTTTACTATGACGCACGGGGTGGAGAGGTCAAGGACAAGAAGAGAAGGGGCGGCAGGCCCGCCTTCGGCCATAAGACCAATTTCTGCTGCATCCAGCAACCGAGTGATTCTCTTAATGATGGATTCTATGTTCTACACCACATGCCGGAGTACAGACGGGATCACCAGAACCTTCGCATGTCACCTACATCCGGCGATGCCCATTTTCTGCAATGGGCAAAGAAAGTAGGAGATATCGAGGATCATCGACTTCGAGCTGAGTTCTATCACATCCAGCGCGAACTTGCCCAAATCATCATGAAGGAGGTCGTCAGAAAAACAGGGATGTTCTACGAACAAGGACAAATGTCGCGGGAAGACGTCCGAACACGGGTAGCCTCACAGCGTCTCGACCTGAAGCCTTTCACTAGGCTCGGGGGACTATCTCCCTGACTTGGATGGATGGCAGGACATGTTGGAGTGATTGTCGATATATGACAATGTGTCCGTTTAGTCCATACTTTCTATATGACGAAACTTTGAGTTATGCACAACGAAACTTTATTTGTGATGTAATTAAACCCTCCTCCTCGACTAGCAACGATCACTCTAGTTAGGGCATTTTGGGTACGATCAACTTTGTTATTTATGCTTATGATATGTTGCTTCTATTTTTGCCAAGTCTGTCTCTTTCTGTTGCTCAACTATATATGTTGCGTATCGTCGACTCATGTGACGATGCAGGTGCATAGATCATCGATGGCGAAGAAGTGCTACGCCAATAGTATATATACGACGAGTGGCCGGTGTGTCAGGCCCAGGTGTACCGGTTTCCAGTTTCCGAGCGACAGGCAGTAGTTAGTTTAGGTTCACACTAATGCGAGAGAGGGATACGAACTCATGTACTGCATAGTTCCGCTCTCACTCAAAGTGATAGCTCTTCTCGCGTATATCATTGCTTAGATGGATGACGATGTAGTTGCGAGTAATCGAGACTTGTATCGCTATTTTCGAGATGATGACGAGAGACCACTTTGTGTTGGATGATGATTATTATGATGACATGATTTGATGAGACTAGTTGTGTATATGTTATTATTACATATGTATGTGTATGATATGCTAAGGATTATTGTATAAAGCCTATTCAAATACAAAACAAATATGCAGAAAAAAACTAATAAAACTAGTACTAGCGAGGGGAACAAAGTTAGTAGTAGCGCCGCCTTAGCAGTAGCGCTTCCTTGTAAAAAGCGCTGCAGATAATATCAGCAACGCTCTTCACCAAAGCACACTACTGCTATCCATGTATAGCAGTAGCGTGGGACGATAGGCGCTACTGCTACATGTTAGCTGTAGCGCCTTATCAGTAGCGCATCGTCCCGCGCTACTGATAGGCCTAAAACCCGCGCTGCTACTAGGCTTTTCCTAGTAGTGAAGCGCTATTGTTTAATGCCTTTTTAGCTAGGCATGATGATTTTAATGATGCTCATATAAAAGATAAGAATTGAAACATAATGGGAGCATCATGAAGCATATGACTAGCACATTTAAGTCTAACCCAGTTCCTATGCCTAGGGGTTTTGTGAGCAAACAATTTATGGGAACAAGAATCAACTTGCATAGGAAGGAAAAACAAGCATGACTTCAATACTTTCAACACATAGAGAGGAAACTTGATATTATTGCAATATGTAAAAGCATAGGTGTGACGCCCCTGTTTTGAATGTATACACTAATCATGCACGCAAAATGTGTATGACCAAAATCAGGGACTGATGGGAACATATCACAACACAACTCTAGACACAAATTAAAATCATACAAGCTTCATATTAGAAGCCAGGGGCCTCGAGGGCTTGAATACATAAGCTCGAAAGCACAATAGTCAGCGAAAGCAACAATATATGAGTACAGACATAAGTTAAGCAAGTTGCCATAAGATGGCTAGCACAAATAGGGATACAGATCGAAAAGGCAAGGCCTCCTGCCTCGGACCCTCCTAAACTACTCCTGGTCGTCGACGGCCTACACGTACTAGTAAGCACCCTCGGTGTCGTAGGAATCATCGAAGGTGGCGTCTCGCTCCGGGGCTCTAGCATCTGGTTGCGACATTCGAGAAGAATGGAAAAGGGGGGAAAAGAGGGAACAAAGCAACCGTGAGTACTCATCCAAAGTACTCGCAAGCAAGGATCTACACTACATATGCATTGGTATCAATGAAAAGGGTACACTAGTGCAGAACCGGGCAATAGCACTGGTTCATAAGGCACTTTAGTGCCGGTTACATAACCGGCACTAAATTGTGGTCACTAAAGGCCCCCCCTTTAGTACCGGTTCAGCACGAACCGGTGCTAAAGGGCAACCACATGGCACGAGCCAGCTCCGGGGGCCTGGAGCCCTTTAGTACCGGTTGGTTACACCAACCGGTACTATAAGGCTTGGTGGGTTTTTAGTTTTATGATTTCTTTTTCATTTAATTTTGTGTTTCCATTTTAATTCTTTTTCGTTTGCTGGTATTTTACGACACTACACATATTGTACATGTTATGCATATATATATATATATATATATATATATAAATAGAATTTCTAGTAGAACCAATCATCAAGTTCAACATGATTGTCATGATAGTATAAGCGTTCATATATATAACACCACAAAAGCAAATCACTTAAGTTCAGAACGAAGAACACGGACATGAAAGGACAAGTACTAATTAAGAGCGGCATGAAGAACTAGCTGAATCACTCCTGGTAGCTACTCTCTCTCTGGTAAAATAGCATAGAACATGTATAGCTCTCCTGATTGATCATACTGGAGCATGCCGATGAACCTGTCTCCTAATCGTGGGCTGCACTTCTCATTGCTGCCCCCTAGTACTTCTCTGCGATCATTAACAATTTTCCTCCAATCTTTCACTATTAAGCATTCATCGCTTCTAGAAATCCTGAATGCATTCATGTGCAATGCAGGATATCTTGGCCGTAAGCTCACAATTGACATCTGACCTTTTGTCTCGATCCCCTGAGGCACAACTGTCATCGGGAGTCCCTGTTGAAGAACATCGTATAGTACTTAATTAATATACTTAGCAATGAAAGTTTAGCAAAAAAATATGTATGCAAAATATGCACCGAGGACAAATAGTAAATATTTTACCATCATTCCTAAATAGATGTGACCGTAGTTCAATACCATCACTATTGGTCGCACGTTTTGAGTACTAACATTTCTAAGTGCAGGAAGAAAATTTGTCTTGACAGTATGAAGATCCTCAAGCCATGAAACATAATGACTTATCTCCTCGCAGTTTAGTTCAGCTCCGGGACAGTAGTAGGTCCTGTCTACCAAGCACCGGACATGTTTGTCAGTTATTTTTGAAATAAGCAATATCAAAGACAAAAATATAGTTGAGAAGAACTCACATAATGGTAGAACTGGAGGCGTCTTCACATTGACCCATATGTCTCTATTAC
Organism: Triticum timopheevii; assembly: GCA_963921465.1. NCBI lineage: Eukaryota > Viridiplantae > Streptophyta > Magnoliopsida > Poales > Poaceae > Triticum > Triticum timopheevii. The sequence goes on along the minus strand of OY997266.1, from coordinate 59,004,363 downwards.
CTTCAATATCATCTTTCGGACGAATATCAAAGGTGATAACCATACCAGGCTCAAATGCATCAGCCTTGCATAGTGCTTGCCAAGTTTTGCATTCAAAATAGGTGTACGTGTGTGTATTGTATACTTTGACGTTGAAAGTATAACCATCATGATCAGTTTTCAGGTAAGCTCTCTTTACCTCCATAGTTTCCATATCTTTGAAACCTATCTTATCCAAGACGAAAATTCTTGCATGGCAGGGGATGCGCTAGTAGAATAGTGAAAATTAAAAATTATAAGTCAGGCAAATGAAGCATATATAAGTCATGCTTAATTACGAAAACAGACTTGTCATTATGACTTACTGTATCAAATTCGAAAGTCTCATCCAGCTTGATGCTGAATCGCCTACCATCAACAAGGAAATTTCTGTCGCACTGGCCGCGCTGGTCTTCACAGTATTGGCACATAATGAAATTTTTTCCGTCGTCAGACGACATTTCCTATGTTCATATTAGGCAAAACATTAAACACTTACTAATTCAATTAATTCAACTACTTCTATTAATTCAACTAAGCATTTACTAAAAATAAACTAGTTATATTAATTCAATTAGTTCAACTAAGCATTTACTAAAAATAAACTAGTTCTATATATTAATTCAACTAGTTCAACTAAACATTTACTAAAAATAAAGTAGTTATATTAATTTAACTAGTTCAAAGTAAGCATTTACTAAAAATAAACTAGTTCTATATATTAATTCAATTAGTTCAACTAAGCATTTACTAAAAATAAACTAGTTCTATATATTAATTCAACTAGTTCAACTAAACATTTACTAAAAATAAACTAGTTATATTAATTCAACTAGTTCAAAGTAAGCATTTACTAAAAATAAACTAGTTCTATATATTAATTCAACTAGTTCAACTAAACATTTACTAAAAATAAACTAGTTATATTAATTTAACTAGTTCAAAGTAAGCATTTACTAAAAATAAACTAGTTCTATATATTAATTCAACTAGTTCAACTAAGCATTTACTAAAAATAAACTAGTTATATTAATTCAACTAGTTCAACTAAGCATTTACTAAAAATAAACTAGTTCTATATATTAATTCAACAAGTTCAACTAAGCATTTTCTAAA